>OX638365.1:284982-942317 GCA_951812935.1 Hermaeophaga mercurialis | reverse complement strand
ATGCAAATGTGGTTTTATCAAGGATATGCATTTTTTATTATAATTAACTTGCAAATTGTGTATATTTAATTTGTTTACGTGGAACGCAATAATTGCATATATTGAATTTTAATTAGTCGTTTAAATGAAGCATAAAATTACTTGCTTGCATTTTTTATAATAATTAACTTGCAAATTACATATATTGAATTTTAATTAGTCGTTTAAATGAAACGTAAAATAACAAACTTGCATTCTTCATAAAACTAAGTTACAATGTTGCATATGAATATGAAAAATTCACAGCGCCGGTGGATCCGCGAGCGTTACAGCACATAAAAAAATATGTCTTTTTCATCTACGCCACATCTAGATCATACCTGTCTTTTCCGCAATTAAATTGGACCAATAATAACGAAGTTGAACGCTAATGCCCTTACGGCAACGTTCATTGCGCATGTTTTTCTTTAAATTTGACATCTACGGCACTTCTAGATCATACCAGTCTTTTTCGCAATTAAATTGAACCAATAATAACGAAGTTAAGCTCTAATGCCCTTACGGCAACGTTCTTTGCACATGCTTTTCTTTAAATTTGACATCTACGTCACTTATAGATGATACCTGTCTTTTTCGCAATTAAATTGGACCAATAATAACGAAGTTGAACGCTAATGCCCTTACGGCAACGTTCATTGCGCATGTTTTTCTTTAAATTTGACATCTACGTCACTTATAGATCATACCTGTCTCTTCCGCAATTCGATTGGACCAAAAATAACGGCGGGTCCGTGAGCGCTACAGCAGCGCCACCAACGCCATCTAGTGGCAGTTTTTGTAAGTTGGCCAGAACCGACTTTGCTCCACTACTTGTACAAATTCGAAAAATAATAAGCTCTTTCAAAATCTGTAAAAATATACAGGGTGTCCCATTTAAATGAAAAAAGTTGAGGGTATTTCCGGTTAAACCGGAAGTATATTATTGACAAAAAAATGTACATCAGATGCATTTTGGCCCATTGCACTTACCTATAAAATTTCATAAATATCCTGCGTTTCGTTCTAAAGATATTTTCTTGGTACCATACTTTATCTCAACCATGTATAAACAACGCGTGAATATTTTATTAAATTATAAGCTAAAGATGCCGATGTTGCTGAGTAGTATAAACAAAAGCTTGAAGGTTTAAATGGCATAGATACTACCAGAATAAAAGAAAAATAGGTTTAACCAAATTTTTTATACCTCTCAGTAACATCGGCATCTTTAGATTATAATTTAATTAAATATTCATTCATTGTTTATATACATTTAAAAGAATATATTAGGTAAAGCAAAGAGATATATTAATCAATTTATAATATACAAAACGCACTTGTAAATACTAGTAAATTGAATTAATCGCCGATAAAATAACACAGAAGTAAATGGGAAACTGCTTTTTTTTACCTTCAGCGGCCATATTTGTCAGAAAATCAGCTGATTGTGACAGTTTCTTGGACTACCCTATATTCAACTTCTGTCACTTCTACTTGTCACAACAAATGTAACTACAGTGGTGCCATATCCTCGAAATCAAAACAGCAGCCCTCATACACATAAATAAATTAGGTTTTAATTAAGTAATTCTAATTCTAAAGTCTCGATGCAATCTACCCTTATATTACAAAGGTTTTGGTAGTCAGAAAAAAGTGAATCTCCCTTGACACTGCTTATACCATGCTTTTCTAGAGTGACATAAAGAGGAAAAGATAATTGGAAATAATATAAAGTGTTTCAAAATAAAATGATAGGTTTTGGTTTCAGAAAGGTGACACCAAATTTAAATTAACTGATAAACTAAGAAAGGGTACTTACTCAATATCTGCTATAACATGTAGTTAGTACTTAAAATTCTCAAGAAATCGACTGAAACACTTAGCTTTTTTAAATTGTAGGACCCGCAATTAATACATGTATTATATTAACGCCTTTTTTAACTGTAACCCTTAACGCGGAAATATTATTCCAGCTATACTTAGGAAAAAATTAACTGCTTAACAAAGGTAAATAAATCCCAATACTTTCGTTAATAGGTACATAATTTTCGAAACATCCTGTAAACACATATTAAATTTCTTATAAATCAATGGACAATGAAAAACGATAATGAAAAGTTCAACACCAAATTGGATTTCCTTGCATAATGAATAAGAGACCTTTTCACAAGTCACTCCGTCTACTCAATGAGGGTGTGGAATGTGATTCATAGGAAACAAGGGTTTCTTTAGGGGGCAATTGGTGTCCTTATTTATTGGTAGGTCAATATATTTAGGCGCTGATATCAGTTTGTGGATAATAAATAGACAGAGACAATAAGATCAGTGCTGGAGGATATTTATATTTTTAACAGGTCAGAGATCTATATTATTTGTAGTTATTTGTTATTAGAAGAAGCAATGAACAAACCACGTGATAAAGTATTATTTTATTTTTATCCTATCTTTTTATATTGGAGATATTTTAATAATTAATTTTGTTACTTGTAAAAATACAATTAGTTATGATTTTTACTAATACGTATAATCTTTTGTAATAATCATACAGGGTGATCAACTTATACTCCGAAGTTTGATATCTCCGTTATCTTGAGAAATAGAAAAAAATATTTTAAATATATATAGATAGAGTCAAGCTTCATATTTTAAAATTATTTCGTAATATACAGGGTTCTCATAAGGTCACAGCATATCAAAGTTTTGTTTTTTTAATGGAATACCCCGTATATTTTTACATTTTTATAAAACTCTTGTCGACCTAATTTCAACAAACAAAACCACCATCATTAAATTTCCCAGAGAAATCGCCAAACTAATAAAATTATATCTAATTAAAACGTTTTTGTAAGTAAAAAAAATAATTTTCTGCTCAAATTTTCAATTCTTATGCCTATATATCTGAAGACACAATAATGTGTATTTCACTTGAAATGGCTGAAAAAATGTGAAACACTAATAATTTGTTAGAACTTGTGACAAGGCAACAAAACAAATTAAATCAAAATATAAAGATATTTTCTTCTTTATAATTCTCACTAAACTTGTAGACAACGCAGGAGCAATAACTAATACTAGAGAATTTTCTGACTGGTCTGAATTTAAATTACATCTTGAGGGAATGTATTCTGAGAAAAGAACACTGTCACAGTGGTAATTAGAATTTAATTCGTGTAGACAAGAAAATAACGAAAGTGATATATTATATTCGAAAAGAATGGAAAATCTTTACGTCAAATAATAAATTCACTTGATTCTAGTTATAGTAAAAAGGCAAAACTAGCCATAATTGACGTTTTAAAAAATCAAGCTTTACATGTTTTTGTCATTGGTCTAAATAAAGAACTTTCTTTGCTTGTTAGATAAAAACTTAAATCTTTAGAATGTGCTGTTTCTATTGCTCTTACAGAAAAACTCAACATTTGAAATTTCCAAATTTCAAAATACAGAATTTAATAAATATTGTACTGTTTTTTATAAAAATAACTATGCAACACACAATTGCCGATTCAGACTTTTAAAACAAACAAAATAAGGTTTATTCAAAAGTCAAACTACAGAAATTATTCTCGAAACACAAAACAAGCAAATTCAAATTATATTAAAAATTATCAAAGAAACTAATATTCTAATTTACAAAATTTTACAAAAATGTTTGACTATTGCAAAAAGAAAGAACATGTAATTCAAAAATGCTGAAAACGTGCTTAATATAATCACAAAGTTTCAAAAAATAGACAACAATATCCGAGAAACCACCCAAAATAATAATAATTTTCAATGAAGGATAAACCATTTTGACATAAATTCAGATGTCGATACTTTAAGAGCACTCTTTACTTGCAAAATTTTCTAGATTTGTATTGCCTGTAGGCCCTTTTTCCAAAAAAGCGCATTTAGTTAAACGGTGTAAGTTTTATCTATGTATTTACAACTTTTATCTGGTCGGGTTTAGCGAGTGTTTATTTCCTAATGTTATATACTTGAGATATTATTTATACCTTGTAGTATTTAGTTACTTACTACCTTTGTTCCTTGTTTCTATAATTAAATTTTGGTTTACGTCTTGATTTTAGTACAGTACATCAAATAAAGAACGTAGGTTGTGCATAAATCTATTGCTCTCACCGGTATTCATGAGCCCAAAGACTTATATTAGAAAAGGGTAAAATAAATTTGTAAACTTGCTTGATTAAGTATGATTTATATTAATTTTACCTGCAAGAGCCATAAATCCCGACAAAGATAATATAAAAGTTGTTTGTAATTGAAAAGTTACGGAAGAAATCTCTAAGAAAGATAACTTAAATCATTCATTTTTTAGTAATAGCTATTTTGTTTATTTCATTTCTACCTTATTAGAAGTATTTAGTTTATATTTGTTATATAAGATGTATAAATAATTAAGAAATAGATGTAAGCAAGCCATTAAGAATCTACCTTTTACATTCGTAAAAAAAAGGAGGATTTACACATAGACATTGTATCTTTACTAGTTTCAGTTTATTTAAGAGAATTTTGAACTGTACAATAATTTTTGTAATTATTAACTTTTTTGAATCTTTGATATTATATTTGATTTTGTTTCGTTTTGTTTTAGTTCTTAAGATACATTAATAATTTGAAATTAGAGTCATATCGGAATTATGTTAAGAAGAAAATTTTAAAGGGGGATGATGTAATAGACCTACTTATTTGGGCAATATTCAAAATATCAAATTACCAATTAAAATCATATAAGTCCCTAATGACTAATTCATCTGGTGTTGAGTAAAATAAATAAATAGTCTTAACTCTTAACATAAATAGATTTGGTTTTATTTGCTTGTATTTTCCATCTGAAGAACATCTGTGTGACATCTGCGGAATGTAGAAACTAAAAAATTGATCCCATTACGCTGGTTTATGGTACTCCTGCTTTAATGGACTGCATTTTAGAGATTACTTTTTGATACATAATGAAAACATTTATTATTGTTGCCAAGATAAGACTTGCTTATTTCACAAAAATAGTGTGGCAGCAGTTTTAAGATTTTGTATAACAAACTCTTGAGCCCAACTTTATGAAACTATTGTTTGATATCGGGAAATTTTCTCGAATAATATATTTTAATCTCCAGATCATTATTCATAGTATTGACAACCCTGTTAATGAGGTTTAATATTTTGTTTAAGCCAACTGGTGAGAAATAATAAGTATAATGTTTTGTATTATCAAAACTTGCTTCAGTCTTGTTAGTCATAGGCCCGTTGCAAACGTTACGAATTTGTACGTACGGAAAGATAGAACTTGCTTGCTTGCACACATTACTTTTTCTTACCGTGACCAGTAGTTTGCACTCAGTTGTTTTTAAACGAATTATTCTTACAATGGATGTGACTATTAAACCGACTTCGAAAGAAACGGAACTGATTGGGTTCATGAAGTAAATGAGCCAAGAATTGAGTATAATATATACCCTGTCTGAAGAATTACGCAAGGATGGTACCAAATCCTTCTATTACTTTCGCATGTAGATACAATAATATGACGAATTAAATGGTCGCTTAAAGGGTACAATTCAACGGCAGAGTACAAAATTGGGAACGCATAGAACCAGTTGAAATGTTGCTGTTCCTTTGAGGCAACCATTAAGGAAGTATTATATTAATTATTTGGTAAAGTTGCTTTTCAGTTGCAATGTATCATACATTGTAAGGAAAGTTCAGCATATAGTAAATGTTAAAGAAATACTTATTGGTTTTACAGAAACACCAACTGATTCACCTTATGTCAAATTAGCATTAACGTAAAATCTACTTCCTGGTAATGTTGAAAAAAAAGGTCTCGTTGAATAGAGTGAATCAGGTGGAGGACTTAATAAAGAAGAGAACTTTCCACAGTAACTTTTACCCAACACGTAACATTAGCTACTACCCATCACACACACATACACATATGCATTCTGAGCCCGGGTCTCCTATCTTCCATATCGGGTTTACTGATATAGAAGATGGGGAACCCATTCCATCATCCCCTGTCTCCAGACAGGATCTCTCGCATTCATTATCTGATACATTCGTCCACATTCTTCCCTCAAAACATCACCCCAAGGGCTAAGTGGGGTGTTACTATCTGTCCTACCTTTCGTTGTCTTGGGGTAGCGGCCAGCGCTTTTCTCCCTTGGTCTCCCCGCGTTGTCATCTCGCGCACTTTTTCTTCTTTTGGTTGTATCCTCTTCTTGGCGGTATGTGTTTGGTTCCTCATGTGTGGTCCTCTTGGATGGGTTTACTTACCTCTTACTGATCTTGATCCTGTTCTTCTTCGTCCTCTTCTATTTGTTTGTTGGGCCTTGCGTGCCTCCTGTAGTCCTCTCTGGTGTAATCCACTAGCTCCTTTAGTTCCTGGTTCGGATGGTTTTGCAACTCTTCGAAGAGCTTTCTCGCTCTGTCTGTCATCAACTCTAGCAGTGGTGTGGTCTCCGTTCCCCTGTATATTTGGTTGTTCCGAACATACCAGGGGGCGTTTACTGCCATTCTTAGTGTGATGTTTTGTTGCCTCTGGAGGTTTTCCTTGTGGGTCTTTGCCGTATGTCCCCATGCTACCGATGCGTATGTCGTAATCGGGATGATTATGGAACGTATCAGCAGCAACTTGGTCCTCAGGTTCAGCTCACTTCGTCTTCCTAGTAGACAGTTCATCCTGGCTCTTGCTTGCTTCATACGGTTTCTCACTTTCTCTACGTGACTACCACATCGAGCGCTGCCGTACGATTAAATACCGTAGTGTGTGCAAGCACCCATTTGGTCACGTGCGCCACTAAGTTTTAAAGACGATACGGAAACCTTATGCTTACAGTGGCAAGATGGCTGTTTCATGCCGATCGTGCCGTGATCATATAATGTGCAAGGGGCTATTCGTTTCTTTACGCTACTATCGGAATTTGGATGTACGACATTTTTCCGTACGTCCAAATCCGTAGTGTATGCAACCGGCCTACAGTTTAGACAAAACTGATAAGGCTCTAATTGGCCTATAAGCAGTTCCAACTTCTGGACGTTCATTTGGTAGAGCATAAAATAAACAACCTGGTGAACACTTGTTATATTTATTAATGAACACTCATTCATTTCAGGATATTGTATTTCATCCTTGAGCGATACAAAACGTAACAAAGGACATATACCATATAGAGATTCAAAGTTAACAAAACTTTTAGCCGATTCTCTTGCTGGAAATGGAGTTACTTTGATGGTAAGTACATTTATACAGGGTGAATGACTAATAGTACCTGTATATGTTACTATTAAATACGATTTAAATAATTTGACATAAGCAAACATAACTGGTTTAAAAGTTCCTAAATGTGAATTATAGTTGGATTTTTACAACGTTACACACGTATGAAGATAAAAAAACACGTATCTTTAATGCGATATCTTTTTCTATCAAAAGTAAAAATATCACAACCAAAGAATTACATTATTATGATCCCTAATAATGTGATCATTACTTATTATCTATGTTTTCAATGGCTACTACAAAAACGTTTTTTTTTAAAGTAATTTTACACTAGAATATTAACGGTAAGTATATATTTAAATAACTTTTTATTATTATAAATTTGTAACCTGTTTGTCTCAATTGATAAATAGGTTCTGTCTATAATTCCACCTTACGGGGATTTAAATATAAGTAAGAAGACGAAGATCACTTTTGTTGAAAAATTAACACTATCAGAATTATTATATTTGCCTAAAATGTCATAAATGAACTTTTATGGAAAACTGTACATGAAGTATTGCGATTTCCACCCTACCATTACAATTTCAATGGTATATGTGGAATGTAGAATGAAGCATTAGTTAAGTCTTATACTGAAGTCTGGATAAAATATGTTAGACTCACTGAATTACTAATAAAAAAGATGGAATAATAATAAAAAATTACTTTATGACATAGAAATTGAACCGGAAATCATAAATATTGGAAATAGTTCT
Organism: Hermaeophaga mercurialis; assembly: GCA_951812935.1. Taxonomy (NCBI): domain Eukaryota; kingdom Metazoa; phylum Arthropoda; class Insecta; order Coleoptera; family Chrysomelidae; genus Hermaeophaga; species Hermaeophaga mercurialis. Next base: position 934,322 of record OX638365.1, on the reverse strand, counting down.
GAATCAGAAAGTAAAGGTGAACTATGGATTATTTAATGATCAAACAAATTATGTATTCCTATCCAAAAATTTGTTTAAATTTAAAAACGAAGTTGTTAGTTGTAAACATTATTTATATCTAAATGTTCCTATTATAATAAATATGCATTTTTATGGATTTTATTTTGTTTAATAGTAAATGGCCCCATAAAAATCAAAACGCTATAGATAATCTAAGTAATTTGAATCCATACATCTGCTGAAGTAGTAGCCATTTCGTAACCTAATATTCGATTGATGGTTTAATAGAAACATTTTAACTGATTTCGTATGAATACAATCAGTGACGTATGGATAAAGTTGCAAAAATCCAACTGTATTGTTATCAAACTCTAAATATGTCGCACTATCTTGAGACTTATGTTCTAAATGTACATATTTACAAATATCTACAAAAAGTATTAATAACGCCGTTTTTGATATAACCTGTAAAATACTACATCTGTTAATTTACAGAGCACCCTGTATGTAACAATTAAAACATATAAATGTGTATATACAGTGTGTCTACTTAAGTTGGAACCATATGGAAAACTTTTTTATTAGTGGTTGTATGAAAAAAAGTTATTCTTTATAAAAAGTTCTGCATTGTCTAAAACCTAGAATACAGTCATCAAATATCAAATTTTTTCAGTGGTATACGAGGTTTGTCGAAAAATGTAAATTTTGCTCAAGAGTAAAGTACCTTTATTTTTGACAATATCGAAAAATGTTACTAAAAAAAGTTGATCAGAATTAAAAAGTACGTTTAAATATGCAAGTACATCCATTTACATTAATAAAATTTTGTATTTTATTATTTGCAAAATAAATGAATATGCACTTATTACGCGTTTTAATTGCAAAATTATTAGAAAACATCGAAAAACTAAAAGGTTATCATGTGTTTCGTAATCACAAGAGATAAATGTTCATTCAAAATAGAAATACTAGTAAAAAATAAAATAATCTGTTTTAATTTAAATGGATGTACTTGCATATTTAAACGTAATTTTTAATTCTGATCAACTTTATTTAGTAACATTTTTCGATATTGTCAAAAATAAAGGTACTTTAGTCTTGAGCAAAATTTACATTTTTCGACAAACTTCGTATACCACTGAAAAAAATTTGATATTTGATGACTGTATTCTAGGTTTTAGACAATGCAGAACTTTTTATAAAGAATAACTTTTTTTCATACAACCACTAATAAAAAAGTTTTCCATATGGTTCCAACTTAAGTAGACACACTGTAGATAATAATCACCTATGATCTAATATTTAAAAAAAAATTAATTTCAATTTTTTAGCGGTTAAAGACAACGACCTAAACTAAAACATATTAAAAAAACAACAAATATATTGACATCCAACTTCCATTACCTCGGTGCGAGATCATTTGGTACATCTACTCGTATTGCTCAAGTCGAATGGATCATTTACTCATAAGAGTTTGTCTTTAAAACTAAAAAGTAGCCCAAAGATTTAATGTACTATACAAGGTGTAAATCAGTTATGGGTCACCCCTATAATTTTTGAACGCTGTGACGGATTCTACGGATTCAAATACATATTAGATATTAGTCAACTGTTAAAGGTCACTTTAGATTTTTTCACATTGAAGCAAAAGAAAATATTTGCGTATTTCATCAACGATTCAATTTAAAAATTCCAGTTTTTTAAACGAAACTCACTTGTTTCAATAGAAAGATGAATATATATATATATATATATATATATATATATATAAAAATTAGTCTGTTTTTGTTAATTGAGCATGTTTTTATTTCAACACATTGATACATTTAAACGCAGTAGTCAAGAATGACTTCTACCAGCGAAGATGAAGATAAAACACTTATTCTACTCAAGAAAATCCATGGCAAGTGGTCAAAGGAACGAAAAGAAGGAAATACAAAAGCAGTAAAAATGCTGAAGAAGAAATTTCACTTAACAATAAGTACACGGTACTAAATTCACAAACAGATGGTTTCAATAATAACAATAATAATGGTGAAAACACTGACAATGTTAAAATAAGTAAACCTCCTCCCATATTTGTATATGGAGTAGTCAATTTACCAGAAATGAAAAAAAAACTAAGCGATATAATTGAAGCCGAGGAATACACAACAAAAAGCATGGCAAATGACACTATAAAAATTTGCTGTCAAAATCCGGATACATTTGGAAAACTGGCTAGTTACATGAGAGAAAATAATATAATCCATCATACGTACCAACCTAAGGAAGAGAGATCCTATCGTGTCGTAATTAAATATTTGCACCATTCAATAGACTTGAAAGATATAAAGGATGAAATAATTAAAAAAGGCCACAATGTAAGAAATATAGTCAATGTTAAACATCGAATAACCAAGGAACCTCTTAATATGTTCTACGTCGATTTGGAACCTTCTGATAACAATAAAAAAGTTTACGAAATAACTAGGCTTCTAAATAGTGTCATACAAATAGAACCACCAAAAAAAGACAACAAATTAGCTCAATGTACAAGATGTCAATTATATGGCCATACGAAAACCTACTGTAATAGGCCATATCTATGCGTTAAATGTGGTGGCTAACACAGCATAGCAAATTGTAAAAAAAGTAAAAATACGCCAGCTACATGTGGTCTTTGTGGAGGTGGTCATCCAGCTAACTACAGGGGCTGCGAATTCTACCAAAAAAACTATAAAGTAAAGCTAAATAATAATAGGATTACTATGACACAAAACAATACAAAATCAACTGATCAAGGCCAACAACCTCAGCCCAGACATACTAATAGGAGCTACGCGCAGGCAAGTACAGGAGTAGAAATACATAATAGAGCTAATGGTGAAGAATATCCAATGACATTAAATAAATTCTTAGATGAGTTTAAAGTTATGTTTAACCAATTAATACAGCAGAATAGTATGGTCCTCAACATGTTGACAATGCTTATCAACAAATTAAATAATGGCTAAGTTTCTCAGAGTTGCATTATGGAATGCTAACGGCCTTGTTCAACACAGGGATGAAGTCCAGTTATTTCTTAGACAAAACTCAATTGACATTTTTCTAATCAGTGAAACCCATTTTACTAATAAATCTTACTTTAAGATTCCATTTTATAAAATTTACTACACGAATCATCCGGATGGTACCGCGCATGCGGGCGCAGCTATTCTAATTAAACAAACAATCAAACACTATGAGCTGCCAAAATATGAGTAGGAATTTCTACAAGCCACATCAATTCGAGTAAATACAATGCCATACGAGATAACGATTACTGCACTCTACTGTCCCCCAAAGCATAATCTAAAAAAAGATCAGTTTGAATCATTCTTCAACACACTTGGTTCAAAGATTTATAGCAGGTGGAGACTACAATAGTAAACATCAAATGTGGGGATCTCGAATAACTACCACAAAAGGAAGAGAACTATCTAAAGTAATACAGGAAAAAAGATACTCCTTCTTGTCCACAGTAACACCAACATACTGGCCAACCGATATAAATAAACTACCAGACCTGCTAGACTTCTTCGTCACTAATGGCACCTTCCCAGCATACACAGATATTATTCCAAGCTATGATCTATGTTCGGATCATTCGCCAGTAATTCTGACTATCAGTTCGTGCCCCATACACATTCAAACTACGCCTAGACTACACAACTCCAAAACCAATTGGACCCACTATAAACATAAGCTAAATGAAGAAACACACTTAAACATAAGCCTCAAAAACCCAAATGAAATCGAGAAAGCCACAAACGATTTCATAAATCTACTACAAGAGATAGCGCAACAAACAACTCCTGAAATAGCAGTCAAAAAAGACGTTATGAATATACCTCTAGAAATTAAGACACTAGTAGCTAAAAAAGGAAGAGCGAGAGCAAAATGGCAAAGGAGTCATAATCCTGCAGATAAAAGGAACTTCAACAAACTCAGCAACGAATTGAAAACTAAATTAAAAGCAATGAAAGAAGAGTCCTTTAAAACCTATATGTCTAATGTAAATCGTTTTGATAACTCTATTTGGAAGCCAGTAAAGTCTAAAAATAAACCCACATTAACATCTCCTCCACTACAACTAGAAACACAGACACATGCTGAAGAAAAGTGGGCCAAATCAGATAAAGAAAAGGCAGATGCATTCGCTAAGCACCTCTCAAAAATCTACAAAACTCACAACACAATACCAGACATAGAAATTACGGAATTTCTAGAACTACCTATCCAAACAAACGAAACAATAGACCTGATTAGACCAAAAGATATAGCAAATGAAATAAAACTTCTAAACTTGAAGAAAGCACCAGGAATGGATTTAATAACTCCAAAGATGTTAAAAGAGTTACAACGAAAGGGTATAGTACTCCTCACTTACTTATTTAATGCAATTATTCGAATCCAATATTGGCCAGAAAAACTTAAAATTGCTGAAATAATCCTAATACTTAAACCTGGAAAGACCCACATGAAGTAAAATCTTATCGAGCTATCAGTCTGCTTTCTACTATATCAAAATTACTAGAGAAACTGATTATTCGAAAAATTGATCCTGATTTTGATGCCAGCAATTGGATACCTCACTTTCAGTTTGGATTCCGACGAGCCCACTCCACAATCCAACAGTGCCACCGCATAACCCATACAATACTAAATTCTCTAAACAGCAAAGAATATTGTACCTCAGTATTTCTAGACGTTAGACAGGCCTTCGATAGGGTTTGGCATGTTGGACTAATACAAGATTAAAAAACATTTACCAACATTCTTCAAACTATTGGAATCCTATCTAAACAATCGCCAATTCAGAGTACGAATAAAAGGAGATGTTTCTGTTATGCTGCCTATCAACTCGGGTGTACCACAAGGCAGTGTCCTTGGTCCACTACTATATATCTTGTTCACTTCAGATCTCCCATTATCACCAAACATCACAATAGGAACATTTGCTGACGACACTGCCATTCTAACTACCCATAATAATGTGATGCAAGCCCACCATATCCTCCAAGAATATCTTAAAAAATTAGAGAAGAGGTTAAAAGATTGGAATATCGAAATAAATGAGACAAAATCTACACATATAACCTTTACTTTAAGAAAAGATGTATGTCCTCCGATACAACTAAATAACACACAAATCCCACAATCGACATCAGTGAAATACCTGGGTTTACATCTAGATGCCAAATTGAACTGGAAGGAACATATCAAGAAGAAACGAAAACAAATAGACCTAAGAAGTAGAGATATTTACTGGTTAACTGCACGGAAGTCTTCTCTTTCCATCGAAAATATAATTCTATTATATAAGGCAATAATTAAACCTATATGGAACTATGGCATCGAAATATGGGGATGCGCCAGTAAATCCAACATAGCAATTGTACAAAGAAGCCAGTCAAAAATACTAAGAAATATAGTTAATGCGCCCTGGTATATAACAAATGAAATGATCCACAATGATCTGAAGATCTTAACAGTAAAAGAAGTCATTCATGAAAGAAGTACTATCCACCACAAGAAACTAGAAGCCCATACAAATCCTTTACTACAACCGCTACTTGAAAATGATATAATAAGAAGAATAAAACGACGATGGCCAAGTGACCTGCGAAATTAACAGGAAGCAGAAGGTCCCTTCGCTGGAGAGAACCTCATCATGCTAGTTGACCTCATCCCATCTTCCCATAGCTAGGTCATATGCCAGCACATTAGCTTATAGAATACCATGTATTTTGATAGCTGATTAAAAAAAAAAAACCTATCACAGCATTGAAAAGTTATAACTCGTTTACACCCGGTATTTGAATCTCGGATTACGTTGGTAAGTTTTATTTTCATCAAAATACATATACAAGGTGGCTTAAAAATAAATTATTGTTATGCATATTATGAACTTTAATCAATGTTTATTTAACTTGTTATAATATATAGGAAACGCCACGCTCGACGGCATGGGACGTCAATGAAAAAAACGAATAAATATTCTGATAACATAAAAGCTCCCTTATTTCAAGAAATATACGTTCACGATCCCATAGACGCACGTATTGCAGATTGGAGTGAAGATTTCGATATTTATTAGGATATCACGATTTAGAATCGTTTTCCGCAATATTAAACTACACTAACAAAACATTAACTCTGCAGAAATATAATAAAACAATACCCTTCCAAACATTATCTTTTAAAATCCCGGTTAATGTACTAAACAGAAAAATAATTTTACCTGAATCAAAAATCACAATGTAATTTCCCAGAATAAATTCATAACGTTACTAATGGCTACATAGACTCTATTGCATTAGACGAACCAGTCGAACTCGAACCAATACAAGTTTAATCTTTAAATAATTATGAAATTTGAAATAACATATCAACCAACTTTGACCCTAATATAATTCGTAACCAATATTTGAACGCAAAATAAAAAGAAAAAATCCTGAAATTAGACTATAAATTTAAAGACATACGACGAAAAACAAAACTTAACATTCACCTCCGAAATTAAACGTCGCATTAGAACGAAGGCGAAAACCCTATATGCGCTCGAAACTTAAGACATCTAGGATCTATGCAAGAAGATATCACTCGACAAAGAAACAAATTGTTAGATAATAAAATTATTAGGCACCCCATTTCACCCTACTCAGTCCCCGTTTGGATTGTCCCCAAGAAAGCCAACGCTTCCGGAAAAAATAAATTTCGTATGGTAATCGACAACAAAAAACTAAACGAGAATACAATTAAAGACAAATACCCTCTTCCGAAAATAGATGAAATTTTAGATAACTTAGAAAAAGCTACATAGTTTACAACTCTAGATTTAGCACAAAGCTTTCACCAAATAGAAATCCACCCATACTCGATAGAAAAAACTGCTTTCACTGTACCTCATGATTACTTCGAATTCATTCAAATGCCCTTTAGACTCCGAAACGCACCCTCCAACTTCCAAAAATTGATGGATAATATTTTACGCGCCCATTTCTGTATGAATTCTGTTTTGTCTACACGGACGACGTCATCATTTTTTTTTAAATTTCTTCAATAACATCTCATTCATATCACCAAAATATTCTTAACATTCCAGAATATAAATCTTAAAGTTCAGTTAGACAATTCCGAATTCTTCACAAAGGAAGTCGCATTCCTAGGAATATTTCCCCACCTGATGGAATAAAACCAAATCCTGCAAAATTCGAAGCTATAGAAAAACCCAACTCCCAAAACAGTAAAAGAAATAAAATCATTTTTAGGACTTATTGGATATTAATCACGTTTAATCCCCAATTTCGCAAAATCACTTCCTCTTTAACTAGATGCACAAGAAAAAATTTAATTATCAACCCGACGAACCCTGCATATATGAAATCCTTCGAAAAATGCAAAGAATTACTCTCAACTCACCCGTACTGCAATACCTTTTTTTTTCAAAACTATTCACCCCGACTACAGATATCTCCAATATTGCTATTGGCTCAGTTTTAACACAAAGTGTCTATCCAATTGCATATTATTCAAGAACAGTAAATACCACAGAACAAAATTACTCAACTACAGAAAAAGAACTACTTCCATAACCGATTTTTGCAAACATTTGAGACCCTACCACTATGGATAAAAGTTTCTAATAGAAACAAATAATTATCGTCTAGTTTGGATATACAAAATTAAGGACCCCGCATCTTAGCTAGATGGTGATTAAAATTAGAAGACTATAATTTCGAAGTTAAATACAAAAATTGTAAAGATAATCAAGTTACAACGCCCAAATCAACGCACTTACGAAAGCTTCAATTTGCGCCGAAGCACCTAACCCTAAAGATTTTAACGCTGACGCTCTTCCAATTCTTTATTACTTTTTCTACACCATCCGTCTTCTACTTTTTTTCCTCCAAATATCTTTCCTTTCCCATATTTCTTAAGATTCTTGTGAGTGCTAAAGATACATCTATTACCCGACATAATTATTGCTTGTATGTTGGAGTTGTCTTGTAAATAAGGCGCCTAGATACGTAAATTGATCTACCTTATTAAACATTTAGTGATTGTTTTCTTGGAATTTTTTTGTCTAACCCCTCCATATAATTTTGTTTTTTGCGCATTAATATATAACTCTATTTCTTTTACCTTTACCTCCACTCTATTAGCTATATTCTCTAGTTCCTCCTTGTTTCTTGATATTATTACTATTTCATCAGTCAACGCCAAATACTGTTGTCTTTGTTGGTAAACTATTCCCTCTCTATTTATATTCGCATCTCTTATAGTTTACTCTAACGCTAAATGGAATCGACGTTCGTAGATCTTCTTGTCTAAGTTCCTCTGTATTCTCAAATTTTCCGATGTTTTATTATTATAGCATTGCTACTATTTTATTCCCAATTTTAACAAGCCTTATACCTCTATATATATGGCATTCTTTTTTATCCTTTTTTTTAGTGTATACATAGTATTGCTTAGCCCTGGTAACTCTTCTCCTTTCCATATTTCTTCTATGAGCATCTGTAGCTGTATGTGATCAATCAATTTGCTCTTCGTATTTAACCTGTTCTGCAGTTATTCCATCCGTGCCAAGATTCTTATTGTTTTTTAGATTTTTTATAATTTTATGAATTTGTTAGATTTTTTTATAATTTTATGAATTTGTTATTTTCTTCGGTGAAGACACAGTACCTCTATTTTCTTCGGATGTGATCTTCCCATTTTTTATATTTGATGAACGCAATATTTACCTGATAACTTTTTCTCTCAGTTTTAATTCCTAAATACAGATTTCTTATTTGATAATTTCTATAATTCTCTTCTATCTCTTACAGTATTTTTTCATTATACTTTTTTTTTGTTTGTTAGTAGTCATCAAACTACTATTTTCTTTTCTATTTTTTCTTTGTTATAACTTTTGGATGCTTTTTCTGTAGTATTCCACAACTCAACTTATTTCCCCTCTATGCTGCCGTTGTCTTTGATGTTTTTCAGTTCATTTTTTAATAATTTAATTTTTAATGTAATTTTCATTCGTCTTTTCCTTCCCATATTTTTTCTAAATTCTAGTAAAATCTGTACCATATTTACTTCAACCAAATAATCAGTATTAGGATCTCGATATGATCTAACGTTTTTTATTGCTTTTATTTCAGTTTTATCGATTAGAATATGATCTGTTTCATTTATGGTTTAATCATCAGGCGATATCCAGCTGCCTTTATAAATATGTTTTCTTTGAAAATATTTACTTACTACAATCATATTTTTTTACAAAATCAATTATTATTATTATTATTATTATTACGTTTTCATGGCCCCTATTGTCGGTTTATGCAATTTTTCCTTGCCTCTTTTAGCATTCGCATCTCCTAGCAATATTTCTTTCTGTCTTTCAGTTGTATTGCAATACTTCTTCATATTTATTGTTCAGTTGTTTGTATGTTATTTTCTGATAGCTTTCTTTTATTCTCAGGATATATAAGCTTTAACTTATTTTACTAGTGTTTTAATCTTTTTACATACTCTAAATTTTGTCCCTAACTTTCTCTCTTTTCTTCTGCTTTTTATGAATATATAATTGTCTATTTGTATTGGGCTTTTTTCAATTATTTAATTCCTACAAAGCCACTATGTCAAAATTAAATTGTTCTTCATTTCTCATGTCCATTTTCATTGCCAGGTCCATTTGTTTATCTTAGTTTTCTCTCGTTTCTATTAGTTTTTTGGATCCGGTTATTGTATAGTTTGTTCAAAATAGTGTCATTTCTATTCCTTATCATCTATTACCAATTTGCACCATTTTCCATTTTTTTCTTAAGTAACTGTCTGATCTTCATTCTTTTTCACGTTTCGTCTTCATTTAGTATATTTTCTCTAACCACTTGTTTCTTCACTTGTATTTGTTCGTCATGACCTTATGTAAGTCCTCCTCTTTTTCAAATTCTAAAAACATGTGTTTTCTACTAAAGTTTTTCCATTATTGATGCAAAGTGATTAAACGTTTATTTGGCACGCTGTGTACTGAAAATACTACAAGGAGGTATTAATAATTTTACAATTCATACATATAAAGCTACATGCTATAAGAATTTATTTCCATGCGAATCAACCGTATACGATTAGTAACTTTTTTATCTCCTCCATGATTTCAGATACCTTTTCACTGATTTTCCTTTGATCTGCTTTCATTTCCGTAATCAATTCGATCAAATGGTCCAGCTTATCTTTATATTTTTTGTTTGGTTTTGTAGGTGACCTTGTTGTTAATCTAGAATTGCCAAATATTAAAACTGAATAATTTTAAAATTTTAAGATTGAACAAATAAATTATCATTATATAAAAAATAATCTAATTTATATAAAATATACACTCCAATTTTTAATTATCTGATACACTTTGTATTTCATTATGCTACACTCGTATTATATAAAAAATATCTTTATATATTAGCCAAAAAATATACATAAAATTAATTAATGTTCATAATAAGCATAACAATAAAATAACAATTTAATTTTTTGTTCCAACCTGTATGTTTATTATGACGAAATAGAAATTGAACGTGTTGTCAATTTTAATTTAGGATATAAAATAATTTTTTATCAAAAAAAAATACGAACATAATAGGAAATTAATAGTTATTAATACTTTACGCCTTCAACTCAACCGATTTTGAAAAAATGTTCTTTTATATATCAATTTGGAAGTTTAAAAATACTCATATCTAAGTTTTACCTGCTTAGCACCCAATACTCGTTTATGACATCACCTCCATGCAATACATCGAATTAGAACTGAAGAAAAATTCTAGCCAAATAATTTTTTGTCTTTGCTTGCCATTTTTATTAAAAATAAGTAATATTAGCTGTGTGTAACATAAAATAATTATAAATGTAAAAGATAAAACATACTTATCTTAAAATTCCACGATTTTCCAAAATTTTAAAATATTTTTATGATAATTTTTGCGCCTTTTGGCATCTTCCGATGAGTATAGTAGAATATTAGATCTTTTACATTTGTAATGGATGAACAAAGAAAGAGTATACACAAGCATGATTTTAAAATAGTTCTTTATTTTTGATAATAAATACATCAATGCCCACAGTTATTTTAAAATAGGAGCATTTTCTGCAAAGAAGAACAGAAATATGTATATCTAATAGTAACATACAGTGGTAAAAATAATCACAGTTTTAGGTAAATAAGTATAAATAGATTGGTAGGTATACTACAGGGTGCTCCAGAGAAACTTACTTATTTTAAAGGTCAATAAAAACAAAAGTACTTCAGTTATTGTTTTAATTCTTTTTTTATTTAAGAATACAATATCCCAAGTTTTTGTTTTCATACAATCTTGAAAATGACATCGGTTAAATGGTGTCCCCCATTGTGCATACATTGATTAAGTCGATTTCTGAAGTTAGTCTCCACTCTTCGTAGCATATCAATCGGTATGTTGACAATGGCGTCGCGAATGTTGTTCTTGAGGTGAGACATAATCCGTGGTCGATTGACATAAAGAAGGGATTTCAAATAACCCCATAAATAACGCAGCCGGAAATGTGAAAGTGAGCCTCGTCACTGAAAAAAACGACCGCTTCTTGAGGCAGATTGTCAGCAGCACTTCACATGCATTTTAACGGGCAACAAAATCGCGTTCAGTTAATTCTTGCACAACAGCCAATTTATAGGGATGAAATCGAAGGTCTTCATAGAGAATTCGTCGAACAATGGTGTCAGAAATTCCCAGAGCAGCTGCATGTTTGCGAGCCGAACGCCGGGGAGAACGCAGAATTGACTGCCTCACTCTTCGGACATTTTCCAGAGTTCTGGTGGTCCGTTGATGTCCATTTCTGGGTTTAGCGACACTTCCACACTCCTGAAATGAGTGACCCCACGACAGAATCGAATTACGGCAAGAAACGAGTCTGTGAGGAGGAATTTCAAAGCGAGCGCGGAGGGCACGTTGCGTAGCAACAAGTGAGCGACCGTTAGAAAAGAAGCTCTCGACGGCGAACGCCCGTTGCTCTCTAGATCAGAGCATGATAGCAACTGACTAGAGGGGGAAACAAACTTGGGGCCTTCCCCCTCCAGATGCGCTCCCTCCGACCCCTCTACCCGCCTAACTCTCCGCTCGGGAGTTTTTTCAAATAAGTAAGTTTCTCTGGCGCACCCTGTATAACCAACAAAAGGTGGCCTCTTTGGGGACAAAGTTATCTTCGACGGATATTAGTTTATCGTAGACTTTCTTCCTTTCTTTAGCAGGAAAACTCTAGAAAAATTCATCAAATAAAGTCGATGATTTTTTTTAATTTAAATGTGATATTTTTGGTCCCTACGTAATCTGAATTGTACGATGGCACTCTCAATTCCTCATGTCCACACTATCAATAGCATATTTAACAAAACGAGGTTTATGCAACTTAATAATTTCTAATAAATCTGGACGAACCATATCTTCGGTATAATGAATCTTTATTTCTTGTAATCACTGTTCCGTTAATGTTTTCGTAGAAATTGAAGTAGGATTTTTATCATCCTGTTATTTTTCTTTTTTTTTCTGAAAACAACCTCAAATAGATGTTTTGTAACTTACAATCTGCTCAAGTAGAGAACTAATTTTATTTACTAAGATTGAAAATCTTAAAACTAGGGTCTTAGTCACTAGTAGACTCTAGAGTCTAATCTTTTAATAACACTAAAACTAACGTGTTACACTTCCGCTCCATGCTTTGCTTTTTTACTGGTTAATTAGAACCTAACTAGAGATGTTCTAGTCAAGTTTCTTTTGTCTAGAAGTCAGATAGCCTCGACGTTCACATAGTTGACCAGCTGCTGTTTATGACTGACAAATTTGATTGCACTTTGTTTAACAGTTTCCATTAAAGATGTCTCTGTTTCGGCAGTACCAGTATGCATCGATGGTGCTCCTTAGTGCCCTATTCTGGAATCGTTATATAATTTCAGTGTTACTCTTGCTGGCACAACCCCAAAATTTGTTATATAGGTTTCAATAATTGCAGTTTGTTATACGTACGTGGATACCTTAGAATGACATCCTATTAGGCAATTCATATTTTATATTTAGTACCAATCAATTCACGTTTATTTTTGATGTGCGCTTTCCAGCGAAGTCTCATCCAGGATCATACCTATTGTATTTTATTGTTGTAGAATAGGAATGTTAGCATTGTGAATTTTAATAGGAGAGTATCTCTCTTTTTTATTCGCGAAGTTGAAGTGAACGGATTTGGTGTCGTTTAAATTGGCATGCAATCTCTTAGTCCAAATACTAATCTGTTCAATAGATGTTTATAATGTTTTCATCAGAGAAAATAGCTATTGTATGGTATTAAAATTGTATAGTGTGTGACCAAGTACACGACTTTTCTTTTAAATTAGAATACGATTCTTCTTGCTTTTCTCTAAGTATCTCTCGGACAAGTAAGACTTATCGTGGGGGCCGGTACCAATAATAGGAATAAGTAAAGCTCAAACCTCTTTGTTGCTGTACGAGTGGATGCATTGCTGTTACTGTAAACATAAAAAAATGGTTGTAATCATTATTTTCCTCCTGTCTTCTCCAATTTGACATTTTGAAAATTTATCAATACAAGTAAAAGTAAATAGCAAACTATTATTGCGCATTGAATATTTTAATTCTGATAGAAATCAGAAGATATTCGGACCTGCTAGTTTTGAAATAAATGAACTGGATACGTATAACTAATTTTACTTATATAATTTTAGATCGCATGTATATCACCAGCAAAATTCAATATTCATGAAACTCTTAACACACTACGATATGCTGCCAGGGCGAAAAAAATACGTACTAAGCCCATTGTGGTAATGGTAAGTAAACCCTTATTGATCTTCATTACAATTAATTTACATAAAAGTAATAAGGGTCACTCATTAGTATCTTTATTTTTTATTAGTGTTATAACTAATCTAATACTAAAACGTCAAAAAGTGCCAACTCAAAGTTAGCTAGGGCATATAGTAAGCAGAAAAGACATAACTACAGACCAACTAACATCCAAGTTCTTTACCAATGGCTAATTCCTTCAGATAAATATTAATGGCGAAAGTTTCTAATTCTATGCTCGTATTACCGTCGCTACGTTAGGAAGTTTGGAGACATTGCCAAAACAATGACATAAATTACTAAAGAAGGTAGAGGTTTCAGCTGGAATGAAGAGTATCAAGTCGACTTTAATGCTTTAAACAGGCAATCATTTCCGATCTCAGGCTAGTCACACCCTGAAGGGAAATTCATTCTTGAAACTGACGCTAGTAATGTGGGAATTGAGGCCGTTCTACCACAGCTGCAGGGTGGTCACGAACGAGTTCTTAATACTTAACCAAGACGCTATACAAATCTGATTGTAACTAATGTCACACTAGAAGAGAACTTTTAGCAACTGTAAAATTCGTGAAGAATTTCTACAAATACTTTTAAGGGAGAAGATTCTTATACAGAACTGGACCGCCCCAATTTGAAATGGCTCTTTAACTTTAATAACACTGAATGTAAATGTCTAGATATCTCTGTAGAACCTTCCAGAAAGCAAGAAAAGGATATAAATAGAAAGAATTTGTAGTAGGGTAGTAAATAGGTCGAGAGCGAAATAGTGCCAGTGTTATTTATGTTAATATCTATTTTTACGCAGTTTTATGAAGTTTTTCTTGTAAATAAAATTGTTAAAACCATCCACACAAGTATTAAAATACTATGATCATAATGAAAGAAAATATGTTTATGTCTAAATATATAATAATTGAGGCCAACAGATAAAATATTGTAGGCAGTTTAATCCATAATACAACCATTATGGTATAAATCATGCTAATGCCTGGCCTCTATAATACTCAAGTCGCTGTTATGATCTTTATAACACAAATAACTTATAAACGATTAATGATGTTACAAAGAGAATGCTAAGATCCATAACTTTAATAAAACTAATAGTTCCACATAATCCAACTCGAAAATTTGCTTCTAACTTATTTTGCTCACATTTTCAAATCGTTTTATGTAAATAAAGCTGAATCTACTTTTTGAACCTTATAAACCCAACGAAACGATCCTCTCATGTAATAGATTGAAAATAGGAATATTTTTCAATTTTATATTTTAGGATCCACGTGAGGCTTTAATATTAAACTTGAAACGAGAAGTTGCTACTCTACAAAGTGAAAATCAACACCTAAGATCAGCTCTTAATGTTTATTCCGGATCTACTTTGAGCGATGCTTCGTCAGGTATACGTAAATATTTAAATTTTATTTTTTTTAAATACGTTTTTCATTTAATTGTTAGTTGAAAGAAGAATACTTCAAACTCCTCCACATGTAGATTTAGATGAACTAGCGAATTTAGAAGGACCTCAACTAGCGGAACTTGTGAGATTGTATATGAAGGAAAATGAAGATCTTAGAAAAGACAATGCAGAACTTTTTACTTCAAGAGATCTTCTTCAACGAGATCACGAGGTTGTTTGTAGAGAAAACGAGAGATTATTAAAGAAATTAGAAGATGTTAACTCGTAAGTAAAACCATAAAATATATAATATAAATATGATATTTGTTGGTTTTGTGCAGATAACCTAATTTTGATACATAAATTAATTAATTAACACATTCACTGTCGATTCCAAATTAAGGGCCTTTTCAAGAAGCCGATTTTTTTTTTGTTTAAACCTGAAATAGCATTTCTGATTGTTTTTTTTTTCTTATATAGCTATTAGCAATCAAAACAAATACAGTTCTATAAGCTAATGTGTTGGCTTGAGAGCAGTTATGCTCTTGTTTAGCATGATAAGGTTTTCTCCAATGAAAAATCCTCTTCAACCATTTGTTAAGTCAGCTGGCCAGTTCCTTTTCAGTCTTCTTGTATTTTAGGGTTCTAGAAGTGGATGGAGTAGTCTATTTACATGGTTTTCTAGTCTGTTGTGATGGTTTGTGCTTCGCTCTGCGATTTCATCCAGAATGTATGGAGTTTTTAAGTCTTCAAGTAGGGTTGCATTAGCACATACTGTGGTGCATCTGTTATCATCCGAAGTATTTTAGATTGACTTCTTTTTTTTCACCAGTTATTTTTCAATCTGTTGTCAGTAGAACAATAAGTAAAATATTTTAAATACTAGAAACTAGACATGTAGGAATAATAACCCAGTGGTTATTTCCTATTAAGTTATAGTTACAACGCAACTACTTAAAACTAGGGACAAGACAAGTGTTGACAAGTTAAAATGGAAGTATTGATAAAATTATTATAAAAAGGAAGACATAAGGTTAAATACCCTAAATTTAAAGTTTAAAATCACTAATTTAAAATCTATTGACTAGGTCGTATGGAGTAAATCGTTTAAGTCTACGTTTTATGATAAGTTGCGACACTAAATTTTTGGCAAGTCTGTTTGGATGCCTTTTAAGCCTATTAGTATAGTTTTCACTTAACTTTTTGATTTCTTTTTTAACCGAATTCACATTCAGATCACGAGCGATAGCACTATTGGGCACAAACCAGGGAGCATCGGTGATTACTCTAAGGGTTTTTGCTTGAAACCTTTCGATTATTTCTATATTCGAACTTGATGCCGAGCCCCAGAGTTGAACTCCGTATGACCAGACAGGTTTAAGAATAACTTTGTATATCAAGACCTTGTTCTCAAGAGATAGCTTGGAGTTTCGTCCAATAATCCAGTAAAGTCTGTGCAGCTTAAGACCAAATTGTTTCCTTTTAGCGAAGATGTGTTTTTTCCACGTTAGTCTTCGATCCAAGTGTATTCCGAGATATTTTACGTCTTCTCTTTGTGGTATTTCCTTGCCGTTTAGCGTCACGGGTGGGCAATTTCCTCTTCTATTCGTAAAGGTTATATGTACCGATTTTGTTTCATTGACTTTTATTCTCCACAATTTTAACCAAGCTTGTAGACTATCCAAGTTAGATTGTCATAGTTGAGATGCTATTTGAGGGTCATCGTGTGAAGATAAAATGGCAGTATCGTCGGCAAATGTGGCCGTTAAGGAGTTATGGGCAAGTCCGACGTGTATAGTAGGTAAAGAAGAGGACCCAGGACACTTCCCTGTGGAACTCCAGCATTTATGGGATGGAGCTTCGAGTGTTCATGTTGGCATTTAACAAAGAATTGACGGTCTTGTAAATAGGATTTAAGGATGAGGAAGAGGTTAAGGGGAAAGAGCTTCTTAATCTTATACAACAGTCCAGTGTGCCAGACTTTATCGAAAGCCTGGCTCACATCCAAGAATGAGGCAGAACAGTACATTTTATCCTCTAGACATTACATTATTTTGTTAGTGACCCGTTGGACCTGATTTCTTGATATTTTTGTTAGTGGTAGTTCTAACTGACACGGGAGTCCGATTTGTTGTTTGACTTCTTCTTCATGACCATCTATTGTTGAAGGATTTGGCTGAAAGACCTTTTCTAAGTGGTCAGCAAAAGTATTCGCTTTTGTTATGTCGTCTCTTATCCAGTGGCCTTCTGAAGAGCGGATGGGGTGATTTATTATTTGCGGATGGTCGACCATTTTCGTTGCTTTCCAAAGCGAATATTCTGTGGCTTCGGTTGCAGAAAGGTTTTCCAAGTAATGTTGAATATTGTTATTTTTTGTGTTGCTAAGCATTCTTTTTAGTTCCAGGCACGCTCTGTTTAAGTTTCTTTTATCTTCTGGGGATCTTGTTCTTTGCCATATCTTACGTAGTGGCATTTTGAAGTAGCTTTTGCTAGTGAAGGGAGTTTCTGTTATCAAGAAAATAACAATATCATTATGAGTTATAAAAGCTTTTACTTCGTCAGCATGTTGTGTGAGGCCATTGGCATTCCATAATGCAATTTTTAAGAACTTACTCATTTTGTGATTTTAGTTATGACAGTAGTTAGCAGGTTTAACATTGTCCCCATTTGTTCCATGAGTGTTTTCATCATATTTTTTAATTCTGTCATTTCGTTTAAGGGTATATTTGCAGTGAGGGTCTGTGTTGTGTTAGTATCAAGTTGTTCTGTGTAGCGTCCATTAACTACAACCTGGGAGTATGGAATGTCTGTTTTTACTGGTTTGGTTTGACGTGTTGGATGTATTTTGGGTCTTATCGAGGGATATCTGGTTTTGACCAATTGTTTATAGACTGCACACCCTTTATAATTGGCCGGATGGTTTCCTTCAACATTCAATTGTGGCATGGTCTCCAGTACATTTTACACATCTGGGTCTGAGATGGCAGTAAGCCTTGGTATGACCATAGCGCTGGCATCTTGCACATTGAGGTATCTCTCTTTTATATTTTGGTGCTTCAAACTTTATTTTTGATGTAACAGAAACTCCAAGTTGTATATTTCTTTATTGTTGTCGTCTGGTGTAAGATCCCCAAAGAATACTGGCAGTGGCTCTTTAGTTCTGAAATGCTTAATGTTCCAAATCCTTTCCTCTGTGTGACCGTGTTTCTCAATTTCCGATTTCAACTCATTTAAGTCAACCGAGTAGTGCATATTTTTAAGAACGGTTCTGAAGCTTCTGTTTTCTTTTAATTTGTAAGTGTAAAATTCAGTTTTCTTTTCTTCGAGTGCTTTTGTTATTGTTGAATATACGTTTGTTGTTTTAGATTGTATTCTGGCTTGGTCATAGTTCAATATTTTAATTTCAAAGTTATCGGCAGCAATTGTGTTTAGTAATTTTATGAGTGGGGTAATATTCTTGACTCCCTTAACCAAAATTGGGGGTGGTTTGTGTATTTTTGATTCCGGCTCGTCGGTTTTATTCGGTTTATCACCTTGCTCGTCGTCGTCATCGTTATCGTTGTCTAGGCTATTAAATCGGTTTGATGTGGGTGTTGGTGCGTTTAACCAGTAGTCATCGATTTTCGTCTGTTTAGTTGTTTTAGTGTCAGGACTATTTCTGTAACGTTTTTTAGTTACGCGAGTCCATTTCTCTTCTTGTTCTTGTGGAGTAATTTGCTGGTTGTAGAGCTGGGATTGTGTAGATGAAGTAGGAAAAGTTAAAGGAAATTGCATGTGATTGCTACTTGCCTATGCTGGATCATAAGTTTGTGGTTGTGTTGTGATTAACACTGGTTGTGGTGCCAAAGGGCCTGGTGTCATCATTTGTGTTTGGGCTGGATTGAGGTAGTACTGTTGATTCGGCTGCATTGGTTGTAACAAATTCTGCCCTGGAGGTATTGGTGATGTATATGCCATTGTAAGGGACAGCCTGTATACTATTTTAATTTCACTTTGATTAGTAGTAACCTTTTCATATTGTTTTTACCGTATTTTACTGATAGCTGTCGCTTATCGTTTGTCACAAAAACTATGTGGCTTATTTTAATTTTAATTTTTAAATTCACACGATAAGAGGAGCGTCGGAGCACGTCTTCATCGCTTGAAATCCAATATCGAACTGTTTTTTTTGCGTTTTTTGACTATATGTTCTTTCCATGTGAGTCTTAAATCCAAATGAATTCCTAGGTATTTTGTACTTGTGGATTGTGATATTTGAATATTGTTTAGAAGTACTATAGGACATTGGTCGTTTCTTAGTGTGAAAGTCACTTGGACTGATTTCGTCTCGTTTATTTTTATTCTCCATTTGAGTAACCAAGTTTGGATATCGTTCAAGTGTCTTTGCAACATCTCTGATGCTGTAATTGGATTTTCATGGCTTGCAAGTATGACCTTGTCATCAGCAAATGTTCCCATGATTGTTTCAGCATTTGTTGGTAGATCCGCTGTATATAATATGTACAGTAATGGTACCTTGTGGAACACCTGATTTTATTGGGAAGTTGTGGCACATACTTTTGTTTACTTTTGTTCGAAATTCTCTGTCACCTAGGTAAGATCTTAATAGTTTAAAGTAAGTTATAGGGAGATGTTTCTTGATTTTATAAATTAAACCCATATGACAGACCTTGCCGACAGTACAGTATTTTTTGCCTTCCAGGGCTAAATTTATGCCCTGAGCTATTCTGTGAACTTGTTGCACCCTAGAGTGTTCTTTCCGGAAGCCGAATTGGTGCAGCGATATCCATTCTTTAGTATCTGGGTCAGAATTTATTCTTTGCAGCAATTTCTGAGTGTTGTGTTAATAAATGTTTTCCAGTTAGTCACTATACCTAAAACTACTATAACTCAAGGGTCGATTCACCGGCCTCTGAGAACTGTTTCCGTAATAATAGGCCGATGACTCGACACTTGCGCCTGACCCTAGAATTACTTATGAGATGAAAAATAAACATAAAATGCATGCTCAAACTTTCATTTATTAAATAAAGTAGTAAAATAGAGGAAAAAAAATCAAATAACAAAAAATAAAATAAAAAAACATTCTACTCAGGAATAAAATAATATGAGCAAATCAAGCTCAGGAAAGGTACCTACATAAAATCAAAAATACATAACATAAAAATACAGATAACAAAGGATAAATTAAGAAAAATATGTTTTACACATGTTTTAAGTTTTTACGAACATTCCTTTTTATGGTGAATAAAAATTGACAAGTAGGTTTTCCTTTTTGACTAAATCTAAATTCTTTTGATTTAAACCATTTTTCAGAGTCCTGATGACTTAAAATGCCGAAAGGGTTCGATCGATTTAACTTTTCACATTTCCACTTTAATCATAATTTTACTTCTTTCGCCAGTAAAATATTACTACCTGAAAATGCCAGAAGACATATTTAAGTACGTTTATAGCTAGTTTAAAGCTGGTTTTATAATATAATAAATCCCCTGATTGACTTAAGCAAAGTTCATGTACCAACGAATTGCGAATATCGCTTTTCGCATTCGCTACTTTAATTTGTAAACGTTTCATGTACCAACGATAATTCTGGGGAAAAATGTAAAAAAAAACTAGTGTGGCTACAATTATGTGACAATTGACTCTGTCAGTCTGTCACAGTCTTGTCGTTTCGTTCGCTTAATGAAATTTAAATATGAAATATTTAAAAAAAATAAAACTTAATTAAGACCTAACATAACATTACACACAAAAGATTTCTCTATACAAAAGACAAAACAAAACAATATCCGTTAAGGTTAATTTACTCTTCTTTGCGGACTGCGCATGCGTAAGTTTGAAAATTTAGCGAAATTCGCATAAAAATTAAAACTGTTTTAATTTTCCCGCACCCTAGATTTTAAATTTTGCAAAGTCCTTGAAAATAAAGTAATCGTTACAACTGTCAACGTTAACCAATGGGCAATAAGTTCGCCTTTCGCAATTCGCAATTCGTTGGTACATGAACTTTGCTTTACCTCGATAGTTTATCAAACAAAGATGATGCGGAATTCGATTTACATGTGTTACTTTTAAGAAAGATACCGGATATCCAATCATGTACAGTATATATAGGAATATAATAAATTTATACTTTTTAATAATGATGGCGGATCGAATCCTTTTTTAGAGATCGATCATTCGCTACTTGAGTACATTACCACTCATAAAATAACTGGAGTTTTTTGGCAAAACGGTTCTTGCCACTGTCAAGTCGATCATAAAAATATTGCGAAGTTATTAAAGCAGGACGTATTTATATATTTATATATTTTATTATACCTATATTTAGACACAGTTACACCATATATCAGAAAAAGTTCTGCCAAGTAATAGGCATAAATAGAGATATTCTATTTTTTAATAACATATATGGTAACATTGTGCCAAAATAATTTCGAAATATAAAAAGTATACAATGAGTCGGTTCCACTCATAACTTCGTAACTCGTTACCCAAGACCCGATTTGATTCGAGTTCGAATTATTCATCTCGGTAGAACGACTGAGATTTTGTGTACTAGTTCTCTGGATCGATCCTGTTACCTCGTATTCGAGTACAAGGAGTACTTTTCGATTCTTTGTACTCGAGTACCCCATCACTACTTTTTAATGGATGAGATGAAGAAAAGTTTTTCAATTATTACCGCATGGCTAAAACCAAATTCATCGAACTTAATGCTACGATTGAAGACGAAATCAGGCATTTACATAAAAATATTCCTTCCTCAGAGAGATTAGCGATGATATTAATGTTGATTTAAAAGAATAAATTATTGTGTAACTTATCTTTATTTAGTTCATGGTTCTTAGTAAACCGTTACTCAATAGGTCTTCTTTTATTGTTTTCTGTCAATTTTATTTTGTTATATTTCCAGATTTTGTCGTTACCAGCAGCCTATCCAGTAGTTGTTTTCTTCATATTTTACTGTAACAAAATCAGATTTACAACCTTAACAACATTAATCTGTCTATTATTGTACAGGCTGATTCTTTGGGATTTCCAATTAGACATTACAGTCAACTTCCGATATAACCAGAAATAGTTGGATGTTCTAAATGTTTTTTTAATCAATTGCGCATATTCGAAAACAACATATCTCAAGTTTTCGAATGTTAATTATGTCAAGTTTCTCAAATGTCTAATTAGAACTCCCAAAGAATCAGTTTGTATTTATTACATGATATGATGTATATTTGAGTATAAAAACTAGAGTTTTTTATTTGACTTGATTTTTTAGAGCTAAGTAGGTATAATGTTTCCACGTCTTTCCTCACTTGGACATAGAAATTATTTTATCTATGACAAAAAAGAGTGCTTCAAAATGTTTCAAAAATCCTGAAATAGCTGAAACCCACTCTTCGAACTTTATTCATAAAGAACTCATTAAACTAAAATAGATTTTCTAAACGACAACTAGAGACTTTTGTGTAACTAGTCCTGTTTTTCCCGAATTTAACTGAAATAAGTCAATGAAATTTCGATGGTCTTATAGTCTACGAGACTTTGAAAGACTTAGAAGTGAAAATTGACTTTAAAAACTCTTTAAAAAAAACACAAGTCTCCCATTATCTCACTGTGAATCCCAAGACGAACTTTTTTTTTTTGCGCTAACACAATAAAAACTGCAAAACGGTGCTATTAGAATTTCAAAATTAAAACTTTCTAATTGTAACATATGAGAAGGCATTTTCATTTCTAAAAATAATTAGGCTCCTGTTGATATAATAAATACCACCGGTAATATACAAAATCTTTTCTTATATCAGCCATTGATTTATTCTACCTTTCCGTAAAAAATAATCCCCCAATTAACACAAATGAGAAATCTTGATATTACTCAAAATATCAGGACCTCTCACTTAAATTCTGAGGAAAAATATCAAATAAAAAACTTCGTAAACAAATGTAAGATATTTTCAATACAGAAAATTCCTCACTAACATTCACTAACCAAGTCAAACATCAAATCAAAACGAAAGAAGAAATTCTCTTTTACACTAAATCCTATAAATACCATTACGTACACAAACCAGAAGTAGAGAGACATGTTACAAAAAAGCATAATTTGACCCAGCGATTCCCCATTGTCATTACCAATATGGTTCGTCTTAAAGAAATAAGACGCTTCGGGAAAAAAGATAGTGCACTTTAAAATTAACCAAATGTGTAGATTCATCACTCAAACTTGCAAAAATTCTGCTTTTGTTTTACTCAAATCAAATACTTTACATAGCGATATTTCAAACACATGAAAAAGCAACACGAAAGTATAATAAACCATCGAGGAATATTAGAAATAATAATCGAAATAAAAGTGAAATATTATTGGCAAAAACTAAGACACGACGTAAAATACTTTATAAAGAATTGTTCTATCTGCCAACAAACCAAATACGAAACACATTGCCCTTTATACGACTAGAATTACCTCCTACTCCGACCAAACCTTTGAGGCCATACATTTTGACAATACAGACCCATGACTATTTGTGACAGTTTTAGCAGATTCAGATAAACTGTCTATACAGTATGGTCCAAATGAAAGGAATAAGTTCATTATTTCGTAAATCGGCGATTTTAGGGGAAATCCTGAAACCTGTGAGCGTGATGACAACAATATATCAATTGAATGGTCTTTTAAATATCCGGGTGAATAGATATTTACAAGAAAATATCTTGGGACCTTCACAAGAATTTCAAAATTATAATAAAATCTCTAAACCTGCCATTGTAGGTGTTTCATTGTTTATTACCTTAGCCAATATTTACACCTTATTAAGAAATATAGATGTAATCACCAGAATCCTGAAACTTAACGAAAATCATGTTGATGCAACTCAAGTGGTTATACCCGTTTCACACCCTTTAGTTTCTTTTCTGGATGAAGGAGTGATAAATATTAGACATTAGAACAATATTAATAAAATTCCAACTAGTCTGCAAGTTGCAGAACGCTTATCGTTTGCATTTTTCTACATTATTTCATCATCAGAATCATTATAGACTTGCTACTGAACTAGTATTAATAAAACAATTCATAAAAATATTTTTTTTAATTAATTTTCGAAATATATATTAATACATAAAGCGGATTTCAGATATTTAAACGAAGGATTTTTTTTAAAACTACTACAATTGTCTCTTGGCAAAGTACGAGAGTACAAAAGTGATTGCTTCGTAATATAAATAATAATTAAAATAGAAAAAAATAAATTACTTACTCATAATAATTGTTTCCGCCCTTACTCTGTTGAAAACAACTTACACTCAAAAATAAAATTTACCGAAGAGAACAGTGGAAGTCCTTCATATAAGTAACAAGAAGCAAGAATTTGATTTTTTAGATGAATTTTAAATAAAAAAACATTACGATAACCTCAGTATATAATAGGGAATGAACAATCAAATCTATAAATTCAATTGTTTTAGATTAACTTTTAGAATAAATATATAACATTAACCAATTTTTTGAAAATAAAAATATTGGTACATATTGGATTGTTTTTGAATAAATAAATATATGAAATGAATCTAAATATTAACTTAAGGGGGTTTTTAACCATTACGTAACTTGGTTAATGAAAAGTAAAAAGAAAAGTAAAAACAATAACAATTTATTTATCTAAGGAAAACAATATAAAATTTAAGGGCAACTTACACATTCAAATAGATAATACATTTAATAGCAGGGATAGGCACCATCAACTTCTGTATCAACCGAGAACCCAAACTTGACTCCTGATCTTCTTTTATTTTATTAATTTTGATGACTCTACTAAAAATATTTATTTAACATTCGTTGACGGTCTTGTTTCATAACTCTCGCTCACATTATGTTAAATAAATAGTAAATATATCATTTGGAAAATAAAAAATAAGTTTTATGCACAGGGCGATATTCGAAATCCCTGTACATACTATCGTAACAATAATATTGGTTAAAAAAAATATAATATAAAGTCATACTGTTTATAAAATACCTGTTATTTCTTATGATGATACCGAAAGAAAATGATTATTATTATGTCAGATTATTGCTCACAAAAAAATTCCACTTCTATTGAATTTGACACACATTAAAGTTGATATTAATAAAATGAAATATAGATAAATATATACAACACATAATGGTGGAATCAAACAGCCGACACACAGGTGGATTCATAATTTATTTGAAACATAATGTAAATTACACAATAATTAAGCAAATTGCTGTTCTCTTAAATTATTGTGCACTGTTAATAATAGCAAAGCTATAGCTTTTCGTACCATTTATCGATCGCCGAATGGCAATATACATGACATTCGGAAATTTTTTAATCG
This sequence comes from Hermaeophaga mercurialis, assembly GCA_951812935.1. Classification (NCBI taxonomy): domain Eukaryota; kingdom Metazoa; phylum Arthropoda; class Insecta; order Coleoptera; family Chrysomelidae; genus Hermaeophaga; species Hermaeophaga mercurialis. The sequence continues at coordinate 908,657 of OX638365.1, read as the reverse complement.
AAAATAAAACATAAATGTTGACTACATGTTTGATACCGTCATATCCAAAAAAATATAAATGGTAATAAAAATGCAGGTTTCGATCAAATTAGATAAGAACCAACAAGAATTACGAAAAATTCGGCAACTTTAATTGACTGTGGTTGTAACCAATAACTTCAAAGTAACAGAATTGGCTAGAGATTTTCTAAAGTTCTCGGTTTACGACATGATTGGTGTTCACGTTAATTTCACAAAAAATACAATTTCAGAAGAATATTTCATCAGTACTATAAAAGAAAGTCTTGATAAAATATGCCCTTAAGTGCACGTTAATGTCTCCATCGATCAACAAAATGTTAAGAATGCCTAAAAATTTCGATATTAGTAAAATACAATGTGAAGGATATGATGGAAACCATGTTGAAAATGTTAACAATTTCTACAGTGTGAGAGATATAGCAAATAGTATATATAAATAGTATCCTGTTTTGCCAAATACGGTCCAGTCTAACAATAATATTGTTTAGTTTCAAAAAAATAAATTTTGTGAGCTAAATAAGATTATATGTTCTTTATAAAATAAAAGTTCGGGTTAGTGTTAAATTGCTAATAGATTTGTTTTGTGTGATTGGATACCCGTTATCAACATGGTATTAGAAAAAGATCATATGCAAGAATATTTAAAAATTAGTGTCATTGTACCCATATCAAAAGTACCACTGCTAACACGTCTGGAAGAGTGTGAAAAAAATAATCTATTATATACAGGACAATCCGGATTTAGGAATAGACACTCTTGTGAGACTGCTATTAAATTCGTTTGCGCAAGGTGGAGAAAAGATGTGAATGACAGATAGCCTTGGAATTACTAGAAAATTATTTGAACGGTCGATATTACGTGAAGTTAGGAAATCTTAAATCAGACAAAACAGTGAATATGGTACACCTTAAGGAAGCGTTCTGGACCCATTAGTGTTCGTAATCTTCATCATATATATCCATCATGTTTGCAAAAAAACATTTGTAAATATGTTTGCAGATGATATGTTAATATCTGCAGCCGGTAAAAATTTTGAGGGAATAACTAATACTCTCAACAACGAACTCAACAAGTTAAAACTCATTTTACTAAAACGAAGTGCATGGTATTTGGAACTAGGGGAAATTGTTTCAAGTATAAACAAAATAATAATACTTTCTTAAGATAAAAAGTGAAACATTGAGTGTGTAAATAAAATTCATTATATATCCACAATTATTATTTATGAATTATATAGAAGACTTCTGTAAAAAGTTGGCTAAAAAAATTGGATTTTTCAAACGAATATCTAGCCTGCAAGGATGCTGATATAAAATACGATAATATATCTACATTTTAACTAATGCGCGTTACATCTTGCGTGCCCAAAGAAACAAATAGGTATTACAAAATAAATACATGAAAGTATTATTGAATTGTAATATATACAAGTTTAAAAAGTATTTAATTAGACATAGGCGAAATCATAAGGAGCGGGCAATGATTGTCCCCTCTCAACGGAATTGGAGGTATGACCATGACTGCCAGTAAGTTACTATCGAATTGACTGAAACTATGTTCTCACCTCGATATATCCCTACTTCAAAATATTAGTAATGGGTTTTTCTTCTTTCATCACTCTGATGGATTCGTGTATGTCAATAGAGCAGGGTATTAAAAGATCGAATCTCATTTTTGTGTATAAAGTGGTCAGCATGAAAGACCACAATATTTGTGAAGCATGAGTCTACCAGATTTGATAAGTACGGACGCATGTTACGCTCTGTTTCAATCTTGACTATGCATTGTATGGACAAAGGCATTTTTGGATGGATCTTCGTTTTGTGAAGGAATTCTACTTTTTAATGCTCTACCAGGAGACATAAAAGAATGTCAATTTCCACGTTCGATAAAAAAATATGTTCGTATTTGAAATTAACTTTCACCTCTAAATTGTAAAATCACAATATGTGTATTTATTAGCTCTAGCTAAATAATGATTTATTTATTTATTGTCATGCCGTGACATGGTCTTGAATATGTATATTCTTTTTTTGTATTTCTATATGCCTAAATACTCTAATATACTTCGCTTTTATATTTTTTTGTACCTACTCTGAAAATCGTTTTTATTTTGTAAACTTTTCTATAATTTATTTGTTCTCGAAACTTTGTTGAACCTTGTATAAATACATAACTTACTATTTGATTTTTAATCCGCTTAATTATAGTGGCTTCTTTATGCTTGGATTTAAAGTTATACACAAATAAATATATTAATTTCTATTTAGAATGTGTTCCACCAAAAGCTTCCATTAGAAATACAATAAAATAAAATGCCAAAATTAACTTTAGTTTGTTATTGTTTTTTAAGCATATGAAATTTTCTAATGGATGATTTTTTGGTGACACACGGTGTATTTATTTTAGAATATGTTGCAGCTCTCCTCTTATTCCAGCTAGACCGGCATATTCTGCAGAGGTTTTAAATAATTGTGATAATACCAATATTTGGACAAATAGTGTACCTGAGAAGTCTTCAGTAAGTTATTTATATGTAAAACATATTCAAATTTTAAATAAATCCATAATCAATAAAAAACTGAGATTAAAATAGGTAACCGGTTGTATATCAGAAACTATTTATCATACATCTTCACCAAATAAAATTATAACAATATTGGCCAAGAGAAAGAGCTAAATTATTTTCAAGTTTCTAGCTTTACCGCTAGAGGACCTAATTCGCAATGGCAACACATAAAGATAAACTTTCTCTTATAAATTTACAATAACGGAAGATAAAAATGAAACGTCTACCTTGAGAAATTCCTGTGAAAGTTAATGTCACACTTTTTGCTTATATCTCGTAAAATAGCTATTGTTTTGGTCAAGAAATAGAGTTCCTTTGTTACTTTGTATTTGGCTGCAAACTTGATGCAGAATTGGCTGGAATTATGCAGCTGACCTCCGGAAGATAATAAAAGATACCCATGATTGGTACATACTAACCTGCAGCAAATTAGTAAGAGAATAAAGAGATACCACGATAACCGAGCTGAAGAGACCAGCTTTCAGAATCCACGAAGGAAACGAGGTCTATGTCCAAAGCTACAGAAAATCTGGGAGAGCCCAGATATCATTAAAAATGAAATTATTTGTGTAGTGTGTACCTAGAGAAAACTAATCATAATCATAAACTCTGATCAACTTGGACTATTCGACGAAGACCACGCAAAACATGAATGGAAGTAAGGTCTACTAATCCGGAAGCATTATAGGAGGAATACGTCTAAAGGTTGCGTAGAACTAGAAGAGTACCTATTGGCTTAATGAGTTGCCTCCTAGTAGGGTGCCATTGAAATGCGTCCACTATATCCTCTCCATATGGATTCGAGATCGTCTAGAAGAGGATCCAGCATCATCACTAGGACGCGTTGTAATAGTTGGGGTTTTTCTTTGATTCTTCCAGTATCGGTCCCGCTTTCGAAGGGCTCGGACAGGTTCATCTCCATTATCTCCTTGATAGGGAGTGATATCTGAAGAATGGTACGTCGCCAAAGGCACTGAAGGATATAAAAGAGCAGCTATCTCGAAACTGATTGTTCCCTGCTTTTGGAGAATAACATATTGTCCATCTCGTCTAGGCGGCATTATTGAGTGTGTGGGTTTGAATCCATACTTTGTCTACAGAATTATAGTGTCGAACTTGATTGACATAACCTTGGTTTCGATCTTGCCTTACTTCCACTGCCTCTTGGTCTAGTCTGAGTATTTCCGCCAGTTGCTTTAACTTGGGAGTGATCTCCAATATGAAATTTACAGTTTGTACTATCGCAATGAAATCGTCGAGAACATCTCGCGGAACTTGCATCTCTCTTTCAAATGTAAGGCACGCAGCAGTAAACATAGTGCTATCCGAACGGGCACGGTTTATAACGAATCTGATCGTGGCTACGTGTTGAGACCATTCCTGATATTGGTTTCGATTATTCCAAGATAGGTTTTATGTGCACGATTCTTAAGTTCAACTTTATTGGCTTGCTGTATTGGTAGATAGGTCCTGATAAAAATTCTAATCTGAAGTAAAAAGTAGAATAATTGCAGTATACTTTTTAAGGTTGTCTTACTTTGAATCTGTTTATCACTTAAACAAACAATTTGTGTATCACAGTTCAGAGTTATTCTTGCTAGAGCTACAGGATATTTCTAAATTCAGTAGAAAAGAACACACCGTACGTACATGATGCGAAGATCGAATATCTTAAAGTTACATTTTTTGTGGAAAAAAAACGAAAATCAGGTCGGTTTGTATTCCAAGGGAATATTTTTTAAACATCTCAAATGTTATACGTTTCTCCCTTCCGTCCATATTACCAATAGAATTTAAATAGAGATATGTCAAATAATAGAAAACTTTGAACTAAAAGTATACCTAATATTAAAGCAATAACTCTTTAATATTTCACAAATTAACTTTATACTTAAGGTTTCAAAAACTTAGGGTGCCTAGTATAATATGGTACATATCTTATTTATCCGAAGCAAAATAATTACCAACATTTTTTTATGATATTGTTATAATTTTATTTTCTTGAAGCCTTTAGTCAGTTGTCCAGAAAGTAGTAAGTAATTTCAAATTCATAATTCAATTAATAAATAAAAACGCAATTATTCCAATACGAGTACTTAAGAGACATTTAATTATAACAATAAATAAGCATCATACTAAAAGTTTATAAAAAGTCATTTAAAACATGTTTTAATTGATAAAAATTAAAACGAAATTAATTTTAGTGTTAAGGTTCTTAAGCCTATGTAAGAATTTACACTATTAATTTTTATATTTCTTTATTTTTTAGCAAATACCGGCATCTATTAGAAAAGAATTGGATAAACGACAGATAGGAAACAGGTACAAGTAATGTCTATTTTTTATTATTTGCATGATTGTCTGAAAGCAAACTTGCCATTAAATATTTGTCAATTAAATTATAATTTTTTTTTGTAGTAATACAACTAAAAATCATCGGTACAATGCTACTAGAGGTCGACGACTACAGACCAACCACTCAGATGAAGACTGGTAAAAATATTAAAAGGTATAAAAAAACTAAAAAAAATATTTTCATTTCTAATTTTATCTTAATAAATCATTCATAGGAATGACAAAACGATACAGGTTTAGACATAATTTAAAAACATGTAGGGAAAACTTAAGGAGTACAAGAATACGAAATATATGTATATAATCAAATAACCGAGATAGGGCACAATAATATGGCCCCTCTCGATCAAACTAAAGGTACCATCACAACTGTAGATTTGAAGGAGTATTGGAAATCTATGTTATTTCAAGAATATTAAAAAATGTTCAGTAAATGGCTCTGATAATTTCACCTAAGAAAAAATAACTTTTATCAAAACATGTATTTAAAAGATTTTCGGAAAGTACCTTCGGCACCTGTATGCCTAATTCATATTCCTTTAGTCTAGATTGTACTTAGAGACAGGCCTCAAAGGTGACATCATATATTTGTACTATAACATACCACAAAAACTCTGGTTAATGACAATGTAATTCATTCCAAGTGAGACTGTATATTTTTTAAAATTGCAACCAGACTTGGCTCCCTCGTATTTTCATCTTTTTGTTCACATGAAATAATCCAACATAATCTAATATAACATATCTAATCACCTTGCGGTATGCCTCGTGGTAACATTGGCTAACGTACGTGCCCGCCACTCTTATTAGCATTTGTCTTTGGGCCGACATTAACATACATCTATATTTTTTTATCCTGACGATCTTATACTATATTGGAGCACCATAGGTATAATTGACTAAACCACTCCATCTAGGACCTTCCTTTTTTGGCTATTGGGACCTGGTGTGTTTGGCATAATTCTTGCCAATGCCGTCACTGCTCTCTCTTTCTTCTTCGCCCGTCTGCTTTACATGTTCCGTAAAGCTCTGATTTTCGTCCAACCAAATTCCCAAGTATTTGACGTGTCTTTTAGGCCTGATTTGTACGTCATCCAGTTTGAAAACAACATCACCCCTCTTTCGTCGTCCTCTCAGTATGATTGCTTCGGTCTTGGTTGGTGCTATTGCCAGCTTGTTCTCCGTTACCCACCTTTTTAGCCTTTTTAGTGTCGAGTGCACATTTTGCATCAGCGTTAATTTGTCCAAATGCCTCGCGACTAACACTAGATCTTCGGCGTATGCTGTAGTAGTGCATCCGTACGGAAGCGGTAATCTCAGGACGCCATCATAGAGGACATTCCACAGGTTGGGCCCTAGTACGGAGCCCTGTGGTACCCCCTGAGTCATGCGTTTCCTTTGGAAGCTCTTATCTATCATCCTTATTAGGTATTTGGGATTTCCATTTGTCTTAGATTATTTATGATATTGCTCCACTTTGCCATGTTGAAGGCGTTCTTTATATCTATCTTACAGCAGCCGCCCACAACATTTTGCGGGAGTTTGCACACTCAAATACTCTGTCTATCGCGTCCACTCCTCTTCTAACCTTTTTTTAATTAGGTGTTCGAGGCTGTTTCCCAGAACATCGATTAGGCAAACCTAATCTAAACTAATCTAAAGTAATCTAACCTAATCTTACCTAATCTGACCTAATCTAAATCTAATTTAATCTAACCTAGCTTAGCCCAACCTAACTCCACCAAAAATGAAGTCAAATAACTTGGTAATACTAAATAGGTGCTTCGCCTGTGGCTATATATAATATAATAACATAATTAAATATCTTGTAAATTAATGTCTTTCAAAAACACTAGAATATTGTCTATATTGCAGGTAACGAGATTGTTTGGGAGGTTGTATTTATCCCTAATATATTGTAATGATTTGCATTCTATTAGGAAATGTTAACAGTAAATTTGACTAATATATTGGTCTGTTATTTTTAGTTATATGATAGAGATGTGTACTTCGAGTGTGCCCGATTCGTAGTCGTGTGAGAATTATCTGTTTATTCCTAGGAGGTAGAAATTTTGGACGTTTTAACACATTATTTTTAATTTCCGATAACTTTTCACACGATTGGGACCACTCATTTTGCCACTCACTAAGAACTATGTTTTTAAGCCAAATTTTACCATTACTAGGCACTATTTTATTTAGTAGGACATACTCAATATCGTTTACTGCTTCTATAGTTAGACGGTCTACTGTTTCGTTTCCAGAGATTCCAACGTGTGAGGGTACCCAGATAAAGACATTATGGAAGAGTTGGTACATTGCGGCAGTAATATTCATATGGATAGGATTTTTTGAATACATCTGTTGTAATTTGAAGAGGGTGCTCATTGAGTGTTAAAATAGTAAATTCTGAATTATTAATATATTTTAGAGCTTGCAGGCTAACAAATAATTCGGCATTAAAGTGTAGAAGTGTAGAAGACGGCGCCAACCCCTTCTGGTGTTTTGGAGGCATCAGGATAAATTTGGATATAGTCACTGCATTTAACTAATATTTCTAAAATTGTTAATTAAAGTTGTTGGTATAGCATGTTTGTCAAAATTCACTAATGTGTTAACTATTTCTGGTTTTGAACAATCCATGGGGCAGTTGTGTTAAAGTTGTTATTGTTGATGTCAGGAAGGGCGACTAGATATTTAAACCTTTCATAAAAGGGAGGATCGCACCTTGGATGTGACTGGAAAAATGGGGAAAACGATTACTCTAGACGTTATGGTTCACTGGATGAGTTGGGTTTGAGATTATTCTGTATCTTAGTATGTCTCTTCTTACTTCCAGAAGGGTTTATCCTGACTCATAGTAGAGGCTATGGACCGGGCTAGTACGAAAGACACCAAGTAAAATTCGGAGTGCGCAGTATTATGGATAACATCCAATTTTCTAGGAAGCCATAATCCATTTTCGATCGTATTAATAAGGAGTAGATGTGTAGTAAGGTAGCTGCCTCGGAACCCCATGAGTTATTCGATAAAGATTTCAGTATATTGATGTTTTGATGACATGAGGATTTTGAGGCTTTTGATATGGTTTTCCCATGAGAGGCGTCTATCAAATGTCATGCCTAAAAATCTTGCTTTTTCTACAAAGTTTAACTCCTCTCCGTTTAAAGTTAATTTGTGATAACTCTTAATCCGAATTTGAGAGAAGAGTAAGCATTTTGTTTGCAACTAGAAAATTTTAAACGAGATGTATCAGACCAATTTTGAAGGTTTAGTAATGCATCTTGAATAATCCTTTCAGTTGATTTTAGATTTTTCCCTCTTAACAGCAGATCATGATCGTCGGCGTAAAGTCTGGCTTTAATGGGTAAGTGGCAACCTGTTAGAATATCATTGATGGCTATTAAGAATAGTCTCACGCTTAAAACGGATCCTTGCGGTACTCCATTTTCTTAAATTCTAGATGTTGATAATATTCCATTGCAGCGAACTTTAATCGGTCTATTTCTTAAAAGATTTTTAATAAAATTCAAAAAATACCATTAATGCCCCATAATTGAAGTTTCCTAATTATTCCATACCACCAGGTACAATCGTATGCTTTGGTTAAATCAAAGAAAATGGCTAAACAGTGTTGCTTAGTAACTAGAGCTGCATGCACTTCAGACTCGAGATCAACTAAGTTGTCAATAGTTGATCGACCTTGACGAAAATCATTTTGTTCTGGTATAAGGAGGTTTTTAGATTCTAAGTACCATGTTAGTCGACGATTGATGATTTTTTCCAATAGCTTACATCTCGAAGAAGTGAGCGAGATTGATCTATATTATTGGGGTCAGATTTGGGTTGATGGGGCTTTAAGATGGGAATCATGAACGATTCTGACCAGCTGCCTGGAAAATAATTATTAGGCCACAAGGAATTCATGATCTTTAAAAGATCTAGTCTGCCTTTTTAGTTTTTGTAGAAAAATAATTGGGATATCGTCTGGTCCTGAAGAAGTGTTTTTAATACTAAATAAAGCATCATCGAGTTCGTCTAACGAAATAGAAGAGTTCATGAAGTCATTTTGGTCATCCAAAATATTTGTATGTTCCACTTCTACAACCACTTTGTATTCAAGAAATTTTGGTCTATATTTATCACTGCTTGAGTTAGCTTTATAGATGTCAGTCAATGTTTCTGCAATATCCTCATTCCCGCTAATAGTATTACCATTATATTTAAAAAATGTAATTTTGGTGTTTTGGTAGCTTCCTGTTATTTTGCGAATGTTGTTCCACATGGTCTTCGTAGATATTGAGTCGTTAATTGAGGCAACAAAAATCTTCCAACTTTCTTTTTTGCTTTTTTTGGTTATCTATCGTGCTTTGACTTTGAGTTTTTTGTATTCAATTTGATTTTCTGTTGTAGGAAGTCGTTTAAATGTGTTGAATGCGTGTTTGTATTTTCTTATTGCTCTTTCGTAGTCAGAGTTCCACCACGGTACAGAAGAATGTTTTTTGATAAATTTGGTTTTACCGATTGTTCTATATCCTACGTCTAAGAGTAACTTAAAGAAACTAAGAAGCGACGCTTTGAATAACATTTTTATTTTGATCTAAAATAGAGTCTAATACATCTTTAATTTACGTTACTCTAATACTTGTAATAAGTAGATATAGTTTAGATAATATTCTTAAAATCTAACAGTATCATTCTTAAAAACATCTAACTAATGACATCTGCTATATTACTGTAAATTATAAAAATTTACTTTAGTCTAATATATATTTATTAGATGTATATCTGTATACATATAGACTTCTTTATTTTATTGTCAACCTAAATGTTAAACAACATGTTTTTTAGATGATTTTTAAATCTTTTAGAAGTGAATTAGATGAACCTGTGTTTTTTGGGCTGCAATATGCGGCTGAACATAGTCATCAAGAAGGACAATGCCTGATGACAACATTTCTCTTCGCTTTTTATGAATTGCCCTTCGTACATCTGTTTCTTCATTTTCGAAATGTACTCCTGTTTCGTCCTTTGTGAAAATTTTATACAAACAAAATGTTCTTATAAGACGTACGAGACATGTGGAGCCGGCGATCGTGCGCTCTATTTTGTGACGGTCACAGCACCGTGGAAACCCATCTCGCACACAATTTGTGATACTGAAGTCTCTCACTCATGGTGCTATAGAAAGCTGATCTTAAAATTCCGATTATTTTCTCGAATCGCCTGATCCACTAACTGAACATGATTGTCGCTTGACACGCACTTCTTCTCCTGACTGCTTGTATCATAAACATTTATACAAGTTCCTACTTTATTGCTGAACTTTGCTGTCACTCACGAAAGTTTCAATGTAGCCATTACCCTCATTTTATATGAATTTAGACTAGATTGCATGCCATTCATTCACATTTAGCAGGAGACTCTATTAATATAGGCATGTTTGTTCACTGTGCGCTCATAAGTGTAAAGACACTGCGCAACGGTTCATCGAATTTTCATTGTAATTTCAAATTCGCAACTGACCATACCTTAAAAAAAATAGTTTCGTACTTCCATGTTTAAACTTTACTTATACTAAGCCGCTGAATAAACACATTCTCTTTATCAGAATGAACCTATTCTTATCATAGGCAATTTTTCTTTTAGCTATGCCTTTTCCTAAAGAGCAATTTTTCAAGACAAACGGGGATTTCACTTCTATAGTAAAATTTCTGTCGTCTTCAACGAAACTATCTGGGCTTGCTGCTGGAAATGATTTTTCTTCAGTTTAAATAAACAAGCGGCATAATATAATTGCTGTATTTCGTTGTCCTAACCATATCGTGTAGCTCTATTACCACAAAACTCTGCCCTGTATTTTCCCTTTGCTACCACAATACGATTCGTAGTTTCTCGCAATCTATAAACCCTTACTAAATTAGATGCAGTGAGCCTATATTATATTATATCTAGTTCAATTTTATACGACATTACTTTTTAACGATATTTTACAGCTTAACTTTTTGAGCTTTCTATTCTATTGCATCTTCCCATATCGTAATCTTCATCATCAACATCTACTTCGATTTAGTTTTCATTTTGTTACAAACTTTTTAGTGACCTGGAGCGTCCGGGCAGTTATTATTTGTTGAAGGTAGATATCCTTTAAATTATGGGCAATAGCTATCAAGAAATTATGTATAAAAAATCTAAGTTTAATTACGGTACACCAAAATTTCTCATCAAATTGTAAGCAGCTAGAAAATCATTAAAAAAGTTTTTGTCAAAAAATTATTATTATTATTATTATTATTAACTAAATTTAACTACTAGAATAAATAATAGTAGTAGTATATGAAATAAAATGTTATTTTTTATGTTGTTAAACATTACGCTTACTCGTTTCCCTCCAACTAATTTGTTAACAAGGCTATTAAACCACTCCGCTGCATTATTGTTTTTGTCTATTAAAAATGAAAATGAACTATTTAAGATTCTTTGAAGACACGCCAATACAGAATCTTATTAACACTGGCATTATATATTGTCCAGATTTTTTTACGTCCTTCTGGAACAATTGTAGTTTTTCAGCCAGAGGTACAGTCATCTGAAAATTAATTACAGGAGTCTTTTTTTATCGATATTCTTAAATTTATTTTGTATTATTTATTTGTTTTATTTAACGTCGGTCTAGTTCTGCGACCAGGGCTGATCACCGACGCCGGGAGCCCTCTACCCCTAACCGGAAATTTTGCCGAATCCTCAGGTATTCCAACCCGAGGTAGGGATCTTTAACGAGCCCAACATCCATGGACTCGGGACCGACAGTTTAACGTCTCCTCCGAAAGACGGCATATCTCCACTATACCTCGTTCTCATTGGTATGGCGCCTGCGAGCTATGGATATTCTTAAATCTTCCAAGCTTTTTCTTAATTCTAACGGAACTTCTAAATTTATTTTTGATATCTATAAATATTTGAATTTTTGGCATAAATTCTTAATAAGTGCTACACACATTCAATTTTCTGTAAAAGTGTGATCCCTTAAGTTTTTTTAGTAATGCTAGTGTCTCCAGCACCAATACTAATTTTGTATGCTCTAACCCATTCCCCTTAACTCTATTTTAAAACCCATCGAAAATCATCGCGCAATTATGTAGAGGGGCATCTACGTTTTTTGTTTTAAATTTTAAGCAAACAATAAAAACTTATACTTAACTTCCATAAAAAGAACCTTTTTAGTTTGGCTTCTCCAATAATAACAGGTACTCCAGATATTGCTTTGTAAATTGTTTTATAGGACTACGAACGATAAAAAATAATCATCCCACTGTGATATATAACAAATAAAGAATGGCATATGTTTAAAAAATTTTATTTGAGTCCAAAAATATGAAATGTTCATCATCTTTCGATCCTCAATTTTATAATACAAAGTCTTTAAAAATTTAATGTAGATTTATGGCCACAGATAAAGTCATCCTGAATAATTGCAGTGTCCTGTTTTATTGCCTCCTGAAAACTTTTTTAGTAATATAGATTTGGTCTAGTCACTTGATATTTGAAAAAGAAAATTATTAATGTAGAAGCCTATTTTTTTAAATTTTAAAATTATTCTTCAAAATTTAAACACTTATCATTAGGTAACATTAATTTCAAGATATTTCGTTGACCTGGCACTTGTATTCAGAGAACTATTAGTAAATCCCTCGGTAGGTGGTCGTTAATCTAAGCAAATTAGTACAGGATGGTATTTAAACCCTTAATAATTGTATTGTTCGAAGAGTTTGAGCATCACTAGTTACTAAATTCCTGGCAGACATTCAAGTACGACCCTGTTGTTCTTTACTTAAAAATGAAGAATTTACAAGATTAACTGATAGTACTGTCGAAGCAGATGGTAAGTCAATGAAATATCTTGAAATGAACTTTACTTCCCTCATTCTGTATTGGACACATCGCCGTTTGCCTAATTTAGAAATAATTTTATTTTTTTCCATTTTCTCCACAATTAAATTTCTTAAAAACAGACACTTTACTTTATAAACACCTTCTGACTTAAGAATAAAGAAGACTAAATAAACGAACTAATTTTTCGTTACTTATAGCTAAAAAATAAAGGATTCATTAGATAATGGCGGTTTTTTGTTACCTAAATTTATATAAAACTATGTGTTATCGTAATAGATAATTTCAAGATAAATATCATGATTTTTAAGTAAGTACGCAGAGAAAATATATGTATACAAATTACTTTTATTCAAAAGAATCTAAATTTAAATAATCTATTTAATTATATACACATAGTTAGGATTTTTTTCCCAACCAAAATATAAGTACAAATTTTATTGTGGTTGATTATTCCTAGAATCTGATTAAATCATTATAATTATATTGTATGTACTAAATTTTCATGTAAATTGTCAAGTAATAGGAGAATATAGCAAGAAAATAAAACAATAATTATATTTAAAAAAAATAAGAGATAATTAATAAAGAAATAGTTTATATACAAAGAAGCTAAAAAATGTCTAGGATTTAATTATGAAGAATTTACGCCCGTTTGCACCGCCACTGGCTCGGTGATTTAAATGACCTTGACTAGTTTAATTCATTATCCTCACTTTTTTCATTTAAATGGGATACCCTATATATTTTTGCAGCTCGACTGTACATACTGGGTTTAGTGAAAATAATTTGTAAAAACGAGAAATAACTCCCTTTTATTTGTAGAATAAGTACATTTATTTACTTTAGACTAATGAGAATAATAATTTAAACCAAATTTGATTCAAATGTTCAAAATGCTCTACGTTCATCTCCTGACAATATGCCAGCCTATTAACAAATTCTTGAGTCGCTCTTACCAAGACTTTTCTCTACGTATTAGTTCACAATTCCTGCAGGCATGTTTTTCGTGATTTTAGACAACCCCAAAGAAAAAAAATCTAATGGGCTTAGATCCGGAGAACGAGCAGGCCACTCTATGAATCCTCTACGTCCAGTCCATCGATTTGGAAAATTCGCATCCAGAAAATCCCTAACCCGTCTATCAGAGTGGCGAGGTTCTCCATCTTGTTGAAACCAAACATTTTGTGGTAACTGCCCATGCTGTTGAAGTGCAGGAATAATTTGGTTATTCAATAAATCTAAATACTTGTCACCATTCAAGTTTCCGTCTATAAAAAATGGGCCTATAAACCTATTTTCGACAATTCCCATCCAAACATTCAACATCTGTGGATGCTGGGTATGTGCTTCATGAATCCGATGAGGATTCTCATTTGACCAAAACCTTGTGTTATGGCGATTAAGTATTCCATTTAAACAAAAAGTTGCCTCATCGGAAAACACTACATTAGATGCAAAATGTTCGTCGACATTACAGATGTCCATCAGTCGTTCCCAAAACTCCAGCCGTTGGTCAAAATCATCGTCTGACAATTCTTGTATCTTATACGGATGATACTTTTCACTTTTAAATATCTTCCCTACAGAACGTTGACTTATGAATTATACAAGTTAACGACCCAATGAGAATTTTAACAACGTTAAACTATACAGGTCACTAATCGTAGCTTTAAAAGTTTGCCCTGGTATGCCAGAAGCAGGCAAATACAGCAAACCAACAATACTAGACTAAGTTATTATACGTTACATTATGAATACTTTACTGGTTCACTGAAATTTCATCAAAGAACGTTCCTTAGGTTATATCAGTGGTGTACGAATATTCTTAAATAATTTATTAATATTTTTAAGTTATTTTAGAATTATTATTATGAAATTATTTATGTGAATAAGAAAATAATTTAATATATAAGAATGGTTTTCTTTGAAAAGTTTAAATATGTTAATTCTTTTTGATTTTTAATTTTATCACGCGCTAACATGGTGATTCCGAATAAATTTTACAAAGACTTGCACGTGATCACCCTCTTAAATTTTTATGTCGACTATAGATTAATAGTTCCGACCACTTTTTCCGCAGGTCAGTTCTAAGTGCAGTATTGATTTTAGTGTATATAGGATTACCGCTGATATTATTAAGAAAGATAAAAGACATATTTTCTTCTCACAAAACTTTGTGTATGGCACTTAAAGAGTGACCCACAGCGGTGTACATAAAATAAACGTAACCTAAATTCTATGTTTTTAGTAATGTTACAGAAACCAATGAGAGTCATCGAAAGGAGTTTCAAAGGCGATATTCAATAGCGAGGCAAGATAGTAAGCAGAAGAATTCTGAAATTTTTGGAAGCTCGATTTCTCTAAACGACGAAGACTAACTCAATTAAAGAATACATACAGCTTTGTAACAATGTACAGACTAAATTTTAAAAATGCAAAAGAATTATATTTTTTAATAGTGTTTCAAATTCTTAGAAATTGCTTTATTTTTTTAAATAAAATATGCTCTTACAGTTCATCGAGTTGTGAAAATAATAAATATATAAATAATATAAATAATGTAACTGTATTTTCAAATATATTTAAAACAACAACGATTCGTTTTTATTTAGTGAGAAATTTATATATTTAAATTTTATTTTTGCATTTAATTTGGCGCCCAGAATTTTTTGTTTATCATTATTATCTCATTGATTCAAAATTCGTTTCTCTTAAATATTTACATCAAACTGCAAATGTTTCAAATGATAGACTTAATTTAATCCCTTCATCAAAACCATCTACACCCTAAATTTGTTTTTTTTAATAGCTACACTAAGGTCATTTTTAATATTATTCTTTAACCAAACTTAAATATTGGTGTTGCAGAAAAATAAAGAAATATACCAGAACTATGTGATAGGTTAAATAAATAGAGGGTACATTTTATAAGAATAAAAATATAATACTTCAGCACATATGCTGGCAAAGTGTCTGGACCAATAGATAATTTCCAAGGCATCTCATTCACATCGTTCATCTGATGATAATTAAAAATAGGTTTGTGATTAATTATATAAAATATGAATATGTAGACGATAAAAACGTATTAAATAAATTAACTATATCTTAATTATTATTACCTGTACAATCACCATAGAGTATACAAGACTGTAATATTTACATTTATTATTTAAATTTTCATAAATATTTAAGATCAAACAATGTTATTCAAATAGTTTTTATAACATTGAGAGCAAAGTTGTTTCTCCACGACCATTAGTGGAATGTGCTAATTCCAAAATAATTTTTAATAATATGATGCAAACCTTCTCACTCTTGAGATCATGCTGCTGTTTTTACTGCAGCTACCCATAAAAACTGCAACCTGCACCATACAACCAGAATAAAAACAGCGCTCTTTATTTATGTTCTGTTTCTTGACAGGTCTTGTGGTGTTCACATTGTGTCCGAGTTATTTTTTTTTGTTATTAACATAAAATATTGCTTGTTGCAAAAAATATGGATATTGTTGACAAGGCTAGATAAAAAACGAGAACGTTGTGGTGTAATGGCTAGTCTAATTAATGAATTACGTGAAGGTGATAAATTATTTTATAGAAACAGAATACACAAATGAGGAATGCAAATGTCAAAGTGCAATAACTCCTTTGTTATTATTGATATTAAAAATTTTGCAAACTAATCTGGTACAGGGAGTTAAGATACACAATTTAAAATTATTCTCATACAAGGTATTTCGTAACTTCGGTACGAATCAAATATTTTTTTTTTATTCAGATAAATCACGTTTTTCTAATTCTTTCAGGCAGAGCATGGTGGGAAGGAGCGCCATCATGTTGAAATACCAACTGATCGGCCAGAAAATGTTCTTCATTTTCCATTATATCAGTCAGCATAGGATCAATAGTGTCTTCCAGAAGTTCCAGATACATTTCTTCTGTTAGATCGCCTTCTAGGAACAAAGGGCCAACAACACGGTTGCCAAAAATTCCAACCCATACGTTTTATTTTTAGGGTTGTTGAGTATGTACCTCATGAAATATGTGGATGCTACAAATACAGATATGCTGTAGGGAGGTCATTAGATAGTTTGCCTTGTGATAAAACAGAGCCGATCGCGTAATTAATTACGTCGGTAGTTAAATAAAAAAGTTTCGGAAAAATCAGGGTATTGTAAAATTGGTTCTGAGCATAAAGAAGTTTTTAAATTTTCAAATGCTTGTTGTTGTAAACTAGTCCATTTGAAAATTGTATCCCTTTTTAATAAATTGGTTAACGGTTTGGAGGTTTTGCTAAAGTTAGGAATGAATTTTCTGAAGTATACTGCTAATCCTAGGAAGGCTTTGATATCTTTTGGATTGCGGGGAATTGGATAAAAGAAAACTGATTCCTCCTTTTCAGGTTCTGATTTTACGCCATTTTCAGTAATTAAATGGTCTAAGTACATTACTTCGTGTCTCAAGAACTCACATTTATCTGGTTGTATTTTGAGACTGAATTTTGCTAATCTTTCGGATACTTCTACTAACCTTTTATTATGGTTTTCCAGATTATCTGCAAAAATTACAATATCCTGATATATATTAGATATTTAGAATGCCCGTAAGAACATTATTAATGAGACGTTGAAACGTAGCGGATGCATTACGTAGCTCGAAAGGCATTTATTTATACTGAAAAAGATCCGTAGATCTAGAAAATGCAGTTTTTGGTACATCACTGGGAGCTATGAGAATTTGGTAGAAGCCCGTTGAAGTCGATAGTTGAATAATATTTGGAATGCCCTAAGTGATCTAAAATATCGGTGATATTAGGTAGAGGAAATAAATCACCTATCGTTATGTCATTTAGTTTCCTATAATCTATAACAAGGGCCATTTTTTCTTTCCAGAAACGTCGCATTTTTTGGGAACAATCCAGACTGGACTATTCCAGGGAGAATTTGAAGATTCTATGATATGATCTTTTAACATATTAGAAATTTGCATGTTGACTCCTCGTTTATAGATCTCGAGATATCTGTAAGTTTTAACATTGATAGAAAGTAATGGTAAAATATAGAAATACTTCATCTAAAATAGTTATCTCAGGACAGATGCCTTCTTAAAGATCTTAATTTAGAATTTTGACTTTAACTATCGTTTCTGGTCTAGGATTTAGTTATATTTCATTAATAATATCCTGATTTTGTTGGATTAAAATTTTGTTGGATGATATCTGAGATGTTGAATTTAGATCTAAAAGTGCTTTAGGAATGTGAATAGAATTAAAGTTTTCAATATTAGATTCGATGTGATGCAAAGAAATGTAAAATTCGGCGAATTCAATTAAATTGCGTTTATAATTAATGTTACATCTATACTGTTTTATGAAGTGGTTTCCAATAAGCCCATCGAATGGTATTTGGAAATTATAAGGTACTACATGAAAACAGTGTTTCAAAGTCTTATTATTAATTATGAGGTATAGACAGACATAGCAAATGGTTTTTGAAGGATTAGAAGAATTTTTTGAATCTGATCTGTTTTTATTCAAAACAGAAAGTGTCATTCAATAATTGACTTAATTTAATTAAAGATGCAGCTGCACCATTGTCCAAAAGAAAAGAGCGGATTTTTATCAAGTTGAATGACATCTAATTTAATTAAGGTAGTTACAGCTAAAATAATTACTGAAATACGTCTCAAATATGGCGGGCGTTTCTCGGCTGAGCCCTTGTGAGTTTGATTGTGGTGAAGTACTGGCTTGTGAATATGTACTATAATAATTAGGAGAAGAATTTAGTTTTTCATTCATATACTCTCGTTTGCAGCATTCTTCAACAAGATGTCCCTTATTTTACAATAATTACATATTTTTATTTCGTTGAAAAATGTGGCGAATTAAATTTAAAAATCAACCTTTGAGTGGTTGTTGCCATCTATGAGTTCTATATTAACACAAGGAAAATGGGGAAAATAAGTCCTTTAGTCTCACAGTCTATAAGGTTTATTTGTTATAGAAAAATAACTACCAGTTTCGTGGCAAAATGAGCCACATCTTTAGGTTCAAATCACAAAAAATCTGTATTTAAAAAACAAATAGTTTGGTGTAAAATGGAAGATAGCTTATAAATATGATTTGTAGGTAAGGGTTATTTTAATGTAGGATATATTGATTTCATTTTTAGGTTCATAATAATTTTTATAATTTGATTTTTATTTTTGTAGTTGATAGGAGTTATTTTCAGTTATAGAGTTTAGTTTTTAGTACCTTAGTTTTTTTAGTATTCCTTAGTTCAGTAGAAAATAAGATAAAGAATACACCGATGTTGTTAAAAATTATTATAAATCTTATATCAAACTATTTAGCTATAAATCACAAATAAATACATGCGAAGAAGATGAAATTAGAGAAGACACAAGAACAAACACAAACATATTAGTAAAATTATATTTAGAATTAATAAAAAGTAGTACATTTTTTGTAATAATCTTTTATAAGAGAGCGAAACTGGAAGGCAGAAACAACAGCATCTAGTGGACCTTCTCAATAATACTAAATATAACAAATATAGATAACTTCAATATTAACACCTTAAAGAAAATATATTTCTTTGTAGAAAACCGTAATCTACAGTGAGTTCAGATTTTTCTATTTTAATTGTATGTATTAAAAAAATAAGGAATTAACAGTAATTAATTATTATTATTATTATAAAAAAGTTAAATAATAATATTTACTTAGAGAGAAATATTAATAAATATTTATTTTTTTGGGCATCAAAAACTTCATTTCGAGACATGGCTTCAAAGAGTTATTGGTAATTTTAAGGTACACATTTTTTCATAGCCAAAAATCCAGAAATTTTATTGATTTTTTTTTTGAAAAAAAATGAGTACCCCACCGGATTTAAATAGTTCCTAAATAGATGTTACCCAACTTTTCTTAAAATATGTTTATTAATAAAAAAGTTATGGATAATTAAGATTTCAGAATACGACAGGTAATAGTTTCTGCTTACCATAGATTGAGAGATACGTTCACGATCTGGGTGCATTTCATGAAATAATGTGCATACCTCTTGTTATTAAAATTTAAATTCTCTCACTTTCAATTAAAGGCATATTAACAAAACAGTTTGTTGATACAGTATGATAAATTAGACTAACAATACGAAATTTTATTTGGATATTTATGAGTTTTTAACGTTAAATTAAAAAACAAATGGGAAAACATACTTTTAAAATTGAAAAAAAGGGGGGCTGGGCTGTTTTATTTTAAAATACTGGTGCTGATGTCATCACTCAAAGGTTACTCACCCTGTATGATAGATTATTCTTATAAAAAATAGGAAATTAAAGTAAAAAATCGACCTGTTTCGGTATTTTATCGTATTACTGTTTGTTTAGATAATAATGAATGTATGCGTTACTTTATGAACGCACTGTATATATATTCTCTAAAAGTATTATTTAATTATATTTTATATGAATGTTAATAATGTATTCTTCAGAATTTGTAATACAAATTGGTTATCCACTAAATAAATAAAAAAACAAAAAGAATTACACGTTTTTTGTAAATTTCAGAAATGTTTTTTTACATTTTATAAATATATCAATTTCGTCTTAACATATTTTAAGTTTCACCGCTTTAGCTTTATTAAGTTTGTATAGTTTCTGAGGAGTGAGATCATCATTTTAATTTTGGAAAGCTGAGTCTTATTCTTTAAAACATTCATCACATCAAAAAAATTTTGTTAAAACCATTTTCTTTTGTTTTATTTGCCAAATCTAATAGCTTGACAACTTTAATACCCACCTTAAAAATTGAGGTCACAGTAGTTAAATCCTCTGAAACTATATTTCTCTTTATTTACAGATTCCATTAGATTATCGACAGTTAAGTTGTTCATTCTTTATTGTCCTTCAAACGTGACATTTAGTGTATCTTCTTTTTGGTTTTTTTTAGAGTTCTGCAACTTCATTTTGCAATTTGCTCAATTAATTTAACGGGGTTTGGGACCAGTTTCATGCCATGTTTAGAAATATTGTAAAACACACGGTGTTTCTTTAAGTCCATCACTCTAATCTCTGATGGATAAAGACCAGAGCAATAACCATTCTTGTGAACTGGTCACTCACAGCTATCACAATAAAGCATATCTTTATCATTACCATCTTCCTTGTATTACATACACTTTATTTTCAAATTAAAATTTTCTAAAAGCCGGTCCTGTACACAAAAGTCTGCTAATGAGCTTGCTGTACAGATATGGGAAAAGTACTTTTTTGGCAAATTACCACAAAAAAGGAAAGCTATAAATAATTATTATCAGATTATCACTTTTAACTCTAGATTATTCAATTATTAAGTAATAAAACTAAACAGGCTTTATAGATTTCAAAAATCACAAAACTTAGTTTCAAAGGGATACCAAATTCTATAATTATTTAAACTAACTACTACCAGTATTTAGTAATATTCTGATTATTTACAGATACTCACTTCGACTCTGTTACGTCTAATTTTTTTATAACTAATGATTTTAAGACATCTACATTTTTCTTAAAACGTTTTTTCATAACTTCAGAAATAGCATAGATATCGATTTCTGCCATACTAATAATTAGTCACCCTGAATCTAAGTAGCTGTTAATTTGATGTGAAAATCACTATTTTTTTTAATTTTGGCGTTAATATTGATGTGAGATATTGACTAGGCCAAAATATTTTTTTGCCAAATTATTTTTAATTCTACGAAAAATTTTTGGATAATTGTTTCTACTGAAATATTTCTAAAAACACTAGGCAACCTACATGACTCAAAAGTATTGTTGGTTATTAGATATTCAAATGATACTTATCCTTAAACAGCCACCGTTACAAAATATTTTGACAGGGAAAACAATGTTGCCATTTACGCTTTCCACCCAGCTGTGGACTAGAGATGATAACTCTTGTCTGTAGCCAGCAAATCGGGGTGCCGGCTGTCTCCGGAAGCGCTCGGATCTGGTGCCACGCGCGCGGAAGATTCAAGAGCTCTCTCATAAGAAAATGCTCCGAAAATACACATGATATATACTTATATCAAAATTATTTGAAAATTATGGCTAACGATTTTTGGAAAAATCAACTTCGGTCAGGTTAGGTCACTCTAGGTTAAGGTTTCGTTTGTTGGGTTTTTAGTTTTATTTTTTCGAACATATCCTTGCTCGTTTTGCAGTCAATAATATGCATCATATATTTCTTGTCTATTGAGGTTACTAATAGTTTTTGTGCTTTTGCATCATTTTTGTTCCATTTGCTGCGCTCATCATTTGTACTTTCTGCTGTTAAAATGTTTGTTCCATCAACAATATTATAAATATCATAGGCTTTTAGACAAACAGTAATTTGGAATTTCCATATCGGATATGAAATTTCATCCTCCAATTTCTCAATGTAGTCTTCATTCCTGGTCGCCATGTTGTTTTTCCCGTTTGCCGTGTGGCAAGGTTCTTGAGACGCTTTACTTGTTTTACTTATTATTTTACAGACGATGCTTTTACTTTTACTTTCTTAGGTTTAATTTTTTAAAATTTGTTATTACTTTTACTTTTAGTATATTTATAATAAAAACTCGAACACACGCAAGGAACAACTTCTTTATTCTATTCACTTAAAAGAAGATATTACAAATATTATTGTAAGACTTGCTAATATTGACGTAACTGATCCTCTTTTTTCACTTCTTCCAAATAAAATGTGTATACTCTGCAATACCAAGATACTTGAAGCTGATTTATTTATAAGAGAAATCCAAAATGTAGATAAATACCTAAAAAACTGTTTGGAACAATCTGATGTCCCTGAAAATGAGGAAAGCAAAATAACAATAGAAAATATTTCTATTAGTGAGAGAACAAAATTTGTATGCCCTATATGTTTTAAAACATGTAGAAGTCTTTCTACATTTAAGAGACACAAAAAAATTCATCCTGATCTATATTGTTTTGACTGTAACACAGTTTTAGATATAGCTAAGGAGTCTGCAGATCATAAATGTGAAAAAAAAAAAAAAAAAAAAAAAAAAAAAAAAAAAAAAAAAAAAAACAATATTTGAGAAGAGTTCAGCAGACCAAATTTGTCAATTATGGCAAGATTTTTACAGCTATAATTATGTAAAAGGTACAGATATAAGCACACACATAGGAAGAATAGAAAATACTGTACATAACACTAAAAACCCAACATCGTTTTAATAAAACACTGCGTACCGAGCGTAGCGTAGCGGAGCTCGGTGCGCAGAACAATACAGAACCAATCATTTTGGAAAAAAAAAAATTTTAATTGCCAGTGTGGAAGAAACTTTAATTTTTTAAACTATGAAGGGGAAAATAAAGTAGTACTCTGTCTTTCTGTCAATTTGGCAACCTCCCCAACATTTTGCGCGTTCTATGAAATTGTTACCGTGGCTGTTTAAGGTTAAGTTTCAAATGATTATGTGTGGTATTTTTTATACCAATTAATAGAGACAATTCCGTTTATACCTTTAAAATGAGGTTACAAATTATTAATTAAATATGTATTGAATCGTGGAAGAGAATTAATTCACCTGATGATTAATTATATTTCAAGTACAATCCTGTCGCACAGAAAATTCTGAGAATCATGGTGGCCAATATTTAAAAATTTTATGACCCTAATAGAAAATTGAATTTGGTGATAAAGTCTAATTTATACCTTTCATGCAATAAACATCGCTTTAAATTGTTTGCTCCATATGTCAAAATTATGTGTTGAGCTAATTTCATGTCATTCATTCAAACAACTAGAAAATTAAAAAGAAATTATTACACATACTTCAGTTACTTTCAATATGCAACGTTGGTTGTCTGATAAAATTTAACTTTTTAGTGCGCATGAGAACTTGCGTATTGGTTTCCATTGTCCATTCTGTTCCTTTTTTACAGCTTATCTTTTACATGTTGTACCGGTTGTTTAAAGTGATTATATGATTTTTTTATGCGATTACTTGTAACAGCAGGCTCATAAAATTGTGTCTTTTTGTGTCCGATGTCTAGTGCTGGAATCGCAGACAGCTCCATCGATCCTCCTGCGAAGAAGCGGAAGCTTGATTCAAAGATTACTACCCCCGACATGGCGAATAGTGAAGCTTCTGGATCCTCTCATGTCGGCGACATCGACGAGGGACTTTATTCAAGGCAACTTTATGTATTGGGACACGATGCTATGCGCCGCATGGCTAGTAGTGATGTTCTTATATCAGGCTTAGGAGGTTTGGGTGTAGAAATAGCAAAAAATGTGATCCTTGGTGGTGTCAAATCAGTGACTCTACATGACGATGCTCTTTGCACCGTTCAGGATTTGTCATCCCAATTTTATTTAACCGAAGCCAATATTGGCAAAAACCGTGCTGAAGCTTGTTGTAAACAGCTTTCTGAACTAAATACTTATGTCCCTACAAAGGCCTATACTGGACCACTGGATGAAAAATGTATTAAAAAATTTAGAGTTGTAGTTTTAACTACTAGTACTCGCACCGAACAACTACGTATTAGTGAAATTACCCACCCTAACAATATTGCTCTAATAATTGCTGATACTAAGGGCCTTTTTGCTCAAGTGTTTTGCGATTTTGGTAAATCATTTACAGTAGTGGATACGACTGGCGAATCTCCAGTCTCTACTATGATTGCAGACATCTCGAGTGATGTAGAAAGTATTGTTACTTGCATAGATGACACTAGGCATGGTTTGGAAGAGGGTGACCACGTAACATTTTCTGAAATTCAAGGAATGACTGAACTAAATAACTGCGAACCAATTAAAATCAAGGTATTAGGACCATATACTTTTAGTATCGGTGATACTACCCAGTATTCTAAATATCTACGTGGTGGTATAGTTTCTCAAGTTAAAATGCCAAAAGAATTGAATTTTAAACCACTTAAAGATTCCTTACAAAATCCAGAATTTGTTGTCACCGATTTTGCTAAATTTGAACACCCTATACAATTACATCTTGCTTTTTCAACTTTGCACAAATTTGTTGAGAAGAGTGGTAGATTACCAAAGCCATGGAACAGTGAAGATGCATCTGAATTTGTTAAGATAGCTAAATCTTTGGCTGTGAATGGTTCTACTGACACAGAAGTCAATTCTGATATTTTAGAAGTATTTGCTAAAGTTTGTGCTGGAGATTTGAACCCTATAAATGCTACCGTTGGTGGTATTGTAGCTCAAGAGGTTATGAAAGCTTGCTCAGGAAAATTCCACCCTATACACCAATGGCTTTACTTTGATGCTATCGAATGTTTGCCTCAGGATAGATCCGAAATTACTGAAGAACTTGCAGCTCCTATAGGTAGTAGATATGACGGACAAATTGCTGTTTTTGGAAAAGATTTTCAGAAAAAAATAGGTGAGAAATACTTGATCTTTCAATATCAAAAATATTGTGAAATCTACATTGACTAATCAAAGAACATTCTACTTGCTCCTTTTTTAATCTCCTAAGAATTAATTTATGACGGGGATAAATTATTACAAATAACTAAAAATAAAGTACAATTGAAATGACTAATAGTAACTATTAATAATAAAAACAGTTGCATACCTAAGTGTTTGTTTTTATTGTTTCAATTAAATTTTTTTAAAATGTCTTAAGGTGAGTTTTAGTTATGCTATTTAGAGTGATGCTTAAAATATTAATATTTAGCTCTGTGGTATATATATAAAATTTAATAGCTAATTTTTGTATTTCTAATTCAGAGGGACCTTTGTAGAAGTAATTTTAAAACTAAATTTTCGGAATAGTTTTTACATTTATGTTAAAAGCGTTTAAATAAAATATGAATCATAATAGATTAAAAAAAAATATTTTAGAAAGGTGCCGGTCACTTTCTTCTTTCAACACAATTTATGTGACGGTGTCTCATATAAAAAATGAATTTGAGTAGCGAGCATCAATTTTTTTTGGGACCTAATAAAATTTTCATTTTTCCACAGTCTGGGTGTAGTTCCATTGATCTTGCTACTAGATAGTAAGTTTTAAACTGTAAAAACTTCTAACTCTCTGATTTAAAATAATTGTTCATAAAAATACATACAAAGGTTTGTTCAAATAACCCATTTTCAAATGTTCATTATAAAACTAATGTTTGTACATAAATATTAACAATTCTTATAAAAAATAACTTTTTCAGTTTATACAAAATGATGAAAAATAGAAAATTGCTAAAGCTTGTCTCTTATAGTAAATAATTTTTATTATATTAAAAGATCTTTGTTTATTACCAAAATCTTTACCTAGGGAGTTTTATTTGAATTAATTTTTGAAATTTTATCATCTGTAGAAAAATTTGAATTACTTTGTGTATTTTTCTTTTTTACAAATTATTTTAATATTTTGGATCTTTTTCAGGTGCATTAAAATATTTTATCGTTGGTGCAGGAGCAATTGGATGTGAATTATTAAAGAACTTTTCTATGATGGGCTTAGGATCCCAAGGAGGAAAAATTATTGTAACAGATATGGACTTAATTGAAAAATCAAACTTGAATAGGCAGTTTTTGTTCAGGCCTGAAAATGTTCAACAACCTAAATCTGTCACAGCAGCAAAGGTATATTTTAAAAGAATTTTCATAATTATCCAATTCAATAGTAATAAATAAATCAGTCTCGATCCAATCCATCATAAAATGTTTGAAAATAGGCCTTTAGTATACTTCCTTAAAATGGTTTTATATTCAGACACGAGATTTTGTTGGTAGTAAATTATTGTTTGCCGTTTTAGCCTGTTCAAAAATGTTATACTTTATACTATCATTACTGTCACTAATTTTTTACCTCATTTAAATTTGAACCCTTCTAGATCCCTTTAGTTTAGGATGTAACATAATATTTCAAATATTTGATTGAACATGTTCGTTATTTATACTAAAATTAGAGTTTTTATTTTTTATTACAATTTACTACAGTTTATATTTATTTAGTCAGAAAATAGAACAATTGTTAGTGTTATTGATTTCTTTACTAAACGAACGACACTTTAATGAGCGGATCACCTTCTTGACTTAATGTCTTTTTTACTAAACTGCTACAATTTTTTAACATTTTCTAATTCAATGAAACAGTTAAATTATCTTATCTGCAAGTAACATTACATTTTTTTGATGATGAGTACTTAATATCATTGGTTAAAATCAGAAATAATATTTTCTTTGGCAACTATACATAGGGTATTTCATACTTGTTTATTTTTTATTAAAAAAATTAAATTCTTCCATACCGTCATGTTGAAAATCCATTTACATTATTTGAAGTGGATAGAAAATATTTTATAGCGTATAATGAACTTACTTATTGATTTGGTTTTATACAATGTAGATCAATATCGCCCCACAGAAGGCTTGTAAAATAAACAAGATGAGTGGTAATTAAATTAAATTATATATACACATTTCAGTCACAGACATACAAACTTTTTATAGATAATATAACTAAGAACTTTTCACAAATTTTTAAAATTAAATGTAAAAAGGTTAATATCTCTGAAAACTAGGATTTTTTTTAATAGAGTAACTTTATATTTATATTATATTATAATTCTTTATTGAAGACATGTTGTTCAAAAATATCTTCATTTCTCAGAAGTATGTATTATTTACTTAAAATCATGAAAAATAGGGATTGTAATGTTTTTTAATAACTTAGACAAATTTTCGGGAATGACTAGCATATCCGCTTATATACGTCATGTCCCAAATATATGTTATTTTAGGCTAGTTGGGCACATTTAGTCAAAAACTTAGAAGCAACATAAATGTATCTAAAAATTAAACATAAACATAATTTTTATAAGCAACTAATTAAAGAAATAAGTTTAAACATTACATAATATATAATTAGTAATTATTAATTTTATAATACACTACATTACAATTTTTAGATAAGTTTAAGAAATTATTATATACTGTTAAGAAATAAAGATTTTTTTCTTTACGAAACGTGTCCAATATTCCATAAATAAGGAAACATACTATGTCCAAAAACTTTTAATTGAATATATCTTGAATTGGGTTGAAACTTTACTATTATAGTTAGTATACTGTTTAGTTTAAATCCCTTAAAAAATGTAGAAATGTAGTATTTGATATGCCTTTTTTATTTAATTCTTAAAATTAATAATACATTACGATTTATAACCCCAAAAACATCAGACACCAAATTTGAGGTAAATATATTAAATACCGAAAATTATGCAAAAACAAAAACAAAATTGTTGTTTTTAACACCCTGTATTTCGGTTGTAGATAACATTTGACCCTTGAGTGATTAAAAATCAGATGGGATTTCAAATTTTTGATCACTCTGTATCTAATATTTTTTAATACCATAACATAGAACTTGAAAAGTTAGATAGGAACCTGTTATTGATTTTCAACGTTTTGGTTGCTACATATATCTAAATTTAAAAAATGTGATTTTCAGGTGACTGTAGATCCTTTATTAAACATAAGAGACATAAAGTATGATATATCGTTGAAATTAGCTGGGCAAGAGGTTTTTAAAAATGTAAAAATATATGGGGTGTTCCATTTAAAAAAACAACATTTTTGTCTGGCACTGCGTTCCTGACTGACTTTGGGACTAATTTTAAAATATGAATCTCAAGACTGTCTATACTTTTTGTAAAAACTTTTTTTTCGTAACTTCAATAATAACGGATATATCATACTTCGACGCACTAATGCCACACCCTGTATGTGTGGTAATCCTTCATTTTAAATCTAAAATTTATTATCAAAAACAAAGTAATTTTGACTGATACATAAATTAAACAAGATTATAATTTCTGTAATTAAAACTTGATTAGTGTTTTTGATATACATTCAGATAGAGGGATTTTTGAAAACTAATAACAAAAAATATTTCAAAAAAAAATATTTTACGAATTAAAAACTGAAAACAATGACACTATAATTTTACCTTGTATATATTAACATAATTATAAAATATCATGTCTTAACTTATTTCAGCCAAAGTTTGTTTTTCAAATTCTAAAATTTTATATTTGAATTTAACGATTTTTTAGAAAAATAAACGTGTGAAATTATAATATTGTCTGAACAGGTCATAAAGAAGATGAATCCGGATGTCAAGGTCATAGCTCATGAAAACCGTGTTGGTCCTGAAACAGAAGGTATCTATAATGATGAATTTTTTGAGGCACTTGATGGAATAGCGAATGCGCTAGATAACGTAGATGCAAGAATATATATGGATAGAAGATGCGTCTATTACCGAAAACCTTTATTGGAATCCGGCACATTAGGTACTAAGGGAAATACCCAAGTTGTAATACCATTCTTGTCGGAATCTTACAGTTCATCACAAGATCCCCCTGAGAAAAGCATACCTATTTGTACATTGAAAAATTTCCCGAATGCCATTGAACACACTTTACAATGGGCTAGAGACAATTTTGAAGGATTGTTTAAGCAGAACGCTGAAAACGCATCGCAATACTTAACAGATCCTGATTTTATTGAAAGAACACTAAAATTGCCTGGAGTACAACCTGTAGAAGTTTTAGAATCTGTAAAATCTGCTCTAGTAGATGAAAGACCAAAAGATTTGGAAGATTGCATATCTTGGGCGCGTTTGCATTGGGAAGAACAATATGCTAATCAAATAAAACAACTTTTGTTCAACTTCCCTCATGATCAATTGACCAGTACAGGTCAACTCTTCTGGTCAGGTCCTAAAAGATGTCCTGAACCTCTTATTTTTGATGTCACTAACGACTTGCATTTGGATTACGTAATAGCTGCAGCTAATCTGAAAGCTCAAGTATATGGTATTCCTACGAATAGAGACAGAACTTTTGCTGCAAAGATTGTCCATCAAGTTGAGGTAAAGTATATTTGTATATGTGCAAATGAATTTTCAAATTTGAAAATTTTATTTAAGCTTAATGACAAAATAAATAAGCAAAAATAAATATTGTAAATTATTCACCATAAGTGTTTCATAAATAAAACTATATGAAATAAATACAGTGACATCAATTATCGAGAAAAGATGACATTGCTACTGTCCCGACCATAATATAGATAGTGTAAAACTCCTCTTTTTGTTAAAATGGAATTACTAGCAATTACAAAAAATATATTTTTTTAATATTCGAGTGAATAACGGCCAATATGTTATTAACAAGCTTTCATTCTGACGTTCAAATTAGATTTTTGTCGAAACTTGAGAATTATGTATTGTAATAATAAATTAACTTTTATTTTCACACGTGTCAGTAAAGTAAATTGTTAAAAACTATTATTTAAATACAAAACAATGAATTTCACATATAACACAACTTTATTAAAAATTATATTTCATCACTTTCTGAATTAGAACTCTCACCGATATTGATTGTTATGGGTTAAATGTTGATATTACAAAGGGACTTCTTGTTCAAACAATTTTTTAATGATTATTGATTACACACATTTGACCAAGGCTTCAGCATTACACTTCTGTATAACTCTTCATTCCCACGTGCCGTCACAAAAATAATTATAGTTGACAAACAATATTAACTTAATTTTTTAACAGGTACCACAATTTGTACCAAAATCAGGTGTTAAAATCGCTGTAACAGATTCACAAATGGCCATGAATGGCAACAATGTAGATTTGGACAGAGTAAGTCTAATAAAAGATGAACTACCATCATGTGAAGAACTAAGAGATCTACATCTTACCCCTCTTGAATTTGAGAAGGATGATGATACAAACTTCCATATGGATTTCATTGTGGCTGCATCAAATTTGAGAGCTGCTAATTACAAGATACCACCAGCTGATAGGCATAAATCTAAACTTATTGCTGGTAAGTTGAAAAAAAGTTAAATTAAAAAATCAGATTTTTTTAAAATGCCATTTATTTTGTATTTTCAGGCAAAATCATTCCTGCTATTGCGACAACTACCTCAGTTGTAGCAGGCTTAGTTTGCTTAGAATTATACAAACTTACAAGGAGTATCAAAAATTTAGCCCCATTCAAAAATGGTTTTGTCAACTTAGCACTACCTTTCTTCGGCTTCTCTGAACCAATTGCTGCTCCCAAAATGGACTACTGCGGCAACCAATGGACACTTTGGGACCGATTTGAAGTACAAGGTGAAATGACCCTAAATGAATTTTTGGAATACTTCAAAGAGAAGCACGGTTTGGAAATTACCATGTTATCTCAAGGTGTCTGCATGTTATATTCTTTTTTCATGGCTAAAGCAAAAGCTCAAGAAAGGTTAGTAAAATTTTTCATTTAGATTAATTTTTTATCGTATATTTGATAAAAGGAATTTTTTCGGTAAAAATAACATATGATTGATTTTCAGAAATATATTTAAATGACGGAAATTTCAAATTGAATACAGAAAACAAAATCTATTCCTACTTAAATATGAAAGAAATATGCTTATATTTTCTAACTTATTATGATCATACATTTTGTCTCTTGAAGGGACACATTAATGATATTTGGGACAAAATTCGGTTTAGACATGTGATGTTACCACTACTTTTGAACTAATTTATGGTATTATGTCCTGTCAAATAATTTTGAGGCTATTCTTATTTGGAATCATTGTTTAACATTCAAAAACAAATGTTAAACCAAACCAAGAGAAAACATTATGATAGGATGTTTTTTTTATTTTAGATCAAATATAGCAGTTTATTAAAATAATAGTTGAATAGGTAAATAAATGACTGATACATAGGTATGGTGCTATCCAGATAGTAAATTCTGATAAAACCTAAAAAATCGAGGTTTTTTGGTATTTTAGTTGCTAAACATCCAAATCTATATTTGGAGATTTAGAAATCTATTTTGTTTAACATAATTATAGAAACTTATTAGTATTACTTTAGTTATCCTAGTAGATTGACCATATTTATGCCAAGGCAAGGTGACATCATTGTCAATTATCATTTCTATAGGCATGTTAGTGTGACTTCACAAGTCGTGAGTTGTTATAATTGTTAGTCTAGGTTAGTGTCAATTATCAAAAGAAATTTCGGTCTACAGTGTTACCACAGCTCAAATACGTGGTGTTACCGATAGTTTATTATTTTATTTTGAATTGGTCTGCAAATATTTATAAATAAACGTTTAAAAGGTATGTATTTCAACCTAATTATAGGTAGGAATATTTATCAATAATTTTTTTATTTTACTAAGGTGAAAATTCACTAAAATTTCCAAAATATATTTTGTACCTAACCTCTTACTTTCAAATTTCATTATATTTATGAAATTTATTTAAGATGGTTAAATGCTGGACTGCTTACTGTAATCATTACAAAAATCGAGAAACCTGGAAATTCTTTATTTCCCGTAGATCCAAAACTGAGAAGTAAATGGAAGAAACTTATAAAGTACAGTTAAATCATTGTGCAAAGAATAAAGATTGTAATTTCAAATTTACAGACAGAAAGAGAGAAAACTTGCCCATTTATTTTGACCGTAATATAGGCACTTATTTGAACTTCATTAACTGGAGCGAAGAGTTAGAACATAAGGAACACTTGGATACAGTTCTAGAAACATAAGTTTATTATGTTTCAACAATGAGTTAGTCTTACATAAAATAAAAGAACCCAAAAATGTACTGGTTTCTCCTAGCTCAACAGGGTATGATGAATGAAGACTCTCAACCATCAACATCAAAAGAATTACCTTTACAATCAAAAATTTTGAATGAAGATCAGTCAAATTCTCCTAAATTTGATAAAACAATGAATTCGAAATAAATAGAAGCTGAGAACTATTTTTTATGCCGAAAAAACGAGCAACTAGAATAAAGAAATTTTTCATTTAAAGAAATTGAAGGCAAAAATGATTTGTGTAAGTTATATAAGTATAAGTTGCCAAGTGTGCACATATTTTTATCTTTATGTGAATTATTGAAATACATACCTATCAATTATTTCTTAAAATGGAAAGTTGAAAAAGTGCTAAATATTGAACAACTGTTAATGTGCCTAATGAAACTTGCAAAATTATTTACATGCTGGCTTAGCACAGAGATTTAAATTATCATAAGCAATAGTTACCAATATTGTTATAACATGGATATGTTTTACATACCAAGTAGATGCCCAAAATCAAACTTGCTTTCCAACACGTTTGTCAACTTTTACAAATTACAGAATAGTATTAGATTGCAATGACGAATTAGAAAACCACCTATAGTAGTTAAGACGCACAGGAAGACTTGACAATATCTAATCGGGGTGGCACCAAATCGTGTAATTGCATACGTTAGCATTCTTTATCAAGGAGCATTATCTGATAAAAAATGGTTGGTCACTGTCAACTTTTTCACAATTAAAAGTAAGTCGCTCTTATTTAACAGATAAAGGTTTTTTATTGAAAGGTATATTACCAACTGGTGTCAATTTGAATATACCACCATTTTTATCAACTGGGCAGTTTACATCAACACAAATTAAACAGACTGAAA
Organism: Hermaeophaga mercurialis; assembly: GCA_951812935.1. Lineage (NCBI taxonomy): Eukaryota > Metazoa > Arthropoda > Insecta > Coleoptera > Chrysomelidae > Hermaeophaga > Hermaeophaga mercurialis. Next base: position 875,298 of record OX638365.1, on the reverse strand, counting down.
CAATTTTGTTATCTTGAGCTTTCAATGGATGAAAGTTTGTAAAACTTTAAATTACATTCCTTTTGAACATGCAGGTACTATTGTACAAGAATGAATTTATTATTTGTTGCATTTTTGACATTTATTTTTGTGAACAAGACAATTAAAGTTGTACAATTATTGTTTATTGTGTAAGCATAATTAAATTACATTGTTTATAAAAATCTAAATCAAGTATGGATAATTTAAAACTATATGTTGTGAATCATGTAATATAAGTATGTTTTTTCTTCAAGCATATACTAATACGGTACATTATATCATGTAACACGTTTTGTAGAAAAACCCTATTATTGTACTAGCACTAGTAGCAACGGATAAACAAAAAAGATTTATCTAACCTTGATTTATTAGAACTGTCATTGTGCTATTTTAATGTTGAGTATTTTTCGATTTTACAAAAATAGTAGATCTAATAATATTTTTATTTATTTAAAACTTATTTTATTTTCAAATCGTTAATGCAACTCTTCAAATAAAATATTTCATAGAACACAAAACATTACTTATCATTTATTTATTAAATATCTGGATGGACTGTTTGTGGTGGCCCACTCTGTCTATTGTACTATAATGTTCAAAATAAAACTGTTTATATTTTAGTAATGCGATACAAGAAACATTAATATACACGTTGCGGTAAGCGATGTAACCACCTCATATGTCAAATTTCGAGAGACCAATTTTATCATTTAAAAGTTCAGAAAAGGTCAATTGGCTTGATTAAAAGGTCAGCTATAGAATTTTTTTTATTAATGGTTAATTTTTTATTATTAATTAATATCAATATTAATATTGACTTTGGAGTTTTCAATAAATTGTTCTGCTTTATTGAAAGCCTCGAAATACTATTGCAGAAAATTATTTTTTAATTTCGGGCACAATATTGACAAATTTGGTGACTCGTCCCATATTGTGGGCGTGTAAATGTGTATTGCTAAAAAGTATTTAATTTGTAGTATAAAATTTGACTTCTACTTTGCGGAAGTGGTGTTGATGAACAAAGGGGTGAGTGCTGCACCCGCTACTTCAAAAATTTTATTTTCGGAAAATATGTAAGTGAACTATCATCGATTTTCCTAATCACGGACACATTAAAGCCGTTTATCGCTCGCCGCTTCTTTATAACAAAAACTTGTTCCAAATAAGAATTGTAAATAATGTTCCTAATTATTATAGTCGACTGGAACTGGTCTCGAAAAAGAACTATGGCGCCAGATGTAGACGTCTGCAAGAAATGCAACGATAATTTAATAGTGGGCCAAAAATTCGTGTGGAGCAAGTAAAAAAAATTAAATCTCACGTAATATTAAAAGATATAAATCTAGATAAAAATGAAATAAATAATAAACTCTTACAAGAAATTTTTGATTTTCTAAATCATGCATTTCGTTGGATAAAAAATGTATAAATTGTATAAATAGCACTACTAAATATAAAACCAAGTTTGATACCGGCCACTCCGCCAATGACAAAACATGTCCCGTCTTCACAAATTATATGTAATGCCGTCAATCAACATTAATTATGTTTAAAAAAGTTTTTTCTATAGTAAGTCTGAGCGCAGGTCAAGTTAATATGCGATCTCTTCTAAGTAGCTTAACTGATTTATCGGCCACTGTCAATGAGCGCAATTTTGATATTCTGGCAGCGACAGAGACATGGCTTTCTGAAGATATTTCGAATAGCGATGTTAGCATTCCTATATATTTCCTCTGAAAGGAGAGGCCCTTCATGGAGGAGGGGTTACATTAGGTCGTGTTTCAAAAGCAAAATTGTAAGTTTTGATATTTCTAATTATGATTCCGGCTTAGAAAATTTCTGGATTAATTTCAAAATATACAAACTAACTATTTGTGTTGACGCTCTGTACAGACCATTGCACTAAAGAGTAAATGAAGCTACAAAACGTTTAGATGACATGTTACCGTTAATTGTTACTACATATGACCAAGTTTGAATCTTGGGAGACATCAATGTAAACTTCTTTAATACAAATAAACCAGTTTCTCAATATCTCCAACCATTTGAATTTGTCCAAGTTATTGACGAGACTACACTTTTTACATCTCATAATGCAACTTTACTTAATCCAATTTTCCTAAGTTCCCCTAATTTGTTTAAATTATTGTACTATAAATGTTGCCCACTTCACTAATAATCGGATGATGTTTTGGAATATTCATATCCATTACAGCACACAGAAACATAAATTTATAACATTAGAGATTTTTCAAATATTGATTTGTCAGTGTTTCTAGATCTATCTTAATAATACTTCGTGGGAGAAAATTTTGTCATTTAGAGATATCTCATGCTGCCAGAGTAAATAAATACAAATTCTCTTGGCTCACATCTACCATTAAATTAATCTTTAAACAAAATAAAACTTTAGACAATTGGACTAACTATAAAGCGTTATGTAATTTTGCATTTGCTTCCTTGAGACGAGAAAAAGCTGCTTATTTTGAGTTTTTAAATTATCAGTCACCACTCGCAACATTTTATAAGACTTTAAAATCATTGAAAATCTAGGCCACAAAAACTATTTTGTTTCTTCATCTCTCTGATACCCATTTGATATTAATAATTATTTTTAATCTGTTATTCAAGACAGCGATTACGAATGTTTTGATTAAATTTCTACTTACAGAAACATTTTGTATTATAAAAATTTCTTTAAACCTATATATATTATAACATTCTATAGTATTATCAAGAATATTAAATCCAATGGTATATTGACTGTGACGGTGTAAATATGCGTATGTTGCAAAATGTGCCTCGGTGTTATGACATTTACCTCCTGCATATAATCAATTCTTGCTAGAACTATTTACCACGATCTTGAAGAGAAGCAATCGTTATTCCACTTCTTTTATTACTTTCTCAAATCTTGAAGTGAGCTGCTTATCTTTAAATCTACGAATACCTTAGTACAATCAATATAATTCCCCTGCATCAGTTAGGCTTCCAAAAAGGACTTAGTACATCTACGGCACTAGCTTACCTATCTGATAACAGTATTGATAAGAAATAAGCTAGCATTCTGACTTCAGAAAAGCCTTTGATTAATTAATCATAGGCTTCTTGCTGCTAAGTGCTATTATTATGGGTTTGATCAAATATCATTAAATTTTATCAAAACCTATGTGAGCAATTGTTCGCAACGTGTGACGGGGATAATCAGATGTATACATATATTCTAATTAAGTCTGGGTACCACAGGGTTCCGTTCTTGGACCACTGTTATTTTTATTATATATATCTGACTTTGTCCAAGCAGATTAACAACTGTACCGTCCAATTTTTTGGAGATGACACCCAACTATATTTTGGCTTCCCAGCGAGACATTCTGTAAACGCAATTATTTTGATAAATTAGGACGAAAAATATAAACAGCTGTCATATGGTGATAAATATTTCGACTCCTAGGACATGAACGTTTGGTAGAAACAATTCCGTCATCTTTGTCAAATAGAATCTGCAAAGAAATAAATAGATATAAATTAATTTCTTAATTATGAAAGAATCATGCTTGATTTCACTTCCCCTTTCATGATGCATGGTTTCATTTCTGCATAAAAAATTACTAATCCACAATTATATGAGTTTTCACCAGGAAGTAATTCATTATTGTGTTCTCTAAATAAAGTTGCAATAGAAGTGATAGAAATAACACGTTTATCAGCCATTTCAAGGTCCAAATCTAGAAAATATGTACTCGAAAATCATAATTCTTTTATTTTAAACACATAGAAATATTTTCAATTATGAATAATAAAAAATGCATGATTATAAAAATGAAATTTATAAAAGGTTAGGTTAGGTACAGAATATATTTTTGAAATTTTAGTAAATCTTTATCTTTGTTAGTATAAATCAAGTTATCGGCAAATGTTCGTTCCTACCTACAATTAATTTGAAATACATGCCTTTTAGACGCTTATTTATAAATATTTGCAGAACATTTCGAAATAAAACTATCAACTAATGGAAACGCTCTATAAACCGAAGTTTGTTTGTATAATTGACACTGACCTAGATTAACAAATATGTCTGCTTACGACTTGTGACTTTACCACTAATGAGCCGCAATAGGAACTTTGTTCCCATAAATTATGGAGAAAAAATAACTTCCTTCCTAGCAACAGTAGGATTCTGATTCACTTTCTCGAAACGTCAGATGCTGCAGACCTTAAAACAGCGATTTAATGTAATACTGGAATCTAAAAATTTTAGTTCTTTCTTTTTTCTACTCAAAAATCTTAAAATTTGCTAATAACGGTATTCGCCGTTTTCAATATAAAAGGGCGACTAATTTTCGTTGAAAAAATGTGGTAAAATCGATCGGATGGTTTTCATAGTTTTAAAAGTAAATTATGTTTTAAAACGCCAATAGAAGATTTTAATGATATTTAAAATGATTTTTTATATTTTCAAATATGAAAGATAATGCACATATACAAAAACTTAAAAATACCGTGCCTACAGTATCAGATTAAGCAAGTAACCAGAAACTTTTTATATATATATATGTATCACGCAAAAAAAAAGAGAAATCCTAGGGTAAAAAATGCAAATAACTACTTTTTCACCCAAAATTATGCAACAAATTTAACAGCCTTTAGATTTCGTAACAATTAGCTTTAATTCGTATCGTTTAAGCATATCTAAGACTCACTTTCCTAGTATTTCTCTTAGAAAATGATGAGGTCTACCTTTCTAATTTTAAATAATCTAAAAGGGCAGACGCACCTAAGTTAGTTTCAACTTGATTTATTTCATAATTAGAAAATTGTGTAAACAAAATGAATAGATTATTATATGCATTTTTATAGGTTTGGCCTAACGATGTCCGAGGTAGTTAGGAGAGTCTCAAAAAAGAAAATTGAGCCTCATGTCAAGGCTCTTGTATTCGAGTTGTGCTGCAATGATGCCGACGGTGAAGATGTGGAAGTTCCTTATGTAAAATATAATTTATGTTGAGCAAATCCAGTTTACTCAACCAACACCTACATGAACTTCAAAGTTTCTTAGGTCAGTTCCTGATTAGAGGAAAAATTAATATTTATCATTGTCAGCTTGTTTTGAATGTATTTTCACATTTTTAAAGTTACAAGTATTTTTTTTTAAATGTGTTTAATATTTGGAAACAAACTAGTACATATTGGCATTATAAGTAATACTGGTATTGCAAGATAAATTTATCTAAAGATTTGTATAATAATAAATTCAGAAATACAATTATTTATAATAAAAATAGAAAAATTAATGCTACGGTTTTTATATTTTCCAATTTCGATATAGCATGAATCGGTTAGAATTCATTATTATAATTTTTTATATATTTGAGATAATACTAGAAAGTAAAAACATAGCTATCCCATTTTTATTTATTTTAAAATCTTAACCAAAAAGAGATCAAAGTGGCAATATATTTGCATTTATTTATTTTTACACTTTTAAAAAGTAGAATAGCGAAATATGTTTTTTACATTTTTTTAACTCTTTCTCCTCTGTTCAGGTTACTGGCCTAGAATAAAGCTTGAGATTTTTGCACGACTGGGATAATGTGATCATTAACTTATTTTTATAAAGAACTCGATTATTTTACAGTCATTTTAGAGATCAGGTTATATTAAATTATTATAAATGGAGGGTTTTTAGCATTTAAATACGCTGATGCAATATACTTATTAACATAACTCGTGGAAGTCTTGTTATTTTTATGAAAATCGTAGTTTGCAAGGTAACAGTTATTATTTTCTTAAATATTTTCATGTGTGAGAGTAAAATAAATAGTAACAGTATACATTGTTTTTTTTTATGCATTGGTTTTTAATTTAGAGTGTTATACAACCTATTAATAACAATAAGGAAATAAACTATAGTTTCAATACCAACATGAAGAAAGTATGCTTTGTGGTAAGTTTAAGCTGACTGCTAATTGACCTGGTATGAGTTTTTGAGGGGTTTCTTTACTAGCATTACTCTAAATGTCCTGACTCCTACATAACTACAGCCTCAGGTTGTTGCATAGGTGGAGAATTAGCTGGGCTTTGGACAAAAAACTGAGAAACGAACGACTGACTATCTGCTGTTGCTTTGGCTAACAGAGCTGGCAGAATCCTGGATTCTACTACTGAAATTAACAATTGTTATTTAGGACTTTTTTTGGAATCTCCATATTAAAATTGCACTTACTGTGCCTCGTAACTGTTTCATTTGTATCTTCAATTAGAACTATCGGCCTATAAGCCAGTTTAATTGAAGTTGTTTAAGACGGAGCTGTTTTTGTCAATATGCTTTTTTTTTCAACAATCGATGGTGGAGCTAATTACAATATTTCTGATGTACATACCTAGGTCTCGTTTCAATGTACAGGAATCACTAACAAATTTTGATTTTTTGATTTTAACTACATGTTTTGAACCATTTCTGAATGGTATTTAAATTTCTTTGTAATTTTCTGGAAGCTTATTGTACATCAAAATGAATGCTGTGTCATCTAAATAGTTCAAAGAGTTGGGGTCCGCCATGTAATGTAATTATATTATTACGGTTACGTTTCTTTGTGGAACTGCTGAAATAGTGTCTTTTATTGTTTGCTTTGTTAATTAACTTTTATTTAATATTACCTGAATCCATAAAAACGACTTTTTTCTGTGAAGAACATTTTGAATATTTGATTTAATGACACCAGTGCAATGTTTGTCTATTTATTTTAATTTAGTCAAAAACAAATACGGCGAATATAAAATTATATTGTTGAATACACAACTAAAAACCCTTTCAGAGGGGCTATCATTCGACCCATAATTCCATTTAAAATTTGTAAGGATGAATATTTTTTCGTATGGAAGAAAGGGGAAGGGCATTAGTTTACGTTTTTTATTGTAAGTATAAACATTAATTTTGTCAACCTCTGTATGTATTTATTACAGATATTTCAATAATTTGTCAAACACAATTAATTGATAATAAACAGCTATTTAACTTATTGTAAAATATAAGATTTTTGCATCTACTATTTGGGTTACACAGACAATGACAACCCTAGAGTTCATATTTTGTTTGTCTGGTAAACAACAGAATATTTTCAAACGTGAGCAAACCTAAGACTAGTAAATAGTAAAAGACCATTTGGTTTGGCTGGAAGAAGAATTTTTAGTTGACAGTTGAAGCAATTAATGAATTATCAAGTTGTTGTAATTATCAATATTTTGTTTGGTTTTGTTAAATTATCATCAACCAATTAATTATTGAACAGGTTTTTAATATGATTATCTAGTGTTTGTGGTTCAAGATTTGGATACAAATTTCGTGAATTAATTTGTGTAATATTACAAGAATGTCTGGTACACCTTATATCTTATATTTACCAGAAATTGCTTTAGAAAAGATATTTTCCTTTTTACCCTATGATGATATCGCTAAAAATAGGATAGTAAGTATTTATTATAGTTAATTTGGCAAAAGGGAAATTACTTAATTTATATTTTTTTTTGTTGCTACGGTGGACAGGGATTTCTGATTTTTATGTTTACTAACATGTAAATTGACGTTGTCAGTTAACAATATAAAATAGCGGGAATATTATGGTCTACCTTTATATTCCTGTTATGATGAAAAAGAGATGAATCAAAATGAGTGAAAAGAGTGATCCTCTTGATTTATTATTATTAGCTGCATCTGAAGATATTGAAGAATTTAAACAAGAGCCCAAAACTCTCAAAGAAACCAATTTATTTGAACAAGAAAGCAATTTATCACAAAAGTCAATTGCCACAACTGCCAAAGGCACTTTTAGTCTATTACACACAGGGGACACCGATTCATCCGATGATGAAGACAAACGAAACTGGGAAGAAAGCAGATATACTGAAAACGGTCGTGAGATTAAAAGATTATTAGATACTGCATCATGCTCCTTATCAAGTACCAGATTAGATTCAGTATTTTCAGACACTAAGAGAATATCCCATTGCAGTAATTGGAATAAATCTTTAGTATCGGATTCAAATAAGGGAAAAATATTGAAGAGTGTTAACCCTGAAACGACCAAAAAATTGGTGGAACCAATAACAAAAACTGATGTTTATACAGATCCTATATTTGGACTTCGAATCATCAATCCTTTGGTATCATCTGCTATTTTACAAGAGCGAATGGTAGGAAGAGAAGTTGTAACTTTTGACAGATTAAATAGATTTTTACAGATTAAAACTAAAGATAAAGATTGGGTATTCTCTGGTGTTATAGTTAATAAAACAGCTCCTAAAACTTCCCAAAAAGGAAACCAATTTAGTGTATGGACTGTAAGTGATTTAAAGGGTGATATTAAGACTGTAGCACTGTTTTTATTCAGTGGTGCTCATCAACAATTATGGAAGACCACTATAGGAACTGTTGTAGGAATTTTAAACCCTAATGTTTTGGATAAGAAGGAAGGCCGAGATGAGGTAATTGGTAAATATTTTTCATTTATTTTTACAATTACAATAGATCGGTGAAATTGTTAAGAATACGTGATTGTTACCTCCTTGTAAAATTTCATATATCATCACAGTTAAGATAATTTTAAGTATCTTAAAATATCTATTTTTAAGGAGAGAAAAAACTGTTTATATTACAAATTATCAACTCCATATAAATAGTGAGATACTTCAGATTCCCTTGACCATAACGATGTAATGTTTTTTTATGGTTTGATTATTTTTCAATCAAATATTTATAATGAGTTCATTATAATTGGTATTTCATTGTAATAGGTATTTACTTTTTATTTTGATAATAGAGTCACAACTACTGAGTATCAAATTTGTGAACATATTATAACGGGTACCTTATGAATCTATTAGGGCCTCAAACGTCATTTTTACTCTTAATATTAAAAATTGTAGGCAATACACTAATTTTAATCATTGTATCTACCCTTACTTTGTGGAAACTACCTATTATAAATGTAAAAAATAAAATATATTTATCTTCAAATTCCACGCTTTTCCAAAAACTTTTTAATAATTCTTATGACAATTGTTTCGCTGTGTGGCATCTTCAGAGAAGATAAGAACTTAACAAGCATTTCATTTTTATTATAAATATTCCGACCAATAACATTCTTCATTTTCTAAAACATAAGGCTAACATTATATGGTGCTACTTATAACTAATGAAATTTAGAGGGTGAAAATAAACAGATGTAGGCTTCTCAGTTAGATAAAACAGGTGACGTAATAGTCATAGATAATGTCACAGAGCCACTGTGATCCAAAACTTTAAATAGAATCTTATGGCAAATGACACTACGTTTGAGAGGTACCAAAACTACCTAATCAGTCATACCCATTTTGCTTGGGTTTAGGTTGATTTTGATGGATAAATTAAATAAATACTAAAATTATAGTTTTGCTTTTAATTAATAAATATTCTCAAGTGCGCTTCTGGTTAATTATCAAAAAAATTTACGTTTTTTAATACTCTAGTTTCGTTTACCAATTTGCTAAGGTTTTGCAAAAATGTTTATTCCCTGAATATTTAGTTTATTATTTAACAAGACTTTGAGTGTCTTCATAGGCAGAATGGTACATACTTTAGCCGACAAAGTAGTAGCTGTCTTAATAATTGGTGAATGTAAGTAGCGGAACATATTTTTAATAAGAGGTACCCTGACTGCCCTATATCGAGGACTTATTTGAAGAAGCTTCTTCAGAAGTTTGAAGCAACAAGTAGTGTTCAAGGTACCAAAAGATCTGGTCAACCAACAGTAAATGATAATAAAAAAATTGACATAATTGGTAATAAACTCTACATAGAGTTTCGTTAAAAACAAATTTCATCCATACAAATTAAAAATGGTGCAAGTGAAGTTTGAGTTTCCAAAAAGACAATTTAAAAAAAAATTACAGGGACTTCTTTATTCAACAAAATCGAAATACAAAAAGCGTGTTTTATTCTAAGCGACCTATTTTTATAACGTCGGTAGTCGTTGTGTAGTCAGCAGGTTATATTATTGCGGGACGAGGGAGAAGGAATCGGTGAAGAGTAAAGTGATAGTAATTATAGTCATTCATTTCTACTATTGGAATTTCCGAAATAAAAATAATTTTGTCGCATTTACTATAATTCTTAATTTTCAAAGTCTTTTCAAGCAATAATATATTTTGTGCTACAGGTTCAAAGGGAAATTTGCTTTTGGAGTGGAGTCCGAAAATGTCGGAAATATTTAAAAGTATGTTGTTTATTTTATGATACAAATTTTGTAGTGATACGAATTCGTTTGTTACGTTAGTCAAGTCGTAAATCTGTATAAACGTCCATGAGTCGATTTTATTTTGGGCGTTACCAACGTATAGCGGAAGAAGTCCAGGCTTATCAATTAGGTTGTGGAATTTTGGAACATCTGGTTTTGTTTCATATACATGTTAGCTTTTCTTTGTGTTTTTCCGCATATTCATTGTAAAACGAGCGTTGCATAAATATGTCATTGGGATTTCGCGTATAGGTGTGACCAAAAGTAAACTCAAAGTTGGTGAAACATGTTGCTGTATGAATAGTGTTATTGTAGCCCAATATTGCATAATTCATTAAATTGTTAATGTTCATCAGGATAAATCTCCTTCAAAATACGTAAATGTTCTATGAGAGTTGAGTGTAGCCGTTGGACTATAGAATTTGACTCATGATGAGCAGAGGTGGTGAAATGGACGTTAATTTTGTGAAGGGCTAAAAGATCTTTGACTGTTTCATTATTAAAATCAGTTCCTTTATCCATGATTAGCGTTCGCGGTACTCCAAAAGCAGTGAAATATTTAATTAAAGCTTTACTTACTTACTCTTTGTTGAACCATTGGTCCATTATCAAAATTTTGAAAAGTTGCAACAGACCATATGTCTGCGTCAAATGTGGACCAGACAACAATACAGACTAAAAAAACAAAGATACCCCTGCTAAATGCGGATTATGCAAAGGAGCTCATCCGGCTAACTATAACTATAAAGGTTGTGAGTTCTACCATAAACTTTTGAAACAAAACAATGCGAATAACAGACTGAACATCCACCACAATACAAAAAGTACCAAAAAGAACCAATAAGGCAGTACCAATGATACACACCCAATATCCAGGACAGCAACCTATAAGCTACGCTAACAACTAAAATCAACACTGAACAAACGACTGATATAAACAGTATAATTAGCAAATTCTTAGAATAGTTCAAAAATATGTTTCACCAACTTATACAACAGAACAGCATGGTTTTAAACATACTTACCACGCTTATGAGTAAAATTCAATAACTTTATGAAAATTGAGGAATGGAATGCCAATGGGCTATTCCGACACAAAGACGAAGTCGAGATATGTGTACATCACAATAAAATTGACATCTTATTAATAAGTGAGACTCACTTTACAGATAAATCTTACTTCAAGATTCCACAATACACTACATACTTTATAAATCACCCGGGTAACACTGCCCATACTGGATCTGCCATATTAATTAAAAGTACCTACTATCAGCCATGGAGAACTATCAAAATATGCATTGGGCCATATACAAGTAACAATTATAAAGGTAAAATGGTCATCATATGAATTAACAGTTGCATCTGCTTACTGTTCACCTCACCACAATTTGAAGAAGGAAAACTTCAATAATTTCTTTATGACACTGGTAAACAAATTCATAGTAGGTGGGGACTTTAATAGCAAGCACATACTATACGGGTCACGACTTACAACAACAAAAGGCAAAGAACTAGTAAGTATTATGCAAGGAAAGCACTATCAATTCTTGTTAACTGGTACACTTACCTATTGGCCGACGGACTCCAACAAGGTTCCTGATTTATTAGATCTGATTATTACTAATGGCCTTTCATCTGACTACATGGAAGTTCTTTCAAGTTATGACCTCTCATCTGACCACTCTTCCATAATAGCAACAGTCAGCTGCTTCATCATCTTTAAAAAAACCAACCCTTAGATTAAGCAATAGTAAAACAAATTGGTTAGAATATGAATCCAAGTTAGAACAAGAAATTAAGTTGCAAGTAAGACTAAGAACGGCAACTGAAATAGATGAAGCAATAGCAACACTAGTTAATACCCTCAAAGAGGGAGTACAACATGTCACACCAGGTAACCCAAAACCTATGTGATGTATCAGGACCTAATTTACAATGGGCCAGAAGTGACGAAGAAAAAACATTATTATTGTTCTGCAAAAGTGTTTACTCCCAACAATGATATATCTGGTTCAGAAATAGAAAAAATGTCTTCCAATCACATATTTTAAACTGATAAAATCTTACCTAAATGATAAAGAGTTCAGAACTAAAATGAATGAAAGAACTTCTGATAACTATCCAATAAAAGCAAGCGTACCACAAGGGAGCGTCATGGGACCCTTACTATATGTGTAATACACGGCAGACCTACCAGCTAATAATGAAACCATTATGGGCACCTTCGCCGACGACACAGTAGTACTAGCAAGCAATGAAAATCCGGTTATAGATTCCATGATTCTGCAGACACATTTAAATGCTATTCAAATATGGTTGAGCAAATAAATGGAAAATCAAGACAAACGAAACAAAATGCTGCCAAATGACTTTCACTCTAAGAAAAGAACATTGTCCTCCGCTTTATCTGAACAACATACAAATACAATAAATTACAAACACGAAATACCTAGACACAAAACTCACACGGAAAGACCATACAGTGTGTACATAAAGTATGGAATAAATTAATTTTAAGCTAAACAAACATTTTTGAGGAAACATTTTGAGACAGATCGATTTTTGATTTTATGTGGCAATTGATTGTTACTGTTGGATTATTTTGTTATTTTAATTTAATTAAAGGTCTTCAAAAATACAGATTTTAAAATTATGGTATCTTCAAAACTATTAATTACCGAACACAAGTATGGATATATTTTTGGAATCGTCTTGAAATTTGCAATCTAAATAAAATTTATACAGGGTGTGCCATTTAAAACAATTGTCGATGACATGTTACTCACAAATGGTTTACCCTGTATATTTCATTGTTATGCAAAAATACATTAAATTAAAATCAAAAACCAACTTATCTCAGGATTTTTCCTCAAAATTGTTTGTTTAGCGTAAAATGAATTTATTCCATACTTTATGTACACAGTGTAAAATTAAAAAGTGCAAACAAATCGACCTAAAAATAACAGACTTTTATTGGTTAAAATTGGTAGAAAATCTAAATGAACACTTCTTGAAAACTAGCTTTTCCTCTACAAAACTGTAATCAAGCCTATCTGGATGTATGGAATCGCGGTCTGGAGTTGTACAAACAAATCAAATATAGCTTTAAAAAAAAATAAAAAAACCAAGTCCGTATATCAAAGTCTGTCAATTCCTTATATATTATCTGAGGATATTACAGAGAGAAACAAACGACATATTTACTAATTTTTTAGAAAATCGTGGAATTTTAAAATTTTAAGATAATTGTATTTTATCTTTTACCTTTTTAATACACTAATTGTTCCTTATTTGCCAACATAGCAATCACAATTTCGAATTTTACATACAAGACTACGTATTAGCTTAGAGAAATTCTCAGAAATTTATTTTCTGGTTCTGGTTATAAAGAAAAAGTTAAAGTTAAGAATTTTAATTTTAAAATAAATTATGCTAAAATTAAGTACTAAATAGAAAAAATTTGGTACGCGTTTTTAAAGCGCATTTAAAAAATCGCAAAGGCAGAATGTTATACTAAAAAATTGGAAGTTTTAGGAAATTTTAATGATTAATTAATTTTGAGCAACAACAAAGATAAGAACTTCCACTTGTTCTAAAACCCCATAATAAGCGTAATAGTTCATCTTCTTACTTTTGTCATTCATTTTGCAAAACTATTTTTATAACCAATAGTAGCCGAAAATGCAATAACAAAAAAACAATAATTAAGAAAACAACTTTAAAAACATCTGATTTCACTTATTGGGAAAAATATTGAGTCTCAAAGTATAATTTTTTAACTATTTTAAATTTTATTAGAAATAAAACATCAAAAAGAATATTTAAGCAATAAATCAGATGTTCCCACAATTTTGCTCAACCAACCCTCTACAAAAATGATATAAAATATATTTATTTTCTTATGGTATCATTAGTTTTTAAAATAATTATTTATTCACATTTATTACACGTGACGATAATTTTAGCAACAAAACTTTTTCTGTGCATGTTCAATAATTACAAATCTGCACAGAAACTAAATTTTGCTAATTGGTGCTTTCAAAACTAGGACAATAATGCATTTGTATTGACTTTTTTATTTATTTCTAAGAGCAATAGATTTTATTTAGTCTTGTTTTTCTAATACTTTTTCTTCATTTTTACAGGTTAGTTTGAGCATAGATAATGCCCAGAAGGTGATGATTTTAGGACAATCCAAAGATTTTGGCATATGTAAGAGTGTAAAGAAAAATGGAGATAAATGCATGGCGATAGTGAATATAAATAGATGCGAATTTTGTGTCTACCACATTAAACAGGAATATCAAAAATGTAGTATAAGATCTGATTTACAATCATCATTTGGAGGTAAAGGTTTAACAGCTTTGAGAAATAAAGTTTTGGGAAAGAATGAAGTTTTTTATGCTGGGAAATCTTATACAGCTATACCTGCAAATAAAAGCCGAAAATTAGAATTAAAAGATAATGAAAGATTAAATGGTTTATTAGGAAAAGGAAGTACTAAAACAACGGTCGCTAAAACAAACAATTGTGGTGTTAAAAAGAAAGCTGCTGCCAGATTAGACGTGTCTCATGCACAAAAAATGAAAGATTTAATATTAATAGAAAAACTAAATGGAGTAACAGATTTATCAGAAAAAACAAATTTTGATGGCAAGCAGTCCTCTGGTATTAACATTGATGAAGCTAAAATTCTAGCTACCTCAGTTGTAACTAAATTAAAAGCTAAGTACGACGCAACGGATAATAAAACTGATGCTTCAATTAAAGTAAATAATAACAATAATTTTAACATATCTAATACTAGCAGTAACTCTAATATTTCCAAACTGGATTTAAGTGATAAGGTAGAAGTAAATGTGCACAATACATTAAATGAAGCTAAAGTAAATAAAAATCCTGAAATTAAAAAACATTTCAGTCAACCTAAAAAATTTACACCTAGTAAAAACGAGAGCAAATTAACTGAACCCACAACTAATAAGTTAATAAATTTTAACAATCCTGAACTTAGTGGTTCTAAATATACATTCCCAAAATTATCAGGATTTGATTCTGGTTTAGTAGATCTTAATAAACCAATAACACCCCGCAGAATTGACAAGGCAAAATTAAATGCTATACAATTAATTAAAAAAAATGGACCAATAAAAAAGGTTGACCCAAATAATTTGAGAGGAAGTGAAAATAGAATAAAGAGAAGTTTTGATGGTGAAAAATGTGAGCCTGAAGCAAAGAAAACAAAGGTAGAATCCAATGGCTTTACTTCAGAGAGGTTTAAAAAAATAATGGCCGCTGCATCTAACCATGAAGATTTGCTTGAAGCTAGGGATGAAGAAGAAAAGGAAAAATATTTCTTTAAACTAGAAGCTAAAGAAAAGATGGAAGAAAAAATGATTAGCACTCATAAAGTAGCTTGTAAAGCTGTCAAATGTTTTCAATGCAAATATGTTAGTTTTTCTGCCTCAGATCTTTGTAAATCCGAGAGACATCCCCTTAAAGTTTTTGACGCTATAAAAAGATTCTACAAATGTAGTCATTGTCAGAATAGAACAGTATGCTTAGAAGTAGTTCCTCTTATACCTTGCAATAACTGTGGATATTCAAAATGGGAGAAAACTGGTATGATGAAGGAAAAATTGGTGACTGCTTCTAACTTTTTATCAATACGAGGAGGGGAACAAAAACATTTGAATTCTAATGCCACCGATACTCATCTAGATCTGTTAGTTCCTGATTAGGTTCGATTTTTTTTGAAAATGATTTGATTTCTAAGATATTTTGACGGTGATCTAAATTAAGCAATATTTAATTTAAACAAATAGTACTAGTGTAGTACAAGGTTATTACAAGGTTATTCATTATAAATTACATAATAATACACGATGGTAACATCATACTTAAACTGTTTAACCTGGGTAATTTATAATGAATAATCCCGTATTTACCATCCTTATAATAAATATAATAAGAAACCTTTTAGCTGAACATTAATGAAGAAGAAGACATGTACCTTTTCCATGGGACTTCTATTTTCTAAAATATTCATATGTTTTAAAACTCTATGCCCTACCAAAAAGTGTGCATGGAATAAAAAGTATTTATTATTTGTCATTAAAATTTTATATCAATTATTAATACTATAAATTACGTTTAACTGCAGAGTGGTTCAAAACATGTAATATCAGGCAAAAAAAATAAAATATTATGTTATGTCATTTCACAATAAATATAATGTAATAATTAGTTTGCAAATATTTTTTACAATTTAATGAACCAATTTATGAAATTATTATATTAGACAATTGTTATCGTGCTCTTAGAAACGAAAACGACAAAGACCCAGTTAAAGAGGTCGTTTTAGTGATTATTCAAATTTTATTCACAACAATTATTTTTTTAATCTTGAAATAATTTGATAAATTCGAAAAAAAGTTTGTTCTAGAAAATGGATGGTTTTTAAGAGCGTCCCTCATGCCCAACATGTCTAAAGGAGAAGGTCATAAAAATATTACTAACAAGCTGATTTTTTTTAAATGTTGTTTAATACATATTTATTTAATTTGATGGCCTAAAAATTAAATAATTCGTTTTCCTGGTCCAGCGGTAGAAAATTGTCAATTCCACGGTAATGCTTTTTCCATTACTAACTGTAGGACAAAGATACCACGTGATAGGTTAGTATAGTCTCGGCCTAAATAAAACAGTGTCCTACATAAAAATGAATATGTTTGGCTAGTCTCACAAGAATTATTTAGAATAATTAAAAATAATTGTAAAAGTCCTTCGACCTATATGTATAGTCTATGTTACTAAAATGATATGCAATTTGAATTATTTAACTAGAACTACTTTCTACCAACAACTTAAAACACGTACATGTTTACATAATAATCATAAGAAAACGTATGATTAGGATAATACTTTAATATTTTGTTTTAATAATTTAATTTTTTTTTATTACATTCTTTGATCTGCTATCGCCATAAAGCTGGGTAGAAGAAGTTCAGCGCTTGTTGTTGTACTATCACTCTAATTTAAGTACAATATATTAATATAAAAAAACTAATTGTTAGTTTTAATTAAAAAATATATATTTATTTAACTAACACTTTTAGAAGACGTTGACAATATTTGAGGACTGATGGGTCTAGTATATTTGGACGTTGTGATATCGAGGATATATAAAAAGTAATAAGAAACAAAGAAAATTGAAAATTATTTATATAAGAGTGTTGTAATTTACATAGTAAACATAAAAACCCTATATAGCATCATCACGTAGAAAAAAAGGTGTCTAGTATTAAATAAATATTCTATACTATGGCATAAAAAATATTTGATTCAGAAATTTGAGGTAAATATATTAAATAACGAAAATTATGCAAAAACAAAATTGTTGTTTTTAACACCCTGTATTTCGGTTGTAGATAACATTTGACCCTTAAGTGATTAAAAATCAGATGGGATTTCAAATTTTTGACCACTCTGTATTAAATACTTTTTAATCCCATAGCATAGAACTTGAAAAGTTAGGATAGGGACATGTAAACCGTTTTTATTGATTTTAAACGGTTTGGCTGCTAGGGACACTTACATTCAAAAAATGTAAGTTTCAGGTGGCTGTAGATCCTTTATTAAACATAATAGACATAAAGTGTCACACATCGTTGAAATTAGCTCGGGAAGATGTTTGTAAAAATGTAAAAATATATTTGATATGCTATGACCTTATGAAATAATTTTAAAATGTGAAGCTTGACTATATCTATAACTTTTATTTAAAACATTTTTCATTAAAACTATATTCATTTACAACTATTGAAATTACGATTTATTTAATATTAGTAACGTTTTTGTTTCAGTGTATATGTTGTGAAAAAAAAAACATTTTTGATAAAATACAAATTAAAATTATAACTTAAAGAATAATAATAATTTCGGCAAACACTCTTTTCCGCATAAGGGTAAATATAAATTTAATGAATTATTTTTTAATAATTGATAATCTACTTTAAACAATATTTGATTGACTTACCTTTCACATAATATTTAGATTTCACTCTAAATTCTTTGTAGCAAGAGGAATGATAACCTAAAACTTCGTCATTTCAACTATCAGGCAGTACCACATCCTCGTATTTGTGTTTATGATGCTTTCGAGCATCTAGGAAAATTTTGCAAGAGAGCAAATTTTCCTTAGGATTTTTCCTCTTTTTTTCATAAAATTAGGATTTTCGTAAAGTACATTATACAAAAAACACTTCATAATGTCTCTTTGAAGGATGGAAAAAAAATACCTGCATGTACGCTTATGACTGGCTTACACTATTTGCTTGGGGCAGATAAAAGTAAATTTTATCAAATTTTTATTAATATGTACACATTTTTATTAATATGTACAAATTTTTATTAATATGTACAAATTTTTATTAATATGTACAAATTTTTACGTAGGACAGCAGTAAAACCTGTTCTACATTTTATTGCTCCCCCCTCTCAAAAAAAAAGACCGAAAATGCGGTTGTTAGTAATGGAAAAATAATAGTGTGAAATTGACAATTTTAGAACATAGGACTAGGAAAACACCACTTAATTTGTGACCATCAAATTATATAAGTATTTACTAAACAATAGTAAAAAAATCAGCTTGTTTTATTATGCTTTTTTATGACGCTCTCCTTTAGACATATTTGGAGTGAGGGACGCTCCTATCAAACCATCCATTTTGTAGAATAAATGTTTTTCGAGCTTTTCATCAAATTATCTCAAGATTCAACTAAAAAAATAACTTGTGAATAAAATTTGGACAATCGTAAAAAAAAAACACATTTAACTCGTGTACACTTTATTAGCTACCACTAGTGACAGTTTTCGTAGAAAGAAAATTCAAAACGAAGCTATTCACAAGAATTCCGCCTGTTAGGAATCATTTTTATAAAAGGTTGGTCGTAATATCTAAGAAATTTATGAAACTTGTTTTCTTCAATTTTAATGGAAAATGTTATTTTTAGATGTACATTATTAATAAAATTAAAGAAAACGTCCAATTGTCTATCACTACCTGTAAAACAAGCAAGAATATCATTAACACATCTATAAATAAACCAAAACATTTTTGGAAATATTTGAATTAAAAATTTTTTGTACCAAATTATCCAGAATTGATGATATTGGACTACCCACTGGTATCCTTCATTTTGAATATAAAATTTTTCATCACTCAACGTGAATACCACTAACCCATTACAACGACGCAAATACACACAAATTTTCATTGCGTTTCGTTTATATAGGTATTTAGTCCAAAGGTAATCTAAGATAATTGAACTTCCCAGGTTTAATTATTCATTTTATACTGTATACTGAAGACATTTTAGGTATTTCTTTATTTCATATTCTTCCAAAAAATAAAGTTCTTCTTTCTTGTCACTTATATGAAGAATTTCAAATGTAGTTTCAATTGTGTTCTTAAGTGTAGGTTTGTGTTTCGTGTCAAAGAGATGTTTTGCGTAATGTGATTTATCTGATGGCGTTCACAGTCTTCTTCTTTCAGTGCCGTGCCTGTCTTCAAGCGTGGCCCATCTCCATGAGAATTTGGTTGAATTGGTCTCTATCTGTCGCTACTCGGAATAGTTGTTCTACTCCCAGTCCGGTCCAATTTCTAACATTTCGTAGCCACGCTAGGTTTTTGCGACCTATCCATCTTCTGCCCTCAACCTTTCCCTGAATGATCAGGCGAGGGATGTGATATTTGGTACCTCGCATTATATGCCTGACCTTTCTTGCTTTTATGGTGTTCAGGAGTTCTCGATCCTTATTCTTATTCAGGTGTCTGAGTACCTCTTCATTACTGAACTGTGAGGTTTCTATTAGTGAGAGTTGGTTTCCATTTGCTAAATGTCCTGCGTGCCATTTCAATCCTTGCTCTTACCTCTTCATCGCATGTTATGTCATTGTTCAGCCAGCTACCCAAATATTTGAAATGAGATACCAGTTCAATGTTGTGTCCGTTGATTGTAATCGGAATTGGTTCTATGTTTATTTTACCTATAGTCATCCATTTCGTTTTCCTGATGTTTACATTAATACCCCACTTTCGACCAGCCTCATGCACTCACAGTACTTTATGTTAAAATTTCTAAGGGTGTGGCCAAGATAGATAACGTTACAATCGGGGTAATTAAGTTTGCAAATACCCGATTTTGAAAATTTATTAATTTTAGGTTTGACATTTAATAAAAATGAAACTACATAATTTCTAACTTTTAAAGATATTGTAGGAGATGTTATACGAGATATAATTTTTGATATTTTGTTTGAAATATCTCCAAAATATGTAATAGCTTTGTATGACCTGTCTTCTTTAGGCTGTTTCGGAAGAATAAAGTTAATGACAACCACATATTTCCTACATAAAATCATACTATTACATATTTTGGAAATATTTCAAATAAAATGTCAAAAATTGTATCGATATTCAGTAATATCTTTTAAAGTAAAGAATAATATAGTTTCATTTTTAACAAATGTTAAAACCAAAATACCTAAATGAAAAAAATCACGTTATTTAAAAGTTAAATTTTAATTTATTAAATTATAATCCTGTTCTATATTGACCAGACTGTTAGAAATTTTGAACTCAGAACACTTACGAGATTATAGATTAAAACAACCAGATATGTCATATTACGCAAAAGAACCTCATTGACACTTAACACGAAGCTACACTAGACAATAGAAACAATTATGGAATTCCTTTATAAAGGGTCTTTCAATAAGGACGGGTCGATGTTGAAATGGAATAAAACAAGCTGTGTGTGAGGTATTAACAAAATTCCTTTTTTACTTGAAAGGCCCATGTATGCCATTATGTATGGAATATAACATCGTTCAAATGTCCGCCGCGGCTTCTCATGGTGGCGCGGATCCGAGTGGTCCAATTTTTAATGACTCTGCTGCACAGATCCGGCTGAATTTGAGCAATGGCATTGGTTATGTTGGCTTTAAGGGCATCTGTCGATTGCGGATTATTGGCATAGACCGGCGACTTCAGGAAACCCCACAAGAAAAAGTCTAGTGGGGTCAAATCGCACGATCTTGGTGGCCAATTCACGTCACCTCTGCGAGAGATAACCATACCCTTAAATCGTTCATGAAGAATGTCTATCGTGGCGTCTGCTGTGTGGCGCGTAGCCCCGTCCTGCTGGAACCACATGTTGTCTACCTCCATATCATTCAATTTGGGCCAAAAGAAATCGGTTAGCATCATTCTGTAGCTCTCGCCGTTGATGGTGATGCCCTCACCAACATCATTTTCGAAAAAGTATGGACCAATGATGCCGCCGGCCCAAAATCCGCACCAAACAGTAACTTTTTGCGGGTGCATTGCAACCTGGTGAACCTCGTGTGGGTTGGCGTCGTCCCATATACGACAATTTTGCTTGTTAACATAGCCATTCATCCAAAAATGCGCCTCGTCGCTAAAGATGATTTTTCGGCCAAAATTGGGGTCCTCTTCCAAACGCTCCAAAGCCCAGTCAGCGAACAAACGGCGTTGTCTATGGTCATTAACTTTGAGCTCCTGGGTCAGTTGGATCTTGTACGGGTGTAGACCCAAGTCCCCATGCAAAATTCGCCAAGTTGAAGTCTGCGAAAGGCCGAGTTCTTGTGCACGACGAGAAATTGACTGCCTCGGGTTCTTCTGTACACTTTTACGGACTGCGGCAATGTTGTTGGCCGATTTGGCGTTCCTTTGACGTACGGGTGTTGGCTGATTGTTTACCGAACCGGTTGTCTCGAATCTGGCCACCAAACGTTGGAGTGTCGACTTTGAAGGGCCACCGCGTCTGCTGTAAAATGGGTGTAACGCGCGCAACGTTTACACTGACGAACACTCATTTTGATAATAAAGTTTTATTATTTGGACGTGCTGCTCAATCGTGTAACTTGTCATGCTGATTTGGCATCAGTAACTGAATAATAAACACTAGATTAGACAGACGCCACCAAAACAACATGGCCGCCACAGGCTGCCCACATCGACCCGTCCTTATTGAAAGACCCTTTATATGGCGATAACAAAAAAGAACTTGATGGTTTAGAAGAATTTGAAATAAAGAAACATTTGCGATATCCTCAAGTGTGAAGGAGTGAACTAGCAAATAAATCTGGGAAGTTGACCATTACCTTCTGTTAAAAATATATAAAAACCAAATATTTAAAAATTATTGGTTAGAACATCTGTAGTAATAAATCAAGTTTGTATATGTAACGCCTGTCAATTTGCTTTGACAATGTCAAAAGGTCATAAGATAATTTAAAAAGTTTTTGGATAATCGTGGAATTTTAAGATAACTATATTTTATCTTCTACATTTATAAAAAACTTAAAAAAATCGCAACATTAAAGTATGTCTTATTATATTTTGCCGGGCAAACCAAGCCCATCAATGAATGGATGCGTTTTTTTTTTAGGAGAAAAATTTTAATTTTAGAAAATTCAACATCCACATACAATTAATTGTACATGTAGATATTAGAAAGTCTCAATCAAATATGGGTAAAATAGGTCTAATAGGTCTTTGCATATTGATATGAATATTAAAGTAAATGATTTGTTAATTAAATACATTTTTGCATGCGTTTGAACCAGTTTTCGAAATACTTTTCTTCTCCTAATGAGAAGGCTCGAAAACGTGCGATTTGAACGTTTCAACAGCTTCTTCATATGTCGAAAAACATTGAACACGCAGTTTATTTTTGATATGGTGGAATAAAAAGAAGTTATTAGGGGCTAAACAAGGATTGTACGACGGATGACCCATCAATTCGCTCAAATCATTGAGTACCACTCAAAATTCATGGTTCTACGTTGCTTTTGGCACGGTGGCGACATGTACGGTTTTTCCTAAGAAACTGCTTAGAAGTGCTTCGTGCGCCAACTACCTGTATTGAATTTGTCTCGTCTAAGAATCCATGATTCACCCCTGTTACAATCTTATAGACTTATTTTGTAGCACCATGATTGAATTTTTCCAACATTTCATTTGGACAGTCGACAAGAACCTTTTTTCATCAACTGTAAATGTATGCGACTAAATGTTCATGCAATATTTTATGTATTGATGTGGATATGCCTCAACACAAATAACACTCAGATGGCAAAACGCTCTGAGTATGTATACCATTAAAAACGTCAAAATATTGGGATTTAATGTCAGATTTAATGATTGGAATTGCTATTGTCATATCTTAGAACTTAACTAGCAACCTAGGTATGATTTTATTGATTTGGCCACGTGGGCCACTACGTTTGTACTGGTAAAAGACGGCTGCTTCATGCTAATCATGCCGTGATCGTATCATGTGCAAAGAGTTATTAGTTTCTTCACGCCACTATCGGAATTAGAGCTCATTAAACGTCACAAAGATATCCGAAAAAATTTCCTGTAAGAAAGAAACTTATAGGTGCCAAATTAAATTTTAGGTTTTAGCCTCTTTAATTTTCAAATAAGAAAAATGGAAAAAGTATATCAATAAATTTCAAATTTTTCGTTTTTTCGTTTCATGTTCCAGTTACACTCAACATTTTTTTATATGAACTTAGATTTTTAAGTTAGTGATTTGATAACTTTAACTTTTGGAGCTTTAACAATTGGAAATATCCTAAACTTTAGTAAGCTGAAAATAGTAATAGTTTATTTTTAAACATTTTGGAGGGAAAAATTAAGTTATATTCATTTTTTGAAAAATTTAGATACACGCCGAGGAAAACTTTAAAATACAGGAAGATTAAAAAATGTTACTGTTAATATTTAAATCACTTCAACTTTTTACAAAAGCTTTTACACTCTATTATTGAATGGCGGGTTAAATATAATACTGAAATTCTAGGATGAGTCGTTTATATGGTGTGACTCGATAAATTTGTAACGTTCTTTGTGTCATAACAATAAAATTGTTACAATAATATATTTATTGGTAATATAAAATTATTTAAAAAAACGTGAAACGTATTTTTGAATCATCTGGTGATTAATTACAATTAATAATTATAATGTTTCCTAGAACAAATTAAAGCGAGCAGGTCTATTACACGTAATGGCAAGTTTACGTTTTGTAATTTTAAGAGATCTCGACTTTGGTCTAATGATGTCATTTCATTTGTTTGCTAAATAAGCAAAATATTTTATATTGAAAATTTACATCTTTCTTTCCATTTCTTCGAGTACTGTTAATCTAAACTATGTTGCACTCGCACACTTTTTGATGTTTAATAGTGAATAATAAAATAATTTTTTTTTCAACAATATTTTTTCAGCAAAAGGAATTATAAATGTAAAAGATTAAATATACTTATCTTACAATTCTAAAACTTTTTCAATATTCTTATGACAAATGTATCGCTCTTTGGCATCATCAGAAAAGATAATCTTAAGATTATCTTGTGGGTGAAACAAATGTCATAACAATTTTTATAAAGTTTTGGAATATCGTGGAATTTTAAGAGAAGTATATTTTATCCTTTACATTTATAATGGATATATTTCACAAAATAAAAGTAGAAACAATTATTATGAAAAAGAATGATTTAAAATTAATATGGTTTATCTTCAAAATTAAAAATTTTTCATTTAATGTAACTGTGTAATATAATAAATAACTTATTATTATTATAAAATTATTTTCCTAATTTTTGTTAAAATTATAAACCATCAAGGATAACAAATACTATTTAAAAGGAATAATAACAACAGCAACTTATTGGTCATAAATACAAAAATAACTACAACCAAAAAGCCATTGAATGAAGTCCTGCAGCCTGTAACATTATTTACATTTCACAATGGAATGTAATAAGGAAATATATAATACCAACCTAAAATAATATTTAAAGCTTATATAAATTAAAAGAAAAAGCACAGTTTTAAATTTCTTGATCATTCTACCTTCGCCAAATAGACAAGAATTTCTTCTATGCGATGGTTTTTTAGAGCATTTCCGTGAAAGTTTTATCCTTTCATCGAGTGGTTCTATCTTGGCCTGAGTATGAAAATTTAAGATAATATAATTTGGCTTTTATATTTATAATGGATAGATTCCACAAAGTACGGGTAGAAACGGTCAATTTAATTGTACCAAAATATTTTACCGAAGAAGAAGGAACAATCTGATTGTTTTGAATGGTGAGTGAATTTCCAGTGTGAAAAAAAAAGAATAGGTATATTGTTGATATTTTGCTGGATTAGTGATTAGTCTCCACTTATTGAATCATTGTTCAGCTGCTGTTATTTGATGATGAAGGGTAGATATAGTGCAAGTTAAAGAGCTATGGTGTGATATTAAGGCTGTATTATCTGATTGAAGTGTGTAGTTAGATAAATTGTGTTCTCTATTGGGAGTTAAATCATAACAGAAAATTTTGTACAAGGAGAGATTGAAGACCCTTGAGGTACTCCTTGGTGTGCAGTGAAATTATTTGAAAGAGAATTATTGACCATTACTTTCAGCGGTTTGTTAAGAACAACATTTAGAGCTTTATTAACATCCAAAAATATGGCTGCGGATTTTAACTTATTAACTTTGGCAGTTTGAGCGTTTGACATAAGTATAGAAGAGGGAAGTGTAATGGACATTTGGTCACAAATTCAAACCCGGGAATAAAGTTATCTACCACATGAGACATTTTGATTGAGTGATGGACCTGCAGTTATTAATTTTTTTATGGCCTGAACTAGGTTTGGAGAAGACTATAATGTTTCCTTTCTTCTATTATTCCAGGAAGCTTAGATCTAGGTAGAATTCAAAAATTTAAATAACATTTTTCAAAGTCAAGAATATATATATATATATATATATATAAATAGTGATATGTTCCAAAATTCGAAAATTGCTTTAATATTTAACATTTTGTTTTTTATTATTTTCCATAACATTTATAGTAACAAATACATATTGTTTTAGGTTTGTAGAAAGTTCAACGAAGTTGGAAAAAAATTGCTTTCTCGGGGTTTTCTTCAACTTGAAAAGCGTCATTCGGCTATTTACAAGAGGGTAAAATCTCTTCTGCCTCGCAGAGAATCTGAAAGAAGGTCGCATCCTTTGTCGCGACATTGCGATATTTTACAGGCTGTCGAAACAAGAATTGGTATGCTTAATATGACATATATTAAGTTTATGGAGGGTGATCTATTATGTTTTATACCTGGAAAGGTTAGTTTTTTATAAATTTGATAAAAAATCTATTTTTCATTAGACGCTAGTAAACTTTCCAAAGTACACATTGTTTCAATATGAGGTGAACTTAGCAACAAAATGCAATTTCAAACCTTTCTATTTCTATAGTAAAATTTTATAAAGGCATATTTAGTTTTTCTGATTATTTTATGTCCAATTAAATGTTACTTGTTATTGGTACACTTTTTCAAATTGCTTTAAGCAATATTGTGTAGGTGACTAGTAGCTAGAGTTTTAAAAAATTTCGTGGTATACAATGTGTTTGAAAAAAGTGTGGCACATCAGAGTTATTCTATTAAAAAATAGCCGTATTTTCGTACAATAGGAAATTTATTCACAAAGCTGATTTCAAGGATGTACCACACTTGGTATTTAAGATTTAAGATTTGGTCAGTGCAGATAATCGTAAATCACATATTTTGAATTTTGAATGTGTGGTATGTGAAAACCATTAAAGACTGGGGAAAACCATAATAGTGATACATGCTACATATACAGGTTTAGCAAGTATATAATAAATCTTAAGGTATGGGCATTGATGTGTCCCCTCTCGACCGAAAATTGACTGGAACGATTTTCCCACCTTGATATATACCTACTTCAAAATATTAGTAATGGGTTCTCTCTCTTTCATAACTCGTTCTATATCACTCGCATGGATTCGTAGTTAGGCTAAATCTGTATATGAATGTTATTACAAAAAACCCCAGCTATAAAAGTCTAAAACAACTTTTTCCCAAGGCACTGGTAATAAAATTGATTCACTTCCTTTGAATTAAATTTGCATGAGTGTGTTGGAAGAGTATATAAGTATTTAATGTTGCTTCTTTTTCTGAAATTACTTTCTAATCATCTTTTTCGTCAGGGTAATTTAGAATTTGGTTGTCTTTTTGATCCATAGCTGAAAGTAAGAAAACCTTATATTCTAGTTGTTATACGTAGTACAGTTAAATCATATAAATAATAGAGAATATATAAGGTGTGAAAGTAAAAAACTTACCTCTTAAAACTGTAATAATCGAGGTGTATACTAGCTCTTTATTTACTTTTTTACGAATTTAGGTACTTGATGAAATGAGGAATGTTTTATGCCTTGTTGAAAGTGATCATACGCCACCTAGAACCCATCAGTTGTTGCAAGAACTGAGAGATTTAAGCAGCATGGCGATGGAGCATTTTGATGAACATATATTGCCTAAAGTTAAAGAACAGATTGACAAAAGATCAGGTAATACTAAATATAGAGGCAGAATACAATTCAAAAAATTTATCTAATCGTGCTTTTAGCTCTATCATATGGTTCGGTAGCTTCGAGTTCAAGAACACCAAGACTTATCTATGCCCACTCTTTGTCAAATGAATTACATAAAGTGAAAAAGCAGAGTAAAACGCACAAACATCACATTTCTTATTTAACTCAGAGTACACAAAAACTCTTCCAAAAGGTATAGTTATTATGATTTTATTTATAAAATTGCATACATTTGAAAATTGAGCTCACCATGCCTTGATTCCTTCTCAATTTTTTAATGTCCTGCGTCATATCTGTTATTTTTTATGGTCGCGGTCGGTACTTATTTATATTTTTATATTTGAATTTTGTATTTGTTGCAACGAGATCAGTTGTTTTAGATACTCCTTCCTTACCCTTTTGCAGTACCTTTCTTATTCTGAACTGCAGATTGCTCCAAAATCCGCTTCATTATGCAAGTAGATGCATATGTTTTACTACTAATGCTCTAGAACCGCCCTGTAACATACTAGAATTTCAAAGAGTATCACGATTTGCTACTTCTGCCATTCCTCCCACAATGGAACGACAAATTTATACCCATAATCTGTTCTTATGTTATTGATTGACTGCACCGCTTTGATTATTAAGAAAATACCCTTCTAGCTCTTGGATGTGGCACTTAGCCCTACTTCTCTTTGTCACCCCCATCCATTGTCTCAATGCCGCCTTTGCACTAATTATTATTTGAAAGTACAGGGGTGGCACTCTATTACTCCTGCTAAAGGGTGTTTTTTTAGAGGTATAAGTTGTAAAATAAAATAAAACAAAAAAATCATGGTGATGGCTATAAAATTGGCTTTATTGAAATGATAATTGTATGCTTATTGTTTGAATATGATTTTGGGCATATGTGCGCAATGGCAGGCTCGAATGAAACTCAATTTGGAAGTCCAATTTTGAAGTACTTTTTCGAGCACCCAAGGTCGTATATCGGAATAACTCTGAGAATGCTCGCTTCCAAGTGATCTGGTTTATTGGCGTAGACTAGCGACTTCACATATTCTCACAGAAAATAATCCGTAGGGGTGAGATCACACGATCGTGGAGGACAACTCAGAGAATCATTATGCGAAATGATGCACTCATTGACATTGAAAGTTTCCTGCAATTAGCTGATTGTGTGGCATGATGCGCCATCTTGTTGAAACCAAAAGCTGTTCCAAGTTAATGCCATTTAATTGAGGAACAAAAAAGTCAGTAACTATGGACCTATATCGTTCTCCGTTAACTGTAACATTCTCGCCGACATCATCTCTCAAAAAAATATGGGCTAATGATTCCACCAGCCCATAAAGTACATCAAACCGTGACTTTTTGTGAATATAATGGCATTTTGCGGTAAAAATGATGGTCAAGAGCAATCATGCCAAACGTACGACGCGAATAATTATCATGCGGATGGAACTCTTTCACGAGCTGGATCTTGTAAACTTATAAACCAAGATCTTTCGGTAAAATCTTACATAAAGTGGAAGGACAAAGTTTCAATTGCTGTGCACGCCGGAATCGACTCCTTCGAGTCTTCCTCAACACTGTGCCCTACAGCTGCAATAACCTCTTCAGTCCGCACTGTACGATGCCGTTGCGAATGGTTATTATCAATTGAAGTATGCGTGGTACGAAGACGTCTAATGGTTGCCCGAATAACTTGCTCCGATGGACGATTATGTCGACCATAAAATGGACGTAGAGCACGGTAAGTTTGGCAAACTGAACCATGATTTTCGAAATAAATGTTTATAATTTGCAAATGTTGTTCTGTTGTAAGTCGACTCACGTTGAAATGCCAAAACGTACTGATTAGAAATCGGCTGTCAATTGTCAAATTAGTTTTCATTAGAAACAGTGTTGCTAATTTAAAAATCAAACCTCTAAAAAAAACACCCTGTAAACTGGGAAATTTAACCGAGCTAATTTTTTTTTCGGAATGGGAAACTACTTAGCAAAGGAACCACTCTTGTATCAATAACAGCTGTGTCGAATGCAACGCTGACTAAAACCCCACACTCGAATTGCCTTTAGCCATTATTTCAGGGTGACGGCTGCCAAATGATTATTGTTAAGATTTGGCTCTCATATTTTCCTCTTCTTCTTTCTCTCTTACCTCCATGAACATTCACCATATTCAACATGTTATTTATTCTTTTTCCTATATGCTCCATCTATACTTACTTGCATTGTAGAGTATTCTTATTGACCAACTGTTAAATAAAGCACGTAATTATTAATGAAATGTATTCTTCATTGTTTGTGACAATCAATACGTATTTATATTTTACCTTTCTTGTCTATATTATACATTAAGGGCTTTGGCGAAAGGGTACCGTTGTTTTTACTCTTCAGTCTCTTCTTTGCCCTCAGCATCGGAACCACCCCAATTGATCAAAAGTGCACCACTCTAGCATTGTTTTGCTTATTGTACCTACGTTTATGAGCTCGGCTCCCCTACAATTCGTCCACATGCTCAAAATCAGTCACACTAGATATCAGGTTTTCAATCAGTAATTCTTCTTTTCATCCCCCTACATACCCGCCTCGGCAACCATTCGCAGCGTCTGAGAGGTAGTTACTAACTTAGCAGTTACCTAATGCTATGAGTAACACCTTTAACAATCAGTCGCAGGGAATCGATTCTTTGATCTTCTAAATGCAAGGCAGAAGTGTTGCTACAAATTTACCTCGGCCGGTAAAGGCAACCCTTTTAGACAAAGAGATGCCTACTACTAAAAGGCAGCCTAAAGTTATTTCTTTTAGATTATAATTTTGTTGTTTTGGTTCTAGCTTCGAAAACAGAATATGAGAATAAAAGCACAATCTCTAAGGATAAGGCAACAAGACAAGAAAATTCAAGAGCAAAATACAAAAATACAAGAACAAGAAGCCACTCTTGCCGACTTCAAAAAACACATTGACGAGTGGGATCAAAAATACAAAGATCTAACAACAGAACTGATCCGAGCAAGAGAAGATATTTTTACAGCTACCGCTCAGCGATCCCAGACGGCTACTTCTCTGAATATGACGTCACGACGTACTTTTAAAACGAACATCAAACCACGTACGGCTCATATTTTACCTAAATCATACGCGAGCTTAGAATTTGATCTGGAAAGAAAAAGAAAGTCCAATTTGTTGCCTGAAATTCCATTAAAAAGAAACAAACCACCAGAGAGTGATATTAGTGATAGTCTTAAGTTAAAGATACCAGATTTGCTAAATTTTCGAACCGAGCCGGAAAAGACTGATATTAAGGAAGCCGACACCTCAGTGTCTCGTTTTTCTAAAAATGATCTAGGATCTTTTATGGAGACTATACTTAAAAATCCTTTGGTGAATATCAAAAACCGTAAGCGAAAGATGGCCGAAGATATTGATTTAAAATAAATTATTAAAAAGAATTTATGTTTATTTGACAAGTATATTTATGATTGAGTTAATAAGACTGCAGGTTTATTTCTTTAAACGTTTATATCTAGGTTATAGTACTTTACATTTCTGTTCTCTAGATCGAAACAAATTTACTTTGACAAATGACAATCTACCAAAAGAAGAGTCACATTTCTATTACTGGAAATCACATACAAATACCTAGCGTTAACATATAGGAATTGGCAGTTTGTACGTAACACTTGAAATTTATTCCCTGGAGGGGAAAGCCCTCAGTACGTGACATTTCTCTTACCGGAAATATATCAGAGCTCAGGCGTGGACAATTAATAATTGACATTTAACATACTTCAGTAATCAGTTCCTGTAGTTTAAATACAAATTTTATTTAGAATTAGCTTAATTAGAAGAGGAAAGTTAAACTGCGTTTGGTTGGTATGATGTTACATTTTATTTAGAAATGTGACCTAATTTTTGACAGAAGCATTGTCTCACTATGTGACAAATGTTGACATTCAGTTACCATTTGTCTTAATTTGGCAGTTCAATTGCCACTTGCAAAAATGTGTTGTACCTTTTAACAGAATAATTTCTCCAAAAAATAGCGACTATGAGAAATATCGCATTAGATATTCTTTATATTAAATAAAACCTTAAACAAAATTTATTACTGCTGTGACTAGAACAAGATTTACTTAAAAGTGGAATTACGAAATTTTGATTCAAAATTTCTAAGCTTGGAACTGGAGTGACAAACTACCATTTCGGTTTTGATAGCAGCTATAATATAGTGTGAGGTTAAAATTGAAATTTTGTTATCAACTATGAATGAATATATTTTTACTCGCTTCTTACACAAATAATTACAGCTGAATTTTTTTGGCATACATATTTCTTGAAGTTTATTTTAACCGATTTTATACATAAAGTTATAATCTATTCTAGTATTATTCATTCAATAATAACGCTATATATCAATAGATATATAGGTGAATTAACTTCTATTTTCAAATAATCGGTTTAACCTTCGGCTCTATATTAGTAGACATGTGATAATTTAAGTTGTATGTCAGCCAGGAGTCACCTGGTTTCCGAGAACCAAATTGACAATGTTACATGTTGAGAAACTATTATATTTTTTCAATATCTCATTATTATAACACGTATTATATATATATATATATATATATATAAAATATCAAATCTAAAATTTTTAATGTTCCAAATGATAGACAAAATTATTAAACAGCCAGTAACCGGTTCTTTCAGAGAATTGGAAGACCCAATTTCATCACAAGGAAATTCAATTAATTTAAAGTCGTCATTCTAAGGGAAAATGCTGAAAACTCAATTGGAAATGTACATAAAATGTTCGAAATACTCAATAATCTAAAATAAAGTGTGTAACAACAAAGATAAAGTGACAATTGAATACCATTTGAAATTACAAAATTTACTATATTTTCGGATAATTTGACAACAACGTAAATACCACATGGAAATATTCCAAATTACACTACCCACAAACAAAATTTCATAAATATCGTACAAGCCGTTTTCGAAATTATTGGGACATTCCATACATCCGCATCTCTTTATGTATAAAAAAAAATCATATAGGTTCTTGTCATTTGGTGTAAAGAAAGTATGAGGCAGAAATGGAAATGTACTGCTGATTAAAATTTTTTATACAGGGTGATTCATTAGTAACCACAGTTTTAGGAGAATTTTTTGCTAATAAGATGTTATAGGTTTCTATTAATGGATATTTAGGGTGATAAATTTCAATGTTCTTATATTTTTTCTTAAGATCCACTTAAAATTACTTATATGTTGATCTAGAACCTCTATATTATAATGAATAATATTGATATTTTTAGTTGTTAAATCTAGTATTAAAATATTACTCATTTACCTATGAAACATCATCAATATTAGTGTTCAAAACACCTAGAAATTTTCGAAATTTAATGTTTGTTTTATTTTTTGTGACGTTACAGATGTGTAAAATTTATGAAATCGTAGTATTTACTATTAAAAAATTAACCTCACGTAGCAATAAAAAAGATGTAGTTTCTATTAAAAAGATATACCTGATGAAAATGGCCGCCTTTTTCAAATAAAATGTAAAATATGTATTTCATCACCGCCAATAAATAAATAAATAATAATTGAAATAGCCACCTTTTAATATTTACACGAATCACTTAGTTTAAGGCTTAATGTACATTTAACCTAATGTCCTTATATATCTATAAAATATAAGTTTGATCTATAATGTATTAAAATGAATTTTTAACATATTTAATGTCGGACTGACCTCATGTTCAATAATGGATTTAAATTTCTCTAAACACCCTAAAAAACTTGCTTAGTTGAACGAAAATTAGTGCAAGTTTAATGTTCAACATGTCTATTATAATTTTTGTTTTTAGATCATATAGTTTATTATGGATTGTTTTTATATTCTGATATGTAATGAAATAAAGTAAATTCTCAAACGTTTTTTTTTTGTTTTTTGAGCCAACGATTATATCATATACATCAATTGTAAGTAGTTTTTAGTAAGAGAGTCGGTCTAGTTCTGCGACCAGGGCTGATCACCGACACCGGCAGCACGCTACCCCTAACCGGAAATTTTGCCGAATCCTTAAGTATTCCAACCCGAGGTAGGGATTTTTAACGAGCCCAACATCCACGGACTCGGGACCGACAGTTTAACGACTCCTCCGAAAGACGGCATATCTCCACTATACCTCGTGCTCATTGGTATAGTGCCTGCGAGCTATGCCTCATTTTAATATTTTATAAAATTTCGTTTTTATAAGCGTGATTTTACTGCCTGTATAGCATTATTATTTTTTATTATTTACATAATTCCAAAATAAATGTATTTAGCTTTCATATAATATGTTTTAATCTTTGTAGGCATTATAGATATATAATAATATACAAAATTACTGAAACTGTGTAAAAATTAAAAAAAAAGCGATGACTACAACTTTTTTTATGTTTTGTAACTAAACTGTTTCCAAGATTTAATTTAATTCGTAAAATTCGATTTCCGGCATTAGCGTTATATTTAATATTAAAATAATTACACTATAAATCATTAGATAGAATCTCCAGTACTATAATAATACAAAAATCACCATGATAAAAACAACATTTTAAAACATTTAAAAAATAATATCGCTGTATATAATCCGTTGATACGGAAATGAGAGGAAATAAGAACATTATTGTAAATAATAATATGAATATTTATTTGAAAGAATCAAATAAATATTGTCATTTGGTCAGATATAATTAGTGCAATATTATTAGATAGAAATGAGTGCGATCGCCACGGTCGCTGGTTTAGCTTTAGTGACTACAGCTGCAGCGGTTGTCCTGGTTATGTGTAAGTTGTAAACGCGCTTTTTATTTTTCATTTGAAAGGTATTATTCAATTAATATTACCCATATCATTTTACACATATGTAAAATTTAATTCAAGATTATCCTACTAAACATGAGTTTGGTTAGTACTAAGGAATAATGACGTAACATTTTTGAATAATATTCTTTATACCCATGAAGCATAAATGTAAAATTTTTATTAAACGTTGTTTACCTATCAATATTTTATGGAATATTTGTGATATAATACGTTATATCCTAGGTATCCACTACATGTTGTATTGTAATCTTCCTTTTCTGGAATAAAATACCAAAATTGGTACCTTTATTATTAATAATTTTTCCCACAAGGTTCCGCCTCATTGAACGTGACGCACCCTGTATATAGATATAATAGCATTTTTTTGCAGATTTATTTTCTCTAAAACCAGTTTGCTTCGATAAGAAAATATTTTTATTTATAGAACTAGCGGATCTGATTTTTAATAATTTTTCTAAAATTTTAACAGAAGTGACCAAAGGTAGTTGCATGTTAGTTTTATCATCACATTGAGGTTACAGTCGTTTTTTTCAGTATATTAAACATTTATAATTTAGTAGCTAATTTAGTGGAGTAGATAATATCGTTGTTAATTTCTTTTAATATTTCAGAGGTTATTTGATAATTCTTATGCAAATAAAAAAAATATTGGGTGGAATTTTTTAAAGTATTATATTCTAGTGAATTTGCGATTTTGATATAATTATTGGTACGGACAATCGCAACAATTAATAATTAAACTAGCACACTTCTTCTATTTTCCATTGTGTCACAGGTGCTCGCATTCAAACATACCTAAAAGCCATTGCACAATAATAATTACGTAGAAAGTGAAAATGGTAAAACATTCAAATTACATTACCTGCACAGTGCGCGCGTAAAGTACCCACCTTAGTATCTTTTAAATTAATAATAGTTTAGAAGTTTTAAATGATCGATTCTTAGTTTTAATTTTAACAAAAAATCTTCCAACTTGCAAGCCATGACGTATGACATCATCAAGTTTTTTTAAGTACAATAGTTACTTTTTAAGAGCGTAAATGAAAAGTTTTCTTGAGTTCAGCAATAATCCATATATAATGTCTGCAATCTTCAGGATTTCTAAAACATTGGTTTAGGATGGTGTGGA
Organism: Hermaeophaga mercurialis; assembly: GCA_951812935.1. Taxonomy (NCBI): domain Eukaryota; kingdom Metazoa; phylum Arthropoda; class Insecta; order Coleoptera; family Chrysomelidae; genus Hermaeophaga; species Hermaeophaga mercurialis. The sequence continues at coordinate 839,510 of OX638365.1, read as the reverse complement.
AAAGGCCCACCTTTCATTTTTGACTATTTAAATTAAAGAAAAATAGTAAGTTTTGTTTTAAAAAAACTAAGATAAAAATTATGAATCAACCTGTTCAGTGTTATTATTATTCATTCAGTAAGGATGGCCAAGCAACGGCTGCGGCTCACATATGGCTCTACAGCAAGATTTGTTCGACACGCCGCAAAATTTCCCTGTTGCATATTAACACGTAGTATACTATGGACACGGTGCCAGTAAATCCAAGGAATCTTCGAATGGTTAGGCAACATTCTTTATGAGGCTCTGTTTCCCAAAAATTTGTTACGATAGTATGTACAGGGATTAAGTTAAATATCGCCCTGTACTTATTTTTAATTTAATGTTCTAAATTTTAAGTTACTAAATCAATTGATTTTCCTCAGCCTCTACAACCAAGTTAAGTTGTGGATTAATCCCCCTGAAAATAATATTTAGATTCTTTCATATATTCATTGAAATAAAATAACCCTATACATAACAAAGAGTGAATGTGCTGTAGGTTCGATCCCAAGGGTTGTTCTTCGTAATAACCTTATAGTTTTTTAGTACTCGTTTTTGTTTTAATTTAAAAATTCAGTTTTCCAAGATACTGGAAAATGTAAACTATATAATATCAATATTTCATATAAAATTGTAACTATTCTCGCAAATTTTGTTTTATTATGATTTTAAGAGCCAACATCACTACGTGACTTTTTCAGACTGAAAACATAGACCATATAGTCGATATAGACCTATAAACACACTAACTTTAAAAACGTCTCCATTCTTCCGATTTGATTACATAGCTTTTCTACTGCACAGGCCATATTTAATTTTTTTGGCGCACTTACGAAATGATTGGGTATAATTTTGCGGTGGGTTAAAGACGAAAGAATAAACATTTTTAAAAACGAACTTTTCTGGGTTCCTGGATTTGTTTTAGAAATGTTTCTGTTTCTGGAAGTGTGAATTTTTTATGAACAATACCTCCGTTATACTACGTGTACGAGTTACTAAAAAATACAGAACGTCAAACATGAGATAACATAACATATACAAAATTATAAAACATTTTTTATAAATGAAAAAATATTGTTCTTTACACATTTTTCTTTAAAGTTTCTCGTAAAACGTAACTAATATTGCAATTTAAATATTTTTGATTAATACATTTTTTTAGAACTTATTTACGGATAACAAATTAAAACGAAATTTATCAAAATAAAAATTTCGATAATAAACAGCAACCTAAAAATGTATATACTTGACAACTTTAATTTGGCACTAGACATAACTAAATGAGCAATAAAAATTTGAGAATGCATTAATTAAAACCACTTATTACTTTTTACCAACTATTATATAAAATTCAATTACCTAGTATTTAGCGCTTTTTTTCGAGAACTTGTTAATGTGACAAAGGTCTCTTGTGATTTTGATCATTCATACAAGCATGCTCCATGATTACGTCTAACTCAAATCGTTTACAATTTCCTTAAACGGTACTGTATAAGCAACAATTCAAATTTTCCCGAAAATCTATATTTGGCCGTAGTCAACGTCAAGCGTGGAAACCAGATTAGAGATTTGTATATTTCTAGGAATAGGTGCAATCTACTGACTACTTTTTTCCAGTATTTGAAATTTAGTTATACTCGTCAGCGGATGAAATAAAAAAAAAGTTGCATTAAAACTTTAAATTTAAAATATCTGCATGAAGGGGGGGACGTATTTCTTTTTTTGTTTTGATAGTTTTTTGCCATAGCCCCCCCTGAAGTTTTACCGAGAGTAAATCCAATTGAAGAATTATCGGACAATAAATTCATAAAATTGTTTAGAGTAAATAAGCAAATGTGCATAGAAAACAATATTCCAGAACCACCAAATGATATGGGAGCTATAGATTTTGGTACGTATGCTTTCAATCGTGATCAAATTGACCAAAATCTTGCCAGAAGAATTAATCCTGATCTTCTAGCTGGCAGGCAGTTACAGCAAAACATTGCCGTTAACCATTTTTAATGTATTTAGAAATAAAATATAAACATTGGTTTTGTATTTTTATTTACATAAAAATAAATTAAAGAATAATTCTAAAATTAACAAATAATACTCAATCTCAACAGTACAGTGTGTACATAAAGTATGGAATAAATTCATTTTAAGCTAACAAACAATTTTGAGGAAAAATCCTGAGACCAGTCGATTTTTGATTTTAATTTAATGTGTTTTTACATAACAATTAAATATACAGAGTAAACCATTTGTGCGTAACGATGTCATCGACATTTTTTTAAATGACACATCCTGTATATTTTATTTTTTTTAGATTGCAAATTTCAAGATGATTCCAAAAATATATCATACTTGTGTTCGGTAATTAATAGTTTTGAAGATACAATTATTTTAAAATCTGTATTTTTGAATACCTTTAAATTAAATTAAAATAACAAATTAATACAACAGTAATAATAAATTGCCACACAATAAATTACAGTAAGTGTTCGAATTGTCTTCCTTCTTGTACTTGACAGTATTCTAAGCGATCAATAAATTCCTGAACTTTATTTATGGTTTCCTGCGAAATGTTATTTATTTCTTGCCTTATTCGATCTTTTAAATCATTTATGTTGTCGGTTTTACTTTTATACACATCATTTTTTAGATGACCCCACAAAAAGAAATCTAATGGCGTGATATCCGGTGACCTTGGTGGCCACTCAATGGGTCCTTGTCTACCGATCCACTTATTGGGGAAAACTTCGTCAAGACATGTTCGACGGCGGCTGCATAATGTGGCGGCACCCCATCATATTGATACCACAGACTTTTATTAATATGTCCGGGAGTGTTTGCACTAGGGAATAAATTCATTAAAGTTGGAATCAATAAGTCCATTAAAAATTGCAGATAAGTTGGCCCGTTAACAGTTCCATCCAAAAAATAGGGTCCAATGATTTTATTTCGAACAATTCCTGCCCAAACATTAATTTTCTGTGGATATTGAGTGTGATGTTCTCCCGTCCATTTAAGATTTTGCCCAATATCTGCAATTCTGCCTGTAGACTCCACCGTTTAATGTAAATGTGCATTCATCAGAAAAAATAACGTTTTTTGCAAAAAGTGGATCATAACTACACTTATCCATCAAAGTTTCGTACGACGTACGTCCACATACTATACTTCAGAACGTACGCCGTACGTCAAGTATACGTTGTTTGGTTTGTTATGCATTTAGCCTGGATTTTTTGCTTACACTACAAAAAAATGTATCGCAGACATAAATAAATATTGAAAATATTATAAGATTGAAAAATATTATTTATAATTGGCCCGCATCTTTGCTCCGTCTAAATCTTTGTATTCCCAATGAGAATTGCTGACTTTTGTGTTTTCATATTTGTATACTTAGATATTTCTATTTTCCCAAAACCTATAGACTAAACATTACATGGCTAGTATTCTCTTCGGGAATATGAATATCATTAGCTGACGTTGTTTATTATTTCGATTTAGTTACAATATTCGAAATTATTTTACTCTCAGAAATGCTGATGGGCTGCATTTTGTTTAAATAACAGAGCCCTAAAATTAAAAAGGTATTAGTTTTCAATTTAGTTTCGTTTCAAACGTTGATTTGAAGTGCAGTCTCCGTTGAAATTATTATACGATATTTTTTCTTCAATAAATTTTCTAATCATGAGTGACAGTGATTCAGACTCCGATTTTTTGTTCGACAATATTACGTCCGGCAGTGAAAGTGAAAATTTTAATAGTAGTGATGATGACATTTTAACGGACTATAGCAATGCTTCATCTGTTGATGACAATCCGCCTGCATGGAATATGATCGGCGATCCATTTGGAGATACTCGACCTGATAATGTTCCAAAATTCCTTGGAATTGCAGGTCCATCCAAATCCTGAAGTTTTTCCTGATGAAGAGGTATCTTTTACAAGGTGTGTAGATGCCTTTTTGCCAGATCACTTGTTTAATTTTATTGTGCAATGCACAAATACGAAAGCACAATTATATTTTGCAAATCAACCACGACTAAATTTTAAAATTCATGGTCTACAATGGCGCGATGTAACAAAAGAAGAAATAAAAATGTTCTTTGGATATGTACTGAATATGGGCCTCAATAAAAAACCAGAGATATCTATGTATTGGAGTACGCGCTATAATCTAAATACTCCGTGGTTTCGGGAGAAAGGTATTAGTCGAAACAGATTTTTATCAATATTAAAATTCTTAAGATTTGCTGACCCAAATGCTCTACAAGCAAATGATAGATTATGCCGTATTAGGCCATTTTTACAACGTTTACAAAGAATTTTTCAACATAACTATCAACCAAATAAGAATGTTGTAGTCGATGAATCGTTGATGTTGTACAAAGGTCGTTTGCATTTTCGACAATATATAAAGTCAAAGCGTTCCAGATTCGGAGTAAAAATTTTTAGCCTATGTACCTCGGATGGATATATGTAGGGGAACCTGGGGCAGAATGGTATATCTAACGTTTGGAAAGCTTTTTTTTCCAGGTATACTTAAATTTTGAGACCGAATTAGGTTCAAAGCATTGTTTGATATTTAATTAACATCTAAGAGAAGTTCAAAAAACTAATCATGAAAGCAATAATTTTTTTGGCTAATGCCAAAAAAAAAATGTCAAAATGACCGTTCCGCCCCAAGCTTGGGGCAGAATGATCACCAGACAAAAAATAACAGTAACTCGTTTGTATATACATATTGGGTATATATCAAAAACTTAGTTTTAAATACACAACTTTAATATCAAAATTAAAAATATAAAAAGCAAAATATTTTGGCAAAACTCAGTCTATTTGCATATGTCGCAAACAAGGACAATCTCGTCGTCGTCGCTATCCACACCTGCGCAAGAATTATGGGCCCAATTTTTACAAATGGAACATGCTATCCAGATTTGGAATAAAATTCTTTGCAGTACAGACATTCAACGTCATCAGTTTCACTGTCAGTCGAGGAACTTTCTTCTATGTTTGAACGAACTTTGAAATATTTTGTTTTATTATTTTGAGCAATTGTAGCGCGAACTTGCTTCTTTTTTCCTTTTTTATCTAGTTTTAACTTCTTTTCGACTTGAGGTATGGATGTATCTCCTTCGTCTGTAGGACTACTCTCAATTTTTCTTTGAATTTTCTTTCTTTTTTTTAATTCTTGTTCAGAAATGGTAAGCTCCAACTCTTCCTTATATAGGGTTGAAGAGAGAATCGCCGTCTTACCTCTTTTCTTTGAAATTCTTTTCGTGGTTTTAGAAATCTTTGAGATAGGCATAATATCTGTTGGAGACTTACAATTGAAACTACTATTCTTTGCGTCTCCAGTATCATTCAGTGTTGTTTCAGTATTTATTGGATCATTTTCAGGAGTAGACGCATCTATTGAACTTTGGAGTTTGGCAGTTGAACATTGGGGTTGATCACTTGAACAGTGGGGTTGATCATTGACTAAAATATCATTAATATTTTCCGGTAATGAATTTTTCCTCGCACTGTCAGCTGTAACGTGAGTTGTAGTTATATCAGATGTAGCGGACGGCATAAAGTCAGAATCAGCAAACACAAGTTCATCAACAGGCCATATTCCGGTTTTACGAAAACCACTTATTGCGGTTTTCATGCTTGCTGCTTCTAGATAAGCAGCTCCAAAAAGTGTTGAAATTTGGTGTAACGTGATAACCTTTGAGGGATTACTTCTTAACCATTTACCTACGTGTTTCGTGTTCATAGTAGGTGCTTAGTGGTTTCATAAAGCTGACGTCTAGTGGTTGAATTTTATGCGAACAATGAGGTGGTAGGCATAAAAGAACTACACCATTTTCGCGAGCCATATTAATTAGAGCAAGACTTTTCGTATGCGTAGAATGACCATCTAATATGAGAAGAACCTGGTGATTTTCTCTGTTTGCATTTGATAATTGTATAAACTGTTTGAACCAAATTAAAAATAATTCTGTCGTGATCCAACCCGAGTCACTTACTTCCACCATTGATCCAGGAGGTAATCCAATTTCAAATGAAGGCTGTCTTCTTTTCCGTGGAAATATCAACATCGGTGGTATAAAGGACCCTGCTGCAGAGAAACAAATTTCTGCTGTTACCGTCTCTCCTCTCTCGGCCGAAGTAAGAGCACCGACTTGGCGCTTTCCTTTCAGAGCAAGAATTTTGGACTGAGATTTCGGATTAACTTGGATACCGGTCTCATCACAATTGTAGATACGATCCCCCGTTAGCTTGTATTTATCGACCGTTTCAGATAGTAGCTTAAAAAATTGGCACACCGCAACGCGATTAAAGCCCATGGCTCGAGCACCGGACGTGGCTTCGGGTTTTCGTAAGCTTAATGTTGGGTGCCTAGATAAGAACTTCTCCATCCAGTCTGGTCCAGCCATTTGATTGATGACATTGAACTTATGAGAGCAATTATTTACTTCGGCCAGTTGAAACGCCAGTCGTCGAAAATCATTCAAAGTTAATCCAAATAATCTGGACTCCATAGTTTTTAAGTAATCTACAAGTTCCAGCTCTTGATCGACAGTAAAAACTTTTTGGAATTTTCCTTTGCTTTTGTCAATTTTAAAAGTCTCTCTTTCCATTTTTTTTTTCTGAACATATCTTTTTAGCGTTGAACGAGGAACAAAATACTGGAGAGACGCCTTTTTCAAACCCATTTCACCGTTAACAACAGCATGAACGGCATTTTCCATGGTTTCAATATCCCATGTCTGCCGGTCGGTTTTTCTTACATATGTCCGAACCATCTGAAAAAGAATACTTGCCATTACACTTTTATACATCTCAATGTTTCCCACAAAAAACCGATAAATTTCTATATTTATTGTAATGATTATGTAAAATATTACCGGGGCGGAATGGTACTCTGACTATTCTGCCCCGGTCCGTTCCGCCCCGAACGTAACATAAAATATATTTTTCAAAAAACCAATTTTTATGATTCAGACAAAATGCCAAGAGGACTCTTACTATCGCGTAACATCAGATACTTAACAAAAAATGTAAAATAATGTCCATTAAGTACTATCTGTGTACTTACCCCAACATCAAATTTTGTAGAATATTATAACGACAAACACAAACTCAACTCGTCGGTGGCTTTCGTACTACTGAAGTAATTTACTCGCCGGTTTTTGTGACGACACGATAGAGGACGTTCGAATCGGTGATACCAGACCGTTTCGATAAGTTATGACGGTTGTGAACGGTTTTAGAGGGGGTGTGCCGTTGTGCCCCGGTATGCCATTCTGCCCCAGGTTCCCCTACAGCTTTGAAATTTACACTGGACAAGGTCAGCAGCAGTTTGCCCTTCCCGACGACGTTGGTAATGCTAGATTATCACTTTCAGAAAGAATAGTAGTTCATCTTGGTAGAAACTTGCTAAACTTGGGTTATTCTTTTTATACGGATAATTGGTACACTAGCACTCGGCTTGCTGAATATTTATTGGAGAGAGAAACGCTACTTACTGGTACGATACGTTCGGATAGAGGGGTCCCAAATGCGCTAAAAAATTCTCCACTCAATAGACACCAGTCAGCATTTGCAAGAAAAGAGAATGTAATTGTTTTGAAATATTTTGATAAAAGGGATGTTTATGTTCTATCGACAGAGTTCAGTGCAGAACTTACCGAAAGAGAGAGATATGTTGTAGGTGGTCAACGAGAATTTTTTATGAAACCCGCAGTAATTCAGCAATACACTCATTGTATGAGAGGCGTAGATAAAATAGATCAATTATTGCATTCATATAATTGCTGCCGTAAATCCTACACCTGGTTCAAGAAATTAGGAATGCATTTTGTTCAACGTGCAATATTGAATTCACATAATGTTTACAAAGAATTGAGCGACAAAAATATAACATTACTGACCTACACAAATTTTGTTATCGATTATTTTGTGGAAGGGCGTTCAGGATAAATCGAACGATTGGATGCAAATGAGCCACTTCCTAGAAGACGTCGAAGGCAACAGATTGAAATTCGTCATGAACCTGTCGTACATACTCCTTCAACATTTCCACCTACTCCTCGTCGTCAGCGTCCACAACGAAGATGTGTTATGTGTTCGTCAAATAATATCAGACGCGATACTAGATACTTCTGTAATTTGTGCCCTACTAAACCTGCATTGTGTATGCCAAACTGCTTCAACAATTATACCATTTTTTTTTAAATTTCATGTAAAATAAATTAACTATAATGAATTTTAATAAAATATATTTTTTTTTGTATTTAGTACAAGTTATTACAGTTTTCAGTGTACATTCATTTCTATGACGTACGGCGTACGTTCGTTGGTATATAAGCTTGAAAACGTACGTCATACGTCCGAACCTAAAATCGCTGGGATTATTTACTTCAAATAAAAATAGTAGCTGGGGCGGAAAGGGTTACAGGGATGCCACTTTTTATGTTTTAAGAATTTATGAATAGAAATAAAAGGAACATCATATTCTCGACTAACTTGCCGAACGCTGTTATGTGGATTTTCTTCCATAGCCAATAAAACGTTGAATATTAATGACCAAATACAAGTAGGATACATTTTTGCAATGTAAAAAAATAAAACATACAGGGCGTGCCATTTAAAAAAATTGTCGATGACATCGTAACTCACAATTGGTTTACCCTGTATATTTCATAGTTATATAAAAATACATTAAATTAAAATAAAAACCGACCTGTCTCAGGATGTTTCCTCAAAATAGTTTGTTTAGTTTAAAATGAGTTTATTCCATACTTTATGTACACACTGTATGTCAGTACACAGTAGGTTCATTTACTTCATTCAAAACGAAACTACAATTTTGGTTACAAAATAAAAATCCCTGTGAGGTCTTTTACTATTTCAACGATTCTCCAAAAAATATCAATAGATGATTGTATTTGTTCTATAGGGGAGCAATGTTTCTATCGCCATAATGAGAGAACAAACTTCAAGAATACCGATTTAGCCTTTTCAGTAGATTCACGCCCACTTCTATCCATTTCTCTATTCTATTACTGTGAAGAATAGGTACCCTGGTGTTTTCAACTATTAGAATTACTTTTCAAAAATGGAAGAAATGTCAGAAGTTGCGTTATTCGGAGATGCTGATGACGAAGATATTGAAATCATAATTATGGATCATATTTTAATTGATAAAGAGGAGCTAGAACAGCCAGAATCTATTTTTAGTTTGGCCAATTTTAGGGATAAAGAAATGGACCAGGAGAGTCGTGATGTCACAAAACAGTTGGCTAACCTGAAATTTGTTTCCAAACTTTAACAATTGTCATGCGCGAATTTTAATTCGTAAACAACTTGTTTGTTGTTGTTTATGCTGTGTTTTGGAGAGTGTTGTAAATTATATTTTTGGTTTTGTTTACAAGTCTGTCTTTCATTATACACGAGGATTAATGACAGCATGACATCATTTTTTTTTTTTTTTTTTTTTTTTTTTTTTTTTTTTTTTTTTTTTTTTTTTTTTTTTTTTTTTTTTTTTTTTTTTATTATATCTTATTTGTTAGCAATCAAAACACAAGGGTTCTATAAGCTAGTTAGCTGGCTCAAGAGCAGATGGGCTCCTATTGGCGTGGTGAGGTCTTCTCCAGTGATACGACCCCTTTAATCGTTTCTCAGATCAGCTGGCCAGTTCCTTTTGAGTCTCCTATCGGCTTGAAGTTCTAATAGAGGTTGGAGTAAGGGGTTACTGTGTGATTCCAGTCCTTCATAGTGTTTCGTACTTTGTTCGGTGATCACATCCTGTACGAACGGGATTCTCAGGTCTTCATGGAGTGTTAGGTTTGACACATACCAAGGTGCATCAGCTATCATACGTAATATTTTGGATTGGCTTCTTTGTATTATGGTTGTATTTGACTTGCTCGCGCATCCCCAGATTTGGATACCATACGTCCAAATAGGTTTTATGACAGTTTTGTAGATGAGAATTTTATTTTCTAAGGTCAGCTTCGATTTTCTACCGATTAGCCAGTTTAGATCTTTTATTCTTAGGTCAATTTGTTTCCGCTTCTTAAGTATATGTTCTTTCCAGTTTAGTTTTAAGTCAAGGTTTATTCCTAGGTATTTGGTGCTAGATGATTGAGGAAGTTGACTATTGTTAAGTGAAACTGGAGGACACTGGTCTTTTTTCAAGGTAAAAGTCACTTGAACGGATTTTGATTCGTTCATTTTAATTCTCCACTTATGTGACCACGTCTCGATTTCATTTAGTTGTACCTGAAGAATGGTAGATGCTGTAATTGGATTTTCGTCAGCTGCAAGGATGGCGGTATCATCTGCAAACGTGCCAGTGATAGTTTCATTATTGGTTGGTAGATCTGCTGTATATAGCACATACAGTAGTGGTCCAAGAACGCTGCCCTGTGGGACACCAGATTTTATTGGAAAATTATTGGAATAACTTTCATTCACTCAATGGCATTAAAGATAAGAGTAATGAGTATAATTCCTTTCTCTGGTAGTTCCTTAATCATCCTAGGTGTTATTTTGTCCAGCCCTGGAGTCTTTCTAGTGTTTAAGTATTGAATTTCTTGTTGAACTTCATTTTTGGTTAGTGGTCTGATTACTGGTATGTTTGTTGGAATATTATTTATGTCTCTTTCGATTTCAATATCTGGAGCGTCGTCGTTGTTGGGAGTAAATACTTGAGCTGGATGTTCGGCAAATAACACTGTTTTTTCCTCACTTCTGGCCCACTGGAATGTTGCTCCCCGTTCATTTCTAATTGGAGGTACCTGAGTCTTAGGTTTTTTGGAGTTTTTAATTGGTTTCCATATTGAGTTGTCGTACCGATTTAGATTCGTTATGTAGTATGTAAATGATCTTTCTTGTGCTTCTTTAAGTTTAGATTTTAGTTGATTGCTTAGTCTGTTTAGTATGGTCTTGTCTGATGGGGCATGGATTTGGTGCCATTTGGCCCTTGCTTTTCTTTTTTGAGCTACTAGCTTTTTAATTTCAGTTGGGATGTAGTGAGCTTTGTTACCTGTTTTGGTTGCAGGCGTGGCATTTTGTGCGGCATCTGTGAGGGTATTGTTTAAGGCTGTTAGTGTTTCATCTATCTCCCTTGTTGTTTTAAGGCTTACTTGGAGACTGATGTCCTCTTCTAGTTTGGTACGGTATTTTTCCCAGTTAGTTCTCTTGTTATGCAGTCTTGGTGTTGTCGTTTTGTAGATTATAAAGCTGCTGATAGTTGCTATAATTGGGGAGTGGTCGGATGAGAGGTCATAGCTTGGTGTGACTTCCATGTAAGCAGGAGAGATACCCTGAGTGATAAATAGATCCAGCAGGTCAGGTGTTTTATTTGGGTCTGTTGGCCAGTATGTAGGGGTGCCTGTTGATAGAGGGTGGTAATTTTTTTCGTGTATTAGACTTACTTGTTCTCTGCCTTTCGTGGTTGTAAGACGAGATCCAAATAATACATGTTTGCTGTTAAAGTCTCCCCCTGCAATGAATTTATGTCCTAGAGTATCAAAGAAGTTTCTAAAATCTTCTTTCTTTAAGTTGTAACGGGGTGGACAGTAGACTGCTGCGACTGTTAATTCATAGGACTTCATATTAACTTTAATAACTGTGGCTTGCAAGCAATTTTGAGCATACTTTGGTAGTTCTACATGTTTTACAGTATTTTTTATCAGGATAACTGATCCAGCATGGGCTGTATTGTCTGGGTGGTTTGAGGAATAAGTTGTGTAGTGAGGTAACCTGAAGTAAGTTTGAGTTGTAAAATGGCTTTCACTTATTAATAGAATGTCAATCTTATTGTGAAGTAGAAATAACTCAACTTCGTTTTTGTGCTGTGGAAGCCCATTGGCATTCCACTCTGCTATTTTAATGAAGCTATTGAATTTTTGTTATAAGCGTTGTCAGCATGTTTAGGACCATGCTGTTTTGCTGTATTAGTTGTTGAAACATATTTTTGAATTCCTCTAGGAATTTATTCATTATGTCGTTAATGTTTGTTTGTTGTTCACTTCCATTTCTTACTGCATTAGCATAGCTCTTTTGTTGTTGTTTTGGATAATGGGTTTGAGGCACTGATATCGTTGTATGCTCAATAGGTCTGGTTATTATAGTGGCGTTTTGTTGTATATTCATACGATTGTTGGCATTGTTTGGTTTAAGTAAATTATGGTAGAACTCGCATCCCTTGTAGTTGGCTGGGTGGGCACCATTACATAATGCACACCTAGCAGGCGTATCTTTACTTTTTTTGCAGACTGTTGTATTGTGTGCTCCACCACATTTGACGCACACAAATGGTCTGTTGCAGTATGATTTCGAGTGACCATATTGCTGGCATCTCATGCATTGTGTGATGCCCTTTGTTGTCTTGGGCGGTTCTACTTGTATAGCTCTATTTTGTAGGTTTGTCAGTTTGTAAATGTCTTTATTGTTATCTGCTGGTTCTAAATCAACGAAAAAGATATTTAAAGGTTCTTTTGTTATTCTACTTATACAGTTCATCACATTTCTAACCTTATGTCCGTTTATGGCTAATTCCGTTTTTATTTCATCGATGTCTGTCGTATGGTGAAGGTGTTTGATGACAATTCTGTAGGCACGCTCTTCTTTAGGTTGGTAGGTGTGGTGTATTACGTTTTTGTCTCTCATGTATTTTATTATTTTCCTATATGTGTCTGGTGAATCGCAACTTATCTTTACCGTGTTATCTGCCAAGGATTTTGTGATGTATTGTGTGTTTTCTGCTATTGTTTTGAGTTGTTCTATCATCTCATTGTATTTAATTACTCCGTAGACGTATATTGGAGGTGGTTTTGGTGTTTTATTTACCTTTTCATTAGTTTTGGTAGCTTCTTCTTTTTCTTCTTCATCTTGGTGTGTTAAAGAACTAAATTTGTTATTTGTTACTGTGTCTGATGGTCTATTAGTTGCAATAATTTTTCTTCTTTTTAAATTTTTCTTAACTACTTGCCACGAATTTTCATTGGAGTAGTTATTTTGTTCATCCTTATCAATTTCTAGGAATTCTTCGTCACTAGTTGATGACATTCTATTGTAGTATTGGCTATAAATTGATGCATACTTTGTGGGATTGGGTTGGTTTACAATGTACTGAGGCTGTGTTATCTGCTGACTATTTTCATATGTTTGTTGAGTGGAAGTTTGAGGTTGTTGATATTGTTGTGTATATGTGTTATAAGATGGAACACCCTGTATAGTAAATCCATTATTTGTAAACAACATTGGTTGGCTACAATTAATTCCTGGCCCATTAAAAGCTGGTATTGAGTTCATTTTTATCTATTATTAATGAGTTGACCAGTTTTTGTCACTACACTGATAATAATTTGTTTTATTTTTATGATTCACTCTTTTTTCGTAGCACTATTGATAACGGGAGTAATACACGTCTGTACTCTAGAACAGAAGTTTCTAAATGGAACTGATGTCTTCAGTGGAATGGTCAGGGAGTGAACTTGTGTGGGAAATTTATCTGTTAGGGGTTTTTCAGGCACAAGAACCTCAGCTCTCCAAGAGGGTTGGGATTTTTTCCTTCTGATATTTCGCTTATCGGAGATAATTGGAGTTTTTTCGGTGATACTATCTTTTTTATTTGTACTTTGACAGCTGTCTTCATAAACTCGACATCAATTTAAAGGTACAAGTTTGTTTGGAAACAGATCAGGTTAGCCAACTGCTCTGTGGTGACGTCACCACAGTCCATTGTTTTAAATTTCCGATTCGAAAGAAAATATTTTCCTCATTCTTCTTCTATTTAATTAGGTTCATTTGCGAAAATAAGGAACAAATAAGTTAACCTTAAAATATACAGTAAGTAGCCGTAAGTAAGCTTAGACAAGGAAAGCATAATTCGTTGTCTAAGTAAATAAGGGTAAGCATTATTTTATTATAGTTTCCCTTTTTAAATAATTTACGTGCGCATGCGTAACTGTCAAAATAAAGGTGACTTTATTAGTCCCAATAACTCTCTAATATTATTAAATTGAAATATGAGAAAAAAAAATCAATGAAATCTGAGGTCTCAAGTAGTTTTCAATAGGTAAAACGACAAAAAAAATTTAATGGTTATGGAAATTAAATTACAATAATTGTTTTTAATTTTAAATAATCTCTTCATTATTTTTATAAAGTCTTTTTATGTTGTAACGTTTAAATGTGGCACTAGAATTATCTGAAAATTAGTACGTACCTTAATTAAATTATAAGAATATCAGAATGTTATTGAATATAGGTTATTTGTTTTGGTGACATCATTTCTCAGCTGATAGAATGTAGGTTAGTATGAATTATGTCACCATTATCTGATGACATCGTATTAAAACTGCTACACCCGCAGTTTACCCAATGCGAGGTTTCTTAGAGAACAATTAGCCGGCGAGCGGCAGTTAGAATTTTTCATCTGTATTAAATAGTTGTATTAGTCAAGTTTTTGCATCTTGTAGAAATAAATAAAAATAAATTTCGTTTTTAAAAACGTTCTACAATTACTTTGAAAGTTAATTTATGTCAGCATTTGATACCTTTGATAACCTCTAGTCGGTTACATTCCAAATGTTAGAGTTGTCCCCGTATCGAAATATATCTTAAAGGTAGCGATTTAGCCTTTGGCTAACGTGTCCATCTGAGATTTCGTTGTTTGAAGTGGTTCATTTTGTTTGATTTCCCAGTAGACGCACTCTGAAAAGAGGATTTTTGATGTAAGTGGCTGCAAACCCTACATATCAGGTTAAATTTAGTTTTTCTCTTCGTCTAGTACATTTATCAGTTCACTCGTGCCTTACCAATTGACTCTTTTCTAGAAGATTTATTTATTGAAATAATTACCGAATTGGACGATTTCGGCGTTCCACAGGATCATCGTTTATTCTTTTTGAAATGCAGAAAAACCCCAAAGACATTGTAATTAAGGATTTTAGGTATGTAGAACATTTGATAATTTATTTAACTTTCAAAATTGTGATCCACCTTTTGGAAATATAAATTTGGTAACTGCCTTTGTGCCCACGAGAAATGCAGACATTTCTAGTTTTTATGAACCTACGCATTGTTGTTAATGGACAAAAAGCAGTAATTTAGTTTTTTTGTATTAGGGTCTTTTTTGGTATCTCCGATTTTGGATTCTCAACTTAAGTCGAATCATTGACAACTTTTTTGACCTTCAATGGTATTCAGATTATTTAGAGGGACCTTGGCGATCATTGTTGGCAAGTTACAGCTGAGAACTCAATTTGTTGTCCCAAGGCGAACTCCACAACCTCTGCTGGGACGAGGCAGCTGACGGAGTCTTGCTCACAGACCTGGGAAAAGGGGTTTGAAAATCAAAACCTTACACAATGAATTAAACTTTACCACTGTTTATTCAACTTATTTTTTTTTTTTTGTATATTTTCTTTCACATAATTTATTTGGAATTTTTATTTTATTTCATGCAAACTTGATGTTAGATTGAATTTAACCTTTTCTTTAAAATTTATAGTCAAAGTTTTGTAAATATTGCCACCCGCACCGTCGTAGGTTTGGCAAGACATTTAGCGGTCTTGTTTTGAATTACGAGTAGAATTTTAATCTCTGACATTTATGCGCCAGGGAGTTCTGCCATATATGATTTAATTAACTACCTGTATTGTAATTTATATATATGTATTGTTTTCTTTTACTACAACATTCAATTTGATACGACCAATAACTGGCAGGAGGGTATAAATAACTATTAATAACGCTGCTTTAAGTTAATAATTCCTTTCCTTTTATTTATTTGGTGTGCACTAAAATTTATCAACCCCCATGGGACGGGTTGTGTTCAAACATCAATCAAATGTATTACTGTAAATTGTGTCAGGTATCATTTCTCCACCTCCAAAGCTTGCTATCATTTCTTTTAGGAATAAGAATCAAGCCGGCATAAAACTAGAGTTGTTCTTTGTATTGGTGGTAGATTATTGATTAATTTTGATCTACCCTCGACTAGTGTTTTGGATGCTGGACGGCAAATTCCCTCAGAATTTGAAATTCATCTGGCATACTTGGTTTACTAACTTTTTTATAACTCACCCCTTCCTTCGACTTGAGACTAGCCCGGCATCCAAGTTTGATAGACCTCAGTAACCACCTCGTGTTGTTATCATTGATTTAGAATTTTGTTCCTTTTCCTCTATCAAATCACACCTGTTACAAATAGTTTTTATTGTAACAATGTCAATTTCATAATTGCAGAATTGCGGAGTGGGCACCATCCGACAGCTCTGTGGATATTCAGAAGTCTGGGCACACATCTGGCGATAATGATTGATATTTCCTGGTTTAGACAGAATATTTTTGCATTTTGATGGCGTTGGGGCGCTGCACAGTTTTTTTTCGAGATGCTATAGTACCAGAATAATTCGAGGTTGCAAAAACCCTAGTCAGGTTGAAGATAAATTGGGATGATCTGCGAATTAACATTTTTTTTAATAGCACTTGGAATTCATTCATTCAGCCATTCATTATTTTTTATTAATTTTTAATATTGCACATTTTTATACATTCACGCACATTCCACATTCATGCTCACGGCGGGACTCAATCTCGGGGGCCGAATATTTTCAGCCCTCTCGACTAAAAGGGTCGGCCGAATTAACATTTTCAAGGAACGTAAAAACTTGTATAGTTTGTCAAACTTCTTTGGTTAAATTTCCACGTAGGCCTGTGAAGTAGGGATAACAAAGGCGATATCGACAGCGCGATGGCGAAGTCGTGGAAAAATGTGTAGCATTTTCTATAGCATTGAACGAAAGCACTGATATTACTGATACAACGGAACTATTTTTAAAATTAAATTTTTATTCGTGCGGTTAATAAAAATTTGTTTGCACATCGAGCAAAGAAAAACACTATAAGGGGTAAGGTATTTTTGAAGAAATTGTTAAAGTTTTTAGTGCTTTTAGACTGGACCGCGCAAAATTTAGCGGTGTCACTATAGATGAAGCTCCCACGATAGAGAAAAATGTGGAAGTGGTGGATGAAGTAAAATTATAATCATTATTAAAGAGGTAGATTGACATTAATAATATCTAATTTCAATGTATCATCCATCAAAAAAACCTCTGTGCTAAAGCAGTAAATTCACGCACGTAAAAGAGTCAGTTGTTTTGTGTGTAAATTATATTAAATCGAGAGGTTTGAATCAGCAGGAGTTTCTGCAATTCCTCACAGGAATCGGATGTGGAAGCCTCGTTTTCCCTGTGAAGTTCGCTGACCCAATGAGTCAAGAGAAGTGCAAACTTTTGTGGATATGAAAGGCAAATCCATACTAGTTGAACTTGTGAGAGATGATGCATGGTTATCTGATTTTACATTTTTTTTTAAATGAATTTCACGAAATCAAAAAACAGATCAAATATTATTGATACTAATTTGGAAATCTCCTTACGTATGCAACAACATCACTTCCACTAAATATAGAAGTTTTTGCAAAAGAAAGCAAATCCAAAGTTTCTCATTAGTTATAGTTGCAGCATTATAATACGTAATACCAACTCTCTGTATACTTACATATCTGTGCCTTCCCTTTTTTAAATAAATGCTGTCATTAATAGTTGTTTTTGTTTTGACCCGTAGACCATCAAACATTTTTCTGTACAGCCTTCTATAAAAAATAGATTGCCCTCCCCTGATTCAAAAAATACTAAGGTGTTTCTAAACTCTAAGCAAGCACTGTAAAAATACACAGGCATGAACATATCTTTCAGTTAACAAATGATTTATTATTCGTAGCAATGGTGGACGGACAAACTACGAATTCCACAGCCACTCGATTAAGCGGAAATCAAAATAATGGTCAGTTGATTGATCCAAATGGACCCAGTGTTCAATTCGTTTTGTATAGCAGGTACGTTTCTTTTTTTGCTAAAAAAATTCTAAAAAAATTGCATATTGACTACAGTCTGCAACAAAAAGGTATTAAATTTTAAAATTTGAGAAATTTTTTAAATCAAATGGGGAAACTATGTTTCGTGAGCAGAGTAAGCAACGTCTTGAATATCTTTCACGGCCAGAGTGAATCTAAGGATTATTATTTTCCACGTCATTTTTGAGATATTTCTCACCATTGCGCCGTCGGTTTTAAGCGACTTCAGGAGGTGAGATGTGCACGGTAACTCAACTATTCAACGTAGCCAGAAGTGAAATACACCTAGGGGTGTGATATGCACGGTAATTCATCTACTGAACGTACCTATATCTGAATTGGAAAGTGGTTAGGGACAAATTTATAGTATTTATTGTATTGCTTCTGGACCTAAAATATGGCCTATAATATTACACGGTAATTTTTCCCCATCGCCTTTTGCAGCTACCAGATATATGTGCTTGATGGATAAATTGAAAACCCTCAAATTCCTTAAAGAAGTGTAGCTTCGTAAACTCCAAAGAACAAATGACAAAATTCAATAGCTCCGATGTCGAAAAAGTATCGGAAAGAATTATCCAGCTCAATTGCCCACTGGGCACAAACTAACGAAAAATTTAGGATTTTTTAGCTAAATTGCAGAAAACCAACGGTAGAAGTGGTCTAAAAATGAAACCTGCTCTTAGTCGTCAAGAGGTTCTTCCGATGCATAAGCTTTAAGATCTTTCGAGTACCATACGCCCTTAGAATTGCCATATTTATCTCTTAACTCATGTCCATGGGGACAACCGCTTGTAGATGAAAAAGCGCCCAAAATAACGAGGCGCTAACGTACTCGAGACTTATTTGGAAGCATCAGAAAGTACATCTTTTCTATTCCAAACCAGAGCTTTAGGAAGGTATTCGACATATCTGCGCCTTAAACTATAAGTATTACATACTTTCTGATTGGCAACCTCTAAGCGTCTGTTAATACCAGCAAACAAAGAGCGGAAACCCAAGTTTTTACTAACCTCGGGGGAGCTAATCACGTTATTTTCTTCTAATATCGGCTTATCAACAATAAAGCGTATTTAGTTAGGTAATCATTGACTACCAAGCTAAAAGAGTGACTACTTTTTGAACGAGACAAAAGTCCCATAAGATCAATGCAAGGCCATATAGACTTTGGATGCGACGCCATTTTTCGACCGGCTTCCCTTGAAATACCTTGTGAGCCGCGCAAACATTACAACGGTTCACAAAACGAGCCACATCATATCTTATCTTTGGTCAGTAATACTGATGAAGA
This sequence comes from Hermaeophaga mercurialis, assembly GCA_951812935.1. Lineage (NCBI taxonomy): Eukaryota > Metazoa > Arthropoda > Insecta > Coleoptera > Chrysomelidae > Hermaeophaga > Hermaeophaga mercurialis. Next base: position 820,275 of record OX638365.1, on the reverse strand, counting down.
CGACGCTGGAGTGACCAGAGGTGGGAAGGTCATGTATATCTGAGATAATTCGAGACCTATTGAGTTTAGGGACTACAAATTTCCTAGAACCAGAAGAACTCAACAACTGGGTATATTTATCTGCGACGTGTTTGAAAAGATGATAGTTCTTAATACGCCAAGAAGGAAATTTAAGTGAGTTTTTGCTCATTTTGTCGAGCATCCTGCAATACCAGGGGTTACTAGTATCATCAGACACAGGAAATTATGTCTCCAGTATCATCAGACACAGGAAATGATGTCTCCTCGACTTCAAGGTCAACAGCTACCTCATCGATGACTGAAGCAGCCTTTAAGAGCGCGTCAGGTACGGGATGTTCCTTGCCCTTACGGTGGACTAATTTAAAATCATACTGTTGCATCTTAACAGTTCAACGGGAAAGTCGACTCTTGGGACTTGCAACCACAAAAAGCTAAAATGGTCCGATACCACCGTGAAAGCAACCTCTTCTAGATGTGGACGTAAAGATTCAACGGTCCATAATACAGCCAAACATTCTCTCTCAATAGTTCAGTAGTTCCTCTCCGGAGAAGTTAAAGACCTACTAAGATAGCACACCACTTTGTCACCATTCTCATGTGGCTGACTCAAAACCGTCCCAAGACTATAACCACTGCTATCAGTCTGTACAATAAACGGCTTGGAACAAACCGGACCTCTGAGGATTGGGGTTGAAACTTTAATTTGACGGAAAGAAGCATCGCACTGAGGGGTCCAAACAAAAGGACGTTTCTTTCTAAGAAGAGAAGTGAACCATAATAGTTGAGAAATTCGGAACGAACCTATGATTCCAAGAGAATATACCAACAATACGTCGAACTTCCGAGACATTAGAAGAAGCAGGCAACTCTAATATGGCCTTCACCGTAACAGGATCGACTTACAATCCGTATCTATCTACTCCATAGCTGAAATACTTCTTCTCCGAGCAACAAAATGGACACTTGTCCAAATTGACTGTTATTTTGAACTCCCTCTATATACGAAATACTTCATCCAAAACCTTAAGATGTTCCTCAAAAGTCTGGGTACATATCACCACATCATCCAAATAAACAAAGACGTGAACTCAAGGTCGTGTCCTAGGACGTTGTCGATTAATCGTAGCTAAGTTGCGGGCACATTATGCAACTCGAAGGGCATCCGCTTGAACTGGAAAAGCTGATTCGGGAGAGAAGTGCCACTCATTGTGACGAAGATCTGGTACTATCCCCTTCGTGTGTCAAAAATCTATGCCTAATATCAAAACATGAGCCAATTCCGGGACTACCAAAGCTACAACTAGGCGTAAGCGACCACTCAAAACTATAGGTAGCTCTACCACATCAATGCTTTGAACACGTTTCCCGTTGGCTACATTACAACAAGTAGGCTTACAATCCATAAGATTGTAGATGTATTGCTATAGTTTTGGATATTCTGATCCCTATCTTCTCGCAATCTTTATGAAATAGTTTACTTCCAAAATGTCTCCTTGACTCGAATACAATTTCATGGGAACTCCAATTCGATTAATGTACTTCACCAGAAAGCCGGCACGGTATCAACTTCTTGATTGGGGGCTGGATAAGTTTTTGCTCACTTGGAGAAGTAGTCAATCAAGAAAAAGATGTATTTACTGGTATTGCTTTCTGGGAATCCCTTACGTCACTAGAGCAGGTCACCCAGTAGAACCTTTCACATATTTTCTTCAACGTTTTCTTCATTCCTTGAAGTCCTCCAGACGTTCCATCGTAAAGATGACGTAATTACTCTGGTACGCAATTTCTCGGGACTAGAAGTGTCTTTCGAATCCATCTTCTAAGAGCAAGGATTCCATTGTGCCCAGTAAGACTTCTAGATTGGTGACGACGATACTACTTTTTGCCAGGTTGGACCACAATTGGCAGACCTCCAAACTCGAATTCTTTTTAAAATGGGGTAATTTTCCTACCGGTTATGTATTCATTGAAGCTTCCATTTATCCCTGGCAATGTCGGTTAACTTGGTATTTTGCATTACATTGATTTATCCAGTATCGATGTGTAATTTCAAAGCCGTATTCTTCTTTTTTTCTAAAGATCTTGTGGCTTACCCTTCAGGGTTTAAAAGTTAAGTAAAGTTAATATTTGTAAAAATGCTCCACATATTTTACAATTGCTAGTGAAACAGTAGTTTTGCTCAGAATTGGATAGCGCCTTTTTGAAGTAACCGAGAACTCATTCTTGGCCATCCCGTAACTGTTATAGAACGACACCAATGCCCACATGGCTGGCGTCCGTATAAAAAATTCCTTTCATGGAGTGAGTAACTTAGGATCGCAGCTGATAACTACTTCCTTAGAACATCATCAAAGACAACGTGTTATTCTTCATTCCAACTTAAAGTTATACCTTCTTCAGTCAGTGGTTTAGTAGTATCTTCTTAGCAACGCTAATGGGAGCGCAACCTCAGAAAACTGTGCAATTGATGTTTATCGAAAGGGATTGGTCATTGGTGAACTATCTGTACCTTAGCTGGATCCACAGCGACACCTAATCCGCTCGCTATGTGCTCCAGATAACTAAGTTTGGTTTGGAATAGGTGGCATTTCTTAACGTTTAGTATCAGTTGTTAGGAGCTTGCATTCTTTTAAAAACTTAATCCAACAAATGTTCACCAACCGTTCTGCCCTTTATAATTTCTTTATAATGGTTTAGATAAACAATGAATATTCTCCAGGATAAATCTCTGAGAATGATTTCCATTTATCGATCAAAGGTAGCTGGAGCGTTGCATAGTCCATGGAAGGACCGTAAACTGCCACAAACCCCTTATAGTGGTCACTGCTGTTTTTCTTTTATCAGCAGGACCATTTCTTTTTGCCAATAATCACTATTCAGATCTAAAGTTGAAAACACCTTGCTACCTCCGAGAGCATCAACAGTGTCGTCAGTTCTTGGCAATGGGTAACAGACTATCGGAGGGTTTTGCCACTCCATCTTTCCCCATTTTCTGGAGGGCTCTTTTCGCCTTTTTTTTTACATGGGGTAGGCGTTAAGGTGTTTCGCAGATAGGACGCGCTTCACCAGTGGCAATTTTATGTCTTACCACACTTATTCTTCCTAGTTTGCTACCTTTTGAACCAAAAACTGGATAGTAACGGTTAAACAGAATTCTTATCTTGCCACGACAATGAAAAATCAATTATGGCTAGGCAAAGCATTAATACCAACAAGCTAGCTGAAAGTTGATATGTAGTAAAATATTGCTTACGTCGATATTTTAAGAAAATCTATTACATTTAGTATATCAATTACATTTAAGTATTAAAAATATATTTATTAATCAATGACATGGTATTTATCTGTACCCGATTCTTTTGAAATTTACATGTCAATCTGATTTAATATCGAGCCTAAGAAAATGGTAGTACTCATATTTGCTTGAAGTTGCCAAATTAACAGTTTAAAAACGTTTACTTTAAAAAAATATAATTTTTACAATTAATACCATAAATATTTACGTTTCAGAGAGTACGCACCATCTAATCTTAAAATTGGACAAGAACAAGATTTTAAAAGTTCTGCTTTTAATAGAAGTAATCCGACGAAAATTATAATACACGGTTTCACAAGTAGCATTAAAGAAGGTGTTTTTATAATGCTAAGGGATGGTAAGTAAAAGTTCGTTAAATAATGAAGCGAGATTTCAATCTATAAAACCAGGATGTTTATTATATTTAGAAATTTTATACTGAGATTAACCATTGCAACTTGTCGACTTAGATTTCGAAAAGAAGGAAAACGTAAAACAGTTATTTTGCTTGCTAATTGTTGTGAGTTACTTTCAGTAATACCGGAATTAAATAAAATGTTAAAAGTCATTTTTTAAATAATTAGTAATAGTTTATTACTTTTTGTATACTTTTAAATAAAAAAGTTTCATGTTAATAAGAATTATGTTTGGTATGTATGGCTACTTTAATCTAACTTTGAAATTAAACAGAGTCTCTTCTATATAAAATAGTAGCAAGTATATTCATGTTGTATTTGGTTATATTTCTTTAGGAAACTTTTTTGCAGAGTTAAATATAAAATCTTGGAAGTCTAGGTTAAAATTTCAAATAATTTATTAAATTAATAAAAATGAGGAACGGACTCTAATCACCCGTTTTCACCTAGTAATTTTTTCGACATTAAGTATGAAAAATAGATGTCTTAAATATTTTGATAAAGAAAAGGTATTTTTATCTATTTCCATGTGTGATTGAAATTGTGCCTTTATCCAATTCAGTGCAAGTGTCTCATGAAAATACCATGACTAGATAATAAGAGTACCCAGTTCAGTAAGGTAACAGGACGATTACTACCTGGAAACCCTCCCCCTGAGCAAAAACACCTGAAAATAACCTCCTAGGTCTTTACCTTTTTGTATAAAATACTACCGATACAACGATAAAAAATTCCCCCGCACACAATTACCTGTATAAATTTAGTTCTCTGAGTAGTGGAGCAAAGTGTGTTCTAAATCAATTCAAAAAACTGCCACTAGATGGCGTTGGTGGCGCTGCTGTAGCGCTCACGGACCCGCCGTTATTTTTGGTCCAATTGAATTGCGGAAAAAAACAGGCATTATCTATAAGTGACGTAGATGTCAAATTTAAAGAAAAGCATGCGCAATGAACGTTACCGTAAGGGCATTAGCGCTTAACTTCATTATTATTGGTCCAATCGTATTGTGAAAAAGTCAGGTATTATCTATAAGTGACGTAGAATTCAAATTTAAAGAAAAGCATGCGCAATGAACGTTGCCGTAGGGGCATTAGCGTTCAACTCCGTTATTATTGGTTCAATTTAATTGCCAAAAAGACCGGTATTATCTAGAAGTGTCGTAGATGTTAAATTTAAAGAAAAACATGCGCAAAGGACGTTGCCTTAAGGACATTAGCGCCTAACTTCGTTATTATTAGCCCAATCGAATTGCGGAAAAGACATGTATGATCTAGATGTGGCGTAGATGAAAAAGACATATTTTTTATGTGCTGTAGCGCTCGCGGACACGCCAGCGCTGTGATTTTTTCATATTCATATGCAACATTGTAACTTAGTTTTATGAAGATTGCAAGTTTGTTATTTTCCGTTTCATTTAATCGACTAATTAAAATTCAATATATGTAATTTGCAAGTTAATTATTATAAAAAATGCAAGCAAGTAATTTTATGCTTCATTTAAACGACTAATTAAAATTCAATATATGTAATTTTTGCGTTCCACGTAAACAACCAATTAAAATTAAATATATGCATATCCTTGATAAAACCACATTTGCATGAAACGAATTTTGCTATAAAAGGCGAAGCACATCAACCAACACTCCAGTCGTGAAAGTCGCTTCACCAGTGCCAGTTAGTATTCAGCGAGCAGTTTCCAGTTGTTTTATTGTGCTATCAATTAGTATTCAGTGAAAAGTTTCCAGTTGTTTTGATTGTAAGTACCTTTAATGATAATTTTTTTTTTCAAAATTTTTTTCCAAAATTTTTTTTCTAAATTTTTTTCTCAAAATTTTTTTCTTCTAAATTTTTTTCCAAAAAATTTTTTTCCAAAATTTTTTTTCCAAATTTTTTTCCAAAATTTTTTCTTCAAATTTTTTCCAAAATTTTTTCTTCAAATTTTTTTCCAAAAATTTTTGTTCCAAAATCTTTCAAATTTTTTTTTTCCAAATTTTTTCCAAAATTTTTTCTTCAAATTTTTTTAAATTTTTTTGTTTTTCTCGAAAAATTAAACCAATTTACCTCATCTACAGATACTGAAATCAACCTGATAATTAAGCTAAAGGACCTGCAACCCTACGTTCAAAATTTGGGGAATCCATTCTTAGAATTAGAGGAGAACGTCACCTTTCTGCCCAAAAGGTCTACTACAATATACAAGAATCACATTGACGATCTAAACAAAGGGGGCTTCAGTTTAATTTTTATTGACCTGCACGAGATTTCCAAGAGTTGCGCTCCAAGGACCCTTTTTAAAATAGAGAAAAATTAGGTTAGAACTATCATGAATTTCGCACTCGCTTTTAAAAAAATTGAAGAAATTCTTAAAACTCAGCACAATATTTCTACATATTCAGATAAAAACAAATGGCTATCACTAATCAGTAATCATCTTAGGAAATGTTCTTTAGCGATAAAAAAATGTAATTTCACGGTCGGGGAAAAAAGGAAAATTTACACCAAAATGGGGCAGTTAAAAAGGTTGCGGTGTATCATTAAATTAGCGTCTTCCCATGTAGTAGGGGAGGGTATTAGAGAGGGGCGTGGTACTAAAGGGGGCGTTAAATGGGAAGATGTAAACGCGATTTTTAACAATAGAATTAGAACTGGGGTAATTATAAATTTAACGCATAAAGAGATAAAAGATTTTTTGCAGGCCGCTTTTAAATTATTCAAGTCAAAAATTTGTAAAATTTTAAAAAATGATACACCGTCGCTAAAAGTAAATGTTACATTTTGCGGCGATTTTTTAAAAAATAATAGTGATGGTGGGGAAGTAATTGACATTAAATACTTTGGATCCCCAAATTTCTGTAAACGTTTACGCTTTAGAACTAAATAAAACTAATGAAAGGTCATTTTACGTAGTGGTACCTGCACGTTTAACTAAAAATAAACTGCCGCGTCATGTAAATTTACTTTTAATTCAAGATGAATATTTTCCAAAATTAAACGACTACGAGGCTCCTCCCGTCAACAATGAGGACACTACTACCACCACCATTAAATACCATTATTGTTGGATTAAAAATATGTCTAGGCTAGTTTCAAGTCAACTTAGCAAGAGTAAACCTAAAAAGTTTATTTGTGATAGATGTTTAAATTATTTTCAAAGCGAAAAAAAACTAACGGACCACGAAATTTTGTGTATAAATACCAATGATTGTAAAATATCTTTCCCCTCATATGATAACGTTGAATTTAAAAATCATGTATACAAACAGAAATGCCCTTTTGTCGTTTATGCCGATTTCGAGTCAATTTTAGAAAAGTGTGATAAAAAGATATCTCATACAACCACCAAGTATCAACATCACAAAACATTTAGTGCAGGCTTCTACTTAAAATGCAGCTACGATAATCAGATTTCCTACTACAATAGTTATAGAGGGGAAGATTGCATGGACTGGTTTGCGAATCAAATGTTAGAAGTCGCGAAATTTATCGAATCAAAATTATTGAATATTGTTCCTATTCATATGCCTCCACTTGCTAACGGTGTCTGCTGTCACATTTGTGAGAATAAGTTTAAAGAAAAAGACATCATCGTTAAAGATCATGACCATTTTACTGGGCTATTTAGAGGGTTCGCACATCAATCATGCAATTTGAACTTTAAAAAACTCTTTGTAGTGCCAATAGTTTTTCATAATCTTAGTGGATACGACAGCCATTTTATTATTAGAGATCTTGCTAAACGTGGACCTTTGAGTGTACTACCTGTGAATATGGAAAAATATATTTCTTTTACACAGTATGAACCAAAAACTAAAATTAAATTTCGATATATAGACTCCTTTAGATTTTTGGGTACCAGTCTCGATGAGTTGGTGTCTACACTAAAAATAGAGGAGTTGGTTACATTAAAAAGGGAATTTGGTAACTTGAATAATGAAATGTTCAAACTGTTGACGAGGAAAGGTGTTTTTCCATACGATTACATTGATAGTATTGATAAGCTAAATGATACCACTAGTCTTCCAGCAATTGAGAGTTTTTACAACAAATTAAATGATTGTCATATTTCTACGGATGATTACACTCATGCGCAAAACGTTTGGCAAGCTTTCCAAATTCAAAATTTAGGCGAATATGCAGATTTGTATATGCGAACGGACATTCTCCTTCTTTGTGACGTTATGGAAAACTTTCGATCAACTGCTCTGGAAACTTACCAGCTAGATCCGGCATGGTACTATACTATGCCCGGATATACTTGGGATTGTATGCTCAAGTACACTAAATGTAAATTACAAATTTTAAAAGATGTCGACATGTTGCTGTTTGTTGAGTCATCAATACGTGGAGGAATATCTGTTTGTTCAAACAGATACTCCGAAGCTAACAATAAATACATGCCGGAATTTGATTCTTCTAAACCGTCCAAGTACCTTATGTACTTTGACGTAAACAATTTATATGGGTGGGCTATGTCGCAGTTCCTCCCCTACGGGGGGTTTGAATGGGAGCCCAATACAAACATCGACATTACTCAGATTCCCGACGATTCACCCGTCGGATATATTTTACAAGTAGATTTAGAGTATCCCGAAAGTTTACATGACGAGCACAAGGATTTCCCATTTTGTCCCGAACACCGCAAACCTCCCGGTTCTAAATTGCCCAAATTAATGACCACCCTTTACCCAAAAAAAGAACACTTTGCATTATCGCAATTTGAAACAAGCTCTCGAACATGGCTTAAAATTAACCAAAATTCACAAAATATTAAAATTTAAACAATCGGCTTGGCTAAAGTCCTATATCGTTTAAGGACTGTGGCCACAAGTAATTTTAAGAAAAATCAATTTAAACTTGCTAATAACGCTGTCTTCGGTAAGACTATGGAAAACATTAGGCTTCATAGAGTAGTGAAATTACTTACTTCTTACGAGGGTCGTTATGGTGTAAAAAATTTTATAGCCAGCCCTCGATTTCATAGTCGAAGAGTTTTTGATGACAAACTGATGGCTATCGAATTAAAAAAGGCTGAACTACTCTTCAACAAAGCCCTGTATATCGGCATGGCTATTCTGGACATTTCTAAAACCTGTATGTATGACTTTCACTATAATTTCATGTTACCAACTATGGGGGTGGAAAATTTAAAATTAATGTACACGGACACCGATAGTTTTATTTATGAATTAAATTGCGATGACGTTTACAAAAGTCTTATTGGAGATCATTTAGAAAAATTTGACACTTCAGATTACCTCTCCAATAACGCATATATGATTCCTTTAGTTAACAAAAAAATACCAGGCTTAATGAAGGATGAATGTAACGGTAAAATCATGACACATTTTGTAGGCTTGCGCTCGAAAATGTACAGCTATAAAGTTCAAGATGGTAAAGTTGTGAAGAAATCAAAGGGGGTTAAATTCAATGTGGTCAAAAATAAAATTACATTTGACGATTATCTAAATTGTTTACAAAATTATACTAAAAAATATATTACACAACATACCATTCGGTCTTATTTACATAATGTTTACAGCATCAGTCAGACTAAAATTGGACTTAGCCCCTATGATGATAAGCGTCAATTACTCCCCAAGTCACATGATACCCTTCCGTGGGGGTATAAAAGTTAATTTTTCTTTTTTGTCTTACCGTGAAATTACAGAGCATTTTCTAAGGTGATTACTGAATATGCAGAAATATTGTGCTGGGTTTTTGTTTGCAAAATTTATTGTACCAAAGTAACAAGGTAACATGGTGTCAAAATTCGAATTGAAAGAAAAATATGATTGTTGTAAAGATTTACATGAAAATAAACTAGTGCGATTTTCAGACTGAAATATGTGTACCTAATGAATTATTTATGCATGTTTGCTTACTGTATTATAGTTTTTATGTATATTTACTTACTGTATTATTTGAGGAACAATAAAAAAATAGATATAAGAAAGAAGTGTTTTATTTTTATTAAAAAGCTTGATACATTTTTTTAATTTGAACTATAATATGTCATTAATAACATCATTTTTATAGTAATACATGTACTGTTGTAGAGCATTTTTTTCCAAACAATTTGGCATAATAGTACAAATTAAAATTAAAGTATTAAATCTACTAGTGTCACAAATACTATTGAAATTAACAGCAAAATAAGCTCGTGTAGAATCTATTAAATTACGGTAAAATGTATTAAAGTTCAAGTCTTCCAACAGCGAAATGTAGTTGTTCACCAAATTGCAATTTGCTTCAAGGATATCGAAAACATCATTCTCGTCCAGATAGAACTCGACTCCATGTTTGTTTACAAGTAGAAACTTGGTATCGTCATACACTAATTGAGTAACTTTGCAAAAGTCTCCACAAGGGAAAACTACAGGATCGTATTCGTCAGGAGGTGATGATAGATTCTTGTGAAAAAAGTTATCATATCTCTGACGTAACAATTCAATAAAAGTACTCCACTCAAATGTACCAAACGAAATTCTTCCAGGTCGAAGTAAAGGTGTTAGCGTTATTGTGGGATTAAAGGTTCTGGTTGGACTTATTCCACACAAAAGTGTGTAATTTCTTAGGGAAAAGTTCGTTTCTAGTAGATGGTATCGCTCCAATTTAGCAGCATACTCGTATGAAATTAAAGCTTGGTCGATTTCCTCAACACAATCATTAAGCGACACTGCAGAAGGTGAAGAAGGTGTTGGCGACAATGATTCACTTTCAAAAACAATTTCACAAGAACTATAACCACTATCTTGACTACTCATGTTGGTTGATTAAATTGTAGGTTCACACAGACACGACTGAATAAAATGTAGGTTCACACACTTGTATTTATATACCCCCACTATGAGGAAAAAAGCGGTAAGTTTGAAGGTTATTCAAAAAAGGCCCCTTGAATTGCTAAATTTGTTCGTATTTTCCATAAGATTCTATACAAAATCAGTGTTTTCAATCCAACTGTTATGCTTGTTATCAAGACCTAGCCATTTCACGTACACCTTCTTCCCCTTTCTTCTAAGCACCTTTTCTACGAGGTAGACATCGGGTGCTTTCGTCTTTTGCAATTCCTCCTCGTAGAAGGCCCCGTTGATTGGTGTACCCAACATGTCTTCAAGCAGATAAGTCACGGGATTGGTTATTTTGACTTTAGTAATTTTAAAGAGCTCGGTACTCCAATTAGGGGTGTATCCCTTTTGAAAAATATGCTTGGCTTTGCTTAAGCGCACAATGTCGCCAACGTTAAGTTTGCGCGGTCCAGCAATCTTCAAATGTGAGTAAAATTTTCGAGAAATTTCCTCCTCGTTTGACTTGTTGATCTCCGAAGGCTTACATCGTATTTTCGAATGTTTCGTGTTATTGTACTCTTCCACAATTTTCGGTAAAATGTCGATCCATCGGTAGGTGCCTTGCAAACTAAAGTACTTGTATAGTTTTGTCTTTAAAGTTCTAATACATCTTTCAGCCATCGCAGCCTTTTTAACGCTAAACGTATTGTAATGATTAATGTTGCATTGCGTCATTAATTTTTGGAAATTTGTATTGAAAAACTCTGTACCTTGATCGGTTTGAAGATTTTTAGGATGCCGTCGGCTGTGTTTTAATATGTTCGAGAAAGCTTTGGTAATTTCAACTCCAGTCTTTGTCTTTAGAGGCATCGTCCACACGTACTTTGAGAAACAATCAATAACAACCATAATCATTTTGTAACCTTTATTTTGGTGTGCATAGGGTCGCATTTCAGCCAAGTCCATTTGCCATAAATTATCGAGGCCTTTAATGATTGTTCTACGTCGCGGATAATTCCTACGTGCTGGAGCATGGAGTTCATTAACAACTTGAATTTTTTCTTTAGACATCTTGAAGACCTCTAAAGCGAGTGCAAGTGTGTTGAAGTATTTAAGGAGTATTTCGCTTCAATTTTTTTCCATCATCTTCCAGATTTTTTATATCCAGCCCCAGTTCAAATATGTGATGATACTGTAGCAGTATTACGAAATTGGTTTAGTTCTCTTTCCAAATTCTTTGTTAACTCGGCGGTTTCGTGGTTAGCTTTAATTAAATCTCTCAAAATATATTCATTAGCAGTCATTTGTTTTTTCAAATTATATGTTAACTCGGCCGTTTCTTGGTGAGCTTTAACCAAATCTTTCACAATACCTTCATCAACAGTTATTTTTCGCTCGATTTCAGCAAACTGGTGTGTGTGTGTGTGTGTGTGTGTGTGTGTGTGTGTGTGTGTGTGTGTGTGTGTGTGTGTGTGTGTGTGTGTGTGTGTGTGTGTGTGTGTCCCCACATTCCGACCTATCAATACTGTGGTCCAGGCACAAAGCTACAAAAACGTTTAGCACGCGGTGATTCGGGCATTAATCCCTTAGACGCTGCCTGTAAGGAGCACGACATTGCATACGCTCAACACAAGTCCTTGAACGATCGACATAAGGCAGATCAAATACTCGAAAACAAAGCTTGGACACGTGTCAAATCAAAGGACGCAACGCTTGGAGAAAGAGCAGCTGCTTTGGCGGTGACCGGTGGCATGAAGATCAAACGTAAACTTGGAATGGGGGTGGGGCAGCAGAAGAAGAGTTCCTTTAGAAATCACGTAATCAGCAAGGTTAAAAAGGCTATGAAAAAAAGTCCTTCCACAACCCTACAGAAGGCCGCCTCACAAGCTTTGAGAGCCGCGAAAATCGCCGTAAGGAAAGCAGGTGGTAAAAAGCGAATTCGACTACCCAGGACGATACCTTTTGAAGGAAAATCTGGAGGATTTCTACCATTGATTCCTCTGTTTGCGGGCCTTTCGGCACTTGGAGCCCTTAGTGGTGGGGCAGCAGGAATAGCTAAAACCGTAATCGATGCTAAAAATGCGCAAAAGAAATTGGAAGAAGATCAACGTCACAATAAAGCTATGGAAGTTATTGGGGCAAAAGGATCCGGTCTGTATATGAAAAAGAACGCTCGCGGAGGCTTTGGATTGTACATGAAGAAACAAAAAAAATACCAATAAAGCTACTCAATAGACCGTTATATGATGTGGACCTTTTGCGATATGTCAAACGTTTAAAAATTCCTCATTTTAGAGGGGTTTTCATGCGCGACTCTCTACCACATCAGCAGCCCCGGCAACGCGAATGCGCTATCATAAATTTGGATGACTCTAATAATCCGGGGACTCATTGGGTAGCATATAGAAAGATAAACAATGTTGTTGAATATTTTGATTCATTTGGTGACTTGAAGCCACCGAAAGAACTCGTGAACTATGTGGGGAAGAATGTTCGGATCTATTACAACAACGACCAATATCAAAACTATCAACAAATCAACTGCGGACACCTCTGTCTACAATTCCTATATGATGGAGCAACATCGGGAGTTTAATGAAATGAGAGACATCATTAAACTCTTGATGAAGAACATTACCTACGAGGTTTGGCGAGAAATTCCCCAGAAATACCAAAAAGAACTGACACAATTTTTACCATGTCAAAATTGTGATTTTCATCGATGGAGTGATGTTTGCGGTAATGAGATACCAACATGTTTATTTTGTGGAATTACTTATAAATAAATTTATTTTTTTGAAGCAGTTTTTTATTTAAGTACTACCTCCCATTGATATGCATTAGTCATGTCTTTGCTTTTGACGCTAACGAGTCACACTCACGTGTTTTAGTTCACGCCTCCGACCCCAATTGTGCTCGATTCTGAAAAGAGATATTTCCTAGCAGTACTTGGCTTTCACTCATACAACTCGATACCCAATATTGACGGTGAGAAATTTTTCTACTACGAAAACAACGATAGAGGAAAGTTGAGGGAAGTTGCGATTCCTACCGGTTGCTATGAAATAACTGACATTGAGAAGCTAATTCAAAATTCTATTACTCCAAATACGGGTGATACACTATTTTCGTTGAAACCAAACAACAACACCCTCAAGTGTGAAATATACAGCAAACGTCACGCAATTACTTTTGAGAATCACCCCAATAGTCTTGGGCAGATTTTAGGATTTTCCAACAAGGTACTGGCCCCCGGTGTTGTACACTCTTCAGATCTCCCCGTCAACATTATAAAAGTATCAAACATTCGCTTTGAGTCCACCGAAGGTGCCTTCTACGGAAACAGGCCTGTCCACACCATCTTTGAATTTCCGATTACAGTTGACGCCGGCTACGCAATTGTGGAAAGACCTAATAACCCAATATATCTACCTGTTACGAATACCGGGGAAATTAGCAACATCACAGTGTTGGCTGTAGACCAAAACTTTAAGCCCATAAATTTTCGAGGAGAACAAAGTGTCCTTCATCTAGAGTTAGTAAGACGATAATAAATGGGTTTGGTGATAGATTATAAGAACAACGCGGCCAGTTCAACAACACCATTCGCTGCTAGACCTCCTCCGGGTCAACGAGAGCTAACGCCTGCAAATAAATTGTTTCTTCAATCGCTTGGATTAACCATAAAAAAATATGGTAAATCGTCAAAACGTACAAATGAGGGACTACGGTAAACGTTCACGTACTGAAAGCATTGATCCGAGTTTTAACCTCTACCAACAACCTCGTTATGATGAGTTTATTAGAAGGATGGAATATCGAACGTGCTCACCGTTCATCAAATCCTTCAACAACAATGATGTGGTGGAATTTGTTGTCAATCAAGTGGATTCATTTTTTGCCATGAACGAGTCATTGCTCGAAATCAAGGGTAAATTGGAGGTAACAGGAGGAGGAGACGTTTCCCTAGTACCCAACTTTTGTGCCTTTCTCTTTGACTCATGCACGTACAGCGAGAGCGCAAGAGAGATTGAAACGGTTCGTGATCCCGGAGTAGTGAGCGCTGTACGAGCTCTTCTCAACTACAGCGCATTAGATACAAATCACATGGCTATCGCTGGTTGGAATGGTACTTCCAACCCTCCTATGGACGCTTCCACAAAATCGTTTAGTTTTTTGATGCCGCTCAAGCATATTTTCAACATATTCAACGATTACCCAATGATCACCTGTGGAAGGCAAACAATTCGATTGGTTCGCGCTCGTGATGATAGTGATTGTCTTATGATTAAAGAAAAAACTACTTCTACTGGTACAACAAACACTTCTGCAACAATTAAGATCGAAACCATTGATTTGAAAATCAAACATATATATCCCAATGATGAAATTAAAATAAAATTGATGGAGGCCATTAGAAGCGATACACCTATACTGATACCGTTCCGAAAATGGGAACTTAATGAGTTGCCTGCAGTTACGAGCGGTTCGCGAAGAGAAATTTGGGCTGTTAAAACTACTATGGCCGTTGAACGCCCAAGATTTGTTATTGTATGCTTCCAAACCAATAAACGAAACAATACTGCACAAGATCCAATGGCTTTCGACAATGTCAATGTAACCAACATTAGACTGTCACTGAACGGAGAGTATTGGCCTAATGAAAGAAACATGTTGGACTTTGTCAAAAACGACTACGCCATGGCTTACCATAACTATGCTGAATTTTACCCCAGCTATATGCATGGGTCAGCCGAAAAACATCCTATACTGACCTACAAGGAGTTCAAGAACAGAGCCCTATTTATCATAGATTGCTCGAAACAGGAAGAAACCATGAAGTCCTCCACTGTGGACGTGAGACTCGAACTCGAAACGGATATTGGATTTCCTGCAGACAGCAAAGCCTACTGCATCATAATTCACGACTGCCTAATGGAGCACCGTCCACTAAGTGAAGTGGTTAAATGTTTAAATTAAAAAATATAATTTGTTTATTTTTTTTATGTTAATAAATGAAATGAAATGAAAATTTTTTGAGTTTTAATAAAACACCTTTTGTATATTTTTAGTTGTTTATTGCAGCATGACACGAGGATCGAATTCTTCTTTGAATACATTTATAAAGAAATTTTAGTAATAAAATACATATAGCAGATAATGAGATGCACGATATTGTAAATGTCTTGTTAATTTGGCCATTTAATTGTCCATCCTTGTCGCTGGAACTGATGTTGGTTGTATTCGTCTTAAGGGGCAACATGTTTTTTTCGGTATTCTTATATTGTCCAAATTTAAATTTCTCAACTGTTTTATAACGTTTTCTTTGTCTTCATACAGTTTAATATCTTTACGAAGTTGTTTAAGTCTTTCTTCAAATTTAATAACTTTTTCCCAAATATGTTTGTCTTGACGCATGCCTTAAAGCACTAAACCTCAAGTGTTATATCTGAACATGTACAAATATTGTGCCGAGTTTTAAGAATTACTTCAATTTTTCTCTATTTTAAAAAGGGTCCTTGGAGCGCAACTATTGGATATCTCGTGCAGGCCAATAAAAATTAAACTGAAGTCCCCTTTGTTTAGATCTGCAATGTGATTCTTGTATATTGTAGTAGACCTTTTGGGTAGAAAGGTGATGTTCTCCCCCAATTCCACTAGAATGGATTCCCCTCCAAATTTGGATTTGACAAGCTGAACACGATGAATTTTATTTGGAACGTTGGGTTGCAGGTCCTTTCGCTTAATTATCGGTTTGATTTCAGTATCTGTAGATGAGGTAAATTCGTTTAATTTTTCCAGGAAACTCATCTAAAATAATAATAAAAAAATTTAAAAAAAATTTGAAAAAAATTTGAAAAAAAATTTTGAAAAAAAATTTGAAAAAAATTTTTGAAAAAAAAAATTTGCAAAAAAAAATTTTGAAAGAAAATTTGAAAAAGAATTTTTCAAAAAAAATTTTGAAAAAAAAAAAAAAAAAAATTATTAAAGGTACTTACAATAAAACAACTGGAAACTGCTCGCTGAATACTAACTGGCACTGGTGAAGCGACTTTCACGACTGGATTGTTGGTTGATGTGCTTCGACTTTTATAGCTAAATTCGTTTCATGCAAATGTGGTTTTATCAAGGATATGCATTTTTTATTATAATTAACTTGCAAATTGTATATATTTAATTTGTTTACGTGGAACGCAAAAATTACATATATTGAATTTTAATTAGTCGTTTAAATGAAGCATAAAATTACTTGCTTGCATTTTTTATAATAATTAACTTGCAAATTACATATATTGAATTTTAATTAGTCGTTTAAATGAAACGCAAAATAACAAACTTGCATTCTTCATAAAACTAATTTACAATGTTGCATATGAATATGAAAAAATCACAGCGCTGGCGTGTCCGCGAGCGCTACAGCACATAAAAAAATATGTCTTTTTCATCTACGCCACATCTAGTTCATACATGTCTTTTCCGCAATTCGATTGGGCTAATAATAACGAAGTTAGGCGCTAATGTCCTTAAGGCAACGTCCTTTGCGCATGTTTTTCTTTAAATTTAACATCTACGACACTTCTAGATAATACCGGTCTTTTTGGCAATTAAATTGAACCAATAATAACGAAGTTAAGCGCTAATGCCCTTACGACAACGTTCACTGCGCATGCTATTCTTTAAATTTGACATCTACGTCACTTCTAGATTATACCTGTCTTTTTCGCAATTCAATTGGACCAATAATAACGGAGTTGAACGCTAATGCCCCTACGGCAACGTTCATTGCGCATGCTTTTCTTTAAATTTGAATTCTACGTCACTTATAGATAATACCTGACTTTTTCACAATTCGATTGGACCAATAATAATGAAGTTAAGCGCTAATGCCCTTACGGTAACGTTCATTGCGCATGCTTTTCTTTAAATTTGACATCTACGTCACTTATAGATAATGCCTGTTTTTTTCCGCAATTCAATTGGACCAAAAATAACGGCGGGTCCGTGAGCGCTACAGCAGCGCCACCAACGCCATCTAGTGGCAGTTTTTTGAATTGATTTAGAACACACTTTGCTCCACTACTTCTCTGTAGTTCAGATTATAAAGGGGTTAATTAGGTTAGGTTAGTATTAAGTATTAGCGGAAAAGGGGAAAATGTTTTAGGCATAATATACACATGGGAACTTTTATACGTGGGGGTAAATGTCCTGGAAGCTCTCATTTTGTGTAATATATTTAAAGATGTCTCTAACTTAAGTTGCAGATTGCAAGTGGATTCTAAAAACATAGTAACCTCTTAAAAAATAGTTGATACAAATTTCGATTAAACTGAACGTTACAAACTTTAAATGTATAACTGAAATAAGGACTCTATGACCCCATACACAGTATTAAAATTTGTGAAACATTATTTTTGGGTGATTTCTAACTAAATGCTTACAGTTCTGAAATATACTGCACATTTACCTTATCAATTATGATTTAAATTATTTTTTATTTTTTTTAGCCTATCTTGATATTGGTGACTACAATGTCATTGGTATGGACTGGTCCGTACTTTGCAATTTCGAATATATTTCGGCTATGAATGGTGTTCGAGAAGCAGGACAATTCTTGGCTGAGTTTATAAAATGGTTAAAATATATGGGAGTGTCGTTAGAAGATATTCATTTGGTGGGACACAGTATGGGAGCTCATGTAGCAGGAGTCGGTGGCGGAAAGGTTAAAAATGGTAAAGTTGGAAGAATCACAGGTAATACTACATTATACTACATTACATAAGGAAAGATGTAAATAGTGTTTAACATGTGACAAGATATATTGCCAAAGAGCAGCCTAAAAATAATCCCATCACTGTATTTGTACAAGATGGATGTACTGGTTGATATATTTTATTTATCAATTATTTTTCTTTAGCCTGTATGTCATTAAAAGTTTATATTTAACTAATGTCAATAAAATAAAAAAGTATTATAATAAATATTTCGGAAACAATAAGGTAATTAAATATTAGATATAGATAGAGCTATATCTTTGTCTTTGGTTTGTTTGTGCTATCTAGTTCTTTTCTCTATATTTTAGATTAAAAATTAAAACGTGATGTGTATATTTTTCGGCTTTTTCAAACCTTCATCAGGCATTTACTCTACAATGTAAATAACATATTTGTCAATTAAAAATAACAGTTAATATAACAGAAACATTTTACATACATTACAATAACTGTCATTTTTAATTGACAAATATATTTTCATTATAGAGTCAATGCCTGATGAAAACAGCATCTATTTAAGATTTATTATTTGTAGAAAAATAACATAATATAAAAGGAACATGTAAATTAAGATAATTTTTTTACCTTCGTGTAACTATTTCAGGATTAGATCCTGCCAGACCAGGATATAGAGATAACCGATTAGATAATAAGTTAGATCAAAGTGACGCAATTCTAGTTGAGGGAATACACACATTTATTCAAGTTCTCGGTCTGGCAGAAACCGTTGGACACGTTGATTTTTATCCCAATGGCGGTATGCTTCAACCTGGCTGTCCTGATCTGAATGACATCTGTAAGTTTATTTTCATAGTTTAGTTTTTTAGATATTTAAGTAATTTAGCTTAATAAGCTAATATGTAGAACTATGAATACCTTATATTGTTATTTATCTTATATTTATTGATCTAAGGGCTATTTTTTGAAGGGCCGATCTGACTGTGCAGTGAACACGTAAACATGCCTATAATAATAGAGTCTTACGCCAAAGAATGAGTAATGTATATGGTGAAGCTTTCATGAATTACAGCAAAGTGGGGCAATAAACCAGAATGTACAGACGTTCGTAATGCAGGTGGTTAGAGATGGAAACGAGTGTCAACCACTGATATTTTCAGTAAGTGGATCAGCTAAATAGAGAAAATCGTCTGTTAACAAGTTGAGTGTTTCCTTTCCCATTAGATAACATGAAATGCTGACTAGGAGGATATCTAGGAGAATATCATTTGACACAGTCAACAAGTTGCAGACCACCGTAGACAATTGGCTGAAAACACAGGCAGCTGCCTTCTACGATGAGGATATTGGAAAGTTAGTACCACGCTACAACAATTTCGGAGTGACGACTATGTAGAGAAGTATTTGGAACATGTAGCTAAATGGTACAAATAATACATTTTATTTCCACTGTGATTTTGTGGTTTAAATTTCGCCACCGATCGGACATTGAACAAAAATAACCCTCGTATTTACATTTTGTTTCTAAAAATTAGACAAATTAATAATTAAAAATGTATTAACCTCAGACTGATAAAGACAATTACATAGATAAATGTTTGTAACCAACATTTTCCGCCTGCATCGGCATCTACCTCAATGCAATAGTGGAAGGAGGGGTTGTCACGTGACAAAAGTGGATTCATGTTCGCAATGCTTTTAGTCAAGCTAAAGATTGATTCCGGCCAATAAACTCGGATTCTACTCCTTATGCCCAGGTCCCTAAAGTAGGACTACTCTATGTTACTGGTATATGTGCTTGGAACTCAGTGTTTTTAGAGTTGCCTGTCTGTCGTGTATATATATATACATTTATTAACAAGAACATGGTTGGTTGACTAACTCTTACTTATAAATCTATCGCGAATACCTCTACCTGAAAGATGGTCGCATACTTGCCGAGGTTAATTGAAAGTTTTCGAGCCATCTGGGTACAGTACATAGGTCTTGTATATGTTTCCAAGAGAAGAGTCAATCTAAAACCATTTCTAGAATGTGATGAGTACATATCTTCTCAGAGTGGGATCACAGCTTCTCTACCTTAATTTGACAAGCTACCAACAAGACTCGGTAGGATGCCATTTTGACTTCCCGCTTCAGCACAATATAGAGAGGAGTAAGACTCACAATTGTCTCCATTGCCATTGTTAAGCTAGTTGACACAGCGTTCGTAATGGCCATACACATCACTTTATTAAGTCCAGACAACTGAACCGACGCAATGAACTGGAGTCACTTAGTCCACCAAACCATCGCACCATATAACTATTGGGTTTTATCGCTGTTTGATAAATCCAGTAAATCAGCTTTTTAGGGTCAATTCCCAACAATTTGTAACGCACTCGGCTGATATTCCAGAGAGATGCTCTAGCCTTATTTATTGTTCTTGTCAGATACGTTTTACAAAATATTTTACTTATACTACAGTGTTCTCGGGGTTTAGAGATATCTGTCCCTCCTCACACTAACTGTAGACGATGTTAAGGACTTCCTGAAGGATATTGGAGATAAGTTTTTAAATAAAAAATAAAATAAAATTAGGTCGTGGCAATTATTACTACACTCTTAATTTATATTCAGCTTTATGTAAATTGAAATTGAATACAATTTCATTTCAAAGCCAGCCAGTTGAAAATGTCAATTATGATGGAATTCGGACTCTATAATGCTTCTTCGACTCCACATATTAAAGAACTTTTGAAAAGATTTATAAACTGAAATAGAATTGTAAGTTTTATATATGATGATTTAATAATTTTCAGATCATATTCAAAATTAGAAATCAGTTTTTCCAATATTAATAAGCGAAACCAAATCGAAAGTACAATTAGACAAAAATGAGAGTTCCTCGGAAAAGAGGTTGAGTCTTTGGGACATGTTATTACTTCTGATAGTATAAAACCTAAATCAGAAAAACTGCAAATTACCAAACAAATTCCAAAGTAATGTTGAAAGACTTGCTAATTACATCGCCTCTACGATTTTTAACCCCGCAGAAATCAACTATAACACAAACAATTAAAAGAGCTTCAAGATATCGTTGGGTCTGTAAAATAGTTCCGACCATGCCCATCCGGCCATAACTTTTACGTTGTAAGTGAACATGAGTCATTAAAATATTCAGTTTAAAGGACTCAAATTTCAAACTTTCGAATAAAAGGTACATTATAAACCCAGTAGCCAAAAACTTAACACACTGTCTAGAATGGTAATGTATGTGACTGAAAAAATAACTACATAATAATTCAGATAACACAGATTTTGACTGTACACAGCATCTAATTGAGGAAGTCCACGATGAATCAGATCCAGATAAAGAAATACACGACGTAATTTAAAGCGTGACACACGAAGCCAGGAGCATAAGGGATGAATTTCTGAAAACAAAGATAATGATGAAACTATTCACTTTTCTGTCCAAGACCCTAACTTGAAACTCTTTTTACAGAAATTGACCAAATTGATATAATAATCAAATTATTATTAAACCAGTTAAAATAAGAGTAAACATTTCTCAATAAAAATTGACTTACTGACTACCTAACTGACAGATGAAATAATCTTTTCAAATATTATATTTACTTCAATAAATTTTATTGCATTCATATTACCGAAGAGGCTCACATTACTTATTAAATAGATATAGATATAGAAATTTACTAGGCATTAGAGTGAAGCGTTAGGACACCAATAGATGAACTTTAATACGGTATTAGTTTTTTGTTTTAGTTTTAAAAATAAAAAAAAAACATGGTGATTGGTGTTAATACAAAAAAAAATTAATGAATCAAAAATCGAGTTAATTTCAAATTGAATTAAGATCCTTAAAGAATCACTCTAGTAGACTATTCAATTATAAAAAACTTGTAATATACTTCTAAATGGTTTTAGTTTTTTAAGCAAATGGTTATTTTTGACGAAAATATAATTGAAAAATTAAATCTTGCAAAAACTAAACCTTTAACTTAACTTCAATAAAATTATAGCAAATTTCCATAACAACTGATTTTTGATTATAAATCAGTTAAATGAAGTTTTAACAAATATAATCCATGATATTCATATTTATATTTCACATAACCCTTTAAAATGCTCTTGACATAATAATTTTAAATTGCTAATTCTTTTTGATAATCTTAAAAATGCAATCAATCATTTTTGAATATCTAGGAACTTTGCGCTCATAAATCATCAGTGTTTAATATGAACAAAAAATTTTACCTCAGCTAAAAAACATTTATTTTTGCAAACAATTGGAGAAAGCATTATATGAAAACTGCATCATATCGTTAAAAATTGGTAGAATCCATTGTGTCAAGTCCATAAAGCCACTTTAGAACATTCGAAAAATGTATGACAGATTCATCTTATTGCTGCCAATCGATGAAGGGAAAGTTTAAGAAAACGGGACTACTATATAACTATAACAAAATATATAGAAATAAGAGGCAACGTAGAAGTAGTTAGAGAACACTTCAAAATAACTATAAAAGATGTGTAAAATTATAAATTTGAAATAATGTACATTTTTGAATACTTCGGAGTAACTCTAATAAATTCCAATGATGAAAAACAGGAAGCAAATAAGAGAATTGACACAGAAGATCAACAAAACTAGTACTAGAAAATGAAGCATGCACGAACTAGACTACTAGCCTTGTATTTTATGTAGGATCTGTTACTGTTTTCCGGCGCCACTTTTAGAACACAATTGTTAATTTAAAACTAACAGTAAATGGTTGATTGGCGAATCCCATTTTGGATTCGGAAACTGATTTTTTATTAGAAAATCAAATCTTCTGATCTTCTGATTATTAGTCCAAAACTCTACCACATGGTTAACCATTACTGTGTATTTAAATTTGATATTGTCCGAAATAGGATTGTTGTTTTTATTATTCCAGTAAAATACTTGGTACCTATTAGTCTGCCTTCAAGATCTAACTTATTAGAATTTATTTATTTTATTATAAATTTCGCAGGGAAAATTGGAGAAAGCCTTGTTTGCAATCACGCCCGTGCCTACCACTTATTTGCGGAGTCTATTAGAAATAAAGAGGCATTTAAAAGTATTAAATGCAATTCTTTACAAGAAGCGGCCTATTCAAATTGTACCGAAAAAACAGATGTATATATGGGTCATCCAGAAACGTACAGGTAAATATTGGTATTTGTAGGTCGTTATTGAATTACATATTTCTTTGTCATTAAATATAAAAATTTTTATTATTTTAAAAATCTAATAGTTCGATCATGGAGTTGTTCAGTTGCACTAACTGTTCATTAACAATTTCTATACTGAGATTCGGGGCAAAAATAGAAAATATATGAGAGACTTTAAAATAAATTAATTGGTGTTTTTTTTGTTAAAGTTACGAGGTGCTAAAAAAGAAATTTTAACACCATTTTTTTATTAGTAATTTAAACATATTAAGAAAATAATAAAAACAATTAATTTACATTTTTAAATACCACCTAGAAAGAAGAAAGAATTCGACATAGATGTTTCTTCATACAATTTTTATGTGATAGTTTTTGTATAAATAAGACACTCTTGTTCCATTTCAATAAAATCGATGGTATAAGAGAAAGAACACAGACTACACATACCATGCGAACAGAAACATTATCTCGTCAGTTTTGTAAACCTTCATTATTTACAATAATTTACAATTACTAATAAAACCTATCGTTTTCAAAAATTATCGATTTTAGTTTGTTAAACACTTTCAAAATATTAACAGACTAATATTACTTTTTTCTTACTTGTGCTAGATCAAAATTTAAAAGTTGTGGTATCTAGAACCTTTTTTGTAATCGTCATATAGTACTACTTCCAAATATTCAAAGGAAATTTCCTAAATAACTTATACCTTAAATTTAAAGTTAATCAAACTGCTATACTGATCTGGTACAACTTTTTCAATGATTTTATTTACCAACTTTTAAATCAAGATGTACGAAGTATAATTTGATTGAACTTCTGAACCGTTATTGATAAATTTTTTTGTTTCTCAGACGACATAATCCCTTTTAACTTAATTTACGCCAGAATGAAAGAATAAGAATAACTCTTTTATATTTTGTGTGCAATGGAAACAATATATTTACTAATCAAACTTTTGTTAGCTACTCTTAATTCAGTGAAAAAATTTACTATGCGACCTTATTATTATTGATCGCCATTGAATATATTACAAAGTGATAAATCTGTGGGTCAAATTTGTTCCTGATTTTTGATTGGATTGAAAATATGCAAATTTTTGAAATGAAATAACTTATATTATTTTAAATTTAAGTGTATTTAATAAAACGAGACTACCAAATCTCAATAGTAGTATCACATACTTTTGTAAAAGCTAATTTATAACCGCCGTAACTTAACTTAATAGACACTAAATAATTCCTATGGACGATGAAACTTTAAATTTAAAATTTTCTACGTCACTTTAAGTTTTATGTAATACTTAGGATATTTATAAATACGTTAAGTTTTTAACTTAGGGTAAAATATGGCGGTTATAAATTAGCATTAATAAAGGTTAATAAGAATAAAACTATATGAACTAAATAATTTCATTATTTGATCTCATGTAAGATATTCTTCTTGTCCTAGATTTTTATATATATATATATATATATTTTTTTTACAGTGAAAATGGTGTCTACTATTTTAAAACACGCTCTAAACCACCCTACACGTACTAAAATTTGAAGATATATATGAATATTAAAATTAAATAAATCTTAAATCATTAAAATATTGTCTTTTTTAATATTATAAAAAAATGGTATACAGTATTAAAACCTTATCTCCTCTAATACCGCTTATATTAAGTATAGGTTAAATAATACATTGGCTATTTTAAATTGTCATAGTAAATTCTCTAATTCAGAATCATGAGTTACGAATTTAATAAAAATTCGTTGAAAAATTTGGCTCTGTTAAATTTGCAGTTTCTTTAATTATTTCTTTGCGTTGGTTGGTTCATGAAAAAATGCAATGTCAAAGAATACTTTTTTTTATTGTACTACCCATAAGTCTGCAGTAATCTGAGACATGTGAATACAAATAAGGAGTCAGTATAGCAGTAATTTTATACTTACAGTTGATGACTTCCGACAAACACGTGGCAGACACGTCGGGCCACCTATTTAGGAAA
Organism: Hermaeophaga mercurialis; assembly: GCA_951812935.1. NCBI lineage: Eukaryota > Metazoa > Arthropoda > Insecta > Coleoptera > Chrysomelidae > Hermaeophaga > Hermaeophaga mercurialis. Next base: position 794,826 of record OX638365.1, on the reverse strand, counting down.
AATTTCTAAAAGGGATTGTGCTTTTAAAATAACATAAAGAGTGAGTTTTAAGTAAGGAATGCCTCAATTTTGGTTTTGTGACGGTTTTGTATACGGCCGATCTTATGGTAGTATTAACATTGTTATCAGATCTTCCATTTTTCTGGAAATATAATGAACTTTGTTATTTTAAATGGATCACCCTGTATTTTTTTACTTTTCGAATATTTTTCATGTAATACTTCCTATACCAAGTTAAAATATTCAATTAAAATGCTTGTGATTGAATAAACTCGTTTAATTTGAATAATCTTTAATAATTTCCTAATATCCTAATAAAAATTCCATAAACAGTCAATACATTAGAAAAAAAGTTTAACGAAACTGGTGCAGTAAAACGTTTATCCAAATCATGGCGCAGAAAACCTGCAACAACTGAAAACAAATCTTTAGATATTTGTGTCATACTAAAAGAAGTTCCACATTTAAGTGGTAAACAAATAGGGAACTTTTAGAAAACAAAAAGTAAAGGCTGTTACAGCAGATGCTCAAAATGTTGTCCGTTTACTTCAATACAACAAGCAATGCGATCTTTAAAACTTTGCAATACATTTTGCAACATGCCTGGCTGCTCAATTCTTCTTATCTCTACGGTGATCCTATCTTTTAATTCCTGAATATTGGCTGGTTTTGTTTTATAGACGGTGTTTTTTAAATGACCTCATAGGAAATAGTCTAAAGGATTCATATCGGGTGATCGCGAGGGCCATTCAATAAAACCACGCCTTCCAATCCATCTTCTTGGAAACACATTATTTAGGCTTTGCCTAACCTCACGCGCATAGTGAGGTGGAGCTCCATCATGTTGCAGTCAAATATTGTTGTTTGGGGTATTGTTATTGTCTGAAAGTTTCAAATAATGACATTTTTAAAGGCAATTGAAAATACTTACTTTGATTTGGAAATAACCGAACCAATTCAGATATAACAATGTTTTCCAATAAATTTAAATACGCCGGACCATTTAAGTTTCTTTCAATGAAAAATCATGCAAGCCGTTTCAGAGATAATTGAGGCGTTTCATACTTGAAACTCACTCTGTATATTAATTTCAAGTAACAAACGTGGGAATTTGGTGATACACACAAGATGATAATCTCCAACACACACGTGGCGGACATCTCGACGTCAATAGGTTTTACCAAGTTTGGCCGGTCATTAAACTTTCAATCAAAATATTTAAGATAAATTATTGGTTGATTTCAAAGTTTCTCTATTAATTATACATGTAGAATATTTTAGGAAAAATCCCTAATTATGATATGCATAAGGCATTATACTTCCAAAATAATATTCATAATAAATTTTAAGTAATAAAATAAATCATGATATTTAACGGGTTTTCAAAACAATAAAGTTAAAATTGTTATACTTATTCAAGTTTATCGAGTAAATACATTAAAAGAGACATCCTGTACATAAATCTTTTTTATCCTTAACGACCAGGAATATTTGAGAAAAAAATCCCTAATTATTATCTGCAAGTGGCATTATACTTTTACATGAATACTTTAAATGGAACATCCTAGCCCTATTTAATTAGTTATCTAAAATAGTGGAAGCCAACGTGTTATTAAACCCTATTTAAAAAGTATTACTTAAATATACAGGATGGCCACACGAAAACTTGACACGCTGATTTTGGACAATATTATCGTAGGAAAATAAAAACGCTCGGACAGGTCGATTTTTGTTCCGAGGGGGACATTTTTTAACGCTATTCGCAGCATTGTCACTTCAACCCTAGACCAGTGGGGTGAACAACCCCTAGAATTTAAATAAGGAATAAGGGTCGAGTTGCATATCGTTTGAAAATCCATTGAATTATCTAAACAACGATATGTCGTGTTTTAAATTTGGCTAAATTTTTTCCAAAAAAATGATTTTTTTCCGCAAATGAACCTGTTTGTAACTTTGACATTTATAAATTTTTGTACGCCACTGGACAGTTACAAGAGGGATGCAAGTAAACAACCTTTGACCCAACCGAAATCAGATAGATATATCCATTCACTGATTAACTTATCAACCTTTAATAAAAATTAGGTAGTTGTGTGAATTTTAAAGTTGATAAATAAAATTGTGTAGTGTCCAATAAGTAGTTATATTCCAAAAAGTAGAGGAAAATGTTAGTTACAATTTACAAATTATAGAGCTAAACAAAAGTATATTTGACTTGTTCAACAACTGACTCAGAAGTCCCTCTTATTTTCGAAATCTCAGAACTTAAATGTTGCAATTCAAAGACTATTAAGTTCCGAATGATAACGACAAAAATGACACTTAATAAAACATTGCACTTTAAATGTAACCTGGTCATGTAAAAGACCTAAAGTCCCTAAAGGTAGTAGAAAACAAATATCTGAAAACAAGAAACTAGATGTTCTGCTAGTCTTTGAAGATAATCCCCATACCAGTTTAGGGAAAGTAGCGTTAGACAATGATCTTGGCCATCAAACAGTTCTTAGAACGCTAAAAAAGAATTGGCATCCCAATAAAGTAAATTTAGTGCAGGAACTTATAGAAGATTTTGATAGACGAATTGAATTTTGTGAAATTCTAATGGAAATAAATAACAGAGACCCGATGTTTTTTAAAAAAGTTATTTTTTCTGAAGAAGCTACATTTCTCCCAAACAGTCATGTGAATCAACAGACTTTGCGGTATTGGGCTACAGAAAATCCACACTGAATGTAGGAGTACCGTACTCAATACCTAGAAATGTTTGGGCGGGAATAATAGATAATAGGATTATAGGACCATACTATTTCGAAGAAACCTTAACAGGCCCTTGATATTGCAAAAATAACTCCGGAAGTTAAAGCGAAAGTTCGAGAAAAATTCCCTGCTCGTCTTTCGCATTTTATTTTAGCTGACGGTGAACAATTTGAGTACTTGCTTTAAATTTGGTTGTACTTAATTATAATATTTATTGTAATATTAAAAATTTAATAAACATATTTTTTGACAACATGCAAAAATGAATTACTTAGACAAAATTCATACGGGTGAATAGATATTTAAAAGACCTTTCAATTGATGTATTGCAAGACCCACTTTTCTATTTAAAATTTTTATTGATAACGTCATCACGCTTACAGAGATGACATCAAAAATAAAAAGGTGATCTGACGAATCTGACGAAGCACCCACTTAAAAATAAAAATCGACGGGTCTTAGGATTTTCCCCTACAATTGCCGATTTACGAAATTATGAATTTATTCCTTTCATTTGGACCATACTGTATATAGGTCATATCTGTATACATCATTATACAACTGAGAACTACCTATTTTTTCATAATGAATTCCGGATGTCTGATTAATTTCTGATGTAGTATTTTTATGTACTTTTAGAGGTCTTTTACCGCATTTCACGGTACAATTTACGTCGTTATCAATCGACATAATTTTATAAGGACCTGTGTATCTAGGGTGATTTTTTTATTTTTGCTAAATCTTACAGATTCATCTGTCATTAAGATATTATCACCAACTTTAAATGTAATATCCTTAGAATAACTAATTTTAAGGCATGTTTGGAGTAAGTATAGCTTCAAAACATTTGCTTAAGGCATCGTGACAAGTTAAAATAAATAAATTACCGTTTTCACTAATCTATATAAACCTTTTCAAATGCGCTTTCTGGGGTATCGGTAATTTGTATGGCATTTTAACTTAATCATTTAAACTTTTATTCTTTTGGCATAATTCACACCTTTTGACAAAATTCTTTATATCAGTTTTTCCAATTATATATTTTTTCGTATATGTTTATACATACGGTTAACTCCTGGGTCCCCCAGTGGGAAATTATTTATATTCCTTAAAAATCTTAATTTTTTCATCCTCGGTTAAATTGGTTAAATTTTAATCAGAAATGATGTACAAAAAATGTAATATTAGTATTTCTAAATAAATACCTAAGCATCGTTCGAATTATTTCCGATTTGATGGAAATTTGGGTATGGAAATATTTTCTACTTTATATTTCACCCAACTCTTTTTTAAGTCTATTAATGTGTTATATATATTTTCATATCTCGGTAAAAACTAACAAAAATAAAAATCTATTTTTCAGAGATATAAAAGAAACCCTTTCCTTACTTATGGATTCGAGAATTTTATTTTTACATTGTAGTATATTAATGAATTGTAAATTATTGCCCTTTAATTTTAATTATTTACTAACTGAAATTGCTATCGACTTTTTTTGAATGCTTTTTAAAATATTATCATTTATTTTCTCAATTTTTACATTTGGAAGAATATGTGTTTTCGTAAATTCACAAAAATCCGAATAAGATATTTCTTCTTCATTTACACTCTAAACAACTATTCTAAGTGCATGTGCATTTGCCTAGTTTAAATATGAAATCGAACTTATATTCTGTTAATTTTAATTTAAATTTCATTAACATGGAACTCGGGTCATTGTAATTTTTGAAATAAAGTAGACTCTTATGGTCACCAACTACGAAAATTTGGTCTCAAATAAATATGGACGAAAATTATTACAAACCCAAACGATTACTAATAATAATATAATCTTTGTCGGCTGAATTTAAAGTTCTAGGTCGGTCTTTGCCTATTTCACCTCGAGATAATGTTCCGCCAATTGCAAAAAAACCTGAAGCGTCTGAAGTGACTATGAAGGATTTTGAAAAATCGGGGAACTGTAATAACGCAGGATTAATAAGTTTAGATTTCAATTCTTTAAAGGCTAATTGACATTTTGGAGTCCGATTGAAATTGTGGTTCTTTTTTAACAAATTTGCTTAGACATTCTTCTAAATTCGTAATGTTTTGAATTCTTACTAAAGGATGTAATGATTGATCTGAAGGATTCACTTCTATTTGATGGAATCCCGTGATAAATATAAAATATTAAAATATTTGGAATGGCCAAGCTGGTTGTACATCAGTAATAGTAGGTATTGTCTATTGCGATTTATAGTAGAAAATCGTTTCGATTTACAGATGAAGCAAGCTTGTACGTTGGCCTAAACAGGGAGGGTGCGCCCAGATGGGTTACGAAAATTTATTAATGTCAAATCCCGTTTTATAGTTGTTCAGGGAACAAATAGTAATAACATTAATATTAGGTAAAAATGTTTATCAGATTTTGTTGGTGTCGATCCGTAAGTTAATGACTATTAGGTATAGGGGAAAAATAATTGATGACGTTAAATTCAGGATTTGATCTACCTCTCTTAATACTAAAGACTTGACGAACAACTGTATTACAAATTCATGATCAGGAGATTATTTACTCGATGTTTTTCTTGAACTTGAATAGTCATTAACTTAGACAGCGATAAGTTTTCAGAAAAACCCCGAGTCAAGTCGCTTTCTCTTCTGTCATTTAGAAACACAAATTGTCTTAATAACACTGTAATAAATGGATTAAGGCATTCAATTACGATTAAGGCATTCAAATTTAAAGTGAAATTTATCTACCGGATTAAGGGAACAGGTAGTCTTAGGATCGAATTTACCATGGTCGCTTTAGTTTAGTTTTGAAGTTTATGTGGTTCGGTACTATTTTAAATAATTATAGAAAATGAATGAGTTAGTGAATTGTGATCAGTGTTCTTCCGAAATAAATTTGGACAAACAGGAATTCGAAAACCGAAAGCGTAGTCATCTTTCTAGTGATGCCAAGGAAATAGTTCTAAACGTTTATTCTGGTGAGTAATTGTAATTATACTTACCTGTAAAACATATTACGTATGTAATATAAAAATATATTTGATTTTGACACAAGTCTTATTTACAGGGCTAAAAAATGAATTGTCTTCCTCCGAAGCCCTAAAAGAAACTGTTTTTTTAACAAAAGTGCCACAGTCAACTGTATACAAAATTATTCATGAAGGGGTTCAACCTAGAAAAAGGCGAAAGGATTCTGGGTCATCTCATTCTATTCCACAGGTTCTTTTAGAACCGATTAGAGAAACGATTTATAATATGTTCTCTGTAAATAGTTTTCATACTTTAAACACATTATTTTTACGTCTAAAACAAAAAATGATAATAGAAGACTGTCATAAAACGACATTATGGAGATTTTTAAAATCCAACGGTTTTAAATTTAAAACCATTGACAAAAGACAAACCATCATGGAATCCAGCCGTTTAGTAAAATGGAGAATAGAGTATCTTAATTCTATTACTCAGTATCGGCGAGAAGGCAGGGACATTTATTTTTTAGATGAAACCTGGTTCGACACTCACGATATCCAAAAAAAATGTTGGACTGATGGAAGCTCAAAATGTAATGTAGACACTCCTCCATCTCGAGGAAAAAGAATATGTATTTTGCATTGTGGTGGAAAATCAGGTTGGGTAGAAGGAGCTCTCTTGTTGTCTGCAAAGGATGTACGGGATAGTAGTTTAGACTATCACCAGGACATAGAAAGTACTCTATTTGAAAAGTGGTGGGAGACTACATTATTACCAAAACTGAAAACTAACAGTGTAATAGTTTTAGACAACGCCCCGTATCATTCCCGGTTGGTTCGAAAAAAACCAAATAGCAATTCTACTAAATCCGTCATTCAAGACTTTCTGATGGAGAATGATATATTTTTTGAACAAGATTACACGAAAAAACAGTTGTTGGAACTTTTACAGTTAGTTGATTTTAAACCAGAATTTGTTGTTGACAACATCGCAATAAATCAAGGATTTAAAATTTTACGTTTACCACCCTACCACTGCATACTCAATCCTATAGAATTGTTATGAGCACAGTTAAAAAATATTTCTCGATCAAATAACTCTTCTCCTAAGTCCACTTCTTGTGTCATCAATGTAATAAGAAATGCATTTAACGATATAACTGTTGACAATTGGAAAAACGCAATCCAACATGTTAAAAAAATTGAAGACAAATATATGACATTTAATATTACCATTGAAAAAATTATAATAAATTTGGACGATACAGACGAAAGTGATATTTCGGAACCTAGTGACTGTGATAGTGATTTAGAAATGTAGACATTTAGGTATAGGTATTTCTACCAAATAAATCGAGTTATTATTTTTTTATTAATAATACTTAATTAGTTTGAATATTTTTGTTAGCTAAACATGTCTATAATATTAATCTTTTTGAAATGTATACTTTCATACCAATGGAAATCTTATTTATTTTTTTATAGTTTCAATTAAATATTACTGTGTAGGTCAGAGTTTGGTCATTAAATAGTTAGTAAAAATTTAATAGGAAATATTTTTTTCTTTAAAAAAAATTCTACCTAAAACTCACTTTTTAGTAAAAATTCTATTAATTTTTATTAAAACTACTACTAAAACCTCGACTAAAACAAATACAAAAAATCAAATTCTCGAAATCTAAACCTCGAGATCTATAAAAATACCAATGTTTAAAACTACCCTAAAATCTTCCAAGTAACCCATTTTTTGAGCACCAAATGACAACTACAACCTAAGCCGATTCTGATCAGCATATTGGCGAACGTTTCAAGCGGTTGCCAGATCTTTGCGCTTTCTACTATAAATCGCAACGCACAATAAAGGGAAAGAATTTCCAATAGTATTTTCATTTACTTTTCTGTAATACATTACGATGCGCCAAAGGGGTTTATTAGTATGGCCAGGCTTTCGTTTAACGCATAATAAAAGTGAGTTATATGTACTTTGACTTTCTACAATAATTCCATCTTTCAGTATTTGTTCTGTCTGTTGCTCGATGTCTCCGTGTTGACTATATGGTAATCTATATTGCTTTATATTTACCGGTTCTGAATTTACTTTCAAAGGAATTTTATGTTTTACTGCTTGTTGAAATATCGCCTTCTAAATTAGAAATAACTGAATATTCCTGAATCAGTTCTAACAAGGAGTCTTTTTCAACGGAATTAAAATGTTAAGTCTTAATTTTTCTAAAATATTATTTGTTCTTTCACTGCTGACATTGATATTGAAAAACAAATTTAAGTTGCCATGTGTTCTGGTTTATTTGCAGGAATTTGTCCTCTAGGTTTAAATACATTTACCGAAGAGTCAAAAACGTGCCTATCAGTGAAGTATCTTTGTGAAACCTTTCTTGGTTGAATATTGAGAGGTTGAGAAGGGAATTAATTATTTTGATTATTTCTAAAGTGAACATTTGGAACATTATTATTTTGATAATTAACGCTAAAACCTTGGGTTTTGTCCACCGAAATTGGTTATATTGTTTTCACTTCCTTGAATGGTTTTGCGATTAGAAAATCAATTATCATTAAAATTTGAATTTTGTAAATAACCATTTTTTTTAATATAAAATTTTCTTCTAACACACAAGACATCGCTAATTCTAGAGAATCCAGGTTTCTCAATCTAACCATATCATGTACGTGGACAATTGAAGCGTGAATAAACGTTTTCAAAGCAGTTCATCGTAACTTTTTTAATTTAAAGGTCGGCTCTTCAGCAGGTAAATTCATAGAAATGAATTTTGATGCAATGAAACTTCTAGATTTTTGAATGTGTTGACCAAAATTTATGAAAGATTCGTTTTTCAGTAGTTTCAGAATTATTATTTCTTGAACTAAAAAATCCAAGTTTCTTTGGTCCCCAAAACTTAATTTAAGAAGACTTTTCAAATGATTCCAAATTCTTACTTCTGGTCTAGAACCTACTAACGTTAAAGCATTTCTGGATAGTTTTCCTATAATGGCTAAAACTCATTTATAGGGTCATTTGCATTTTGAGTATTCGATTGGTCGATTAATCTTCTACAAATACCTCCAGGGTTCCGATGTTACCATTAAATATGGGTATTATATCAATGAAAAATTTATTTAACTGATAATTGATACGCTGATCATGGTTTGGCATTGTATATTCACTTTAAGCTAATTTATTTAAATTTTCTCATAAATCTCTAAATTTTGAATTTTTTTTAAAATACTATTTAGTTAACTGTACTATTTATTTTTCGTAGAAATATATGCACTAATATTCTAATAAAACTTTGCAACTTAATAATATTTACTATATATATTCACTAATACCCAAAAATAAATTTGCGGGTAGTTATCTGATAATAATACATTAAAACAATATGAATAAAATTCCAACTTGACTCATAATTTTCAAGTTTCATTGTACAGTTGCAGAATTATTGCAGATTTGCTGTTGAAAAGATCTATTGATAATAAAGCAATTTGAAAAATAAAATTTTTTAAAAACTAGTCTTCGAAATATTAATACATAATATACAATATACAATATATACTTTAGTTACCCACAATAGAGTCCAAAATTTGCCACAGAATTGAAATTAAAAATAAAGAAGATGAAAACGCATGATTGGCTCACCTTTCCTGGCTGAAGGGATTAGAGGGTCAAATATGTTAATGACTTTGAAAACATACTTTTTTACAAAAGGGAAGTTAAGAATTTGCCGACAAACTAAGAACTGCCTTTTATTATTCATTCACTGCTCATTGAAAATGGTGTAAACTTGTCCAGTGCTGATTACTGTAACTTTGTTTATTTATTATTTTTGTGGTAAAAAATTACATAATTTTATTTTCTCAAAAATGTTTGCACCTCTTTTAAAAAAATGATTGCGACGCACATATTGCGTCATGAGCAGTACACAGTATTGGTTCATGTGTAGTTGCTCACTGACGCATAACTAATATAAATTTAATTATTTTACTATTTATTATGACAATATACGTAAATAGAAGAAAACCTGCATTCATGCTCTCTAAAACTAAAGAAAAAAATGAAATAATAAATGTGTTGAATAAGAAAATAATTAGGTTAGGTTTCAACAGTTCTATAAATTGTTATGATATTTCTGAAAGCAACGTTCTAGACACAATCCCGGAATATCGGCACATGCTTTGCAATAATCATGGCATCCTTTCTAATGCCTGCAAGTTCAATAACTGAGTACTGGAAGTCTATGAAAGGCATAATAAACATTATAGTGTTTGTATGAATTGTACATCATCACGTCAAAAATATGAGTATTAGGATCATTAGGGTCTTAGGTGAATTCTTTGGCAATCTCGGAAACGCCATTCCACTCACTTCCAGTCTTGGAATTGTTCTTCCTCCGAATTATATAAATATGCTAATGCGATCAGTTGTTCCTCAGTTAGTCTTTAATGATTAGACTATCTTGGCCATTTTGAATCAGAAGTTCCAGAAACGGGATTGTCTGCCATATTATTGCAATAAACAGTCGAATTTCTGGACCAAGTCGGTTTCTTATACTTTAGACTTACATCGACATGTTTGTGCGAAGGCGAGACCTCAACTCCGTTGCTCACACACGCACATACACAGCATAGTGAGCCTGGGTCTCTCATCTTCCATATCTGATTTACTGATATAGAAGACGGGGAACCGATTCCACCAACCCTTGTCTGTACGCTTTCACCCTCTTTAGCATTCGTCCATTTACTTCCCACAAGATATCACCCCATGGGCTGGTGGGGTGATATAACCTGTTCTCTTTTTTTGGTTTAGAGGTAGCAGTCAGCCCTTTTCTCCTGCTGTTCTCCCACGTTGTTACCTTGTGTTCTTTGCCTCTGTTGGTTTTATTCTCTTCTTAGTGGTGTGTGTTTGTTCCTCCTTGTTGGGTTTCTGGTCTTCTTATTGGTTCTGGTCCTCTTCTATTTGCTTCCTGGGCCTTGTGTATCTCCTGTAGTCCTCTCTGGTGTAGTCCACTAATTCCCTTAGCTCCTGGTTCGGGTGGTCTTGCAACTCATCGAAGAACTTTCTCGCTCTGTACGTCATCACCTCTAGGAATGGTGTGGCCTCTGTTTCACTATATATTTCGTTGTTCTTCATATACCAGGGGACGTTAACTGCCATTCTTAGGGTGATGTTTTGTTGCCTTTTTTGTGAGTCTTTGCCATGTGGCCCCAAGCTACTGATGCATATGTTATAATCAGGATGATTACGGAACGCATTAGTAGTAATTTGGTCCTCAGATTCAAGTCGCTTCTTCTTCCTAGTCGGCAGTAGGCTCTAGCTTGGTTCACACGGTCTCATACTTTCTCTACGTGTTGTTGGAACGTCAGCCAATTATCCATGGCTACACCAAGGTACTTAGCACTATGAGTCCATCCAACGTATGTTTCATCTAGCTCTGTTTCCTCTTCTGGTCTGTGAAAATATTGAAAAAACCACAAGTACAAAATTTTTTAAAACTTCTACAAACCGAACTAGGGACTGATATTAATAGAACCGTAGTAGAAAATCTCACTACACTGAGACGATCAAAAAAAGTTGTCTTGACGACATCTTCAGATATGTCAAAATTAATAAATCATATACGTCTTAATAGAGAAGAGATAAAGAAGGAGCTTGATAAAAACTATTCTTTTGAAATATGGAAGAAATTGGCAACTTACACGTTGGTGGGAATCATGGTGTATAACGGTAGGAGACCCGGAGAGATAGAGAGATTATTGGTATCTGATTTTAAAGAATCATCTCAGTCTTATGAAGAAAACAGCGAATTATTCTCTAATCCATCTACCAATAATTATACCAGAAGTGTCTTAAGAGGAAAACTAGGCCGAAACGTTACTATCGTATTGACTTCTCATGAGGTCAGTACTATTAAATCTATATTAGAATATAGAGGACTAGCTGGTGTTAATTTTGATAACCCTTACGTGTTTAGGTTGCCGGGTAAGAAACCTTTCAAATGTTTAAATGCGGGATTACTATTAAAAAAATAAAACAACAAATAAATGCTCAGCATCCTGAAAGATTATTTGCAACAAATATACGAAAAAATTTAGCTACAAAAACTACCAAACTCTCTCTAAACGCTGATGAAAAAGACCACGTTATTCAATTTATGGGACATTCTGAAAAGATTCATAAAAATATTTACCGACAACCTGACATGGAGAAAGACATTACGGTTATGCCATTAGTATTAGACTTCGCAACTGGAAATGAAAAGGACTTAAGTATGACTAAAACTACCACTAAAAATAGTTCAAAAAAAGATGTATTAGAAGACAAAACAAATTTATGCGAATCCACAGGAAAAAACAAACAATTGAAAATGTCGGAGTTTAGTGGATCAGAATATAATCCAGACAGTGAATCAGACGACGAAAGTGCCAAAATAATGGTGCCAAAAAGGAAGAAAAGATTACTAGGTAAATTTATTAGAACTAATTATAATTTCTTGATTTTTGTTGTAGTACATTTAATAAATACAATGTAATCAATTTTTATTAAAACATTACTTATCATTTCTCATCTGACAATTACATTAACAGCCTACTTTAATTTTAATTTCCACAGTCTTTAAATGCTTTTTTTCATTATCTTATTCCAATTTCAGCTAACTCCATTCTTAAAGATCTAATAGAATGGCATTAGCCGAAATTCGAATAAGAGAAAAAAAGCATTTAAAAAACGATGGAAATTAAAGATAAGTATACTTATCTATCCATATTTACTATGAATAACTTCCATAAAGTAAGAGTTTAAACAATTACTTTATTTATTGTTATTTATTTTTATTAAGCTAGATATGATCATTATATGTTTTGCCTATGCTGTGCAATATACTGGGCTTAAGAAATAATGTTAGCCTTCTAATCCTAATTACCTAATATACAAAAGGAATCTCATGAAAGAGCTCTGTTTGATTTAAGCGATTTCCATAAAGTTTTATATTTTAGACCAATATTTCTTTAGTTCATTTAATTATATTATACATTTTTATAAAACACTCTCCATTTATAAATAGTATTTGTCCTTAATACTTACTGTACTAGATATGTCTCTGGGATATATACCAAGAAGATCCTGGTCTACAGAAGAGAGAGTTGCAGCTCGAAGTCTATTTAAAAATAATATTGAAACTGGAAAGTCTCCCAGCTTTGAAATTTGCAAAAACATGTTAAAAAAATGCGATGCATTACGTTTGAGATCCCCTGCTCAAGTAAAGCCTTGGATTCATTTTCAGATAAAACAAAAAATGTCCATCTCAAAAGGTTAGTACACTTATTTTTTGAACTTTAATATAGGTCTCTTAGACGAAATTTTAAAGTCATGCAATGACATGTATACATCTGTTATTTATCATAAATGAGAAAGCGAATTTTATTTTATTTAAGCTAATCAACTACAATATTGGTGGTTCAGTTATATTTACGATTATTTAGGCTGAAACCTCTTAACAGTTTGAGAGGATAGATAGAAAAAAAATACCCTTACGAATGTAATTTTTATAATTACATAATAAATCAGTTAACCACCTCAAATACTAAGCGATGAACTTAATAATTTTCAACTAAGATTAACACTTTGCCCGAGAGCTGCACTTCACTTTTAATTTTATTTAGTAGATGTACATTAATTTTAAAAATTTGTAACTGGTTTTTTAATTTTGTTTTGTTTGTTTTTGTCCTTTTATGTGTTTAAATTGAATATAAAATCATTAAAACACTAATTAATATTCTTATCTAAGGTGTTTAAATGTTAACGAAAATTTACAGTTTAACAATGAACAGTTTACTATTTTTTCTTTAATATGTACAAGTATAAAGGTATAGTTCTAGATACTTGAAAGACACTGTTTAAGGTCTGCTCTATATCTAAGATTATATTCATCTTCTTCTTCTTCTTTCAGTGCCGTGCCTGTCTTCAAGCGTGGGCCATCTCCATGACAATTTGGTTGAATTGGTCTTTATCTGTCGCTACTCGGAATAGCTTCTATTTTATTCATGATGTCAGCTTTAAGCGTCCATGTGTCACATCCGTAGAAAAGATTGCTCCATACGTAACAGCGGAGTGTTCTTAACCGCGTCTGAACTGTGAGGTTTCTATTAGTGAGAGTTGGTTTCCATTTGCTGAATGTCCTACGTGCCATTTCAATCCTTGCTCTTACCTCTTCATCGCACGTTATGTCATTGTTCAGCCAGCTACCCAAATATTTGAAATGTGATACCAGTTCAATGTTGTGTCCATTGATTGTAATCGGAATTGGTTCTATGTTTATTCTACCTACAGTCATCCATTTCGTTTTTCTGATGTTTACATTAATACCCCACTTTCGACCAGCCTCATGCACTCTATCCAGCAGCATTTGCAAGTCCTCCATGTTTTCTGCAATGATGGCAGTATCATCTGCGCACCTTACGTTGTTTATAATTTCGCCACCTATCTTTACTCCCTCCGTCCTGCCATATAAAGCCTTTCGAAATATGTTCTCTGAATAAAGGTTGAACAACAGGCGTGATAAAACACATCCCTGTCTTACTCCGCTTTTTATTGGTATTTCATCTGTAACGCTGTCATCTAGCCTGACCCACTACTGTTTGACTATGATACAGGTTTAACAGAAGGCGCATATCATGATAGTCTACGTTATATGATTTTAGACATTGGAAAAGTTTTGTGTGTTTGACTCGATCAAACGCTTTTTCGACACCAATAAAACATATATAGACCTTCCTTTGTTAACAGCGCCCTTCCACCATCGTTATGCAGCACTGTTGTGTTTTTTCTTTTATATATGCCAGAATGTTCTTTTAGCTTTTTATGCAAGTTAAAGTCATCGTGTATGGTCTGAAGATGTTCGATTTCTTTGCAGGATTCCCGAAGCCACGTTTCCTTTGCTTCTTTAATTTTTTTGCGAATTATAAGATGTATTCTCTTGTATTCAATATGATTATTGTTTTTGTGTTTTCGTCTCTCCTCCATGAGGTTAAATATGCCCGGTGTCATCCATCCCTTTTTTCCTTTTTTCCCCTTTGGCTTTACTAACTGTTGAACTCTTCCATTTCTCAACGAAGCTTTGATGTCTCGCCAATTTTCTTCGACACTTTTGTTTTCAAGGTGACATGATATAGTTGTATGTATATTACCATTTATTTCCTGGGTTAGTTCTTTAATGATTTCGGGGTCTTTTAGTACATGTTGTATTCGTGAGGTCTTCGTTGGTTGTTTCATCTTTTTAAGTTTTACGTTTAATACCGAGCAGAGCAAGTTATGATCAGAGTGTACATCTGCTCCAGGATATGTTTTCGTTGACTTATTACAATTAGGGAATCGTTGGTTAATCAGGATGTAGTCGATTTGATTTCTTACAATGTTGTTCTGTGTATGTTGGGGGGACGTCCTTGTGTATAGTCTCCTGTATGGGAGGCTGTACCAGGTATTTGTAATTACGAATTCTTCTTCCTGGCAGAACTGTATGAGTCGTTTTCCTCTGTCGTTACGTACTCCTAGGCCGTACTGTCCGGTGACATCTTCTGTTGTTTCTCTGCCCACTTTTGCATTCCAGTCTCCCATAATTATAGTGATTTCGTGTTTCTTTGTCGCCTTCATTATGTCTATAATTTGTTGGTAGAACTGTTCGACCTCGTCATCATCATGGTCAGTAGTAGGTTCATAAACCTGCACAATATTCATGTTTATAGGTCTCATCGCCAGTTGCAATATCATTACTCTATCTGACAAGGGCACAAACTTTCGTACTGATCTGTTGAGGGATTTATTCAGTATTATGGCCACTCCATTTCTGTGAGATGCATTTCTCGTTCCGGATGTGTAAATTGTATAATCTCCTGAGTCGAAATTGGTTGCGTCCGGCCATCTAGTTTCGCATACTCCCAGTATTTGTATGTCTATTCTCTGCATTTCCAATAGTAAGTTGTTCAATCTTCTCGCATCGTAAAGCGTTCGAACATTCCATGTTCCTATTCTCGGATCAGATCTTATCCATTGATTTCTCTCTCGAGGTTTTCGCATGTTTACGACCTGAGAGGCCTCGTGGTATAAATGTGTTTTTCCTCTCCTGCCGAATCTTGGCCTCCGATTTCCATGATTAGTAATATTTTGCAATTGAGGTATCAATGCCATGGTGATTTTCCTGGGGAATCTTGAAGATCTTTAATACAGTGGTTTCCCATTGCCTTCTGTATCCTTATGCCGTTGACCATTTTATTGGTTCATCAGCCTGCGGGGTCAATTTCTTAACCCCAGGGCAAGAGGGTGCCCTTCACTTGCCAGCTCTTCCACCCGAAACTGTTGGCCAGCAAGTGGGGACTGCTTATTCCGGCAGTCGTTCGGTCGTCAGAGCCTCGTCAGTTATCTAGCAGGGTGCACCGCATAACTAAGGTTATCGCTCGGGCAGGTGAGGTTGACATTTGGGTTAGCATTTAATTCTGCTTTCACCCCTTACACATATTCATAGCTTGCACTAATTCTTATAGCTACTACCTTTTTTATAAATTGTTTTTGCTTCAGTTTATAAATACATTTTAAAATCTAACACTAATCTTCATTCACAGATAAGAAACGGAAGTCATGGACAACATCGGAAAAAAAATTTGTAGACAAATATTCGATGAAGACGTTAACAGAGGAGTATACCCAAGCATGACAAAATTTAGTGAGGCCATAAAAAAATATCTCGAATTACATGAGAGGACCCCAGAAATGATTGTTTCGCATTTACAACATGCAATCAGAAAATTTATGTAATAATCATATATATATTATATATATATATATATAGATATTAAAAATATCTATGCAAAATACAATTTTTTATTTTTTATGTTATGTATATTATTTTTTAGTATTTTAAATCCCTGTTTAGAACCTTAGAACATTGCTGGGGGCCAATATTAATTTTGTTACTATTCTGTAAGTAATAAATCCATAATTTTTGTTATAAATGTATAATAACATTTCTAAACACACAATAAAGTTAAATCGAAAACATAAAGTAAATATTATATCAAAATTCTTTATTGAATTAATTACCACATCTGATAAATTAGCTCTAAGAGTAGTTTCAAGTTAATACGATACATAATGATAAAGGTAAATTATATTTTAGTAGTTGTTAACGTTTTCCTAATTTTTGGTTATTTTGGTTTATAAAGTAAATATTCTAACAATTTTATATCCTAGATTTTTAAAGCTCTCGCAGATTTAAATATGGCACCTGTAATAACCAATTACTGAAAAATCTATTAAAGTATTATAAAACAGTTAATCCAGGGCTGACTTAACAAAAAATTTATTTGTTTAAAAATATTCTTATAAAGAATGTTAAAATATATTGAATGATTGTTCTAAACACGGCTCTGTAGTCATATTATCCAATGATTTGTATTTATAAAAATACAAACTCAAGTCAATTTTTGGGACTTATTGAGATAAGTAAATTTTATTTTAATCGAAAAATTAACAAAAAACTCCGATACCATTTCGTTACCATCATTTTAGTAGTAAAATTGTTTGCGGAAAAATAAAAAGTAGATAAGTAGATTAAGTTTTATCTGCTCTTACGGATTCTAAAAAGCATTTTAAAAAATTCGATCTATTGAGCGTAGTTCTTCGGAAAGACGATCCTGGTTTTTTGTTTTAGTAATACTTTGATAGATTTATCTGATAATGGTTATTATGCCAACCAAATATAAAAATATTATACACAGTAATTCGAAAATTATGAGCTCCAAAAGAAGTAGACTAAATTGAGAAAACGTCCTGTATCTCAGTTATGAAGGTTGGAAGAAAACCTAGTAAATATATATTATTTAGAACCACCGAAATGACGCCCGTCTACAGTTATAATTAGGCCCTTTCCCAATGAAACACCCCGTATTAGAAGCAAGCATAACAAGATGAAAAAGTGAGTACAATAAATAATGCGAGTTAGGATACATTCAAAGTACTATGGACAAAGAATAAGGACAATGAAAGATTTTTACACACGCTTTAATATAATTTGACGTAACTGTCATTTCTCACGATTTTCGTACAATTTGTCATTTTTTATCAAATTGACTTGTATTTAAGCATATTACATAAGCTTTAATGTACTTTTGACGTAAATGTCATTTTTGACGTTTTCCTACAATTTTTCATATCAAATTGACTTGTATTTAAGTATATTACATACACTTTAATATAGTTTTGACGTAACTGTCATTTTTGACGTTCCTTGCACATTTGTCAATTTTTTTATAAATTTGACATTTACCTAAGCATACGATTAATCCAGTTTTGACGTAACTGCCATTTCTGACGTTTTTCGTACAATTTGTCAATTTTTTATCAAATTGACTTTTGTTCAAGCACATTACTTATGCTTTAATATAATTTGACGAGACTGTCATTTTCAACGATTTTCGTAAAATTTGTCATTTTTTATCAAATTGACTTGTGTCTAAGCATATTATATAAGCCTTAAAGTTCTTTTGACGTAACTGTCATTTTTGACGTTAGTCGCATATTTTGTCAAAAAAATTATCAAATTGACTTATAACTACGAGTATATTACATACGCTTAATCTAGTTTTGAGGTAATTGAATTTTTTGACGTTCTTCGCACAATTTGTCATTTTTTTTATCAAATAGATAATAAAAATTAACGAAAACAAATCCCAACACATAACATCTATCCTAAGAAAATGCCAATGTCCTCTTGTTATTATTAACAACATAGTGATACCCGTAACTTCTTGTATCAAATACCTGGGATTACACTGAGACTCTAAACTCAACTGGAGGGAACACCTAGCCAAGAAACGGAAGCAGATCAATCTAAAGTTCCGAGAACTATATTGGCTATTCGGAAGAAGATCGCCAGTCTCTCTACAAAATAAAATTTTAATATATAAGGCAGTCATCCTACCCATCTAGACCTATGGAATAGAATTATGGGGATGTGCCAGCAAATCTAGTATTGCTCTCATACAACGAGAACAATCTAAAATCCTTCGATCACTAGTCAATGCACCATGGTACGTCACAAACAAATTGATCCATCAATACCTCAGTATTCCAACAATACAAGAGACAGTACAAGAAAGAAGCGTAACCACTACCTAAAGCTGAACAGCCATCCTAACCAATTATTACAGCCACTAACCCGAGAACCAAACAACAGAAGACTGAAACGAAGCTGGCCAATTGATCTCAAATAAAGTGCAAGAGACCTTCTCATTGGAGAAGTCTCATCAGGACATTCCTAAGACCAACCTTTAGGTCTTATAGCCAACAGAATAGCTCATAGAAAATGTATTTCTGATTGCTGTTAATTGTACAATAAAAAAAGTAATAGATTTGTACGTATGTATATTGAATACGCTCAATCTAGTTTTTACATAACTGTCATTTTTGACTTTTAAACCAAAGTAAAGATAAATATTTTTAAATTTTAAATCGAAATTTCGGGCCATCCATACAAATCTTTGTTCAACACAAATATAAAATATTTGAAATAAAATTTTAACTGTGGCATATTCTTAAAATTGACGAATACTGTTAAAAATATTCATAAATTCACACGATAATCAATTTTTTTTAAAGTGGGCTTCTTTGTATGTATAGGTCAGATCGAGACCTTCCAACAATTTTGTTGTAACGGCAACATCGTAAGTACTCAATGTGCAACTTGCATACTAAAATACGTTTATAACTCCGCCTATTGGAAATGGAGGGGGTTTTGGTCTCAAAAGTATCAAAGTAGGTATATACGAGTATACAGGGTTGGGAGAAAGTATAGAACCAAGTAAATATCTTTAAAACGAAACGGACGATATTTATGAAATTTTGTAGGTAAGTGCAATGGGCCAAAATGCATTTGATGTACATTTTTTTGTTAATAATATACTTCCGGTTTAACTTCAACTTTTTTCATTTAAATGGGACACCCTATATAATTTTATAGATTTTGAAAGAGCTTGTTATTTCTCGAATTTGTACATACTGGGTTACTGGAAATAATTTGTAATAATGAGAAATAACTCAGTAAATTTATTTACTTTAGACTAATGAGAATAATAATTTAAACAAAATTAATTCAAATGTTCAAAATGCTCTCCGTTGACCTCCTCACAATATGCCAGCCTATTAACAAATTCTTGAGTCACTCTTTCCAAGACTTCTCCACGTATACTTCACATTCATCAATAACTCTTTGCCTCAATTCCTGTAGGCATGTTGGTCGTTAAACGTAAACACGTGATTTTAGACAACCCCAAAGAAAAAAAATCTAATGGGCTTAGATCCGGAGAACGAGCAGGCCACTCTATGAATCCTCTACGTCCAGTCCATCGATTTGGAAAATTCGCATCCAGAAAATCCCTAACCCGTCTATCAGAGAGGGGAGGTTCTCCATTTTGTTGAAACCAAACATTTTGTGGTAACTGCCCATTCTGTTGAAGTACAGGAATAATTTGGTTATTCAGTAAATCTAAATATTTGTCACTATTCAAGTTTGTGTCTATAAAAAATAAGAATATAAGTCTATTTTCGACAATTCCCATCCAAACGTTCAACTTCTCTGGATGCTGGGTATGTGCTTCATAAATTCAATGAGGATTCTCATTTGACCAATACCTTGAGTTATGACGGTTATCTGTTCTATTTAAACAAAAAAGTTGCCTCATCGGAAAACACTACATTAGATGCAAATTGTTCGCGACATTACAGATGTCCATCAGTCGTTCGCAAAACTCCAGCCGTCAGTCAAAATCATCGTCTGACAATTCTTGTATCTTATACGGATGATACTTTTCACTTTTAAATATCTTCCCTACAGAACTTCGACTTATACCATGGTTTAGTGCCAAAATTGTGGTAGAAGTTTGAGTTGATTCCTCTAAATCAATTGCAATGTTTTGTCTAATAGTTTCGTTCGTTGCGGTCCGCGGTCTTTCAGGTTTTGGCAAATTTTGGCCCATCCCAGTTGTATTAAAACGTTGCAATGTTTTAGTAACTGTTGAACGTGATATCGGATTTTTTCAGGATGCAAATCATTAAAAATATGACACACTTCTTCATACGTTCTAACATGATCATCATTAATATTTCAATACGATCTTTTTCATTTAAATGAACCATTCTTAATTGTACAATTTATTTCCGTAAATTACAATTTCACAGTTTGGCAACAATTACCTACTAGATAGTACTCGTTTATTTCTTACTATTAATACAAATAATATCAATTTGTTTATCTAAATGGTACTTTACTTTTAATGTATAATAACTTCAAAGTGGTTTATTAAAGTGTTATATTCCTCGTTTTTACAGATTTTTTATACTAAACCCAGTATGTACGAATTCGAAATAACAAGATTTTTCAAAATCTGCAAAAATATACAGGGTGCCCCATTTAAATGAAAAAGTTGAGGATGAAGTATATTATTAACAAAAAAATGTGCATCAGCTGCATTTTTCCCCATTTCACTTACTTGTAAAATTTCATAAACATCGTCCGCTTAGTTTTAAAGATATTTACTTGGTTCCATACTTTATCCCAACCCCGCATACATGTTGTATAATAATGGGGATAGAACTGCTCCCTGTAACACTCCTGCTTCGGATAGCGACGTTGCTCACGGCTAGGCAACAGTAGTAATATAGTCAGCGTGCGGGAACTCTTGCAGGCAGCCCAATAGCCGACAGAAGAGACATAGTGCGCATAAAAAAAATAAACTGTCCTGACCTGTCATCAATGTAGATATGAAACGTGATATAATTTATTTCCATTTATTTGTTTTTTAATATAATAAAAATTGTAAAATATGGCATTCGGCTGATTAACAATGATTGGCAGCGTGGACGAAAGCTCTTCGAGTCCGGACATGTTGTAGCAGTTGAAAGAAAAAAAAAAGTAATAATTGTCAAAATTGTTGGACAGATGAAAATTTTCAACGTATATGATGTTAAGATAACACTAAAGTATTTTTTGAATTAGTCGTTAATGTCCGATGTTAATATCTTGTTTTCTATATTGTCAATTCTGTTAATGCTCTTTTCAGCTTGATTGCAATGTGTAAATGGAAAGTAGGTGTATCAGGAAAATATAAGCACATCTGTGTTTTAGTGTTGCGAATAATAACTGACTTTTAGTTATAACACCCTGTTATTATTTTTTGATATGTAAAAATCTAGTTTTCTAGGAAAAAATTGTAAGTGGTTCGATACTTCATGTCTAAATAAGATATAAACTGTCAAACTTTAAAATAAATTACGGGATTTAACCAGTGAAAAATAACAGTAAGTATGAAATATGAATATTTACCATAGTTTAATTTTATATTTATTGTATTTTAGGAATTTCATTTTTATTCATTCAGTTAATATAAAATTTTAATTACAAATCCGTTTTTCACTGGGTTTTAAAAGAAAATCCCAACACTTAATTTATTTCGTAAGTTCTCCAAAAAGTGCTAAATCAAAAACTACATCCCACAGGCAGTTACTAGGTTATGATAAAAGACTAAAATTGTCCGAATTATTTCCACACCAGCACCATTTTACGCCATCGGATTTTTCTTTGATGTGTTGAGGCATCCAGAAATGCAAAAATATGTTTTAATGAATTCGAAAATATTTTTGTTCACTTTTATATTTTATATAATTTAATAACGTGAAGTGTAATGTCAAATTTTCAGAAGTATGAGCAGTGAATGTGTTAACATGCTGATCTTGCATAGTACAAGTCCAGCTACTGATCCCATTGAATTAGGGCCGAGCTCCCTATAACTAACGATTATTTAGAAGATATATCTAACTTTTACACTTTTAGATACAAATTAAATTAAATGAATTAGTACCACAATCACAAAGGATTAAACGAGGCCTAATAAAAGGACTGGGTCAATATTCAAATCAATCAGTGGAAATTTAGATGATAGTGTTGGAGAGCGTTACGATACACTTATTCAGCAATTTCAACTAAACCAAAATAGATTAGTAACTGCCATCAAGACTGAAAATTCTTTAGCCGTGTCTTTAATTGAATTTGTTTTTTTTTGAATAAAAATATTTTTTAACAACAATCTTTTCAATTGTCAAGATTTAATTCGTGTGAACGCTTAATTAAAATATTAGCTGCTATTTATTGTTTGGAATCAAGTATTTTAATTTTATCTACATCATTTTATAATAAAAATATGGTAGTGGTAAATTAGATGTAGATTTACACATATATAGCAAATAATTCTTTTACGGTTTAAGAGGACAATCATTTAAATTCCGACGGAAAATAAGATAGGAGAGCTGATTACTATTATGACCTACGTATTGATTACAGTCGCTCAATTTGATTCCTAAATTCTAATTATAAAAATTAGTTATCTACAGGGTGTCCCATTTAAAGTATTTACGTAGAAGTATGACTATTTTGGCTTTATTGTTTTGAAAGCTCGGTAGTCGAAGATCTTATATGTTTCATTACTTGAAACTTATTACAAAAATATTTTTGGAAATGAGTTTAGAATATATTGGGAATATATTTTAGATATTTTTGCATAGTGAATATATTAAGCCGAATTGAATTTACCAAATAACTCTTAAATATTTTAAATGAGAGTTCAATGATCAGTCCAGACATGTTGGCGCCGATTCTCACGATTTGTATGCACTTGCTGAGATTGAATTCAAATTGAAATTCACAGCGTTACTTGAAACTAAAATAATATACACTGTGTTCATTTTATAACTTACCACCCCTGTAATCTAAAAACCGTAAAATGTTTCAAAATTCGTCGGATCACGTCGATTTTTATTTTAAGGGGAAAATTTTTACAGTCAAGTGGACTTGATATATTCATCCCCCTAACCCCCAGCAACCCCTATTTTAAAATCTTAAATAGAACTACCCCATATATTCTACATAATTTGAAATTTGGTCGAAATTTGACAAAGCTATATGCCAAAAACCACTTAGTTGACAAGAAAATATTTATTTATTGAATAAATGACAACGTTGAAAGAACTTATTTATTTACAGTAGTTTAAGCGTTTAAAAAACAAACTGATTCTTTTTTGTAATGAAACGTGAAAAATATATTTCCTAATGAATTACAATGATTACAGTTGGTTTTAAGGTCATTTAAAAACGTTATTTAAAGTACCTACAATGGCTTATTCCTTAAAAGAAAGAGTTGAAATTGTTTGGATTTACGGTGCCAATAATGAGTGTGTGCAAACGACAGCTCAAATATTTAACGACAGGCATTAAGATATATTTTTTTATGTGCTACAACTTTTGCAAACATCTGGATCTGTAAACAATGCTAAACAAAATTAGCCTAGAGTTTTAGATGCGGCAGCTGATATTAAAGTGATGGATCATTTTGTGGCAGATCCAACTACTTCTATTAGAAAAGTTTCAAACCAAACTGGAATATCAATTGCCTAGTATATAAGATAACAAAAGTACAATAGTTTCACCCCTATAAATTGCAAATACTTCAAAAATTGTATTAGGATGACTCTGATCGAAGATTGCAATTTCGTGAAATAATTCCAGAACAGATTAATAGGTCACCCAATCTACTGAAAAATATCTGACTTTTGGGCGAATGTACTTTTCCTGAATGGTCAAGTGAACAAGCAAAATTGTCGTTACTGATCAGATGAAAACCCCCATCTATTCCGAGAAGACCATACTCAACGCCCCCAAAAATTTAATGTATGTGCTAGAATTTCAAGGAATACCATAGTAGGTCCATTATTTGTAAACGGTTCTCTTGCCGAGGATATTTATTTAAATATGCTGCCGGACACAGTTGACTTACTTATCACAGAATTGTTGGAAAATCAAGTAGATCAGCACCGAAATCCTTTACTCCAAGAAGACATAATCCATTTTTATCAAGATGGTGCACCTGCGCACTATGCGTAATTGGTTGAATATCACATTCCCTGACAGATGGCTAGGAAAAGAGGGGCCATAGAACGGCCTGCATGATTTCCTAATCTTAGTCCAAATGACTTCTTCCTATGGGATTATCTCAAATCAGTGGTTTACAAAGGAGCACCACTAAATCTTCAAGATCGTATAACAGTTGAGTGTAGAGCTATAAGATGAAAAACCTTTGAAAAAGTGCGCGAGGAATTTAAGCACCGTCTTTATTATTGTATGGGAAGAAATGGTGAATATTTTGAACAATTACTAAAACAACAAAGGGTTATTAGCTTGTTAATACTATTAATTGTTTTTTTCTTTTTAATATTTTTGTAAAATTTTAACCAATTTTCAAGATTGATGCACTGATGTATTCCCCGTGAAAAGGGCTTTCAAATGATGTATAACAAGTGGGGTAGTTCTATTTAAGATTTTAAAATAGGGGTTGCTGGGGGATAAACATATCAAGAGCACTTGACTGTCAAAAATGTTCCCCCCTCAAATAAAAATCGACGTGTTCCGGCGAATCTTAAAATATTTTGCGATTTTTAAATTACAGGTGGTGGTTTTAAAATAAACATAGTGTATAACCTTATTTTAGATATGTCCAGGGTGTTCCTTTTATAGCAGTACATACATTAAAGATATAGTCTTTAAATAGAGTTTAAGTGTGAACGTCTAACAACACGTTGCACATAGATGTACAAGAATTTCAGTTTTATGATTTTGAAATCCCAGTCGTTAAAGGTAAAAATCATTTAGGTACTGGATGCCTCTTTTAAATTATTTACTTAGTAAACTTGAGTAAGTATATAAATTTTATAAATTTTAGCTTTATTGTTTGGAAAACTCGTTAGTTCAAGATCGTAAATATATTTTATTACCTAAAACTTATTATGAATAGTATTTTAGAAGTGTAATGCCTTATGCATATCATAAATAGGGATTTTTTTCTCGATTATTCTACATGTATATTTATTAGAAAAACTTTTGATAAACCGATAACTTATTTTGAATAATTCGAATGAAAGTTTAATGACCGCCAGACTTGCTCAGTTCTATTAGCGCTGAGATTTCCGCCACATGCATACTGAATGTATTTAACTTGTATGTAGCTGGACATTCTCAGATGTGTTACTTGAAACCAATACATGTTATTTTTGAATCAAATGTTTCATATGAAATTTATCCTAACTCGGTGATGCCGAAGTGTCTGTCACGTATTCGTCGGAGGTCATCAACTTTGAGGTATCAAATTACAGCCGACACTAGCTCTTTATGTGTATTCACACGTATGAAATGACTGCTTACGTATAGATGGTACAATTTGGAAAATGGCCAGCAACACTTCCCACTTCCTTCTGGCTCATTTGTACGACAAATTAAAAACGACTGGAAGGTTGCATCAGATGCAGTCAACCCCGCCCATAATTATACAGAGAGTGAATTTTTTTCTCCTCACATAAATCACCAGAAAAGGATACCATATTTCCCGCCTTGCTGCAAAACGGGGTAGAGGAACTGCAGTGTCTTCTTGTGAAACTCTTTCGCGCGAGTTTGGTGTGGAGTTACATACCGATGGGCTGGTCGATGGGGAAGGTCGTGTATGTACAGAAGACGGAGAAGGCTAACAATCCTCTTCCCAAATCCATTAAGGCACATTACCCTTACCTCATTCTTATTAAAAACAAAATTGTAGATAGGCATATTAGATAAGGGAGTCTGTAGAAAATTTCCTTTAAATCGCAAACAGTATGTCTACCAGGTTGTCCAACTCAAGGATTTGACTCTAAACAACCTCATAGGAACGATAGGCCACTTTTTATGGCAAAATAGATTTTTCGATCAACTCCATCCCCCTACACCGCAATTGATCAGAGGGAAAGAAGCAGGATATTCTACAATTGGAGCAAAAGCATGCTTAAAAATGTTTTCTGACAGCATCACTGCAATAGGTGTTGTATTTTGGGTTGGTCTCTGGGTGGTTTTGATCGACCCTCGTCTCAGTATTTTTTCCCAACTGATAGTGGATTTTTAGTGCTATGCTAGCGGCCTGTGTATAATTGTTATAGATGCATTTGAATAGATTTTCCCTATTACTCTTGAGTAAACTGTCAAGAGGAGGAGGAGGAGGAAGAGGAGGAGATGTCTGTAAAGTTCTACAAAACATAGTAGTTCCTTTTACAAAAATAAGGTTACTCGATAAGCTTTGTCATTCAATTTTGGAAGGCGTTTCATTTGCGGCGGAAGTAAAAAATTCGGGAATCATTCTAAATTGAAAATTTAGCCGGAACAAAGGCATCCCTCTGGAATATTAGAAGAATGTGTGGCAAATCATAGGGAATAAACCACAAACAGGTTTACTGGATTTGTCAAACAATGATAAAACCAATTGTCATATGCTGCGCGGTTGCCTGGAGGGACTCCAGTCTATTGCGGCGACTAAGTTGTCTTGATTTTAGTGAGTGCCATATGTGGGCAAAGCTATTACGGGCGCTATGTCAATTACCCCATCAACAGAAATAGAGATAATTCTAACACTCCTCTCTAGATTCTGCTGAGTGGAAGGTTAGAGTGATCTTCTACAGATCCATGTCGGTGACTAGTCAAATCAAGGAGGAGAGGCTCTGTGACCATTCTGGTCTGTTCTGTGAGATGAGTAGTCACCATACGTGCTGTCATCCAGGTCGACCAGTGAATTGTACACAGTTGGCTTAAAAATTCCAAATAGAGGTTTTAAACATTTTTTTTTAAATGTACGACTAAAATCTCATGACGAAAGTGTTAAATAGCTAAACATATACCACTTACGTGTTTGCAGATCTTCGCATTTTGGTAGGTCCTTGCAAATATAAATGAAAATAATATATATTTGTCTTTAATAAAGGATATGTTTTGTTCGGAATAAATTATGGTTTTTTCGACTATCATAAATAGCGGAAATAAAAAATAAAAAACTACACATTTTAAGAATGAATATGTGATATTTATTAAATTAAATAAGAAATAATTTATACATACCACTTATTATTAAACACATATGAGACGAAATGTATAAAAAAATGCATAAAAACATTATTCATACAAATAGATCCAATTTTAATTAATACATACAGCTTTTGAAATACATTGTGGATTTTATTCTGTACAAATATAAAGTTTATGGTAAATTAGTGAAAACCAAAAATTATGAATGATATTAATATTATTAATTATATATATTGGTTCATTAACTTTCAAAATAATGTTTATGTGAGAACATAATGAAAACAAAAATATAAATAAATTCTGGTCGGTAAGTACGTGGAGATAATGGGTTTTTAACTTAAAAGCTTCATGTAATTATTACATACGTTTGTTTGTAAAACTAGTCTATAACTCTGAACACCCTTAATGACAAAACAACGAAGGGACAAACTTTACTTATTTCCACACAAATTGCTAATGTGGCGAATGAAGTCATATTTCATAACAGATTTTTGTCCCTTTTCGTATCAATAAGCGTGCCCACATGTAGAACAGACACAATAGATAGAAAAATATATAGTTTTTAATTGGTGTTAGAATTACTTTCAGTGATTAATTATTCAAGTAAAAAAATTGTGTGCAATTACTTGAAACTTAAACATTTTAAATACTAAAAATAAAATTGCTGCATTGGCCGATACTGTTAAAATTTAAACCTCTCAAAATCTTGTCAATTAACTAAAAATTTGAAATATTTGAAATATTGATAATATACTTTACTCTGTTATTGATTAGGAGCACATGGTATATTCTAAATATGTGCTGAACCTACAACGAGTAATTTTATGGTCAATTTTATGACGCAAGTTCAATTCTAGGTAGGTCCTAAAAATTGTTCTAAAGATGATGTTCAACAACAAAAATCATCAATAAATTACAAAGTGTTTGTGTACCAAAACCTCTTATGACTGACTTTTAAAAGGTTCTGTTACTATTTTAACGATTACATTGGATAGCATTATTAGTTTTTTAAATATATGTTTTGATATGACTAATTTTAGGACAATAACAGAGCGCAGTCAAATTTTAGACTTAAATGAATTTATGAAAACATAAACCTATTGATATGATTTAATGGTTTCACTCAAGAATTTAGAGGACAATTTAAAATTAGTGTTATTTATTTATTATTTAATAAAAAAAATATATGTAAACTTATGATTACGATGGTAACTTTTTAAAAAATCCTCATGCCATAATAAACTTTTATTAAAATTTAATAAGACAGATATAAAAGACTTATATATTTATATATTACCGTCCTATAAATATACGATTATACATTATATCTCTAATGAAATTGATCTCTTTTATTTGATTACATTTTACTAAGTCCGTCTACAATAGAGGATTCTAAAAACTAGAGTAGATTTTGGAAAAGTGTGCAGAATGCTTGTTGTCAAAATTTCTGCCCTTAAGCAAAAATTAAAATTATGAATAAAATACACTTCAAATAAATTTTATAAATTCAAAAATAAGCTGTGTAGATATAAGATATAGTGTTTAGAGTCCTCTATTTCATTATTACACTTCAAACACTTTTGAAGCGTATTAATACCGCCTACACTTTGTTCTTAAAATCTAAGTTTTAATGTCATGAATATATGGAAGAATCAATGATTAAGTGCAGAGTAGTTGTTTAGTCCTTGGTGTTCAAAGATTGTGTACCGGATGTTCCAAAAATAAGCCAATGTCAAAATTTTATGTTGTTACAAATCAATGAATTATTTATTTCCTTTATAAAAATTAAACGGTTTTCCGTCATATTTGATTACTATTTAGACTTAGTTATTTTTTCAACTAAGAGATGCTTAAAAAGATGATATTTTTAACGCATTTTATAAAAAAAATTGAGATATGCATTTTATTAAAATGTTATCTTAATTTTTTTGGGGAAAGAAAAACCTTTTAATTTTTTTTTACAATAGCGAACTATTTTTATAATATTATCAGTACCTTCGATGAGGTTTTATAGGCATATAGGTGAAGTGGTCAGCATAATAAAATAGAGAAACTTAAAAAGCTATTAGTAAATCATACCTATTTAATACAGAATATTTTTTTTTCAAAAAGAGTTATCCATTTATACAAAATTGCTGATTGAAGAAGAATTAAATAAAACTGTGGAGGGTAAGTGGGAATATCAAAAAGGAAAAATAAAGATAGGTTGTTATATTTGGGGATAGAATTCATAAGGTAGCCGGATATAAAGGAGAAGATAAAAGCAAGAAGGGAAATGTCTTTATAGTTTGAATGGGCAAATGTCCATGCTGACAACTATTTAAAATTTACAGTATTGTGCCTTCAAACCGGTCAAAGTTAAATAATTTCAATTAGCAAAAAGTATATTTACTAAAAAATCCACATATTTATCTATTTATTTGCATCGAATGTATACTTCTTATATCACTTGTTTATTATAAATTTCAGAGAAAATTCATAATAAATAATATCAAAGATATCTGTATTTTTTTCTTCAAGTTTTTTAATCTATATCCGCTAATTATAAATTATTCGTAAATCATTAAATTGAAAAATTTTCAGAGTCAAACTCAATTTCTATCAAAAATCAACGATGTGTAATCAACTAAACTGAAAAATTAATTTTTTCAAATTATTTTAGAAAATAAATTTAAAATACTTTTTATCTTGACTACAATCCAATTTTCTTAAAACACTTAATTTCGAACTTATTCATTTCACCTACTTTCCATATACATGGAAAATATTTGTAATTCATTAAAAATTTAGTAGTCAATAAATAATTATTCAAATGATAACAAAAATAATATCCATTTTTTCTAAAAAAATGTAGTCTCTTATAGAATATATTGTGACATATTATACATAATCTACTTTTTGGTCGCATTCTTTGACTTCGCTCTTCTTTACAAAACTTTGTAGACGGGAGTCACGAGGTATCGAAGTTATGTGGGTATCAAACACATCAAATGTCAACAACTTCCAACTCCCCCAATATCATCCGTCAAAGCACTTCGAATATTTGAAGCTCGCTAACAGAGTGACAATTCGAGGCACAAGCTACAGCTGGACAAATATTTAGTGTATAGTATAGAAGATACGTAAGAAAATGAAAAAATTATCAAAAGAGATTTTGAAACGAAACATTATGAATGTTTATATTACACGATTATAGTCTCAAAAATACTCGACTTGACATACGAAAGTGGCTGTTTTTAATTGAAAATAATAACTGCAGTAAAAAGTACCAATTATTATAAAGTTTGAAGTTTAAGGAATCTTCGTTTTTGATTATTTGTTTGAAACGCTTTTAGTAAATTTATACAAATGGAAAAAATTGGTCATCGTTATGTGATACAACATTTTAATTTGAAAAACCTTAGTCCAACCAATATCAAAGTGGAGCTAGATTTTACTATGGGAGAGTAGGATTCTTCGTTTACAATAGTAAAATATTGTGGTGGATGATACATAGCGCACCATTTTATTTGACATTCGCCATGAAATTATAAATAAACATATCTCGTTAGATTAAGGGCAGTTCTTACGTATTCCAAGTTTTCCTCTATTAAGCGATAACTTGCGTTTTGATTTAGTTTATTTAAAATTCTAATTTTGTTATAGTGGTAATAATGATTATTAATAGAATTTCTATTAACATATGTAGGTAATACCTATCTAATATTTAAAACAACAGCTGTATTAAAAATGTGGACTACTGTGCATCAGTTTACAGGTCACTGGAATGACCTAAGTAAGGGTAGGTAAAGGAGAGAGGTTTAATTAATAGGTACGTAACTACGAATATAGTAGGCAAAGCTCACAGGTTAACTTTCACCTATTCGCTGGACAACTTGCAATTAGGTGTTCGTTTAGATTACAAGTTAAACTAAATTGAACTTGGGATATAGATCCAGACATTATGGTTTATTAATGCTGATCAACCTGAAATATCGTGGGCAGGTCTTATTGCGCTAAATTTATATACAATAGAGCTGGGTGTCAACGTGTAAATGATAAATTAAAGCAATCTTGGGAAGTTTTAATTTAACATCTTTTGCCGTTATTACTACTAGTTTAAAATGTTGTATAGACTGGCATCTCGTACTAGTATCATTAGGATGTTGTATTGGCTTAGAAACATAATTGATATTTATTAAAGTCAAAATATGCAATGGAAGCATAAAGGCAGTCCAAGACCGCAGAAGGCCTAAACTGTTAAAGTGTCGGTAAAGTGATCCATTTGATTTTTTTTGATAAATGTGGCGTTGTTTACGATCACTTTGTACCTAGAGGAAATACAGTAACTGGGGAGTACTATTCTAATATACTTCAAGGACCCTTAAAGGCAAAATTAAAGAAAAAACGACCGCAATATCAAACAAGACTTTAGTTGGACGCTGCATCACAACAATGCTCCGGCTCACAGATTAGCGATTTGTCAACGAACAATTGTAGAATTAGGGGTAGAAATTATAGTTCTCCTCCTACTCTCCGGACCTTGCTCCATGTGACTTCCATTTGTTTCCTGAAGTCAAAAAATAATTGAGAGGTCGAAGATTTGAGTCGGATTTAGAGCTCAGCAACGCTGTGATGGGTATTACTAAACAGACTATCAAAAAATGGTTTCTCAGAAGTTTATGACAAGTGGATAAAGTGATGGGATAAGTGTTTTGAACAGAATGGAGAGTACTTTGAAGGATAGTTGTTGAAGTTTTTTAAATAAATGTTTCATTGTTATACTATAGCACCAGTCTCGATATTTTCTGATTCATCCTCGATTAATACTCATACGATTGGTATTTGTGGCTTTTGACCAACTTAACGTCTTCTGTTTTGGTACGCTATTCGTTCTTGTAATCTGAAGTGGTAACTTACGTTATCAATAATTATTAAGCACGGTTTTTGTAAATTTGTAATTAATTCATTTTTTACTATCGTGCATATATGAGGAATACTACTTCTGGAGGACAGCATCATTTTTGAGAAATTTCTCAAAATTTCTACGTTTGTCATAAGCGGCTTCCTCATGAGGTTATATGTGTACGGTAAATAACTACTAAACGCAGTCAGAGTCGAAACTCATTTGAATTGGAAAATGAGTGTTAACAAATTTTTATGGTAATTGGACTTTGTCAGGTCGGGAATACGGTTATGACGTGAAGCTTATGGAATGATTGTATTTCAAATTTAAAAAATATAATATCCACTTTCTTATTATTATTTGGATGTTTTGTGTTTCTATTGCTTTTCGAATCTTCCGATGGTAAAAACCGATGACCAGTCAGGTGGTGGTGTTCGGCAATTGCGCAATATGTTAACATGTTAGATTTAATGTATATACGGTATTTCTTTTTTATGCGGATCCTCCTGTTTCTCAAATGTAGCCTTGTCCACACGAGCATGAAATTCTGTGTATGCCTTTGGAAGATAGGAAGAAAAACAGCAGAAAAAAGAATTAGATGGTTAGGTCATATTGCAAGACTACCACATGACAGAGGAATGGAGGAATGGAAAAAGTTAAGATAATCAAGCCTTAGGCCTTCATGGTCAATAAAAATATACTAAAGTTTCTAACTATATTAAAAAAAGAATTTAAATCTACAAAAAAAAATTAAATTAGAGATTTTGTCTAGTTCGGTTTCCATATATTAAAGACATTTTTGACTAGGGATACTTGATAGATATACAAGGAATTTAAAGTTCATTGACTGTTATTAGGAAACCAGCATTTGGATATATTTTTTAAATTATATTAAGGCATTTTTCAAGAGTAATTTTAAATTAAGTTTTCTTTTAATAAAGGCAAGAGTATGATAATTTTAATTAATTTTAGTTTTTTTTGGTTTAATTGTAAGATTAATAGGTTACTAGGAGTAGAGGGCTAACCTTATTTTTTGAGCTCAGTATATTACAAAGTAGAGGCGCCAAACTGGGCGAAACATATGAAACATATGAACCTTCTACTCCGAGTGATATATAGGTACTATTTTTTCTTCAAGCGTTAAAATAAAAGATATATGTTTAAAAAATATTGCTGCAACTGTTATAGAAATATTTCTTATCTAGCTAAATAAAAATAAATAAATAATATTATAAATAAAGTTGGCTGTTAGTTTAATTGTCAGATGAGAACTGACAAGTAATGTTTTGTGTTCTATGAAATCTTTGATTTGAAGAGTTACATTAACGAGATGAAGATAAAATAAGTTTTTAATAAATAAAAATATTATTACATTATATTTATTAAATATACTATATTGTAAAGTGGAAAAATACTCGACACAATAATATCAAAATAATAGTTCTAATAAATCAAGACTACATAAATCTTTTTTCTTTAATCCATTGCTACGGTTATTTTTTTTTGTACTAATAAAAAAATGAATACTATTTCTACAAAAAGTGTTATATGATATAATGTACCGTATTATTATACGCTTGAAGAAAAAAGAGTAAAGCTTACTAGATCAAGCGGTTTAGTCTAGCAAAGAGGTAGTTATATATTTGTTTTTTAAGGCTTTTTAAATTTTAAAATGTAATTAATTTTTTATTATCAATAAACGTAGATTATAGCTGAATATATTTATCCATTTTTTATTATTTACATAAAATATAAATACGGTCACTAAAACAAAAAAATCAGTGAAGGTTTTTACTATCATGAAAAATGACAAAACATCTTTATGTTGAACTTGTTAATTAGGTACTCAATTAATTATACATCCATCTCTGTATTCAGTGTATTTTGAATAAGTTTCAATAACTAATGCTAGAGAAACAAATAATACCAGGCGCTGTTTTATTATATTATTTACTTTTATGTTTTGGTTTTTATATCGATATAAAAAGAAGTAATTAAATCATTTTGATTAACAGATGCGGTATTTTGGATTTATACCAATAGTATCAAATAACGTTATTTATGACTTAAGACTAATCAAAACAAAATGACTGACTGAATTATTAAGACATAGTCGAAAAATTATGAAAGTAAAACATTTATATAATTATGAATTTTATAAATATTCCGTCATTTTGTTGACTGAAAAGTTATGCAAATAAAACAGAAAAGATTCGAATTTACCTTTTTAAGAACTCCAGGTTTCAACGAAATCTTTATCAAAAAAGACGTTTTACGCAGTATAACTTAAATAGGTAAAATGCAAATACAAAGATAGATTTGCTGCAATCCGCAAAATAAATGGTTTTAATCATTTGCAGTTTGTTGAATAGGTATGATTTATCATTTAATAAATTTTACAAAAATATTTACTTAAGTGTATTCTTAAAACCCGTATTCTTTATGTTTGTAAGAAAAATGTAAAATAATTATTTGCTAAGTTGGACCTCACACGCTAAGAATCTGCACATTAAATAGATATCTATTTAGTTAATTTATATTTATTAATATTAATTACTTTTTTGATGATTTTACTAAATTAAATCAATTTAATAGCAGACAAAAACAAGTTTCTGGAGAAAAAATATATCATACTTAATTTTGAAAAGCATAAAGAGCAACTTCATATAAATTTTATACCTCGACTAGTGTTACTCTAATAATTTTACCTATTATAATTAAACCAACATTTTTATATAATCGAATAAAATCATCAAAACCATTGTTACAATTACGAAATGGGAAGACTTAGAATAAGAATGTAGACTTATAAACAATGCAACTTTTGTCTAAATCAAACTAACTATGTCAATAGGAAAGCATATTTTTCAACAAAAAGTTTATTGATGATGTAACAATTATTAATAACTGCATGATCCAGAAAAAATCTAAAGATCTAATTTTCTCAACTTACTTAGAAAATAAAACACATTGCATTAATACAAACGAAACTTATTCTATATCTTCCCTCAGAAGATGCCCAACTACTTACTAAAACTACATAGAAAAAAGTGCTTAGGAAATGATACACGAGTTCCTTTTGCCATGGCGGTCTCGTATCTGCTGAAGATGTTGCAGTTGGACGGCAGACGGTACCATGGCGGCATGGGTGGGAGTTTGAGGAGGTCCCGATTGCGACGGGAGCGATTGTCTGCGTCGACGCCGCAACGCCGGGCTCAAATTGTACTTAACTTTCGCTTGAGCCAACAGCTCTTTGAAAACCTTGGTAATATTGATGTTATCCTTGGCAGATGTCTCAACAAAACCATTTTCCCAATCAACTGTTATAACTGATTCAGTTGTAGCTGTGTCAATCTGGAAACAAAAATTAGGCAATAAAATATTTAAAGAAATTTGTGATTTTTCGTGATAATTAGTCACTGCCAATCAGAGTAAAATATCCAGCCATTAAGAAAAGCCATAATTAGAGTAGGTTGTGAAATTTAAATGTTTTGGGGAGTACTTTAGCTTCTTCCGTAGAATATATTTTAACCTTCAAATTAAAAGTGAACGTTTGTGTCAAATTTTTCAAAACCTTTATAAATTTAAATCTTAACACAGGGGTGAAAGCAAAAATTATCGAAAAATGTTACCGTCTGATGTGAAAATAAATGTCGAGTGGCAGTATTCAACTGAAAAATGCATGACTAATTTTCGAGAAGAACATTCTGAATTGGTGTTTTTACAATGTTTTGACAAATTCTAACAGTTATTTAGAGACTGGTAGTGTCGGTCGAAAAACTGGATGTGGACGCCCGTCTAAACGTACAGCCGAAAATATTGAAGCCGTTTAGCATGTTATTAATTAAAATCCTAAAATATCCGTTTCAGTTGTGACCCGACAAACAACTATGTAACTGGGCACATGTCATTTTAAAAAAACTTTGTCCAGTGGAATCTTTCAAAAATAATCTAAACAATGGATCTCCTTAACAGAGTTTTATTTTCAGATGAGGCTTGGTTTTATCTTTCTGGATATGTTAATTCATAGAACATGAAGTGGTGCTCATCTGAAAATCCTAATTTTTTTGTTGAAGTATCGTTGTATCCCCAAAAAGTTGGTGTTTTAGTCGGAATATGTCGAAGAAGATTGGTGGGCCCCATTTTTTTGAAGGCTTATTTACTACTGCATGATATCGCAATGAGTTACTCGGCTCCTTCATAAATTAATTAGATGATGAGAAATTAAAAAACGGATATGTCTAGCAAAATGGTGCAACAATATGACCAGAGAAATACACCAATATCTTTTAGGGTTTTTTGATGACAGAATAATAATCAGGACTACTGAAATTCTATATTCAACTAGGTCTTTTGATTTAACATATGCAGTCATCAAAAAGGAGAATGAGCGTTTTGGTACTTACCAGCTACAGTAATGAATCTTATGACAATGGATATGTTTTTTATGTAGATTAACTTTTCTTTACGACAACGTTCTCAAAAATGAGTGTGAACGAAATTATACTTATTCATTAGTTCGTAAATAGTCGCCTTGTTTTGTTAATCTGGCAATGTAGTAGATCGGCATTCTTTGTTTTTATTTAGTGCATGTCATTAAATTAATAAACTACCTATTAAGAAAATACATTGTGTAAAAAATAAGTGAATTCCTGATTATCTAGCAAATGTTCTTGGATATTGATAATTCTTTTTTAAGGTGTGCCGACCTATATCACAGCATTTTATATTCTTCTCGTCAATTTAAAATATACAAAACCCACTGCAAACACTAACAAATTGAATTAATTAAATGCCGATAAAATAACACAGAAGTATAAGGGAAACGGCTTTGTTTCACCTTAGTATTCAATTTGCGGTATAGTCCTAACTCACAATTACAGTACTGGACTACGGCTCGTACTGCAACCTTCATCTGCGTGAATTATGACCTACGTTACCGCTCATGAAATAATATAATATTACTGTTATTTACAATAAACATGCCAATTAATAAATGTCTTTATGTAGAAGTGAATAAAGTACCAACTCAAAACATTAAATTTCATACCTTACTCCAATTATGATTTCTCTCGATGGCTTGTTATTTAATTGCACAGGAAATAGTTTAGATTCCATGGGCACGGTAATAAAATGTAATTAAATACATTTATAACCGTCTGAAATACAAAACTGTAATAATAATTTTTTGGCCGTATAATTTCAAGTCAACCCTATATGTTATTTCACAAAAATATAAATAATTTTGCAGATCCTTTATTACAATTAAAAACATAGCTACAATTTTAATACGTGATATAATAACGTAATCGAAGGAATGGATTGCATTGGTTAGGGCATTTCATAATTTCTCACATAAAAATTGTCTGTACTTCCTTTTGTAAAACACCTAATTTCAGAATTGTGATGAGTTTAAAAACCGTTAAACATCTGTCGAAATTTAACTTGCAGACTAATATTTATTACTAGAACATACATACTCACCCTCAAATAGCATCCATTAATTTATTGCTATAATGTATATAAAATATAGGCGCGTTGTTGAAATTTTCCTGGAAGATGGCTTTTTTTTTCTGTAGAGCCTTTCTTCCCCAGGGAATGTAACCCCATAAATTATCAACGTAGAGAAAGGTACGATATTTTTACCAATCCAATTTTCATGAAACAAAGCACATAGTCAAGATGTTAGTATCATTTATTTGGTTTGTATTGTTTTTTTTTGTTTTGTTAATAATAATACGTCGTGCCTACGCAGATCTTCCAAGTCTTTAATACACCAACTACGATATGATATATTTTATTATTTATCTGACCGACTGGAAAAATAACAGTGCAAATCTAAAACAGCTGTTATTGACCTTTTTGTTACACTGCCAAGTAGCTCTCCATCGGCTAGATAACATGTGATTTAAGATGTTACCATTCTAGACAAATGATCTCCAGGAATGTGCCGGGAACAAATGCCTTTCAGGTCCAAATGTTATTATATATTCGCTATTTGACACTTACCAGATATTATAGTCAATAGTACCAGATCGACCATATGTACTGAGACGAGAATTAGCAGTTGTAAAGGCGCTGGAACGTCTGTGATTGTCGATAGATATCAGAGGCGGCGAGATGTGTTTTGTCACTGAAACGTGTACACTAAAATGTTGCTGTAGCCGGGGGATTAATACATTTTAAAATGAATTTTTCAAAATTTAAATATTCGTCTTGTAAAGTTTTTTTTTATTTTCAGAGATTCTGAAGAGTCAGAAATTTAGAAACGGAATATTTGTGTGTCCTCGTGTGTTTCTAATTATAGGGAGCCTCATCCCTAATTAATTATTTACATCTGGTATCAAAAGGTAACTTGAATATTTTTTTTATTATTAAATGCTTTTAAATTCATTAAATGAAACCAACTTGAAAATGGGAAAAAATTTGTAACTATATGTTAAAGCTTTCAAATGCACTTCGTAAATGTAATTAATATTTCATGGTTTATTAAAATAGTTTAAATAAAGTAACCGACTGTTCGCAATAACCAATAGAACTTTTAATTTATTCAAAAACATTTTTTCGTTTACTAAGTAGACGCACAATTTTCAAATTAATTTATAATTACCATTAACATTCTCAATGACTATTCTCTTAAGTTTCGAATGTTCAAATTTATTGTTAATATTATAAATATTTTTACAATTTATGAAATTTATGAAATACTAAATATAATAATTTTTACTATATTTAATTATTTTACGATATATAAAAAATAAACCCTTTTATTTATGTTTACAAGAATGTATAGTCATTATTACATAGGGAGTCGTGATTAATGTGGATGTTAACTAAGATATTAATGCATTGATATAAAACAATTAACTGAGAAATTTCCGTGGGGACGGCTGGTCGAAATAAAATTCGGTGGTTTATTAGTTCAAAAATTAAAACACTTTTAATTTTTTTAGTTTTCGTTGAGGATCTAGTGAGATTTTAGATCCGTTTAATCGCGAGTGTGTGAAGTAACCTTTTGGATGACATTAAAATGAATATTGTAAAAAAACTTAGTTGCTTTATTTTTAAAAGTTTTAGGTATGTGCCCTTCGCGCGATTGTAATTAATATTCTACATTTTATTAATATAGAGATAATTTATTGGTGTTTATAACCAAAAGGCAACCGACCGAAGTCCTTCGGCATGTACATACTTTAAGTTATTTACATTATATTTTATTTTTTTTCTTAAACTTATATACTAAAAATATTTAAAAAAATAAATTAATAAAGATTTCTAAATATTCTTAAAAAATCAGATAAAGTTAATAAAGGTTTCTATAAATATTCTAAAAAAAAATTGAGATTTCTGAATATTCCTAAGAAATTATCTTCATATCAGTTTACTTCTCTACGTAGGTCCATCAGAAATTCTCATATTGTTTTCTCTGGCCATTTACTTTTTTGTTGTAGTCTCTCTTGGTCTCTTACACAACATAAACTTTCCATATTTATTATGTTTTCTTCCTTCTCTGCGAATTTTTGCGTAAGATGAATTAATCTTTGCTCTATAGGTTATATTTTAGTTAATTTATACAGTAGATCATTTGGTGGATTATGAAGAGGATTTCTGGGGCTTTTTGTTTTGCAGATAGTTCTCAGAGTAGAAGTTTCTACTACTTTTATATTTTTAATTGTGATTTTCTACGTTTGTGTATATGGGATGGCAGTATTCCAAAATATGTATATGTAGGCTCAGCTTTATAAATATGTGTAGCAGGCTCTTTCCATATGCATTGATTTTTGAATGTGAGGTTTCTCTAGTGTTTGCCTCTAGTAATACATTTATTCTTTACATCTTGGCTATGGAGTTTGAAATTTACTTTATTGTCTATTGTTATTCTCAAATATTTCGCTGACTGAGTGCATTCTATTCTGTGATTTTCAACATATATTTTTGAGGAGTTGGGAGGTCATTTTATCATTAAATAAAATTAATTTTCTTTTTGTCGGGTTTGGCCTCATTCGTTATCTGCTGAACTATGTAGCGGTGTGGTTTATAAGTTTTGTAATTATTCTACTGTTTTCGTTAAGTTCATATTGTGGCTAATCAATCCTGTATCATCTGCGTATTGTAGTACATACTGTTTTTTGTTGAAATGCGTATCACTTTCATTATCATTTTATAGATCGTGGCAATGTAGGTTGTAGAGTAGTGGAGAGACAGGAGGACCCTGTGGCATACCTTGCTTTGGGTGTATTGTATTGTTACGATAGCATGTACAGGGATTCAGTTAAATATCGCCCTGTACAGAAAACTTATTTTTTATTTTTCAAATTATAGTTATGAGATATGGCCGCCAACGAATGTTAAATAAATATTTTTAGTAGTCATCAAAATTAGTTAAACATTAGGGTCTTCTTGGAGAGTAAAATAAAAGAAGATCGGGTGTCAAGTTTGGGTTCTCGGATGATCGAGAAGTTGATAGTGCCTACCCCTGCTATTAAATGCATAAGTTATTTAATGTGTAAGTTGTTAATTAGTTAAATAAATTGTTATTGTTTTTACTCTTTAATTTCCAATTACCAAGTTACGTAATGGGTAAAA
Source organism: Hermaeophaga mercurialis (assembly GCA_951812935.1). Classification (NCBI taxonomy): domain Eukaryota; kingdom Metazoa; phylum Arthropoda; class Insecta; order Coleoptera; family Chrysomelidae; genus Hermaeophaga; species Hermaeophaga mercurialis. The sequence continues at coordinate 753,655 of OX638365.1, read as the reverse complement.
ACCCCCCTAAGTTAATATTTAGATTATTTTATAGATTTATTATTCGAAAAAAACAACCGAATACGTAACAGTATTCAAGGAACATTTTTGGATTTTGACTAGTATTGTTCTATTATGGAGATACAGTTCAATAACTATAGTTTGAACAAAAGTCTTCTGAGCCAAACGCTGTCAAATGCTTTGTTAATAACGAGAAATACTGCGGCACTACTGTCCCCTTTCAGTTTTGCGGCATGAATATTTGAAATTAGTATAGAAACTGGATGTGTTGTTCCCTAAATCCAAATTGATATTTTAGTATTTTATGTCCAATTCTTGAAGTTTGATGGTCTTTAGAATGTTTTCTAAATTCTTACCAATTACTGGTAACAATGTTATCGGTGGATAATTTTTGTGTTTCCATTCTGCCGGAAAGTAGTATTTCATTAAACAATATTCGTATATTTCTTTTATGGACATATGAATGCCAGTTAAGTTTTCTTACTATATTTTTTGTAATAACATCATAACCAGGCGCTGTATTTTTGCCCTTACATACGACTTTAAAGTATAAATCTTCATCAATTTTATTTTTGTTCGTAATTTGGTGTATCAGCAAAATATTCTTCATACCAGGTGTTGACTAACTGATACTGTATATCGTCTAATTGTGGGATTTGCTCTTCTGTAAAAGCATTCTACTAATGCTCTGTAAATATTTGCAATTTTTCTTGTAATTCTGTGTGTAGCACTCCATTCGACTCTATGTTGGGAATGTTTAATGTGTGTTTATATTTATTTTTTCCTTTTTCTTTATTTATTTCCTTGCATACAGTTAACCATTTATGTTCTTTGTGTTGTTTTATAAGTTTTTGGATATCTTTATTGTATTGATTGATTTGTCAGGATTTTTATTTATTCTGTATTCTCTATACATTCTTCTTTTGTTTTTAATTAGTCTGATTATGAAAGACGGTAACTCACAGTTATCATATCTGATTATTTCCTTTGGCGAGTTTTCCAAGACTGTGTGAGATTTTCATTAAATCGTTTTATTTGATTTTCATTTATAGTATTATTTTCTTCTCTATATATAAATTCGGCTATTTTCTCATTCACTTTTTTCATATTACATTTATTAGGGTTAATGCGATACTTTTCCTGTTTGTCTAAGGTTTCATCTAACTTTATATTTATTAGAAGAGCTAAGTGTTCACATCCAATGCCTGGATTAGTCTCAACTTTTATGAAGTTTTCCATATTTTTTGTGTACAGTACTGGTCAGGCGTAGTATCTTCGTTATTGTTTATGAGAAAAGTAGATGGGGTTAATGCTTTTTTAAAATGTCTATTCTTGAAAAACTATTTTAGTTGATTATCTTTTCTTTTATTGACATTGAAGTCTCCGATAATTACACAATATTTGTATAAAATAGCTTTTTTGAAAATTGTTTGGTCAATGACAGAGTGAGGATGTCCATATACTAAAATTATAAATTATACTAAAATTATATGTAGTTTATCGTCTAAAAAAGGTATGGTGAAGTTGATTGCTTCATTCAGCGGGTTATTCATTTTTGGTGGGTTATCCTTTTTCATTTTCATGGATAGATGAATTTGAACTATACTACCTCCGACATTAGTGTTTACAATGTTACCATCTTTATGTAATATGTTCCAATTATTGTATTTGGTATTACTACTTGCTTTGGTTTTAGTTTCCACGAAAAGGCTTCAGTCTATATTATTTGTTTCTATTATATGACTTATAAGATATTCCTTTGGTATATAGCTATTTACGTTGGCATATAATATGTTAATCGACGTGAACTTGAAAATTATTTATACTGTTGATTGGTTGTGATTGAGAAACAGACATCGGTTCATCTACGTCAAACATTAAAATGTTTAGTCTGCGACCAGAGAAGTGAGCTATTGTGTCTATATTACCCTGCGCAATATATATTTTTCTTAGTTTGGAAATTAATTCTTCTCTGTTGTTATATTTTTCTTTATTTAGTTTGCTTATATATTTGTTAATTATGTAATCATGTATTGTGATGTTAGAATGGATTTTGCTATTTTTGGTGATTTTCTTGTCTATTTCTCTTGAGGGTTTATTCAAAGATTTAATTTGACTATTCGGAATACCTTGTATTGGTCTCTTTCGAGTCTTTAATGACCATGCTCCATGGTCTTCTGCTCCACAACTATGGTATTTTTGGGGTGGTTGGGTAGGGCATTTACTATAGTGATATGCACCATTACATTTGTTGCATTTTATTGGAGTGTTGCATTGTTCTCTAGTATGAGTGAATTCTTCTCATCTAGAACAAGGTGTGAAGTCGGTGCTGGAGGTTGACTTGGGTATACTGGGTAGTGCCTATGCTTATAAAAAAATCTTCATTCAGTAGTTTTTCTGTGTAGTTCAAACATCCCGATATTATTCTAATCAATGATGTTGCTTTCAAAGTAATTCGTTTACGTATCTATGTTCAATGTTTAATTTGTTAAGGAATGTACTTATTTCTTCATCAGATATATCGAACTCTACCGATCCGATAATAACACCGTAAGTATTAGGGGAACGTGGGGGAATATCGACTACTTAAGAACTTTTGCTGATTGTAGGCTTAGGCATCGTTCAAAAAATTCACATATTTGTGTAGATGCTTGTTAGTATATCCAGTTCTTAGTGTGATAATAAAAAGTTGATAAAAATGAAAAAATATATTTTAAATTTTAGTTTTAAAAATTACCGAAAAAATTGGGTAAAATCGATCAAGAGGGTAAAATCGACTGATGCGTGGGGTAATACCGATCAATAGGGCAAAATCGACCGATGTTATTAAAAAAGAAAATGCTAATCTTCTTTACAACTTTTTTATTAAAAAGAAAGGAGGTAACATTAGACACAGTCTTCACACATATATTCGGATGCTTTGCCTGCACCAGTACATTTAGAATGGGCCCATGAACCGCATGAACGACATCGCCACCAAATCTCGTTATTAGATCCAAATTCTTCACAAACGGAGCAAATATCGTGTTCCTTATTTTCTCTTTCTGTAACGTTAACTGTTTTCTTTTTATTCTTCAGTTTAGCAGTAGTATTGATATTCTTTTTTGCATTCTTCAATTTTTCCTGATTTAATTTTTTTTGTTTTTTTTCTTCTTTTTCCTCCAATTCCTCTTTTAATGGTGTAGCAGTTAACAACGCAGAATGTTGCTTTTTTCTATTTGAGGTTTTTGGTTGCAAGACTGGCCTGGGACATAGGTCTTTAAATGACACATTAAGAGTTTTTTCAATCACTTTTATGGTTTTATCTTCATCATCGGTTAAGTTGTCCTCAAAAATTTCTTCCAGGCTAAGGCTAGAGTTTGGTCCTGGTTTGGGTGAAGAAGTTCGACCGAGTCTACGGGGAGAGAACTTACTATTTAATTTCTGTGAAACCGTACCATTAGATTCTGACGGCGAAGGTGTTTGGTGCTGTATAGGATGATTCAGTTTTTTGGAACTCAATCCACTAGGTCCAGGTTTAGGTGAAGACGTTCGACCAAGTGTACGGGGGGAGGACTTACTATTTAAGTTCTGTGAAACTGTAGCATTAGATTCCGAAGGCGAAGGTGTTCGGTGCTCTATAGGATGATCATTATTTTCCCTTTCATCGGTTTTCTCTCCTATGGGTGCATACTCTTCCTCGCTAAAGATATGTCTATTAACAGGACATATTCCAGTCACTTTAAACCCGTTTACTCCCTTTTCAATAGTCGCTGCCCTATTGTAAGCATTCGCAAAAAGTTCAGCTATGTCTGTTTGGTTGATCTTCTCATAATTTTTTGTTCTTATGTATTTGTCGCATTCCTGGTGATATGCAGTTTTCAGTGGCTTATAGAATGTAACATCTAATGGCTGGATACGATGAGACGTGTGGGGTGGAATAGATAGCATGATTATCCCTGAAGATTTACAAAAATTGTAGGAAGGTAAACTACAGTGTGTCGAGTGATTATCAAGGAGTAAAAGAACAGGTTTGTCTGGAGTGGGATGAGAAAATCTGGTAAAATGCTTCAACCATTCTGTGAACAGCTCTTCGGTGATCCATCCTGATTTTGAACACCTATATAAGGCTCCAATCGGTCCATTTCTATCTAGCCCTTCCTTCATCCTCTTCCTTTTAAAAATGAACATTGGAGGGATATATTGACCGGATGCGTTTAGACAGCAAACAATAGTTGTCGTTTGGCCTCTTTCTCCACTAGTAATGGCTCCCACCTGTTTCTGTCCTTTCTTTGCCACTATGCGACCTGGATTGTGGACATTCGTGACGCCAGTTTCGTCAACATTATATATTCTATGACTTTCAAATTTGTGGATACTGTAGAGTGATTCCAAATTATTAAAAAATATGTCAATTTCTATTTTATTAAATCCAGTTACTCTATTAATACTCGTGGCTTCCGGTTTTCTGAATGCACGTTCAGGATTTCGAGCCATAAAAGAATACAGCCAGTCTTTGCCACACATATTTTTTTCTTTATTGAAACGGTGCACTACGTTGTTTAATTCTGCAAATCGAAATACCAGAGAACGGATACTTTCGGCTGTCAACCCATAAAACTGTTTAGACATTGACAAAATTGTAGAAGCAATTTCTTTTTCCTGCTCTACTGAAAAAACTGGTTTTCTACCCAGTACAATTTTTTTTTGTTCAAATCGCCCTCTGAGCCTGTCCTGTAAAGTGGTATAGGGTACTTGAAACATTCTGGCTGCAGCTCTGATAGAAATATTTTTTTTTGTAATTTCAACAATTGCTCTTTTTAAGGAATCTTCATCCCATGAGCTCCGCGTAGTTCTTCGAATATATTTTCTTGGCATCTGAAAAGAGAAAAAAAAAATAATTCCTTTTTCGGGTAATATCGACCGCTTTGGTTTGTTTCGGGTAATATCGACCGCTGTGGTTGATTTTACCCCACAACACACATCACTACTTTTAATTCATTACCAACCTTAAACGTTGAAAGAATGGTTTAAATCCAACATATAATATACACAGTCCCCTACCAATTCCAGGTAAGTCATAAAATCCATTTTATTTATAATAAATTCAATAACTTACCTTATTAACGATGGCGAAAATATTATAACACAGCGTATATAATTAGACAATAGAACATGAACGCTCAGTTCCCACTCTAACTCTCAACTAAACATAATTAATGCTGTTACGATGAACTTGTCTGTTGGTAGGATGTAGTAGTGGGGTGCTATGGTGCCAAGTTTCTGAGAATTGAATGTGATCGATATTCCCCGTCGATCGATATTCCCCCACGTTCCCCTATTTGTGATGTTACGGCTATTGTTTTTGTTAACATATTAATTTACTTTCACGGTAATTAAAGATGTGCTTTTCTGCAATCAATCTGTCTATGTTATCTGCTATGACTTTTCATTATTATCAGTTTTGAGAATAAATCCTTTTTTTGTTTTTAATATTACATCATTTGTATTAGGATCAATATTATCCCACTGTTTTTCTTGAGCATTGTATTTTGTTGAGAATTATTTTATTGTGGAATCTAGTTTTGTTGGCTTTGTTGATAATTTTTTGTTGATGTAGATTTTAAGTAAGTTGAATTAGTAGATGGACAGCCAACAAATAATAGTTGGAGTCTATGCAATGAATAACAATGCAACCCAAAAAAAGAAAGAACAATTTTTCAACACACTAAACGATGTATTAGATAGTGCAAAGGAAAAAAGAGATTTTATTAATCGCTGATTTTAACAGCCAGTATAGATAGGATTTAGGGAAAATTATATCACAAAAAAGGTTACGCTACTGCAAAGGAAATAACAAAAACTTGTAAAATTTGTCAATTGGCGAAAGAAATAACGAAAATATTCTTATGTCAAGGCTTCTTTAGACAAAAAATCAAAATATTTTCTATCTAATCTAACTCCCCGTTATCAGAGAAATAAAAATATATTGGTGCTAGTAGATGTTTTTTCTAAATTTGTAGCCATGTATCCGTCAAATAAAATTAATGTCAAAATAGTAATTAATAATTTAGATAAATATATCCAAACTTACTGAAAAAGTAATTAAATTAAATAAATATAACTATTAATTCATAATAGAAGGAATATTAGGAAGGAAATTGAGTTTATGATATTCTAATAGTGTTAAAACTTAACGGTAAATAAATATATTAAGTAAATAGAATAAACAAATTCAAATTTTAAAATTTGTAATAGACAAGTTCAAGAGCAACGATACCGGTATGAAATCGTAAAGAAGAAAATGACAAAAAACTATAAAAACGAAAAAAATTGTATTGCGATTTTCTTTTAATTTGACCCATTTAGCAGGAAAACGACATTTAAAATACTGGAACAAATGAGTCAGAGAATACGCCTATACACTGTAAATGTACAAATTTATAATTTAGAAACAGTGTTGATACATTTTGAGAGATATGCTTTCACGCCCGCCGTTGACTACGACCTAGTACAGGTTTTCCAGAAAATTTGAATTACTATTTGTACTGTATCGGTTCTAAACGACTTGAATCAGACTTAAGTAATCATAGAGCATACTTGCACATTTAAAAATTTGCAATGATTTTTCCGGAGTATATACAGGGTGGCCTAGTAAGCGTGCGAGCGGTTGTATCTCAGAAACCACTTGCAGACTTGCTGTAAAAAACTGTATAACTAAAATAGTCAAGAGAAAATCCTGGAAATAAATTTTAATTTTTGAAATGACTGCTAAGGGGCCTAACTGCGATCTTTGATTAATAAAGTGATTTTTCTTTGAGTTTCGCCTTATTAAAGTAACAAAAAAAATATAAGCGTTTTAAAGCTAAGATAAAATCGAGTCTTACTTGTTATATTACTTTTTAACCTAGCACTGAAAATAAAGAGGTCAGGGGTCGTTCAAAACGTTTTCCAAACAAATGTCTCTAATTTCAAAAAAGCTCAACGGATTTCAATAAACTTGGTATCGCTGACAAGAACATTCCTTAAGGGACCAAGTTTAAAGAAAGTATAGTGTTTGCGATTTAGGATCTCACTACTAGAGGACGTTCTTCGATAACACAACAGAAATTGCAAGTTTTCTAAAAAAAAATTAAACGTATCGATTTAGATTTCGTTTAATTCTTGACACTTAATAATTTTTTTTTATCCTGGAACCCGTCGATTTTTATTTTAATATTTGCGCTTCGTCAGATCTCCTTTTTATTTTTGACCTCATCTCCGTGAGCGTGATGACTCTATTATCAACATGAAGTTGACTGAAACGGAAACAATTGAAATTCTAATATTAATTGGTTGTAGAGATAATATACGTACACAGAAAGAAGTATATACGTTATTCAACCGAATATTTTATTCTCAAAGTATGTTTTGTATGTTTTTACTTTGATTTACTAATGATTTTCGAATGAAACTTTAATTGAATTATTATAACATACATTTATGTAGATCTATGTACATCTAACTATTTGAATTAGTCCTTCATTGAATATCACAAATTGGATTTATTAATCCAATAATAGTTAAATGAAAACTTCTTATGTAACTGTTATAGCTGCGTAATACACAAATGAAAGAAACGAATATTATAAATCGGTGGAAGAATTTTATTGATCACATACCACGTCTTAAATTAAAAATTCCTAGGTTGTTGTATTTATTTTCGCACCCTTTATTCCGATAACACTATTTCTTGTCATCTAGTCTCCTCTAAGTCTGGAATAGCCCGTTAAAATAATCAGTTTACCTAGCTCAAGATTATGCGCAATGTATAGATTTTTTAAGCCGTAGAATGACGTCCTTAGAGATATTAAACTCGGGTTAAGGTGGTATGAACCACAAATTCCCAAAGACATAAATTTAAATCTTAAAAACTTTGAAAATTTGACAGATTTTCCACTAGAACGTAAAACCCATAAAACTTTTCGCATTGTTGATAATATTTTTTGGCAAGAGCTCATTGCAAAATTTTTCTCATTTATCCGATTGAGACGCAGCATAGCATATTGTCTAAGATTTATACACAATTGTAGAAATGTTCATAAACTTTCCGTTTCAGTTCATCTCACTTTATTTAAAAATGTTCAAATGCAATTTTTTCCACTAGAACTTCAAGCTCTAAAATTAAACCAAACCATAAAAAAAACCTTTTTGTCACCTACCTCTGTTTTAGATGATGGATGTATAAAGAAGGTGGTCGTTTAAATAATTACCACACTTACAGAGACATTCTTTATTGTTTCCACAAAAGCATCACTGTGTTGATTTGCTTGTTAGACACACTCAGCTATCTTTATATCATGAAGGGCCACGCGCCGTCCTATATGATCTTCGTTTAAAGTAACAGCTGATTAATGTTTTAAAGCAAGTTTCAAAAATTATACCTTTTTGCATAGTTTGCTGATTTGGAGCAATATCTTGTACTCAAGTGAAAGGAGATTTATTACCCGAACGAGTGACAGTCGCTAGACCTTTTTTAAATGTAAGATTAGATTTCGACGGTCCAATCTCAACAAAAGTAATCTCGTTTAAAAAAGTGCCATTCCCAATATTACATTACACTTTTTATATGTAAGCAGTATTAAACCGTATAATTAAAAATTGTGTCGGATTTAATCTCAGAAGTCTTTATAGCTTCATTTAAAAGATGCATAGCACGCTGCGTAAAAGCCTGCTATCATTTTTAGCGACAATGGCACAAATTTAATTGCACATTAAATGAAATTTATAAAATTTTTAAGAATACTTGTAATCTGCCTAATGTCAAGATTGACCTCAACAATGAATTTATTAAATGAAAATTCATCCCCTCACCCAACAGTCCACTTTCAGGTCGGTTATGGGAGGTAGGCATACAGTCTACAAAATTTCATTTACGACAAATAGTTGGAAATATTATCCTCACTTTTTAACAATTTTTAACAATTTACCCACTAGTAAAGTCGGTACAGGGTGATTCATTATGGGTGGTGAGCGGCCGTATCTCGGAAACTATATGTCCTTACTAGAAAACTGAAAAAAATGCTTACAAATATTTTCCGTTAGGTGGCGCAATCTATTAGTTAAAAATATAATTGCGTTTTTTTTATAAAATATTCCCTTATTAAGGTTACTACAAAATATCAACATTAGAAACTATAGTCCTTATTCTACAGCTTTTTTTCATTAATTTTTTTTTCTGTATCATCTATTTTTAAGCGGTAGGGAAAGTGTACGTTCGTTGACAGAAAACATTCTGAAACTTCCATATGCTTGAAGTGATTTTTACAAACTAGGCTTAATGTAAAGAACGTTAAAGGTAGATTTCAGAAATAACACATTTAATCTTTCAATCGGCAACTTTTTTAGAAATTTAAAATGCAATACCATAACTCTAATATTGATCTGTCAAAACCGCAAATTGATATCTCTTATCATTGGAAACATATTGGCATTTATTTCAATGTTGATAAGTGTGGACGCACCCTGTAAGTTGTAAGAGAAATTATGTTGCTAAAATTGTTTTGAGAACGAAATAACAAATAAAAACGCATGACAAAATTATTTACTAACGTAAATAACGAAACATAATAAAACTAGTATTACTCACAAAAATAAAATCACCTACCATCTAATTATTTTAAATACTCAAAAGCTTTCCATCGTATACACAAATTCAGTATTTCAATAGTAGAATTAATACTTGTCTCAATTTCAGCAAGAGAAATACTTCGAACTGCTTCCCGAATCCTATCTTTTATATCCTCACGTTCAGTTCGACGTGTTTTAACAACTAAATCTTTTATTATTCCACAAGTAAAAATCTAAAACCGTAAGGTCTGGTAATCTTTCTGGTCAAGGAAAAATATTCCACTTGTAATCTACTTATCTGAAAATGCAATATCTAAATAATTCCGTATATCTGCCGCAAAATGTAAGCATCTTGTTGGTAACTAACACATATCTAATCTGTTTTCAATAGTAATCTTTTAGGAGAATTGGTAAATCATTCGTTAAAAATTCTAAGGACCATTATCCCGTTATTGCTCATTCAAAGAAAAATATCACACCATACATTTAGACTTAAACGATTTTGGTAATTAACTTCCATTTGCCAGTGTGGATTGGTTTCTGACCAGTATACATTCACATGGAGAAATTTTTGAAAACATATTACTAACGTCAAATGATACTAAAAAATCAGATCAAGGTAGTACCGTCAATTTGAATACAAATGATTATAAATTTAAAGTAAATGAATTTATTGAATAAAGTAACTTAAAAATTCTCAGTAGAAACCCAACCAAAAAGTTTTCAGATAATGTTAGGGAACTAGTTAATCAATCAAATTTTCTTTTTAATAACTATGATAAAAAGCATGTATTCAAAAAAATCTTCGAGCACAAAAGTTACATAAAGATAGTAGTTTCCTATATCAATATCCCAATTACATTCTTCATAAATCTTTAACTAATTAAGGTTAAAAACTCTTTGGAATTGATAGATAAGCTAAATACACATAAATTAAATTAAAATTCAAAATTAGTTTCATTTGATGTTAGTAATTAGTAGTTCCTCCATGTGAATATATACCATTAATTACTAAATTCTTAGAAAGGAAAACAATAAGCAAATTTTAAAACAATGAAACTATAAACCTATTCAAATTGTGTATTAATCAAAATAACTTTGTTTTTGATAATAAATTTTATATTCCAATGGGTAGTCCAATATAACCAATTTTGGCAAATATTTTTATGGATAATTTGAAACAAAAACATTTTGATCCAAATATCTCCAGGAATGTGTTGTTTTGGTATAGATACGTTTATGATGTTTTGGCTGGTTTTACTGGTAATTTACATCCAAAAAGTTCTATAATTTTTTTTTGATATAGATATCAAAAGAGTAAACCATATAAATATAATATTCAATATATCGTAAACCAATTCATATAAATATGACTATCCCTTATAACTAAAATCACCCTAGGTCACATAAATTAGCAATAATACATAGAAGTTAGAAATTAATATCATAAATCAAATCACTACCTCTAATAATTATAAATTAAATCTAATAAATAGGTTGATTAATAAAAAGGAAGAAAAGGTTGCCTTTAACCTGATTTTTCTGAAACAACCTAAAGATGACGTGTCATACAGAACAATTCCATATTTTGGAGACAGTTCAAACAAAATATCAAAAATTATATGTTGTACAACATCTTATAATGTAAAAAATAATGTAAGTTCATTTTTATTAATATTAATATTAATAACTTTTCAAATTCGGGTATTTACAAACTAAATTGTAGGGGTTGTAAGGCCATCTATCTTGGCCAGACCCTTAGAAATTTTAACGTAAGGTACTCTGAACACTTATGAGCTTATAGATTAAAAAAACCACATTACGCAAAACATCTTATTGCACTAAACATAAACATACACTTAATAGAAACAATAGTGGAATTACTTCATATAAGTGACAAGAAAGAGGAATATGAAATAAAGAAACACCTAAAATATCTTCAATATACGGTATTCAATGAAAAATTATTCCTGGGAAGTTCAATTATCTTAGATTACCTTTTGGACTAAATACGTATATAATAGTAACCAAAGATATTCTTAGGAAAAGAGGAATACTGCTTAATAATGATTGGTTGGGGTGTCTATGATATGAAATTATTTATGCCTATAATGAATCTGTCAATTTTCTACGAAATGTAGAAATTACTATGCCAATAACAGCGAAACCTAAGTCGATTGAATATAACTTTTGCTTTTGGAATACTGTGGAAATGTATATAAGTATCTTTTCATATTTAATATGATATTTACATAAATAGTAATACCTGGTATATTAGTATCCAAGTGCAATTTTTTAAAGAGTGGTCAATTGGAATTTTTTAAGCTACTGACAGCGAGCAGAGGAATAAATAAATAATCTATTTGAAGACAGAGAAAAATTGTAGACTCTTTTTACAAGAAAAAACAAATTTACGAAAGATTAGAGACAAAAACATATAAATAGCCGTGTAGATACATATAATATATTTTTTTCTTATCTCTTATCCATAATAAAACATAGTATTCAGTTTAATCTTTTAAATTATTTAAAAATATAAAGGTTTCTATTTAATTTCATCAGTAATATATAGCCAGGTAAATCTTCGAATAAAAATATCACATTCATGGAATTTTCCTGGATTTTGCTTTAGTATTATGTTCGCCTGTATAGCCCGAGATATATATCTGAATAAAAATGTATGGAAATGTTTATTGATTTTGAAAGTTTTCCTTTATGTTAGGATATTTGTATTATTTTCTTATTTTAAAAAACCCGGGTTTATATTTTGTATTGGTCATTTCTCAGACAAAGTTCTATAAATGCTAACAGTTGGACGCAAGAGATGTAGTATGTATCATAATTTTTAGGTCTATTGTACATTTTAATGAAAATATTTTCATAAAATAAAATCATGTACATTCATGTATTCACACTGCTTTTAATAGCTATGATACTAAGGCAATTTCTTGAGTCTTAAATCAAGGATATTTACAACCATCCAAGACCTGGGTGGTGTATAAGTCCAAGTTAGGTAGTAAAAAATTTCTTATTATTTTTTTCGTTCACAATATTTTGAGCATAATTTAACTAAACAAATATTAGTATCTGACAAAAAATTGGAGACAATCATCAAGTGCCAGTCGGTATAAATCTTATTAGGAGTCGGGCAGTTAAAGTGTGATAATGGGATTTCGAGTATGTAGCGGCGTAACATTACGCAAAACATCTTATTGTTAGTAAACATAGATCTACACTTAACAGAACAATAGAAGCAACAATAGAAATCCTTCGTATTTGGATAGGAAGCAATAACTTGATTTTTTTTTGGTAGAATTTGAAATAAGAGACATCTACGATATCCTTATTATAATGAATTAAATAAACAAGCAAATATGATTATCCTTCTGAACTCAATATACAGTGTTGTACATAAAGTATGGAATAAATTCATTTTAAGCTAAACAAACAATTTTTAGGAAAAATCCCGAGACGGGTCGGATTTTGATTTTAATTTAATGTATTTTTACATAACAATTAAATATACACGGTAAACCATTTACGAGTAACGATGTCATGGACAATTTCCTTAAATGGCATACTCTTTAGATTTTATTTTTTTAGATTGCAAATTTTAAGACGATTCCAAAAATATATCATACATGTGTTCGATAATTAATAGTTTTGAAGATACAATAATTTTAAAATCTGTATTTTTGGTATCAACAAGATGGGGCGCCGCCACATTATGCAGCCGCCGTTCGAACATATCTTGACGAAGTTGTCCACAATAAGTGGATCGGTAGACGAGGATCCATTGAATGGCCACCAAGGTCACCGGATCTCGCGCCATTAAATTTCTTTTTATGGGGTCATCTAAAAAATGTTTTGTATAAAAGTAAACCCGACGACATAAATAATTTAAAACATGGAATAAGGCAAGAAATAAATAACATTTCGCAGGAAACCATTAATAAAGCTCAGCAGGAATTTATTGATCGCTTAGGCCAGTGTCAAGCACGAGAAGGAAGACAATTCGAACACTTGTAGGTGATATCGTTACTCACAAATGGTTTACCCTGTATATTTAATTATTATGTAAAAATTCATTAAATTAAAATCAAAAACCGACCTGTCTCAGGATTTTTCCTCAAAATTGTTTGTTTAGCTTAAAATGAATTTATTCCATACTTTATGTACACACTGTATAATCAAATGTATTAGAAAATAAAGAATATTATTGGATTTAATCTTTATCATAAAAATCAAGGCTGTATGTCTAATACCCGTCAATTCATTGTAAGATAAGTTAAAATATATGTACAAAAGTCCTCTAATGATTTTGCTGTTTAAGATATATACATTTATCGTCCCATCGTAAAAGTAAAACCAAGTGAATCACACAACACTAATGGCTGTAAAAAAATCAACCCTAAATGTCTAAGTTGGTCTGGAGATCATGTTAGCATACACTAAGTTTGTCCAGAAATTGATAGACAAAAACTAATTAAAGAAGCAATGCCTTCAAACAACATTACCTAGTATAATGCGAATAGAGAAATACCAAAACGCTTTTAAACGTCCTTAGATACGATTATTAAATAAAACAATGATGAATTTAAGACATATGATCAAATTAATTGTGGACATTTATGTCTTGGATTTCTATATAAATATCGGGATTTATTATAATAAAATGTAGTCATGTCTCTTCGTTTAACGTTAACGAGGTGGAAATCTGTTCTAACTGTCGACTACACTATCCCAATTAGATTATAACCAGATTCAGAATAGTTTGGCGTTATTGTGATTCCACTCGTACAACAGCATCTATAACATCTAATAATGGAAAAAAAATTACTTAACGAATACTATTCCAGGTTTCACCAGTGCTAAATAATTGACTTTTTGTCATAAAATAATACTTTACACCCTCTTCGAGGTGGACCTCAGACGCTATGAATATTTTATTAAAATTTAGTTATAAAATATTATATTTCTCTTTGTTCTAAATCCTTCAAATAATTGCAAAGTTTATAAAACTTTGTTTTGGATAATGCATAGGTTTATATTTCAATATTGTACTAGTCCTTTGTTTAAAAGTTTATATTAATTACGCTTGGAAAGCAACAGTTAAGTACGTTGTCTGTTTTTCTATTGGTCGAATGATGTTTAAGTTACTTGACAAGTATTGTTTATAAAACAGAAGGTTCAGTGCGACTCAGGGCTTTTTCGCCATTAACTGTTCAAAGAAACATATTGTAAATTGTGATCTAAATAAATCCAGATTATTTTAGTGAAATGCTGGGTTTTTATTGACCTTTTTCCAAGTACCTTTTGGCTACACAACAATTTGGTATCATGTGTGGGGTTGGTTTGTGTGCACTCCCAGACGGAGAATTTTCAGAAAAGCCGATTTGAAGTTCGTTTGAGACACAACCGACGATAAATTCCAGTATTAGAAAATGAAAGTGCTAAGAGGTTGCCAGTGAACGCATTGCGTTATATTCAATAATCGTGAAACAAAAAATCATCAATAAATCCTTTTCAAGTTCAAGCAAATTTAACTCATCCTTCTCCGATGGATTTACTTAAACTTTCCGTTAATCTTTGGGGTTTCGTATTCAAGTTGGTACAGAACTTCTGTATCCAGGTTGGTCCAAAATCATCCCTTTTAAATTCTATCAAGTCATCGTCTCAAGTAGGTGTGCCGTCAGTAAAATTTTAGTGAAAAAATAAAGCGTGTTAGAGCATGCGCGTTAGTGAGACA
Organism: Hermaeophaga mercurialis; assembly: GCA_951812935.1. NCBI lineage: Eukaryota > Metazoa > Arthropoda > Insecta > Coleoptera > Chrysomelidae > Hermaeophaga > Hermaeophaga mercurialis. Next base: position 738,318 of record OX638365.1, on the reverse strand, counting down.
AGTTGCCAAGACAAGATGTACTATTCTTGAAGTTTTTAAGTAGAAATTATTTATATAAATGCTAACACATATGTCTTTATATTCTATTTCTGATGTCGAATAGAGAAATTCATTCAAAGATACCACGAAACGATGACGTAGCCATGACTTTCACAATAGATTTCGCTTTTAAAATGGTAACCGAATTCGATGGTGACTGTTTCCACTTACACAGATTTATTTCTTGTTGCGACGTCGTTTGGGCTATGGCAACGACGAGGGCAAATCAACAATTACAGGCGTATAATTTATTAAAATACAAAACTTTTGATGATTGGTCATCGTTGAAAATTATCCTACAAAATAATTACTTAGAATGACGAACTGTTGCACAAATCCAGTAAGAACTTCTCCAGCCGAGACAATATTTTAACGAATCTGTGAAAATTTTTTTGGAACGCCTAGAAAAACTCACATTAGACTTAACCGATGCTTGTGTTGCTAGCGAAGGAGACGCTGCAGCAGAAGTGATTTAGAATCTAAATAATAAGTTTTAAGTTAAGGGATTCATGGATTACGCTCTCCAGTTCAATTGATAATAAAAGCTAGCCGATTTCAAAATTTCACCGAAGCAGTGGATAGTGCTTTTGAAGAAGAACGTAATATAAGAAAGAATAATACTTATTATCCACAATCAAAAAATCATATTCATAATCGGAGAATTTAAAAAAAATGCGGAAAGCCTCATCATACTATTAACCAATGCTATTCAAGTAGATGTCCTAACTTCTCAAAGGAAAGCCATTTCAATTACAACAATCTTATTCCTCATATAAAAGCAGAAAAAAATACAAGCTTAGCACAAATTCAACGCCGATAGTGCAAAAAATACGGCCATTCTATTGAAGAGTGTCGGAGACGTAAATATAATAATTCTCATAAATACAAAGATATACAAGGGCCCACATACAGTCACTACAATTTTCACCAAATCTCCTCTTTTCCTCAGTCACCAGAAAATGAACAAGTTTCAAGCACTTCGAGGTGAGAAAATACATACGCCCAAACTTTAAAAAAAGTGTTTAGCCATCCACAATTTTCAAAACTTCCAGCAATCTCAAACCTTAAAATCAAATCCATCGCAGAGATCCAAAATCATAAATACTGATTCAACTTTTCGACCTCAACCAGCTTAAACTTAAGTTCCAAAGCCTAGAGGCAAAAGTCTAATTCCCTAATTTAGTGCCCAAGTTTAGAGTCAAGTTCCTCAAAGCCTACAAATACTGATATACTCGATATCATACCTTGTAATTTATTAGAAGGATTATTTTCCCTAAATTCAGGTCATGAAACAGATAATTTCGTAGGAAACCAAAATAAACATTTTGATGAAAATATTTCGCTATTTCTAAAGAAACCGATCCATCGCATGTAAATTTTCCAATATCGGTAAAAACTTCTAAAAACGCGAATCTTCTAATCGATACCGGTTCTGATATTAGCATTCTTAAAATCGTAACATTAGATGACGAAACTATAAATATCAGAGGCAGAACTAAACAATATATCACCTCATTTGGTATTATTTATGGTAAAATACCCTAAGGACCCGTTAAATAGAACATATCTTTCATATTGTACCCGACAATTTTGCTTTAGCAACCGATGGAATCCTGGGCAAGGATTTTTTTTTCCAAATTTAAAAGTCTCGATCGATTACCATTTGTAAAAACTTATATACACTCATGGTCAAAATTATCGAATATTTCAAAATTGTCATATATTTTTTGGAAAATACAAATTCTGAAAAATCAAGTCATCAAACGAGGAAGAGCAGTTTATTTTATAAATTTTAATTGAACAATATTTAGTTTTTATGAATAGAAAATTGTGAAAAAAAATTATTGCTAAATGTTATCAAAATTAAGAATATGTAATTTCAACTTTAATGTCATTAGGAGGACAAATACTATGCTTTTGATTAAAATAAAGGCATATTTAATAACGAGTATTTCCTCCTCGAGCTCTTATTACTGCTTGCATCCTTCTTGGCATACTTAAAAGTAGAGTTTGAATGAATTCTTGAGGAATTGCATTCCATTCCTCATGTGTTGCTATTCGAAGCTCTTCTTTCGTATTTGGAGCGGGACTTCTTCGTCGTATGCGGCATTTTAGATGATCCCATATGTGTTCGATCGGGTTCAAGTCTGGGCTATATGGTGGCCAATCTAATGTTTCAATCTGGACTTCATTTAGGAAATTGGTCACTATGTTAGCTGCATGTGGTCGAGCATTATCGTGCATTAGTACAAATCTCTCGTATCCAATATGGCCAACATACGGCACAACATGCTCTTGCAGGATATTTTCAACATACAAATCACTAGTCATTCGTCCAATTACCTCCACAAGTTCGGTACGTCCTTCCCAACTGATACCTCCCCAAAGCATTATACCGCCACCTCCAAAACTAACACTCTCTATAAGATTGCAGCTGGCGTACCGTTCGCCAACTCTTCTGTAGACGTGGTTTCGTCCATCTGGTTTCCATAATTGAATTCTGGTCTCATCCGTAAAGAGAATAGTTTTCCATTGCTCGATATTCCACTGAACATGAATTCTTGCAAATGCTAGTCGACGAATTTTGTGAATATTAAAAAGACTTGGAACTTTGGCAGGCCGTCTTGGCTTTAAACCTGCTTCTTTTAACCTTCGTCTAACTGTTTTCGAACTAACATTAACTTGCCTTACATTTAGTAGCTCATTTCTGAGATTAATTTGTACCGCTTCAACTTCATTGCAGTGTCTAATTGGTGGCATACTGTTGTTTTAAATAGAGAAAAATGCAAAAGAGAGTCAGTCAGTCACTAGATATCACTTATTTATTTCTCTACAAATAACTTAATTAGCTATAGGTACTTAAATAATGTAACACAATCTTTATCACAGAAGACTAGATGCATAACAATTATCTCATAAAAGTTTACGGAGATAATTCAAAAGTATTTTCAAATAAAATTGATTATAAAAAATATTCGATAATTTTGTCCATGATTGTAATATATATATAATAATTCCAACCAATTCCGGTCCTTTCTCCTTAGATTTAATCAACGATACGAAAATATGTCTAAATAAAGAAATAACGCCTGGAGTATTTGTTGGCAACTATAGTTCAACCGGAAAAAGGCGCGTGCTCTATTAGTATTGTTAATGCTACCGAATCCGTTGCTTAGACAAATTACCTAAACCTTGACTTCGATTACGTAAATTATTATTATTTCATTAATCTAACTGATACGAACATTCATGATCGAATCTCAGTTCTAGAGTCACAAAACGATACAAATCACATGAATTCAGAAGAAAAAGAAGCAATTCTTGATATTTACAGATAATTGAATGACCTATTTTATCTCAAAGGCGATAGGTTTACTGTTAGTGACGCAGTACATAATTGTATACCATTAAAAACTAATAAGCCAGTCTTCGTTAAACCCTATCGTCTTCCAGACCACCAAAAAGGTGAAATTCATAAACAGATTCAGCAAATGGTTCGTGATGATATAATTGAATCAAGTCGTTCACCATTCAACTCACCTATTCTTATTACCCCCAAGAAATCTCTTGGGTAAGGCCAAGAAAAACGTTACCGTCTAGTAGTAGATTTTATAAAACTCTATAATGTCACTGAATCAGATGCCAATCCCTTACCTAATATCACAGAAATCATTGAGCAATTAGGTAGTTGCAAATACTTGTCCGTGGTGGATCTCGCTAATGGTTTTCATCAAATTCGCTTTAGCGAAGAAAGTAAACAATATATCGCTTTTTCCTTCTATGATCATTATCAATACAAACGGGACTTAAGGTGCCCCTGCATGTTTTCAATGCCTTATGAATAATGTTCTCCAAGGAATAAAATGCTTTGCCTATGAGCAAATAATCTCAAACGGCAACCAACTAAATGTAAGTTTCTAAAGAAAGAAATAAACTATTTAGGTCACATAATATCCGAAAATGGGGTAAATCCATACCTGGGGAGGGCCAGTGCCGTCCACAATTTCCCAATTCCCAAGAATGAACGATAGGTAAACTCCTTCGTGGCTCTAGCCCTCTATTATCGACGCTATATTCCAAATTTCGTACAGATTGATTATCCACTTAACAATTTATTAAAAAATTCAATGTTCTGCTTTATGTCACGGTGCTGTTCGTAAATTAAAACAAGCCCTCATTAATCCGCCTATATTACAATATCCCAATTTCGAACGCGAAATTATTCTAACTACCGATGCTAGTAAATATGACATTGGATCAGTGTTGTCACAAGGAAAACTAGGAGAGGATCTTCATATAATATATTAATTTTGATGACGAAGCAAAATACAAAGACCTTATTTTATTTTTAAATATATCTCTTAGCAGAATGATTCTCACCTCAACTCTCTCATTTCGTCTTCTCTTTTTTTATAGAAGAAATTATGTGTCAAGCGAAAAATAAACGACAGCAAATTATCCGTATTTGTTAAAGAAAATACAAGTGGTACACTCGAATAAAAGTTAAAACTCATATTTGAAGGCAACACAAACTGGGATACGGAATTCTGACAATTGATAGATTTACTATTATTGGAAATTTAAATGAGTAAAATCGGAGCAGTAACACGGCCCTTTGAAGAAGATGAAAGCCAACGCATCCGGAATGAACATACTAAAATTTTCATTATTTTATTATCGACCACATGTATTAATTACAATTTAATTTTTTTTTCTTAAAAATGTAAAAAGTAAAATGTTTTTTTTTTTAGTTTTATTTCTTTAATTAAGTTAGTAAACGCCAATGTATGTTAATACGCCACTACCAGTCTGATAAGTTTGACACAATATATGCATGTCATTGTATTTTTTGAGCAATGTAAAAATAAATTATTTTTACTGTTGACGAAATTTTTAATAGATATGAATACAAGAAATATCTAAATACAAGAAAGCAACGACGAGCTAAGTCGTACGTAAACAGATACGAATTAATTAGCCGGAGTATAATTCGAATATGACCTCTTGTGAAAATGCAACTATCAAATGCGTTAAATAAATCATAGTTATGTTATCATGCTGGTGTTGTTTTCGTGTTTTTATTATATACATTTGTTTGTATTTACTTTACTTACCATTGATCATAGCTCTTAACAATAGACATTGTTGCGTATTTGGTTGCACTAGCCGAAAACAGATGAATCCCAATTTATCTTATCATAAAGTTTCCTCAATTGATAGGAGTAAATTTATTGAAGGATATATAAATAAATAAATAATGGGGAAGCCAATTACAGACAGTATGCCAGTTTGTTCTTTATACTTTTTATTCATCCCGGATTGTAGAAGTAAGTAAGTAGTAATTTAATATTGTTTATAGATGTTAACAAGAAGAAACATTAACTCTTGTCAATCACAACTCATAAATCTGAATTGTGTCAGTTGATCTGCATTTGAAAGATCTTGTCCTTCATTATGCATCTTAATGATGACGTAGCCTCTAAAAACTCAAATAGAATTGAAATTTAATAATAAATAAATGAACTAATATAATTAATTATACATGCTTTCTCCACAACATATGATAATATATTTATTTTAGAATGGTACATTGCAATAGTTCAAACAACACTACAAACACACACATTAAAAGCACCCCCCAATAAACAACGTCGCAATTCATTCAAATTATTTGCTAATATTTGGGTTTCTACGAATGAATTTTCAAAGAAGTTCGGTTGCTTAAATAATTTAATCAATGCATTTATGGGAGGCTCTTTTCGCTCACGTATGATTTTAGTGAAGAAAATGTGGATAATTGATACATTTTGTATCGTTTTGAAATGTCATTCTTTTTAGTGTACATATTTGGAATAATTTTTCTATAATAAAAAACGTCAATTGTCACTGAGAAACTGGCTACTACTACATCAAAGGCACCGACGCATTCCTTCGATTCTGTGTTAATGTAGTCTTCTGTGGTACTGGTATAACTACTTAAGATACATTTTGTTCATTTTACCAGAAGCCTTATAGTAGCTAACATACCTACCAATTTGTCTTTAAGGCCATTTCGATACCTGCATATATATGTCTTATAATTATAATTATAATTAGAATTTAAAAATTTGAAAAAATAAATTTTAAAAACTGCTCACCTCACGATCCCCGGTCAAATCTATTTTGTTTCCTACTACAACGATAGGGACATTTGTTGAACATTTAGTTTCTTGGATTTGGTCTCGCAATGCTCGTGCTTCTTCAAATGTCGAGGAATCCGTAACGTCATAAACTAAAATGAAGGCATCCGCAGATGATATTGATAAGGTTCTCATTGCAGGAAATTCATATGCACCGGATGTATCCAGGATGTCCAGTGTTAGGTGCACCTGAAATAAATAATATATATTATATAGGGTAGGTAAGCTATCTTCTTGCGGAGTGTAGCTCTGAAACCAAATGAGATATCGAAATGAAATAAAAATAATTTATTTGTTTCAAAAACCGTTACAATTATTTAAATAAATAAATATTAATAATAATATTTATTTACCATTCAATTTGAAATATACAATAGTTTTCAGTTAACGATAAATAAATATAGAATTCCCACAGAAGCATTAACCTGACTTTTGGTAAAAGTTTCTAGTAAAAGCTTTCGAGAAATAAATAATACATTCCATCTACATAGATGATAGACTGACTTTCGGTAAGAGAAATGTCATTGTCAGAGCCACCTAGATTTTAAATTATTTCGTTTATTTTTGTGTATTACAGTAGAAAATACATTATTCTGTTGGGTATTACTTATTTATTACTGATTTAAGTTCATTGCTAAAATTCTAATTGGAAGAGGTATTAATCAATCCACCACGTTCGCCAGCAATTAAATTTCAGGAATGTTATGCTAATGTTGAAAGACTGTGAGCTTTAGCCAATTGCTCGATTATGTTTATTGGGAGATTTCAACATTCATGCTACTTGGGAGATCAGTGCCTACAGTTCCTTAGTAACTCCTGCTCCCAATTTATCACCAAATGAAGTTGAGGCTATCGAAATTGTTGGCAACCATTCTAGTTTGTACAATCTTTATCAGGTCAACAGCATAGTAAATGAGACTGGGTCCCTGTTGGACTTTGTTTTCTAGTTTTAGTTCCGTTAAAAGAAGACAGTATCCTCAATGGTTTAACTCTAATTTAATCAGACAAATCAAACGAAAAAAACAACTTTTGGCATAATATCCTACAAGATTCTTCGACTGTGGTTGAATGTTCTGATGTAAATAATTTATCATCTACCATTGACGTTGAAGATTGTAATAGTAAGAATGAAAATAATGGTGAATTTGTTCATGAAGGCTAATTATAGGGATTTTAAGTGCACAAATATGTTAGGAATATATAATTTTTTATCACACCCTAGAAAATATATAAACAAAATGGCGAAAACTGCATGTGGAAATCTCTTTACGATCTCGAGATATCTTAAAATATGTGTAAATTTTAAGCACTTTCCTTTGAATATAGATTACTATGGTTTTACTGAAAGGCTTTTAATAATTTTGAACTCCTTAAAATTGATTTTCGCTATCCTATTAATAATGATTTCAATTATTATTTCAATAATACAGGTAATGTTACCGGGAAATGACGTTAAGGAAGTTATTCATCTGCAAAAATATGTCTTAAACAAAATGTACCTTCACAATAATATTTGTTGGCATGGTTATATTGTAATATATTAATTTATTTATTTTATAACTCTGTAAAGATATTTATCAGGATGTTATATTTCATATTATTTCATATTATTTCATATTATTACATAGTACTTCATCAAAGCTTAAATGATCGTGATTACGATAGGTGGTTGGCTTATTGCAACTGGTTGCTGGATATGATATCTGACGAACCTCAATTGCTGTCACGTATTTTGTGGTCCGATGAAGCTACATTTAGAAGTGATTGTACGGTAATCGTCAAAATATGCACTATTGGTCATAGAATAATCCACGTTGGATGGAAGAGGTTTAACATCAGTGGTTGATAAATATATGGTATGATATCTCAGATGGTCAGATAATTGGAATCTTTATTTTCGACAATTCAATTAATGGGGAACGCTACCTAAATTTTGTATGGAATGAACTGCCTTTTCTTCTAGAAGATAAACCCCTAGCAATTCTTAGATTCGTGTTCTTCCAGCACGATGGTTGTCCGGCTCATTACGCCAGAGAAGTTAGAGAATTTTTAGATGATGTATACCCTGATAGATAGATAGGACGTGGAAGCCTATTTTTTTGGCCAGCCAGGTCACCGGACTTAACTGTCTTAGATTTCTACTTCTGGGGTCGGATTAAAGAGCTTGTGTTTGCAACTAGACAAACTACGCGAGACAGTATGATCGGAAGAAAACGAAATGCCATTCAGAGTATTTCAAGAGCAGAAATTGAGACTGCTGATCAATCTACTTTTCAAAGAGTAAACGCTTGGCGTCGAAAATGATAGGCGACAATTTGAACATTTAGGTCTTCACTAGTTATCTTCAATTTTTTTTATTTTATAGTGCAGTTTATTTTTATTGTTGTTTCAATTCATTATATATATAATAACGTTCGGTAAATGTTTGATTTTTTTATATGGATCACTAATTGTTTTTTAATATATGTCCATTTTAACTTCCTTAATGCCTTTTCCCGGTAACAGTAACTCTATTATTGAAATATCATAATTAATAAGATAGGGAAAGTCAATTTTAAGGAGTTCAAAAGTGTCAGAAGCCTTTCAGTAAAACCATAGTAATCTATATTCAAATGAAAATGCTTAAAATTTACACATATTTTAAGATATCTCGAGGTAAAAAGAGATATCGACATGCAGTTTTTGCCATTTTGTTGCCAATTTGGTCTACTTTTATAGTCAATTGTTACAACTACATGCTTCCATTTAATACTTTCCAAAGATAACCAGACTTAAAAAAATATTAAATAGCGCCTTCTAGCGTGCATGTTACTTATTAGGTTGTGTCCAAATGATTACTCTTATATTGATTGGAAAGAGCTGTTTTCAACAAGATTAAGTTTGCAAAGATGGGTTAAGCAGAACCGGAGTTACAGGCGTTTTTCTGGTTCCCACTCTCCCAGCCTCTTATTTGAAAAGATAGACTAAAACTTGTGAAAACAAATAAACGCAGAATTTTAGGAAGAATAAGATGATCGTATTTTCAATGGCTCTTAATTAGGCAAAATTTTTAAAATATCTTTTTTAATTTTCGGTATTGAACTACGCCCTGTAGGGGTGGATATGTAAACTTGGAAATAATTTCCAGGTTTTTCTCAAGGCCACTTTTGTTATATTTTTTTCCCTAAGCTGTTCTATACACGATTTCCAAGATATAGCAGAGAGCCATTCTTATTGGGACACTCAGTACGCACCATTTTTCTAGTATCAGTGCCATCAAAATTTTGTATTGTCCGTTAGTTAGACCACACTAGGAGTATGGTTCGAGTTTATAGTGCCCATGTTATAACAGCCATATTCATCGCATAGAAAGAGTCCAGCATATATTTCTCAGATATGTTGATTTCAATAAATATGGAAAGATAAGTATTATTTATCTTTCCATATTTATTATGAAAAATTTCGATAAAGTAGGAGTTGAAACATTTAATTTAATGTTGCTTACAAATTGAACCTAACAATACACGATTATTCAGATTTAGAAAAAAGTCTCTTTGTGTTTATTACACCACAGACGCCTAAGCAACAACTAAAAATGTATGATATACTACACTCTTATAATTCCTCTTCCTTACTGCTGGTTAAAATAGATCTGAAACTTCGGTCTATATACACACGTTTCACAATCCATATCCCGCACCAAAGAACAAATTATGGTGCTAACAATTTTGTAACGAGAGCTTGTAAATTGGCGAATGAAAAGACCATCTTGGATTTTCTTGATAGAAGTAGCAATTTTTTGAAACAGCTTAATGATTGTTCATTTTAATTACTTAATGTCACGTAGTGTATTTATTTTGTAACGTGTTCAGTTGTTTTTACGCACAGTGACATAATTTTGCTAAATATTTTCTTTCCTTTTTTCTTTAATTGCTATATTTTTCTACTTTTTACATTTTAAATAAATGTTTTTAACTTTATACACCACCCAATTTCAGTTAGATACTATTGTAGAATTGTCCTTGCCCGTTAATAAATAAATAAATAAGTTTAACGAATTATTAATATTTTTTCTATTTAATCAAGACATGAACTGTCAAATTAAAAAAGCCAAGTGTTGATATATCAATATTCATTCGTTGAACTTGTCTTTATTGTAAAATAAATCGATTACCTGAGACTTTCATCAAGAATACCCCTTTACATTGGTCCTTCGTGCAAGATACCAGCCAGTGGTAAGTGATACTTCTTTCTCATATTTTTAAAGATCTGTATTAACCAAAACTCATTTCTTATGATATTATCTCTATAGACAGAACCCAATTTGTTCACAAGGACACAAAAAGCTAAGAAAAACACTAAATTATATCAACATTTCGATGAAATTGATAATACAACCATATCCAACTAAAAACCAATTAAAAAAGTTTAAATGCTAAAGATCTGTTATTAAATCCCAATTAACTCGTTTTGAAACATATTTTCTAGAAATTACTAAGGAAGAATTCCTTGATCAGATATTGTTGGAGTGGCATCTTAGTTCACTTTCCATGATTTATGAACAATTTAATTCCGTTCAACTAGATATTAACTTAAATGTCTTATAAATGACTGACAATATTAAACCAGACATCAATTTTGAAAAAGATTATTTTGATGCAACCTGTAAAGCAGAAACTATCTTGCTTAATTTTAACAAACAACACAACGTCCTTAATATGCAAATAATATGCCAATTAGCAGTAATTTTAATCACATTAAATTTCCTTCAATTACATTACCACCTTTCCACAACAACTATAAAAATTGGATTTTTTTTAGAGACACTTTTCTTTCTGTTATTCCAGTAATGCCAAAGCCTCAAAAATTACATTATTTAAAGCTATCCGTAAAAAATGAAGCATTTGGTCTAATCGAATAACTCGAGGTATCAGACGAAAACTAGGATATAGTTGGGAATGTACCTTTGATCGTTACGAAAATTTGAAAAAACTAATAAGTATATACGTCAAGAACTTCCTTCCAGAAATAAACAAAGATACCAAGTATAAACAACAAGGATGATTTTAGAGGGGAAATTAATATAATAAAAGGAATCGCTATCTCTAAAAATTATCCATTACTACATCAAAAATTATATCTCGTGCAACATCTTCTACAATAACTTTTAAAGTAAGAAATAAAGTAGGTTCATTTTTATTAAATGTAAAACCTAAAATTAATAAATTTTGAAAATCGCGTATTTTCAAAATAAATTGTCCGTATTGTAATGCCATCTATCTTGGCAAGATATTAAGAAATTTTAACATACGCTACTGTGAGTATTTACGAGCTTATAGATTAGAACAACCAGATAAGTCAAATTACGCAAAACACTTAATTGACACCAAACACAAACCTACACTTAATAACAAAATGGAAACAACAGTGGAAGTACATCACATCAGTGACAAGAAAGAAGAACTTGATTTCTTAGAGGAATTTGAAATAAAGAAACACCTAAAATATCCTCAATATACAGTATTGAAAGAACAACTAACCCGGGAAGTTCAATTATCTTAGATCACCTTTTGAACTAAATAATACTAACCAAATATATTTTTAGAAAAAGAAGAACATTGCTTAATAATGATTGGTTGTCAGGTTTATGACATAATTTATTTACGTTTTTAATCTGTCAAACTTATTTCTCTCTTGAAAAATGGTATTGTTAGATACCGAAATCTAGATAGAATATATATTAAAACGCTTTGGAAGACTGTGTAAATTCAAAATAAGTATTATTTATATTTCTATATTTATTTAACATATCCCTCAATAATCCATTAATGGTTGGTCCTACAATCCAAGACGATCTATTTCAAATTGTTTTATGCTTTAGACGATATAACATCGTGTTATCTGCCGACATCACAAAAATGTATAGGCAGGTATCAGATGTAAAAGAACAAAGAAATTTGCAAAAAATAATTTGGCGTTTTTTCATTACAAAATCATTATCTGTTTACTGTCTTCATCAAATTGGAATAGATATTGAAAAAACTAATCCTGTAATTAGCTTCATAATTATGCACGATTTCTATGTCGAGGTCGAGGTCGTAATCCTAAATATGTTCTTCAAGTCAAACACCAAATCTCAAATATTCTCGATAGTTATAGTTTTTCTCTGCGTAAATGATCCTCTAACGATTCTGCTATAACTTCTATTGAATATCATGTTACTCAAGTTCGGATACTTTTTCTTTTTCTGTTAAATGTCACATGTTTTTAGATAACATAGGTGTAGCGTATCCTCCTACTGCTGTGTAAAAAGACCTGCTTACTATATTGAAAAGTTTAAATCTTAAGCCTTATTACGTTGTTGATAAGATAGCTAAAACATTTGGTCATACCGTTACACGTTTGCTACTATATGGCATTGTACTAAAATCATAATACGAAACTGTAATTTTAGTATTTATTTAATTTATCTATCAAAATCAACCTAAACCCAAACAAAATTATTATGACTGAATAGGTATTTTCAGGACCTTTCAAACGAGGTATCACTTGCCATGAAGATAATTTACTACTAAACTAGAAAAAATTACATTTTGTAGATAAATGCCTTTTTTGAATTTACTTTTTAACGACGACAGATAGATACAGGAAAGTATATGCCTAAGTCGAAGGATATAAAATTCGCCATCCGTTGATGAATAGTAATACAGGGTGTTCCATTTAAAAAATTCGAGAAAACTTTCCTGGAAATTTTTGAAAAATGAAATTAATTTTTGGCCACCCTGTACAAAATAAAAAATTAAAACTTTGTCTAAAAAAAATCTTTGCTCTATTGAGTTTCTACATTTGTAGTTTTTTAAATTCCAACATTAAATCTGACAGATTAAAGAATTTTTAAAAAGGAGTATAAAAATGTAATATTTTTGGGTAATTCTTTTTCTCCAAAGCAGTGGGATATTAAAAATAATATTTTTTAATTAAAATATAGAAAATGTAGATAATCTTATTGCAAACACGATATTATTGGGTTGACTGCAAAAAATTTGGCGGATCTAAGGGATGCTACGTTTTTAAATTTGAAGAAAAGTAATAGAGCGTAATGGATTAGAGAGCACAACGTATACTACCCTATGCGTTAGATGTATCTTTATATGTATGTATAAAAGCGAATTATTTGTAACTTTATTTTCGAAAGCTCGGATATAATTTTAAAGAGTATACATTCTTTTTCTGTTGGGTTCCCAATAGTTATAAATCATTATATGTATGTATATATACAGGGTGATCAACTTATACTCCGAAGTTTGATATCTCCGTTATCTTGAAAAATAGGAAATAATGTTTTCAATAAAATTTATAGTTAAATTCAAGCTTCACATTTTAAAATTATTTCGTAATATACAGGGTCTCATAAAGTTACAGCATATCACAGTTATGTTTTTTTTAATAGAATACCTTGTATATTATCTTGAATTTCAATTTCGCTTATTTTTCCTATTCCGACGATATATCTACCAGAACTAGTAGGTTTGGAATAGCAGTCAACAATAATACGAATTTGTTCGATTCCTATTAGTTTAATGTCCAAAATAGGTAGTGTTATATGATCCTTTTTCAATTGTAATTTTTACGTGGTTGTTATAACTTTTGAAGGTATCCATTAAAGTAATAAATTTGTTTTCAAAATAAAGAGAAGCATCCAATAGTAAATTAGCTAAATTTATTACAGATACCTTAACATCAGTGTTTTCAATTCTCACAATTCATTAATAATTTTCTACTTCCAGATAGTTGTGTTAATTAGTTTGGATGTTGTTTCACATCCTTATTGAATTAGGCCTACGAAGAGTAAATAATCATTTGGAAAATATTTCAAATAATTGCACTCTCTAAAAGGAGTCCTTTATTAACATTGCTGAGTTTTTATTTAACACAACTTATTTCACTTTTAACAATCAATGTTATAAATACCTATGGGTAGTAAAAACATCACCAATTTTAGTATAATTTGTAATGGATAACTTATTGAATGATTAAATTATATTTTGAACTTCCTTTGTTAAAAAAAGTATGTTGATGACATAATCTCCTCAGTTCCTGTAGGTAATGAAAAAGAAATTTTGGATACCTTCAACAATTATAAGAACCACATACAATTTACAATTCAAAAAGAATCAAATAACAATGTACCTTTTTTTTGGACACTAAACTAATAAGAACCAAACAAAATCGTATTGTTGTTGACTGGTATTCCAAACCTACTAGTTTTAGTAGGTATATCAACTACTTATCATATGAGACTGAAAACTCTCAAATTAAGTGGAAAGAGTTTCTTATTTTTTCACCCATAGATTAACCGAATTACATCCCCAAGATTTATAAAATTTTGGTTGTTTAACTAGTCAGCTGAGACTTCTCTTGTTTTCCTTATGTATGTAAATATATGTATATATAGTGCGTTCCATATGTATGGAATAAATTCATTTTTAACGTCATTATGAGCAGTTGGTGAAAAACCTAAAACAGGTTGATTTTTATTATTAGATTTAACAATTTGTGGTATAAAAATATTCCCCCTCCTTTTACCCCCTCCGAATAATGGCAACCCTCCTAAAAAAATTTAATGAGAAAAGGGGTCGTGTCATACCTCTTTTGAAAGGGATTTTAATTCTCTGTTCAGCAATATACAAGTTTTTAAATTTGGTGCATTCATAACTAAGAAAATTGATTTTAAAAATATAAAATTTTGATAATGTATCCACTTCAAAAATTTACATAAAATGAAGCATAGAATCTCACATTATTTAGAATGTATATTCTAATTTATTTTACAATTATTATATTAAGAGTTTAAAGTGACATCCATTTACTTCTTAATAATAAGCAATCCGATCTTGGAATTCTCATAGAATATTTTATATAATTTCAGGGTTTCATTTTCTCAGTTATAAATGCACCAAACTTAAATACCTGTATACTGCTGAAAATAGAATGAAAATCTCTTTCAAAAGAGGTATTACACGATCCCATTTGGAGGGGGTGAAAGAAGAATATTTAAGATTACAGTTTACTTTTTTGATATTTATATCTAAGAAATTTATAGAACTGTTCTCTTCAATTTCAACAGTAAATTATATTTTTGGATGTAAATTGTTAATAAAATTAAAGAAAATATCTAATTGTCTATCCCTACCTGTAAAACCAGCCAAAACGTCCTCAACATATCTATACCAAAACAATACATTTTTGGTAATATTTGCCAAAATTGATGATATTGGACTACCCAATGGCAAACCTTCATTTTGAATATAAAATTTATCATCAAGATTGAAGTAATTTTTATTTATATATATAGTAGTGATAGACAATTAGATATTTTCTTTAATTTTATTAACAATTTACATCCTAAAATATAATATACTGTTGAAATTGAAGATCACAGTTCTATAAATTTTTAGATATATGGATATCAAAAGAGTAAAACTTTAATTTACAATATTCAATTTATCGTAAACCAACTCATACAGGTATGACGATCCCTTATAACTCAAATCATCCTATGTCACAAAAATTAGCAGCGTATAATGTGGGTATAAGTCAATGATACATGGAGCTTTTTCAATACCAATGAGTAAGCATGATTTTACAAAGGAAATTAATATAATTAAACAAATCGCTGCCTCCAATAATTGTCCATTACGTCTAATAAATGGATTTATTAATAAATAGAAAGAAATGGTTGCTTGATTTTTCCGAAACAACCTAAAGATGACGGATCGTACAAAACAATGACATATTTTGAGGATATTTCGAACAAATTATCTCAAATTATATCTGGTATAACATCTTCAACAATATCTTTTAAAGTAAGAAATAATGTAGTTTCATTTTTATTAAATGTGAAACCTAAACATTAGACATTAAGGAATTTTAACATACGCTACTGTGAACAATTACGAGCTTATAGAATAAAACAACCAGATAAGTCACATTACGCAAAACACCTCATTGACACTAAACACAAACCTACACTTAACAACAAAAAGGAAACAACAGTGGAAAAACTTCATATAAGTGACAAGAAAGAAGAACTTGATTTTTTGGAGAAATATGAAATTAAGAAACACCTAAAATGACCCCAATATACAGTGTTGAAGGTACAATTAAACCTGGAAAGTTCAATTACCTTAGATTACCTTTCGGACTAAATATCCATATATTAATTACAACCAAAATATTTTTTAGAAAAAGAAGGACTTTGCATTCATATATAGATTAGTAGTGGTGATTGGTTGAAATATTTATGACATGAAATAATATATGCTTGTCAAAGATCTGTCAATCTTCTACTAAAACTTGAAAATGCTATATATGAAAATAGCGAAATGGTGGTCGTTTTAAGACAACTAAAAAAGCGTTGGACTCCTGTGGAAACATAGATAGGCATAATTTATCTATTTCATATTTATTATGGATAGTTTCCACAAAGTAAGAGTTGAAATAAGTAATTTAATAAAATTTATATTTTTTTCCTTTACCCCACTTTTGGTGAACTAAAGGATCTTCCGACTGAACCCGAAGAACGACTGAAAGAATTTGATGTGAGCATTTAAACACATTACATTTTTTCGTAATTTTCGTTTTGCTTATATAATTTATTTCTTAAAATTAAAGTTAATATATTTATATTTAAATTCTTTCAATTTAACGACCTGCTCCTAAAATAAATACTAGTGCACTCTACATTTATAAGTAAGGGCAAATTTTCCTGTCCAATAAGAACAAAAAGGTGTCTCAAATCTTCACTAAACATTATCGTTCTAAAAGTATCTGCGAGCTCATAAGATGTATTTGCGTTTTTATTATTGGTGACCGTGGATTTTTAGATATCTCATTTGTCTGTGGTTATAGTGTAATTTTCAATTTTTTAACTTTTTAGTCACAGCGTTTACCTTAACCCACTATTATCACACTACTTATCAATACCAGGCAGACCCAGAGAAAGATTAATAGATGACATGAAGACACCAGTAATCAAGACATGAGAAAAATGAGTGGAAACAAACCATACCGCACAAGAAAAAATTTAAAAGGAAATTACATCTTCTATTTTGTTAAATAATTTATATTAAATAACATATCTGCGCACTCCATATACAGGGTGCGGCATCAGTGCGTCGAAGTACGATTAGTCCGCTATTATTGAAGTTACGAAAAAAAAGTTTTTACAAAAAGTATAGGCAGTCTTGAGATTCACATTTTAAAATTAGTCCTAAATATACAGTGTGTTCAGGAACGCAGTGTCAGACAAAAATATTGTTTTTTTTAAATGGAACAACCCCTGTATTTTTACATTTTTATAAACCTCTTGCCGAGCTAATTTCAACGATGTATCACACTTTAAGGATATACAGCTACCTGAAAAGCACATTTTTTTGAATTTAGATGTATGTAGCAGCGAAAACGTTGAAAATCGATAAAAACGGCTTACATGTTCCTATCCTAACTTTTCAAGTTCTATGCTACAGCATTAAAATATATTTGATACAGAGTGATAAAAAATTTGAAATCTTATCTGATTTTTAATCACTCTGTATCATAAACCTGACAACCAATCAACCAATAAATTTGGTTAGTATTATTTATTTCAAAAGTTGATCTAAGATAATTAAACTTCCTAGGTTTAGTTGTTCATTCAATACTGTATATTGAGGATATTTTAGGTATTTTTTATTTCATATTCCTCGAAACAATCAAGTTCTTCTTTCTTGTCACTTACATGAAGTACTTCCACTATTGTTTCCATTGTGTTATTAAGTGTAGCTTTATGTTTGGTGTCACTTGATAGGAGTCCCAGAAACACATTTAACATGTATAGTATCTATTCATATTTGAAATTCAGATAATGGCAACAATCAACGTCTAACTAGAACAGGATCGTATTAACAAGCGCTGGTCTTTTGTTTACATCGGGAGTATTTGGAATGTGAATAGATACGAGTATTAGATAATAATAATAATAATAATAATAATAATAATAATAATAATAATAATGTGTTTATTAGCCAAAGAACATATAAAAATTATAAATAATAAAAATTTCTAACAAACAAAAGACAGACCACCGAAGTAGTATTTTAAAGTTGCTACTTGTGCGTGGTACGTAGTAATACAGTCCAAATCGGTAGGTATATGTCTACATCGATGTATATATCTAAATAGGTATTTATAACTAAATCTATATTAATGTCTAAATCGGTATCTATTATGTCTAAATTGATATATTGATATGTCTAGATATTATTATACAAGTAAAATCAGGTAAATCAGTTTTAACAAATTGAAAATTCTGCACATATATTTAGTTAATTAGTTCTATATATATATATATATATATATATGTAAACATAACTTATTACGTTGGGGTTTCTACCCTAAATAAAAGTCAGAGAAACACACTTTAATGATTTATTGACACACTCATGTCAAAAGCTACTTATTGAATGCCCCTCCTCCCTTGCGCCATCGTCTCGTCGGTCATGCTCGGGCCTACTCGGGCATCACGTCTTTATACGGGGTTTTACGTTATTACTCTAACATATATATATAGAAGTTTTTTTTTTTTGGTTTTTTTTTTATAATATATAAAATATATTTATATTATATTAAGTACATTTATTTTTGATTTATTATTTTTTGAATATTTGACCTGGATTGAGATAAAATCCATTTTTTTAGTTTCTTTTTAAATGAATAAATACTAAATACTTTTTTCTGTTTGCAGAACGGGAACATAAATACGAGTATGCAAAATCAGTGGCAGCTCAATTTACTTGAAATATGATTTTAATCAATAATTCAAATGAAAAATATAAGTATAAATTACTCACCCCGGTGACATTGAAATCTCCGTGATGCATCTCTTCTACAGTGCGCTTGTATTTTGACGAGAAAGTGCCGTAAAGAAACTGAGAGATAATGGAAGACTTGCCAACTTTAGCGGCACCCATAACTACTATCTTATGTCGCACATTGTTGGCAGGTGAGACACCCGCAACAGAAATTCCGACGCCAACATGGTCACTCTTCTCCAGGGATTCCGCATCTTCGCTCTTCTGAGACCTGAAAACTCTATTATTATAATAATATTTTGCCGTAGACTTCTGCTGCGGATAGAATTTACAGATAAATTACTCTTTTAATGGAATTGTTCTGTGGAATCAGTTTTGTGTGTGTTGATGTACCGTATTTAATATAATTAAAATAAAAAAGTATATTATATTTGTAATATTTAGGGCGAGTCATAAATAATGGATCCAATTGTAACTGTACATTCGGAAGGCAAAAATTATAATGTTTTACTGAACAATGAGTGACATAACAACGCCTCTTTCTGTGAAACACTGTCTTAAAGTTTGAAAAATAAAATATATTCTTGTTAATAAATCATCTATTTTTCTAGATACAGATCTGAATATTAAAGTAGGGCTATTTTTGTAACGAAAAACAAGAATTTGCTATTAGATTTGAGTTTACAAGTAAATGTCGCCACTTATGCCATATTGTATATAGAATAAATTAGCCATAATTTTTTACCAGTCATTAATGAATGTACATCGATGTGGAATGCCTTATCCTTTTTGTATAAGAAAGGTATACATTTTTGATCTTTCAAATAAACAAATTATTGCTTTATAATTTAGTTTCATTTAATTCTAATATTACATGAAATAAAGACACTCTATCTCAAAATAAAATTAATATTTTAAGAACGATCAACGTTTTGAAATATTTTTCATACTATCTCCAATTTACGTAGATTTATGAGATTACGTTATTCATTATTTAAACGTTTTTGACGAATTCATTTTAATTACTAAACTTTGTGGTTACAACATAGCGATGACCATGAAGTGAATTAGAAGCTTTCAGATATCTCGAAAGAAATAAATAGCCCTACTCTACTTATTAGCCCTGTGTGTCGAAAAATGACAGACTTATTACCAAAAACATATTTTCAAAGCAGAGTAAGGTGTTATGTGATCAATGTACGCGTAAATTGTAAATACTAAGTAAGGACCATTGGGACCACTTAGGCAAACATTTTGTAGGGTGATAGGATTAAATGTAAGCTATAGATTAGTCGCACAACTAGATTAGTATCATGTTCAAAAAAACAGAAATAAGATATCATAATTTTTTACCTATTTCAATGTATTTTGTAGAGGGCGTCACATAGGTCACACTTATGGCATAAATGTGTGCCAAACTTTTTTGCTGTTTAGGTTAGCGCTTCTTTAAAAATAAATAAAATAAAAATAATATTAAAGCCACATCATTTTAACAAAAAACAAGTATACTTATTAATAACTCCAAAACTTAACGGTTTTAGAAATTATCGCATTTTAGTGATCAGCTGCATGATTCTTATCCAATTATTAATTTTGAAAGATGTAGTAGCGTATACGTTAATATTTTTTTTACAGTAATGTGATGAATATTAATAAAGTATAGTAGGAGTTAACATAAAAAATGTGTATGGCACTTTAAATTGAACTCCTAATTAGGAATGCAATAAATGTTATTTATTAAACAAATTAAGAAAAAACTAAGCTAAATAACATTATAACTTTAATCGTAATTAAAGTAAATGTTCGATATGTCCACCATTTTC
This sequence comes from Hermaeophaga mercurialis, assembly GCA_951812935.1. Classification (NCBI taxonomy): domain Eukaryota; kingdom Metazoa; phylum Arthropoda; class Insecta; order Coleoptera; family Chrysomelidae; genus Hermaeophaga; species Hermaeophaga mercurialis. The sequence continues at coordinate 717,447 of OX638365.1, read as the reverse complement.
TTCAATGCATTTATCTGACTTCTCTCATATAATGTGGCGGTGCACCATCTTGTATAATCCACATATTTTGCCTTAAATTCAGTGGCAATTCTTCCAACAAATCAATTAAGTCATTTTGCAAAAATGTAAATAATTTTCACCATTTTCACCAATTATAGGGTAACTCGTATGACCCTAATAAATAGTTTCCAATGATCCCACACCATACGTTTATTTTAAATTCATGTTGGAAATGCCTTTTTCTTTTAACATGGGGATTTTCAATTGCCCAGACATGATTGTTTCTTAAATTAAAAATTCCACGGCATGTAACGGTAGCTTCGTCGGTAAATAATATTCTATCGACGAAAGTGTGGTTAAGATTTTGCCTATTCCGGATATTACTTGCAAATTGGTATCTTAATAGTAGATCTGCTGGCAATCAATTTTGAACCGGTGTAAAATGGTATGGGTGATACTTCTCAAGGTGCAGACTTTTTAAAATAGAAGTTTTACTGATTCCTAAATCATAAGATAAACGTCGTGTACTAACCAATGTGAAAATCACCCATAACCAACTAGGAAAGTAAATGAGTAATATAATATTATCCACCTAGTCTAAGAACATAATTTTTCGTGACCCATTTCACTTTCCTAATTGGTTATGAGTGATTCTCACACTAGTCTCTACCTTTAACATTGATTTTCAAACTGGTGGCTCCACTTACCCTAATTAGCTTTCTACCATATCTTTTTTCTTCTTTTCTACCTACCCATGTTTAATTTTCAGTCGTTAGATCCTTTCCTCCTCCTCACATGAGAATTTTGCTCTCACCATCAACTTTACTTTTTGCAACATCATTTGTTAGTTACGCTGTTTAATAGGGGCACTTAAAAATTTGACCCACTTTTGTTGAGTTCAATTTTATTTTAATAATGTTTGTTTAACCTTTGTATACTAAATGTTTAAGATTGTTAAGTTTACCACATACCTACTTGTCTAAATAATTTACTTAATTCTTTACTTGTATCCTTTGAATTTTACCTTTTCAACATCTATAGTTAACTTATATTTTACAGTTAATCTTTTGCTGTTTTATTGTAATTTTTTGGTAAGTTTTTGAATGTGTGCTTATATAATTGTTATTTACGTGACTTATATATTTTATAGACCTGATGATGATTCACTATAGTTGAAACTAGCCGTCCTGTTTTAATTAAAGTATTTGTGGTAAACATTTCGAGTTTCCTTTAGTTTAATTAAAACATATATGTATTGTCAAGAAGAGTTTCAGTTTAATGAATAAATATTTTTGTATTTAATAAGTTTAAATTTCCGTTAAAATTCTATAGGTGATATACTATGTATACTAAGCGCTCCGTTTAGCCATATTAATTTGGAGGAAAATCCTACAATGTCTAATAGAAATTTAGGTACTATTTAACAGAAAATGAATAAAAATTTTCTCCCTCTTTGATGGCGATATAACTCAAAATGTCAAACTGTGAAAAATAGTAAAACCGAATTCAATTAGTTCTTAGTTAAATTGCAGAGAACAAATTTAATATTCAACTAATGAGTCAAGACCCAATATAATAAATATGTAGATAAATTGGTAAAAGAAAGTATACAAAATAAAAATCAATAAATTGAAAATTAATGCTATTGTATGAAATTGTTTAAAAAATGTATTTCAAAAGTGGAGCACCCCACTGAAAATTATATTGCAATAACAAAACTCAGTACATATATATATATACATACATATATATATTCTAAGCATACCATAGTATGTGACATACATAGTTATGATTATTTACGAAAGCAGATTGTCTCTCTAAAAAGAACGAAATTCGGAGATGCATCGTGTCCAGCGCATCTCCATAAAATAAAAGTTATTGAATCAGATGTTTGTTAAGAATGTAATACAATAGTTGAGATTTGATTACAATTTAATTAATTACCAAAAATATACAAAGCAAAACAACAATTTTTTAACCGATCAATTACAAATTAAAATCAGTTTACCAGTTAATACTACATTTTATTGTTAATAAATAAAAACTTTCTCTTAGAAAAATTTCAGTTTTTTATGTTTAATCATCCTTAATTCACTTTTTTAAAGAATATTTAAAATAGGTTATTATTCAAATGTCATAAAAGTACAAAATAATTTATTGCTATTAAATTAAATTGACTATTTCTTAGTAGGGTAAAGCGAGAAATTTAAATACCTTTGAAGAATTTATATATATATTTACAAATCCTAAATCCCTATATGTAATCTCAGTATTACCAAATTGAACTTTTGATCCTCAAGCACGCTTAAAATTAATCAGGATTCCAAGATCTCGGAATGCCGATATCTCGGGATTGAAACGTCTGATTGAGATGCCAACATTCTTAGCACGTTCGCACGCTTTTAGTTGGCGGTTTTCCATTAAGCCTGCATACATTTTTACAAGGCGTTTCATTGTCACTGCTGGCAAATAAGGCAGTAAATTAGTTAGTAGATTTAATTAGATAATATTTATTTATCCTTATGAGCATTAAAAACAGTAAACTTTTATAAACTTCATTTAGTTCAAATATTTGCATGGGTACCTAATGATACATGATTGTATACCGGCTGATAACGTATAACAAAAATAAATATTTAGATGGAATATACTATGTGTCAATAGTCTTGTTTTGCTCCAATGTTGGAAAATGTGGTTGAGTAGTATCTGTTTTCCGGTTCAAGGAAACCTGAATATGCTTTATCATTTAAATGGTAAACCTGAGGTGACGCTGATAATTTGACGCTATCTTATTCTGCTTTAATGTATGACGAAAAAATATCATTTTTGCTAATGTATAGCTTAGTATTTCATTTTGTGCCTATTTTTGGAAATTTACCATTTCCAATAGTATATTAGACTTCACAATCAAATCCAAATTTAAATTAGCGCGCCAAAAATCTTTTCCTCTTTTAACTCTATCGCATAACGCATGGCATAAACTCACGTCCCCCTCTTCAATTACTAGGCAACATTCTAACTTATAATTACACAAAAAATGACGACAAAAAGCACTGCATACCTGTATAAATACTAAACGGTTCGCAATGAAAATAAAATGCTCTTAATCATAGAAATAAGTACTTGCTTAATTTCAATTGGTCCAGCCGGCTAGTAGACCAGGGCTGAAGCCTTTGAAAATGGTAAAAAGTGGAAAAAAATAATAGTAGGATGAAACCCATTGGAAAAGGAAGAGAATGTAACAAAAATGAAAGGAAAAATAATTCACGGGTAGAAAACTGTTTATCTCGATTTCCGGCAAAACTACAAGTCCTATGGCAAAAAGTTAAATGGCAAAGTCGTATGTAATAAAAAGATCTACAACTTTTATATTTACACTTTTTTCACATAACCACAAAATTTATGTGAAAAATTCAAATAACCAAGTTTTTGGTTTTTTATTTTTCACGAATAGATAGATATTTATTAGATTAAGCATTTGATAATATATTGTGACATTTAAGTTTTTTTTTTGACTAATATTCCAAGTTTATTGACTCCAAACGTTATAAACAGATTATGTAATTTGTTTAAAATTTATTATATCGAATTTAATTATTTTGCTGTACAATTTGTTAAACAGATTTGTCCAGTAAATTTTGCATACCTTTAATATATGTACTCAACTTCGTGAAATTTTACTGTGAAACATTTCCGTCCATTCTCCCCACTTTAATAATATAGTATTGGTTTGCTTTCTGTTCTTATATCTATTCAATTTCGATCACATCTCCGTCACGATTTTTTTTACTACCGCATCTTGTTGATAATTAATGAGATTTGTTAAGTTTGAATTATATTTTATACAAATGATTTTTTTATCATTCCACCATGGTGGATACTTATCGAGAACATATGATTTTGTAGAATTAAATTTTGGAATTGGGTATAATTATTCTGCAATATTTTCGCTGATTTATGGTCCATCTAATTAGTGGATATTGACAAGTTTGCTCTATTAAATTCCATGTTCTTCCATAATGCTTAATAGGATATACATAATTTAACTGATTGTTTATAATGAAAGCTAGATGATTGGATCCTCGAGAATTTTCAATGATATCCCAATCATAAAATTGGATAACATGATAACATGTAATATCAATTGCTATTTTCTTCTGTCTTCGTCTAGTCATTATTATTCCTTTAGCAGTATTTAATAAAACTATATTGACGATATCGATTGTCTCTAATAAATTTATTCCTCCCACATCTGCTATTTCGGAGCTCCAGGTAAGATGATGAGCATTAAAATCTCCAACAATTAGACACGGCTTTAGAATACTTTCTAAATTTACAGGTTGTTTTACAGTTATTTGGATAATGCTGTGAGATATACAATATATAATTCATTTATGTGGTTTATCTCAACACACAACCATATACACTTTATCTGAATATTATTTATCATAGATATTGGAATCTCTTTAAAAGTAATATTAGATTTTACTAGAATAACAACCTCAGACTTACTAGCTTCTCGATCTACTCGTAAATAATTATAATTAGGAAATTATAATATACAGGGTGCGGCATTAGTGCGTCAAAGTACGATATATCCGTTATTAAAGGAGATATCAAAAAAAGTTATTTACAAAAATTATAGGCAACTTCAATCTTCACATTATAAAATTATTTTCATATTTACAGGGTGTTATATATTACTAGGGTGAACCAAACATACTTTTTTTAAATGGGACATCCTATATATTATTTCAAATTTAGATTAAGGTCATCTGCCCCATACTTCCAACATAGGGTTTCATTACGTTATGCAGGGTATTTCAAAAGTGATGGTCAATTGTATACGAAAATCATTCTCATTTCAACGTCCTGTATACCCTAGACAGAACAACCTAACAATAATTTTTTCCAGGCATAATTTTTTGACATTGGTACAGTGTTACGAGAAAGTGCTATTTCTTTATTATTGCACCAACTGAATATAGAGCGAGCCAAAACTCGAACACATGATTTTGTAAATTTTTTCAAATGAATCACCCTGTATTTTATTTTAAAATGTGAAAACACACTTTATGTTCTTTCATTTTGATTAAGCTTTCCCTATAGCTAAAATCGTTAGTTTCTGAGATATTTTCAATTTAATAACAAAAAGATTTTTTTTTAATTTCTATTATAACAAGTTAGCCGTGAACATATAAAAGTGTGACACATTATTTTAAAAAATTCAAAAAACATCGGTTATTAAGACAAAATTTTTATAAAATTAATTAATTTCATAATAAATGTTCAAAATGTCCACCGAAAACATAAATACAGACAGGATTACAGTCTTTCTTCAAATTCTCGACTGACATTTCTTAACATTTCTACATTAATACTCTGGAATGATTCTCGTATTCTATTCTTCAAATCATCTTGTGTGGGTGGAAGTATTTGATACATACTGCCTATTATTTTGCTAGATTTGCACTACTAGATTATAAATGAGGCTCATTATTTGGAACAATTTGGGAATTATTAGGAGATTGTACCGAGTTCTTATTTAATTAAATTTTATTTTGATTATTACGTTTTATCAAATTAGCGTATATATTTAAGGCAACAAATCGCATTTTTATTAAAAGATGTATTTTTGTCTGATTTAATTCCATTATTAGTTTATTGTCCCAAATTACCTCATCTAATCCTATATCTCTATGTTATTTGTAACAAAAATTGGAGATTTTTCATCTAGCAAAAAATTTGTTCATCTTACTTCAGTGAAATTAATTTCTACCCTATATTTCCGTACCAATTCAATATTTTTAATTTTATTATCCAGTACAGGCTAATTTTTAAGAATTAACCTTCCAATTCTTATCGAATTTATGCGCGAATCTCCTTTTTCAATAATTATAAAGAACGCCTTCGAATTTTGAAGTTCACATTTTTTTCCTTTTACTAAGTTTAGTTTTTTTGGACATCATCATTAGTGATTTGTTTATTTGAGTTTTCGTTGTTTTCATTATTAATTTTATTTACTTTTCCATTCTATTGAGTTAATTTCTCTGAAATGAATATGTTACATCAGCCTTCATTGTATTTTTATGCGTTACTACTTTCAACGTTATTTTCCAAATCCACATAAAAATTATTATTAGTTTTTTCAAGTTACTATTTCCTTAATAAATAATTTCACGCAGGGGCTATCTTGGGGAAAGTGGAAGTCGATTACTGGAAACACTACAGTCCAATGGCATCCCGAATCAGTAATTAACCCCACGTATAAAGGAAGCGTATAACATAGGTGTTCGAAAAGTGTGTTCCTACTGCATAACTACCCTGTCATTTTGTAATTAAATATATTTTACGAACGACATCAGGGTCAAAAGTGGGAAACAGTGTGTAAATATCTCTGAATATAATAGCAATGTCGAAATTAAATTTCAAACTTGAAAATAAGAAATGATGAGCAATTAGCATAATAAAAATTACGGTTTTTATATGGTTTTACTTTTAAAACGATTATGAAATATTTTCTTTTGTTTAATAATTTACTATATTTACAAATAAAATCTACGTTGAGTACTGGAACCTTTGGTTTGTCGTAACTGCTTGAGTTTTGAACCAAATCAAACTGTATTTGACGTAGGTTTCGGTTAATTATTTTAGCATCATCAGAAGGTGATTAACAATCAAGTTTTCTACCGAAACTCAGGTTTTAATTATGTGCTGATAATGTAGTTAGCAAACGCGCTTGAAATATAGTATTTTCATTTGACGTTAAATAAATTCAAACATAATTCATTTACTAAGAAAATTATTAAAATATAATTAACATTATTGAAATCAATTTGAGATCCATGTTTTTGTAACGTGACTTAAAGATGACTCTCTCGTAATTTGGTTAGCAAAACATATTTCTGCTATACAGGGTGTTATTGAAATACACGTACATATTAAAATGGGGAATAGTATGTAATGACCAAAAACGATTGGCACCAATTTTAACTTCAAATTCTAAAATTTAAATATTGGGGAAGAGTCCCCTTTTCCGACCTACTAGTTTCCATATTTAAAGAAGTAAAATAAATCGAAATTGAACTTACCCATAGAAATTGCACTGTTGCCGTAGCAAAACCAATTAACTCAAAATAAAGTTTATTACAGTAATTGTTCAAAATGCCATCCATTATTATTTACACACACTTGCAATCGTCTTTCCAAAGAACTTTGAACATTAGAAATTAGTCTTGGATTTTGTCGTAGTTCCTCGGCTACCGCATTAACTTTATTGGTTAATTGTTCAACACTATTAATAGGTTCATTATAAACCAGTTGTTTCATGTGACCCCACAAAAAGAAATCGCATGGATTTAAATCCGGAGATCTCGGAGGCCACTTAGTAGGTCCATTTCTGCCTATCCACTTTTGAGGAAATCTAATGTTCAAAAACTGCCGTACGTTTAAATCAAAGTGAGGAGGAGCGCCATCTAGTAGGTACCACATCCGTTGCCTTAATTGTAACGGTATCTCTTCTAGGAGCACTGGCAAAATATCTTCTAAAAAGTGGAGATATCCTGGCCCATTTAATCTGTTCGGTAGAACATAAGGCCCGATTAAATACTGATCTATTATGCCAGCCCAAACATTTATTGAAAATTTTCTTTGATGCCCAGTTTCCCTAATGGCGTGAGGATTTTCATCACTCCAAATATGCGTATTGTGCATATTGAACACGCCATCACGAGTGAATGAAGCCTCGTCAGTATACAGGGTGTCCGCGAAAATAATGCATTCCTTTATGGGGGAGGTATAAAATGTGCTATTGATTAAAAAAGTCTTATAACATTTTTTTGTAAAGTCAACGGTTTTCAACAAAAAAATAACATTGATTTTTGTATACCTGGTATGATATCTACAGTAAATTTACTAAAACCGACAACGCCGCCTATTCTGAAGCGCCACGAAAAACAGCTGATATCTGGCTTTAATAGGTCAGTGGGTTGGTTTTATGCAAAGAAAATCAGGTGTCTTGTTTTTATTGTATTCGATGATAGCTAATCGCAGTAAATACGAGTAAAAAACTTTTATTTTTGTAATAGATAAGAAATAGTGCTAACAGCTGACTTTGTATCTTGAGAATTTGTTTAAAGTGAACTTATTTTCTTGCAATTTAATTGAGAAGTACTATCTTTATTTTAGAAATAATGACCTTTGAAATGTTTTGATTTTTGATTTTGATAAATGTGGAAAATTTAATTAGACTAGATACACAAAATAACTTACCATAACGTCAAGCTACATTTAAGGCATATCGAAAAGTTTAGGTTCAGCGACTGCGATATTGTTTATAAAAAATGTTCAAAATGGTTTCCATTTGCACGCACACACGCATTAACGCGGCGAACCCAATTTTCATTAATATCATAATTGAATAAATTATGACGAATTGTATCGGCTGCTGCGAAAACGCGATTTCGTAGTTCATTCTCTGTTTCAATCTCAGGACGATTATCATACACGAGGGACTTCATATGACCCCAGAAATAATAGTCCATGACATTTAAATCAGGCGATCTTGGTGGCCATAAAAATGGTCCATTTCGACCAATCCAACGGCGAGGATAATGATCGTCAAGAAATAATTTTACAGCTCGAGCAAAATGTGGTGGTGCGCCATCGTGTAGAAACCACATGTCCTGACGAATGTTCAATGGCAACTCTTCTAGTAACCCTGGTAAAACATTTTCCAAAAAGTTTAAATAGCTATCTCCACGTAACTGTCTCGGTAATTCGTATGGTGCTGGAAGTTTGTTCTACGCGTTGCGTGTGGATTATGATCATCCCAAATATGGCAATTGTGGAAATTCAAAACTCCCTGTCTCGTAAAAGAAGCCTCGTCTGTACATAATATTTCAGAAGGAAACAAAGGATTTCTGGTTGTTTTATTCTGAAACCATGTACAGAATTGTAGTCTCCTTGCAAAATCACCTTGATGCAAATCTTGCACCCGTTGAATGTGGTACGGATGTAATAGTTGTTCTTTTAATGTTCTGTGTACACTAGTTCTACCAACATTAACTTGCCTTGCGACAGATCGTACACTCACTGTGGGATTTTGGGCAACAATATCTAAGATATCCTCCTCCACTGCTAATACACGATCCGTGCGATTTCGACCACTAGTTTTTTTAGGAATTACACTACCGTTTTCCAACAATCTTTGAGACACGGAAACAAAAGTACGACAGTTTGGTTGCCGCCTATTTGGGTATCGTTCATTGTAAAGTCTTACAGCAACACGACTATTACCCTGTGATTCACCATAAATAAGTAGCATATCGTGGTACTCGCGAGTTGAAAAAAATGCCATCTTAATATTTTTACATTAATTTGTACCATAAGCACCTAGATACACCTCCCAACGTTAAAACTGGCAGTGGCATCTAGTAAGTGACTAATTACTTATGCTTGTGACTACCAAAATATTAAAAAAAAAAAAAAAAAAAAAAAAAAAAAAAAAAAAAAAAAAAAAAAAAAAATAGTTCCGATTCTTTCTATCTTCGCGGTGTTGTCACGTTGTGATTTCCGAAGGAAAGTTTATTGATCATTTTTGTGAAAACTATTGATGTTAGAAAAAAAAATTATTAGAATTTTTTGTTGCTAATAACACATTCTACCAATCCTCTAAAGGAATGCATTATTTTCGCGGACACCCTGTATAATACTATTTTTAGAAAATCAGGAATATCAACACATTTTTGAATCATCCATTCACAAAACTCCACTCTCTTTTCTTCATCACCTGGATATAAGGCCTGGACTTTTTGGATGTGATAAGGATGTAAACCTTGTTCTTTAAGTGTCCGCCACACAACAAATGAGGACACTCCAATTTCAAGACCTAGTCTTCTACAACTTAATTGAGGCCGGTTTTCAACAGCTTCCAATATTTCTTCTTCGGCCGCCAATGTTCTTTGTGTTCTTGTTCTCCCTCGATCTGCATTGACACTCTCAAATTTTCCATGGTCTCTTAGATGCTGAACAGTTGAAATAAACGTACGACAGTCCGGAATTCTCCGATTTGGAAACCGTTCGCGATACAGGATTTGTGCTTGCCGAGAATTTTCTCCAGCTGCCCCATAAACCAGCACTATATCGGTTAGTTCAATATTCGTAAATAGTGGCATCGTAAAAAAATATTTAAAAGTAATCGTAACAACACTTTTTACCAACTTGGAAATGACGCGCTCGTGTTAGCCAGATTCGTAAATCAACTAAAATTTTAATAATCTATAGTTTCAAAAATGTATAGTTTAAAAACAATCATTTATCAAATATTCTAGTTTTTTGATAACGAGGGTAGTAAAAACCAGTCTTCGGAAATAGAAATTAATTCGAAAATCTTGGCAACATGGTTATTTCTTACAAGACTAGTTTTCTTATCATCTGACAAAAACTTGCATATTAATTACTGTTGATGTTTAAAATAGGTAAATAAACCTAATTTATATAGGTCATCCTCAACATATCAGTGAAGTACGTTTGTTTTAGAATTAATTTTCAAAAATTAATAACTCCCTTAATAAGGGGTATTTTTAAAAAATAATATTTTTCTACATTCAGTGGGGATCTGCGCAATACCCAGTTTTAATATGTACGTGTATTTCAATAACACCCTGTATAGTTAATGGGAGGATATGTTTATATAAGATTAAGCAGAATTATATGCCATAATTGTTAGAGCCGATAGTTTATTAATAACTTATTTACTTTTGCCGACATCGGTGGTCGAGTGAGCGGAGAACCGACATTCCATCGCCGTGGTCCCGGGTTCGAATCCTGGCGTGGCCATGGATTTACGTGAATGTCCCAACAATTTGTGTATTTAAAATGTTTTTGTGACAGGCTGATGATGATATTTACTTGCTCAACGGCCAACAAAAAAATTATTTACGTTCCGAAACTACTCCTTAAGTGTGCAAAATTACTATTTCGTGCGAGTTTCATACTAAACTTTTTCTACGACTGCTTCATATCACACATAAAGTAAAGTAGAAATAAACACAGGTCGAATAAAAGATTAATTCATTTTATTTATTAGCTTGAACATTTTAAAATGCAAATAATCAATTGGTTAACACAAGTTAACACAAAAACCGCTAGAATAATATCGCTGAAAAATTAGTTTTTTTTCTTAACATAAACAAACATATTCCCAAATAAATATTACAAAATATTAATTATTCCTGGGTGTTCATCTTTCTATGTCACTTAGTATATATTGAAATTGAAAAACTGGTTAAATCATACCCTAACTTCATTATACAATTTATGAATCAAAATGCAAGGTACAATTATTAAAAACATTTTATAATTGAAGATGTGTTTTCCATTTTTGAAGTTGATAGTTTTTTTTTATTTATTTATGCTAATAATTGAATACAAATTCTTCCTTACATATAATACAGTGCTGTTACTAATTTTCTACGTATCTATAGTATTGTTACATTTATTATTAGGAATTATTATACCCTGCTGAGAACATTTTTTTCTGTTTGCAGACTTAGCGCGTGAAAACACTAGTTCCGGGACTAGTTCACCATAAAAAACTTACAACTTACAAAATAATTTAACAAAAATTCTAATGTTAACACAAGACTTAATAAATATATAAAAGTTACCACAGAAATGCGCACACAGTAGAGAGTACATAGAAGAGAAGCTTTAGTTTGGGTGGTTAATTAATAATTTTGATTTGTATGTTAAAAAGGCATAATATTTTTATATATATATTATTTTGGCATTGTATCTTTATATGTACTAAATAATATATACTTTGTTTTTTGCAATGTTTAAGTATAAACTTTTTTGTCTTAACCAATTCGCGATATTATTTATAACATTGTTGGCTTTATTTTCTAGGCCTAGTCAGGTACCTTCAGACATAATTACTGCAGTGTCATGTACATATGACATAACCTGAGCCTTAGGGTCTAAACTTAATAAATCATTGACAAAAACAACAAATAAAAGTGGACCTAGGATGGTTCTCTGCAGTATACCGATCTGTCCCGTTAAATCGTCACTATATCATTCCCCTAATTTTACAACTTGTTTTCTGTTTGTCAAGTAATTTTTTATTAAGTTTAATGCCATTCCTCGAAAACGCATTTTTTTCTAGCTTTTGTAATAGTTTGATAAGAGGGCTCCACCTGACAGATGTATATTCCGTGCAACAAGTTTTCAGATTTATTTCTTATTCGCTCACCCGTTGTTCTGTTTTGTGCTACTGTATCGTAATTAATTGTTATTTTAACATTTTTAAAAATCTGTTCAATCTGGTCAATCGAGGGAAATTATGGCCAATGTTCTAGAATTTATGAAGAAAGAAAAGCAAAGTGGTGTACCGTTAATACAACTTTCAGATGTTGGAGGACGTGTTGCAGCAGCCACCGGCGTTTCCAAAATCGTTGATGAGAAAAAAGATTGACAACAAACATGTCATTCAATTTTCATCACCAAGAAAACATATAAGGAAACCTAAAATTGTTAACGCTATAGTGTATTAAGGGGATATTAAAAAGGATAATTTTGTTTATATTAACGGCGCAAAATATACTTCCAACAGTTGAGACCATTTTATTGGAGTTTAAAGAAGCTACAGGTTACAAATAAGTTCTTGACACTTTAAGGAAACTTATTCAAGATATTGGATTTAGGTGGTGGAAAACGAAAACTAATAGAAAAGTTATCATAGAATGACATAGTATCCAAAAACTCCGTTTGGACTATTTAATTCTTATTAATAGTAGTAAAACTAATGAACAAGGAGACAGACTGATATTGCACATGCAGGAGGTTATATGAGGTTCATTCCAAACGCAAATGGTTTATTATTATTTATATTTGTTATTGCAAATGGTTTAAAGAAAAACTTCTTGCAAATCTTCCTCCAAAAAGGTAATTGTTATCGATAACGTCCCATACCATAATACTCAAATTGAAAATGCACCCACTTCCAATTCTAAGAAAAGTGATGCAAGATTGGGTGAGGAATCACAATATTACGTATATTAGTGTCCTACGATTGCCACCTTATCAACCCTATTGAAAAAATATGTGGTAAATAAGAATACAACGTTCAAAGTGGAGAATGTTATGCAATTATGTGTTGACTTTTTCAATACTTTTTCCCAAGAAAAATGGTAGACGAACTTTGATTTTTGTTATTTTTCATTAAAAAAAATGTTTAAAGACTATATTGAGTGTAATTTATCTGTGGGTTCAGTTTTCCATGCGTCAGTGGGGACTCTTTAAAATAAATAGATGGCCCAAAGTCAGTGTAATTGGTCATATATGGGAAGGATAACTAGGATAAGTAATATTATCCATTATATATTATTTTTAACGATTCTCTTTAGTGTTTTAACTTTTTACAATAATTAATATACAGATCATTTTACTAAATTTGATTGACCGATTTCACCCGTGGTTTACCCGAATTTAATCAACCGAACTAAAAGGTGCTACTTAAGCCCGTTGCAGATGCTACTAATTTAGAGGTATTGAAAAAATAATTAGATTGAATATCGTGGTGTACCCACTATTGGAATTTGAACGTACACATTTTTCCGTACGTCCAAATCCGTTTTCTGCAACCGGCCTTACTTTTGAGTAAACAGAGATGAAAAACTAGAAAAATCTGGAAATTACTCGAATGAAGCGCAAATTCAAGTGACATCTGTATCTGTAGCGTGGGGAGGGCGGGAGCCCCACAACACTTTGACCACATTTGGCCCATTGTGCATCCTCCTCTTGTCGAAGACTTCCCCTAGTTCGTCAACCAACCTACTGATTTTATGTAGGAGATAACGTCGTCTAGAAGTGTCTCCTTTATGTGGGACAGTGTTAGCCAGTACTCGTTGAACACAGAGTATCCTATCGGTGAGAGTGCTTGCTGGGCAATCGCAGAGGAAATCTTCAACTTTTTGGATCAGTAACCGTCTAAATGCTAATATTTGCTAATATGCTAATATTTACATTATTATTAATGCTGAGAGTTGTCCTTAACATTGAATATTGTATCTATAGCGTAGAACTTTTCAATTTTCTCGTCAATTTTACAAAATAAGTTAAATTCTTTTTGAAAATGAATTTGCATTTTTACTTATTTTCTCTTTCATCAAGAGCACATAAGTTCGTTAATACAATTTTTCTGATGTTTGTGGTAACAAATTTAATTTACCTTTGCAACTTTCTTTATGTTTGGAGGTGTTTACTATAAATTCATTTCACTGTCACTTTTCACTTGATTTATCTAATTTATATAAAATTATAGTTCTTAAATGCGTATACACTATCAGTATGAATAATAATGACACTTTAATTTGTTTTAAATTTAAGTAACATGTCACAACTTTTGCATAACATTCAAATTATTAACGTTTTTTTTTAATTGATTTTATTTAGCATTTAGAGCACTGGACGTCCTTTCAAAGTGCTAGTCCTTAAATCGTATTTGCATGGATCATCACTCATATTCGTATAGGAATAAAAATTGGCATTTGTTTAATAAAAATATGGTTTAGTATCCCTTATTTTATAATTTATATTTTACCCGAACCTTGACTAAATACATTAATTCTTCTGTACTGCTTCGCTCATTCTTCTTCCAGTAGCGCTCTTGGTATTAAGTATTTAAACATAAAGCCAGTTTAATCGAATTATAATATATCACAATTTACATTCTATTTTAAAAAATTTTTCAATTTTGTTTCAATGAATTGAGAATGGTAAGAGAAGAAAATTTTTTATGCTATAATTATACTTTAAGAAAATAAGATGAGTAGCAAGAAATTTCCTGATATTTTATTTTAATTAAACATTCATAGATTTATTTGTTCTTTTTCTTTCTAATATTACCGTGTTGAAGTACTTGAAACTTAAATTTATTTCTACGGGAAGAGCCATTGAAAACAACTAAAACAAAATTTTAGAAAAGAGTTGATTAAAATAGTTTTTCGTGAATTTTTCCATTAAATTTTAATCAGTTCTCTAAGCAGTGTTTACACAAAAACGCTAAAATGAATTTAATTTATATTTGATAAACACATATACGAGTAGATCAGGTCTCAGAAATTTTAAAAGGTTTAAATATTTTTAAATCCAGAAATGAATAACAATTGAAATTGGATTATTATGCATTTATATATAGTCATTAGAATCATCTTTAGTTAAAGTAATACTAATGATAGTTTAATTTCTCAAAACCACTTATAAGAAATCGTTTTGCTACCGCTGGCTAATCAAAACTAAAAAGCATTTCAAAAAATCTTTATAAAAGATGTTTTAAAAAGAAAAGTAATACATATTTTTAGTCAAAATACCGGGCCGTGACAATCATTTACAATAATACTGTGCAATTCTAGCGGTTTTTATTTAAGATTACCGTTTTTGCCAAACTTTGTGTCATGACATTTTGCATATAAAATAGGGTCAATGTTTCCAATTCAGTTGTTAAAAATTCATAAATTCGTAACTTCGTAAGTGAGTTATCCCTTATTAACAGTTATTGGTATATGTGCAAAAATAAAAATTGTCTTTTTTTTTGCAAAAATTAGAAAAACATAAAACGTTTTGAAAAATTCTCAAAATTTGACCCAAAAAAGCTTTCCAATTTATATTTTTTTGGAATCGACTGAAATAAAGTGAATGCTGGTTTATCAGAACCCAAAGTCATCTTAATTTTCACCACATAGGACTAAACATTTTATAGTCTGTTTATATACATCTACAAACAATTAGACACCTTGAAATTATCGTCTTAGTTACTTACAACTAGTCATTTTGTTAGCAATTACTTGTTCTAAATTGCTTCGCCTGACATGATACCTTATATGGGGACTGCCCTAGTTCGTTGCCAGGATTTTACGATTCAGGAAGAGCGTTACAAACCTATCAAAGGATTTGTTTTCAAAACCAGAAATAGAATTTTATATAAAAAGTTAAGTATAATTTTGACAGTGCACGATCATATTTAAATTTCCCAACAAAGTTTAGTTTATTATTACTAATTATTATTATTATAAACAATTTTGTGGTAAAGATATAGATATTTTGATTGCTTCTAATCCTCAATACCACATTTGAGATAATGGTCAATCTTTATCAAATGATTATTACGATTATTATTATTTTACTATAACTAACTAATGATATATACTCGACTGTCTTTCTTTTGCACGAAGTTCAATATTCTCTATTTAATGAAGACATTTCCTAAGCAAGGGCATTCTTATGAAATTTTTAGTGGGCGGTTAGAGTGGAAAAATGTATTTCCTGTACAAATATGATTTTCCTCCAATCGAAATTTGCTTTGAAAATATTTTACATGGATAAATAGCTTATGGGCAAGTGTCTCGCATATGCGTATTTAGTTTAAGTTGAAGGAGCTTGTAACATAAATCAAAAATGCAAAATCGGATAACCGTGCATCATCTCTCAAAGAGTGGACTAGTCGCTTCATCATTTTGCCGTTACTGAACCAGCGAACTTCACAATGGAAAACAAAGTTTACATATCCCGATTCCAAGTCCTGCCCAAATTGCTGGAACTGCCGGTGATTCAAGCTCTCGGTTTAATAAAATATAAGCCGGCTCGGTGTGAATACTCGCCGAAGTTACCCGGTGCGAAGGTATCGCATCCACACTTTACTATCAGATAATCTTCGGATTGAATAATTTTTCGGATAATTCAGTATTCTACAGAATTCTATACGCATATTTTATAATGCTATAAATGTATGTGTTTTAAAAACACGAAAAGTCATCGTTTTATAGATTTGGAGCCGAAAACCCCGAAAATGTAATCGGTATTAGAATCGGGATAACGGTTTGGGTTCTGCACGTATTTAAATAGGTGCTATGCTTGCTAAAATATGCGGGAAGCTAGAGCTATAGTTCAGATCTTCATTATGATATCATTATCAGATAATTTGAGATATGATTTTCGGATAATTTGAGCTGGATATTCGGATTATTTTTATTTTTGCATTGGTAACACTTTTCGCGAGTACCTCATTGCCATGACTGACACGGAATTGGTAGCAGCTGCCGCGATGGCAACGTGTGCGTATCATTATTTCAATTATCTTGATCTAAAAAAAAAGTTTTAAAAAATGGAGAAAAGATAGATGATGAATTTTGCCTATACATAGGAATAGAACAAAGTAGGTACGATAATTTTTTATAAATCTCAAAAAGTTGGTTTAAATATTTTTTGTCTAAGCTACAAATTGCAAAATACACCAAACTACTAGCGAAAAAACAAGAGCGTATGGTCGTGGTACGTTGTCTTCTCTCCACTACTGTGGAACGCTGCCTTTTGATTTAACACGAGACAGCCTCTGAAGAGAATTTAGCCGATACGATTTAAAGTAGTACTAGTCGTAGGGGGAACAACTCCACCCCCTCGTGCCTCGTTTAACTGTATGCTATTTCACGAGAATGTGGACCCGGCTTTACACACGAAACAACTATATCCATTATGTACGTGAATATTAATAATTGAACACAATGTTTTCTTGTTAAACGATATCGTGAAATGCGAACAAATTATTAATGTCAATATTTCTCTTTGATAATTGTGATTTTATTTTATCCACCACACCTACATTGTTTCCAATGCTGTGAAAAATGTTTCATATTTTTTACAATTTCTCCATGCTCTAATTTTATATTTTCTAACAGTGCAACTATTCCTATTGTGATTGTTCTTTTGGATAAATTAACTTCTATATTTTTCTAAACATAAGAAATTTGCCACATCTGTTAAGTTATCTTTCCCAAATTCGCATTCTGGGAATCACTTTAAATGTATTGCCAATTTCTTGCTATACTATATAACAAATAACTAGCCTTTTCACTGTGTTTGAGTAAAATACACTGCGGCGCATAGTCATTTCAAATTAAATATGTACCTTGGTAAATATTTTATGTCTACGATAATGGCTAACAAATATTTATTTACGTTGTCCTCCAACGTTTTCAAAATATTTTTGGTTTTTGGGAACTGTTAAAACTACAAAATTTGAAAAGTAGTACAAATTAAATTTTATCCATATTGTTTATTTGACTTTCTACTTCTTTAGTTGGCTCTGTTTATTAGTCTAAAAACATTTCTCATTTGTATTAAGCGTGTTTCATCATTATGGCACATAACGTACATGAATTGAGAAACCTTTATCGGGAGGAATGTGCTGTTGTTGTTGCTCTTGTAGAGGAAGGCTTATCCCGAACCCAATTAGGTTTAAGGTTTGGTGTTTCGTAATCCGTGATTTCTAGAGCTTTAGCACGATTTACAGAAACTGGTAATAACAAAAGAGGACGTGGTCAAGGACGTAATAGAGTCACCACAAGATCGTCAAGATCGATATCTGCGAATAGAAACCCTTCGAAGTCCGTTTGTTACAACACTTTTTTACAACAAGAATTTTCACCACGCTATAATTATCAAATAAGTCGTGATATAGTAAGAAAAATGTTGATGGAACATAATATTATTCCATTTAGAGCCGCTACAGGGCCACTTCTTACCGCAGCTCATAGAAGGTAACGTCTTCAGTTTGCACACGACCATCGTAACTGGAATAATCATGAATGGGGCAATGTGCTCTTCAGTGATGAGTCTAGATTTTCCCTCTTTAGTGATGATCGCCGTAGAAGAGTTTATCGTCGCCCTGGAGAGCGATATTCCCAGAGCAATATTGTGGGTACCATTGCCTACGGCAGTGGCTCTGTTATAGTATGGAGTGGCATTAGGTCGGAGACTCCTACAGAGTTGGTAATTTTCCAAGAGGGCCGATTGAATGCACATGAATTGTATTCGTCTTTCAGAAGTACCTATAGGTTTATGGTTGGTTAAGATTTTTTTTATATCCAAGTAAGTCATAAATGTCAAATCAATGAATATTTAGTTAGTTTTTAGTTTATATATATATGTAATAACAATTAACTTTTTATAGTTTGTAATATTCTCAATGTTTTTAAGAGCTAGATAAATATCTTTTTTTTATTTTATTTTTTTCAAAATTAATTTTTATTTTAAAAATTACAAAATATTTATTAAGTTGTTTCATGTACAAAGATCAGAACAAGAATGAATAAAAAAGTAATTTACATGATAATGCGAAGAATGCAACGTTAGCATTTAACCTGAGCCATTCTTAATATTTATATAATGGTGAGCTTATTGCTTCATATAACTTCTTCCTCCTTAGAAGAAGACAATACCGATGAGGGTTGTTTTCAAGTTGTACTCTTGGTGTTGTGGGATGTTCGTGTTTCTTGGATCTCTTTTTACAAGACCATATGCAAATAATGATTGTAATTATTACTATAGATGTTAGGCTCGGCAGGGTCAACCGAGAGATGTTATATATATTTCAAGACATAATATATATTATCCCGTAGTGAAAAGCTGCCTTAAGAGAGCTTCAGTTCTGTATATAATTTAATTTTTTAAATATGTCATCTGCAGATGACGCGGCGCTGAAGATTTTTTTTTCGATGGGAGGATTTTTCAATTGTATCACATCTTGTAGAAAATGTATATTTTTAAGGAGATTTTGTACACTAATTCAATAAATATCAGGGTCCTCGGTCCCTGATAGTCCAATATCCGAGACTAGAAGCCAACGCGCCAGCGAAGAGAAGCAACATGTAATGAAGAATAAGAAAGTATGGAAGTTGAAACGCCTGTGGATTCGTCCCAAAAAGACAGTAAAAATAGATGACAGAAGTTTGACATTGCCAAAAATAACTAATGGGATTAAAGAATTATTATAATAATAATATTATATAATTATAATAATATTATTGATGGCATTTATCTTTCTTTTCCGAAAACTTACTAATTTCTGCGACAAAGGTCTTTTGTGACTTTTATCATTCTTGCAAGTATGTTCCATGATTACTTAAGTCTAACTCAAGTCGTTTACAATTTCCACAAACGGTAAAAATAATAATTCAAATTGTCCCGAAAACCTGTACTTGGCCGCAGTCTAAGTCATATGTGAAAGTATGATCTGTTAAAATGTATGAACACTGTTGCCAGATTATAGATTTGTTTATTTCTGGGGTATAGGCGTAATCTACTGACTAATTTTTTCCAGCATTTGGAATTCGTTTTACTATTTAACGATTAAGATAAAAAAAAGTTGCATTAAAACTTTAAATTTAAAAAATATACATTAAGGGGGTACTTATTCCTTTTTTTGTTTTGATAGTGTTTTGTAAATTTCTCCGGTTTAAAAAAATATTTTTAAGAAATTAAGAAAAGGAATACGCCTCCACTGTTTTGTGTAAAAATCTGCATCTCTCAGTTTTTGGATCATCTCATTATCTTAATTCGTTTGGAAATATTTGAAATGTACAATTTCATGCGGTATCGTTGTTTTTAAGCTAAAAAGTCCAATCTACGCTCACTGTCGCTAGGTCTCAAATGATGCAGTAAATGAACTTTATACGGAAAAAATTGTATCCTCTTTAGAAGTGTCTGGCAACTAGAAACAAAAATATTAGTTTCTCAATTTAATTGGCTTAGAAATAAGTGGGGATTTCTTTTTATCTTTGTGCAGTAATATTTTCATCCTTTGCGGCTATTTTCGTCGTGTTGTATGTAGTTTTTTAAAAGTTCCGTAGATACGTAAATTGACTCATAAACTTATAAAAGTTGCCATCAGGCATTGGTCTATGTGGAAAACGTACAGCTTCTGAAACATTTATTGGTACGATGTGTAAATTAAAATCTTTAATTTTTTGTGTAAAAAAACTATTGTCGATAATAACAAATGACAGGACTTAATTGATTGAGAAATGTCAAAAATTTGTGTTATACAGCCACCTGCGATTTTTTTTTATTGAAGTCTTATTAAATTATTTCCGATTTCAATAATGTAAAGTGTTTTTCTTCCTTTCAAATTTTTAAAAAAACGTAGGTCGTCAAGGTAGATAGTATTGTAAAACAAGTATTGTTTCCAATAAAGTATAAAAATATGGATCAGTATTGTTTGGATTTAAATATATCAAACATGGTTATATTTATCGAATTAGGTCGTGTTTAGAAATATATTTCCTCAATATCCTATGAGAAATCATCTAAAATGTCACTAAGAATATGTTACAGAAAAGAAAGAAGATTCTTCATTTAAATTCAAGGAAGATCATATTATTTGAAATCTATTTCCGAGACTAACAACTGTTCAATTGCGTTTTTCTCGAAATCAGTTGAAATTATCATGTTTCAACAAATATAACAATTTTACATAAAAATGATGTTTACGACATGTTTTCTAATCAAAATTATTAAAAAGTTTTACCAAAAAAAGCTACGATTCAGTTTCAACATCAGGAATCGTATATATATCTTGTCTAAAGATATGCTACTGTGACATATAAAAAAGGAAAAAAATATTTCACTTTAATACCCTACAGCTTTTACCACAGCCACATTTGATGAAGACATATTTGGTCCAATCCTTATCCCAAAGAGGGGCTCAAAAACTCCAACGACCATTCGTAATGGAACTCTTATGTGAATATTATATTATCAAAACAAATAACTTCGTGTATACCATGGTGTTTTTTTCTAATCAATTATATAAAAATGGCATACAAAAATTTAAGAAAAAGCCTCTAGCATGATGAATCCAACAGAAAAATCCATAAAAGTAGAGTTAAACGTAATATATTTGTAGTGCTTGGGTCGGAGGTGATTTATAGCAAAAATGAAATATATTCTTGACACGTTTTACCTAACTTGTACTGGTAGCCAAAACTGTGTACGTGTATCGACTATAAACATATCAAACGTTAGTTAGTTTAGGAACTTGGTGTTTAGTAATGCAGTGGAGATAACGAGAAAATTTTAGTCGGATTAAAAGAAACATTTGAATTCGTCTCTTTTAGATATTTTTTTAGGAGATATCAAATAATTTGGCTTATAATTGAACAATTATTGATATATGCAGGCACAAGAATGAAATAAAATTGGTTAAAACAATATAAGAACGTTTTCAGTGATCTATATGTAATATTTATAATATTTAAACTAATCAAAATTTTGTAAATTTAATGGAAATTGTTAATCAAACTTTGGTCATTGTTTAAAAAAATGTAAAAATTTCAAAAATTTTTAATTGTAACAAAATTAAAGTAATTCATTGTAAAGAGAATTAGGTTTGGTTATATCTAAAAAATGAACTCAATTTCAATGTAGAAATAAATTATGATGTCAAGATCTAAGTAAAAACATCATATATTAATTATAATAGTTAATTCTTTAGATACATACAAAAATAGGTAAAACTCATATTGTTGTAATTTGTAATCAATGATTTATTTGAAGTTTAGATTAATAAGTGTCAAAACTAAAAACGAAAAAATTTAACAGAAAGTATGCTACGATTTCGAAAAACTATATAAATTCGTTGGTACTTAACGGAGCTCTCTTCTGTTTTGTGAGCTGAAAGGGAAAACAAGCTTGTAAGTGAGAAATTCAAATTGTTACTATCTAAAATTAAAATTTCCTTAAACAAATTAAAAATAATCACATTGAAATTTGTTAATATTACCTTATTCCACAAGAAGGAGAAATTTGAAGTATTTTTGGAATATTTGAACGATTGGAGTGTGAAAAACTTTATTTGAGTCCACAGCCATCAAGTGGCAGACATTTTGAAGTAACACATGTGAAGTTGGAAGATTTGGACTTTTATTTCAAGCACAAAGAACTATAAGTGGTAATTTTTTTTCCTTTGTGGTAATTGTTAACCATAAAATTTTTATTTTATTTACTTTTCCTTTGTTTCAAAATAAATCTAAATAATTATATTGTTTAAACCATATTCTTTATTTTAACTCCACCTGAGATTAAGAAGTCATTTATACTGGGTATAATAATTACAAAACAACACAACAACACAACACAATTATAATTAAAATTTAAACTCCCCCACAACAAAATTGTCGATCTCAACGTGGGGCACAACAACATAATTATTATATAATTTTAACTTAACTTTAACTATATATATGTATATATATATATGTATATATATATATATATATATATATATATATGTATGTAATTCGTAAAGTTTGGGGTCATTTTTTTATTTAAAATTTTTTTGTATACATTCGTATCACATTCGTATACATTCGTATACATTAACACTACAAATTGATAAATTCGAGAAATTTTAAAAAATTATGGGTATTTTCAATTTGGCGATATATAGTAAAGTTTCAGGTCCCCATATATTTTTGATATCGGCTACAAAATCTGGCACTTATAATACTAAAATGTATATAATTAAAATAAAGGATCAGTAATATCTATTCATCATTTTTCTGATTCGTTATTATATTAATGTAAACTATTGTGATGAAGTAAACAAAATAATAAATAAAAATGAGCTAACGCGCTGGTGAGATGATAACAAAACAAATCTAAAATCGGAAAGCACCACGTCTAGATGGGATCAGACCGGAAATGGTTTAATACATAGGATAAGAAGGGGTTAGTTACTTCAGTACACAAAATGTTAATTCAGAAATGGATCACTGAAAACTAAAATGAAAACTAAATGAATAGATAATTCCTCTTACAAAAGATTTAATGATTTATTTGAAAGATTTCCGTCAATGGTATTAAAAAGCACACATCTTAAAATTTTTTACATGTGTACAGGGTTGCCCAACATTCCATTTAACTTTGTTCAAATTGAATGAAGTAACTTTTTTAGTTATTTATTTATGAATTTTTATTCTGTACAGGGTAGTCAAAAATTAATATTAAATTCAATTTTTTTTTTAAATGAAACAGCCTGTATTACTATTCACCAAAGGACGGCCAGTTTGATCCTATTCAACTTTTCTATTTATTTTCTGATACTTATTTTTCATCCTTTACGAGTAGATTTCCAAGACACATTCTACAAGAACTGGTTCGTTAACAGGCATAATATCCTTTATTAGGCCATCGAAAATCCGAATATCATCAGACAAACAAATAGCCAAGAGGAGTGTACCTATGTTTGGGGAAGTACAATTAGATATCATGTAATTTTTTCGAAGTTAGTTAAAATGGTCCGATGTATTTAGATTTTCCAACTTACGATCGTCCTGTTCTGCTTGAAAATGTTTACCTTGACGTAAGGCAAAGAATGTGGTACTAACATGATGGGGCGGGAGCGTATTATTTAGAAGAGGTGATAGATGAATTTAATAAATAATTTCCTAAGTAAGAGATAAATGGATTGATAAGAATGGCCCTAGAAATCGCCACCTCGATCATTTGGCTTAACAAAACATGATATTTTGTGTAGAGTTATATTAAGAATCTAGTTTATCAAATACCACCTGCAACTCCAGAAGATAGGAACGAAAGTATAAGGAACACATTCCGGTTTATTACACCTGAGATGCTTAGAAATATTTCTCGATCATTCAATTTAAATTTACTCGTAAACTAAATTGTAGGTATAGGAAAATAAATATAAAAGTGGAAGAGGATGAATTTGGGCGGTCGTTTTTGAATAGTTATTAAAATGTTCCATTTGAAAAATCCTAAAAAACTCCTTTGAAAAATATTTGAATTTAAAATTAATTTTTGACCAACCTGTACAAAATAAAAATTTAAACCTTATTCCAAAAAATGCTAAGCCATTCGGAATTGTATATTTGGAGTTTTTTAATTAAAACATTAAATTTGAGATAGTGAAATTTGTTAATTTAATTCCACTAAAGTATACATTATTTTTTCTTCCAAGCTCACAATAAACTAATTATGAGTCCGAATTATTGTTTTAAAAGTATTGGGGTGTCCTCAAAGTTTACAATCGTCAAATGTACATACATATACATCCCTAGATATCTACGCAAAAACCGCCAGCAGGTCTTTTCTCTCTCTTTCTCTAAATTAGGTAATACATTTGAATCGAATAAAAAGTAGATATAGAGGAGGTGCTAAAAAATTACATCTCATTGTTTATATGAAATACCCTAAATAGCTTAAATTTTTACATATTAATTAAAAAATTGATTCCAAAAATATACATTCTCAGCAAACACAAGTATATTTTTTGTACGGACTTACAACATACATTTTTCTAATTAAATGTAGCTTTTATCAATAGACAATAAATATTCAATCAAGTAAGCTTGGTCTTAACAATGTTCCGAATAATTATTGCCTGACATTTTTTTTTTCTGAATTAAGTTTACCTGAAAGTTGTTTTACTAAAACTGATTCAATTAATTGACATGATTTTTGTTTTGGGAGAAACCCATAGAAATATCCCGACAGACCTACCCCAAATCAAAAATTTTGAAAAAATATAAGCAAGATTTTAAAAAACTGACAATGTTATAAAAGTAATAGGTAAACCTGCTACCGATTATTATAAATTATCTGTTATTTTAGAAGCGAGAAAAATGTAAGTCAGAAAAGTTTTGTTGAAAGGTGGATATAATTGAAAGATTTGTTGGTGGAATTTTAAAACAAGGAAAAATAACAATCTAAATTAATTTTTGTTAATAATTAAATGAGTAAAGAAATTTAGCTATTCCCGGATATAGACGTAA
Source organism: Hermaeophaga mercurialis (assembly GCA_951812935.1). Taxonomy (NCBI): domain Eukaryota; kingdom Metazoa; phylum Arthropoda; class Insecta; order Coleoptera; family Chrysomelidae; genus Hermaeophaga; species Hermaeophaga mercurialis. Next base: position 691,816 of record OX638365.1, on the reverse strand, counting down.
TAAAATTAAAACGCCCAATTTCAATTGTGAAATAAAATTAAAAATCTCAGGACATCAGTTTGTATATGTCCTCAAACTGACATTGTAAGGTAATATATGAAAGTTGCGTTACAATACAGAGATTATTTGTTAAACCTGATTCTAGTATCTTTAGATCTATTAACAGGTGTGAACTTTTCTTTAAGTTAAAATGTATTATAGCTTTAAAAAAATAAATGTTGTCAAGTCATACACTTCATTGTTAATTTTTTGAGTTTGGAAGATTCGCTTGAGGGTACCACCGACATGGCTTAAAAAAAATAATTGTATGAATATTTTTTGACGAACAATTAATAAATAGTAATTATGGGCAAAAAAATATGAGTGTTTTAACTTTTTGTGTTAGTTTACTTTTTGTGTTAGTTTACTTTTGTTTATATCGACACGACTATTAAGAGCACATAAATATTAAGTGCACCTAATATATTTTTGATACCATCTTCTTATAGAGATCATTAAAATAGAAATAGAATACATAATATAAATTTATTTTTTTTAATATCCTTGGATAAGCATTTTTTTTTAATACTGGTCTTGGGAAATATAATGAAAAGTTGTAGTCATTATAATCGAGCTAATTTCCATTTTGAAAAATTTATATCAAATGTCCTCAAATGCATTAAGTTTTATGGTATACCTTAAAGTGAAGAAGGCAGGTATTTTGTAAAATTATCATCTTTATGAAACATCAGTAGAGCTTCTTAAAATAACCAATTACTATAGAAAAAAGTTTGAGGACGGACCTCAAAGTTAACAAATGTCCCCGAACTAACCAATAAAACTAAAAAAGCGTCCCCAAACTTTACGAATAACAAATTCTTCAACGTAAAGTTTGGAGACGTGACCCCAAACTAACCGATTAATACAAAAAAAGTTTGAGGACCGACCTCAAAGTTGACAAATGTCCCTGAACTAATCAATAAACCTCCAAAAACGTCCTCAAACTTTACGAATTACATACATATATACCTATATATTGTTATGTGCCCCAAGTCGGGCACCAATATTGTTATATGGGTCGTCTTTAAATGAATAATTATACCCATTATAATTTAAATGTGGGTTATTTCAGATGCAATCGACAATTAATCTCAGGGCGAGTTCATGAAAAATAAAAAAATGGTTTTTAGGTATATAGGTGGAATATAATAATTTGATTTTATTTAATTATCATAAACAAAATAAATTAATTGTTTCAACTCTTACTTTGTGGAAATTATTCATAATAAATATGAAAAGATAAATTATACTGAATTTCCACAGTCTTCTAAAGCATTTTAATATAAATATATTCAAATCTATTCGGCATCTGACATACCATTTTCCAAACAGAAAGAAGTTTGATAAACAAACAGTTAACACTTTGTTGTTATTCTTCCGCCATAACTAAGTCCAATTCTTCTCTCCTCTTATTTGTAAATTTAATTTTCTGTCAACGATCACTGCTATTGACCAAGTAATGTTTATGAACTCTTTAAATTATCCCAAATTTTCTGAAAATGTTATCTTCTTATTTAAGTCTATCCACAGCAGGTAAGATTCATTCACTTATATTATTTACACTATTGTACTTTTCTAATATTTTTCCTTTTTTTTAAGTTTCACACTATACTGTTTATATTTGCATAATTGCTTTTATTTATAAAATTCTCTCTTCCTTATAAGAAATAATAATATTACTGAATACAATCAGTTATTAAACAGAAGGTAATATTAATTACTTTTAGTTTGTTTACTTTTTACAACATGGAAATTGGGGTTAAGTTATAAGTTTTTAATTTTCTTACAATTCTGAATTCTTTCGAGAGTAATGATGCTTCTTCTAGCAAGTCTAATATTTTGTTTATGTTTAATTTTTTTAGTTTTGAAACTTAACATTTTTGAATTTCTAATAAAAATATATTTATTAATATATGGTATACACCAATTCAAATAAAAAATCATAAAATACAAGTGTGCGCAAAACATAAAAATATAATTCACAAATCAATGTTTGCAACTATTAAAATAAAATAGTAAAAGTTTACAAGTGAAACATAATTAGTGATATGGGAGTCATTGTATAACAGACGAATATTGCGGGTACGGGAAAAGTTGTAGAAAAACAATCTACATAATAAACTAGATAAGTGAATACCTCTATTTAGAACTCTGTGCAGCAAACATAGGTCAAAGAAGTCACGACGAAACTCAAGTTTCATAATGTTGAACTTGGTAAGCGTATGATTGTAATACATTTGTAGCAGTCATAATTATAAAACCAATAATAACGAGCAAATTTTTTCTGAACACCCTCTAATAGTTAGACATGATGTGGTGACTAGATTGGTGAATAATACTCTAAAGCCGGTCTGAACAAAAAAGTTATAATCGAGGTAAAAGCGCACGAGGATGATTCTTACAGTACGAAATACAAAAGCAAGATTCATCAATCCTGTATTAACAACACCATAAATGTGTTCGCAGAAATCCAACTTAGAATCCATCACAATACTAAGAATCTTAATAGAAAAACGGCCCTTTAGAATATTACCACTGATGATTTATGACGATTCAGTAATATTATAAATTCTTGCAAACATAACTTCAAAAAATGTATCGACATTTAAATCAAGATAGTTAATTAAAGACTAATTCATCAAGCCATTCAAATCCCTCTGCAACAGTTTAATGTCTTCTATACTGAAAATAGTTCTAAATATCTTTACATCCGCGTAGATTAATTTGAAAATTGTTAATGAAAGATATAATGTTATTGATATACAGATGAAATAAGATTGATCCGATATTGGACCCTTGGGGAACGCCAGAAGGAACACCAATTTCCCTGGTTAAATAACCATTAAAACTAATACACTCATATCTTCCACACAAGCAGCTGGAGCATGTCAAAGTTCATATACGTAAGTTTTTCAATTAATAAGCGATGATTGACAGTATCGCATACCTTGGAAAAATTGGTATAAATATGTTCAATTTACAATCGATTCTCAAAAGCATCCACAACTTACTTTAATAGGGTATCAAGTTTGAAAGTGTCGATCGTCCAGAAATAAATCTGACAACGATATCACATGAAACCGTAAATTCCAAATTTTTCGAAAACGGATTGAGATAACGAGATCATTCAAAAATTGAGAGATGCAGGTTTTTACACCAAAGAGGACATATTCTTTTTTTTTAAATATTTTTAAGTACCAGAGAAAATGACAAAAAACTATCAAAACAAAACAAGGAATACGTTTTCCCCTTCATTCAGATTTTTTAAATGAAAATTTTTTTTATCTTAACCGTTTAGCAATAAAACGACATTTCAAATACTGGATAAAATTAGTTAGTAAATTAGGCACATACACTAGAAATATACAAATCTATAATTTGGCAACAGTGTTGATACATTTTGACAGATTATGATAAAAGTCACAATAGACGTTTATAGTATACACGAATTACTTCTCGGAAAAATATTTTACTATCTACTCAATTATTCAAAATTTGTTTAAAAAATAAAAATATATTAACGAATTTGATATTTTCGAAAGTAAATACATGAGGTTAATTTTTTTTTGAAAATTTCATACAATCAAAATTGGTTTTCCTGAAACTGTATTAAACAATTTTCAGACGAAATCACTCGTAATATGCGCTCGCAATTTTGTCACAAAAATTAACTTATGCAAGTTATGGAAACCATCCTGCCGACTAAATTAAAAATATTTGACTTACGTAGCAGGTTTAACAGATATTATAAATAAATGTAAAATAACTATTATTAATTTTCGAGCAATAAAATTCTCTTGGTATAATTTTGTGTTTTAAAAAAAATGTTCAATTTCCAAAATTTACCGGGCACAGTCATTAGAAGGATATTTCGGAAATTACGTGCACAGTACGGTAAATTTTTCGTTTCAACGATTAACCGAAATCCGAACATTTTGGTGAAAAAAAAACTGTGAATTCGAAGGCATATCGAATTGTGAACTGTTCATTTGTTCGAGGGAATATCGAAATTCAAGTGGATAACTCCTAATCCTATAAGATTTAGTTAAAGATATTTTAGCCTAGTATGAAGATAACCTTAGTTCTGTAAGTATTTGCTCATTTCCTATTTTAGAGATAGTAGTTTATTACATAACAGATACAGATTTTTTAAAATTTAACTGAATTATTTGAAAACAGTTTACGTTTAGAAAATAATCAAAGTAACGATAGTATTTCAGATAATAATTTAGATAGTAATTCTATTAATTTAATAACTACCACGATGGCAATAAATTATCAACTACTTAAACTGTACTTAGACTCTATTTCAACATTTGATGGCAATTCGCGTACCCTAACTATTTTTATTGGAAATTGTGAAAGTTTAATCGCTGTGGTTGCCAGCAATACTGATGCTGCTCTAATTCATTTTTACTAAAGGCCATAGTTGGAAAACTCACAGGACGAGCCCAAATATTAGTTGGTTTGCGCACAGAGTTCAAAACTTGGGCCGAAGTCGAAGAAGCCTTAAATTTAAGTTTTGAAGGTCAACGCAATATCGATTGCTTGGTCCAAGACTTGATCAATTTGAGAGCTTTTAGAAATGAGTCTGTCTAGAATTTTATTATTTCAAAATTAAATTGCTTAGACATGATTTTTAAGGAAAAAACAATACAACTTAAAAATTACAATGATTTGGCTCTCAAAACTTTCATTAGAGGTCCTGCCACTGCCGATACAAACCAATGTTAGATTAAGGTCCTCTGATAGTTTAAAGAAAGCTATGAGTTTAGTTACAGAAGAAAACTTTTTATACTCAACTCAAAGATCAAACAGTCTTAATATACAGTGTGTCTACTTAAGATGGAACCATATGGGAAACTTTTTTATTATTAGTTTTATGAAAAAAAGTTATTCTTTATAAAAAGTTCTGCATGGTCTAAAACCTGAAATACAACCATCGGATTTAAAATTTGTTGAGCCGTATACAAGGTTTGTCGAAAAATATAAATTTTGCTCAAGAGTAAAGTATCTTTAAATTTGACAATATCGAAAAATGTTACTAAAAAAAGTTGATCAGAATTAAAAATTACGTTTAAATATGCAAGTACATCCATTTAAATTAAAACTTCAGATTATTTTATTTTTTACTAATATTTCTATTTTGAATGAACATTTATCTCTTGTGATTACGAAACACAACCAACAATCCAAATGTTTCGAAAAATTTTAAACCTGAACCAATAGATACTTCCTCTGGAAATACAAGAAATTAATCCAAGCCTAATTTTATTTCAACCGAATTGTTTAATTTAATCAATGACAATAATCAACACTCCAATTTAGAATTTGAAAACCCATTTGATAATCAAGATTTTTATTATTACAACGAAACAAAGAATGACCCCTATTATCAAGACGAAACTCAATACTCACAAGAAAATTATCTCCCAACACATATAAATGATAACTCTAATCTTAACAAAAACATGTAATTAGAATCAGGTGAAACAAATATCATGACGCAAAATATTCCTAAGAGTTCGAGTTCAAACGCCCGAATTTAATACTTCTTAACGCTTTTAAAGCAAATCTGCCGTATATAGAAATTCCAGAAATTCATGCAAAATTTTTAATTGACACTGGAAGCTCAAAATTTTTAATTAATCCCGATTCAGCACACAAATTTTATCGACAATATTTTTAAAGAAAAATTTAATATTCAAACAGCACACGATATTTCTTATCATGATCAAGCAGCTATTATTTCTGTTTTCAATTTTTAACTTGAAAGATTTTCATAAATTTTATTTGTTTAAATTCAACAAGAGATTTGATTAAATTATAGGTGTAGATTTACTAAACCAGTTAGATGCAAACATAAATGTTAATAAAAATGTCTCAGAAACTCCAAACGCCATATTACCTTTAATTTTAGATTCATCATTTACAGATAAGAAAATAAAAATATATTCTTTCACTATTCCAGGTCGATCTAGAAAAATAGTCAAAATCCCGATTAAAGAAGAAAAAGGATTAGGTATACTAGAATACCAAACTTTTGGAAAATGACTTGAAATGCCTAAAGCCTTAGTAAATATTTAAAATAATTTCGGGATCACTACGATCACTAACATTAATGAAAACCCAGTTAAACTAGACCAGTGGTCGGCAAAGTGCGGCTCCAGAGCCGCATGTGGCTTTTTCGCTCCTTAAGTGCGGCTCTGGCACAAATATCCACGGCAGGCGCAATAATATTTTCATTTATAAAAAGTTTGGTAAGAAAAAAATTACATCTTATTTTGATAAATTAAGTATGAAATTTAGTTGTATTTAGTGTACTACTTATTTAGTGTAATAAAAGTTTACTAAACAAGCAGATTTGGCTCCCAATTTTTTTTAAAATTGTTGTAATGTTCATATTTGGCTCTTTGGCTAATAAGTTTGCCGACCACTGAACTTGACTAACACGAACCTTTTGACATAGAAACACTAAACTTAGTAGAAGTTAACTTTTTAGACGAAATAAAAAATGACGAATATTTCGACCAGTCCCATGATATAAAACCTAGACGTAACCACTGCAATAAAACAAATAAAAGACGCTTTGATAAAATTATACAGGGTGGCCAAACGAAAACGAAACAGAACCATTATCAGGAACTGCGTGAAAATTTTAGAAAAACACAGGGGCCCGTCGATTTTTGATCAAAGGGGGACACTTTTTTCCGGTTCTTTCGACTTCGCTGCTTACACCTCCAAGCGAGGGTAACAATCACCCCAAAATATTTAAATGGCATTAGGGTCGAGTAAGGTATCATTTTAAAGCCCTTTCAATTCTCTATACAACAGTCTTTTTATTTTAAAATTTGGCCTAATACTTTTTAAATTACATTTTAAAGTTTAAATTATGTTTAGTTGTTTACTTACCTCTTAATTAAATTAAATGTTCAAATTGATGACCAGCCGCGTCCATACAATAATAAATATTTTGTTCGCAACGTTCTCGCACATTCCGAAGAGTTTCCGGAGTGATTCGATGGCACTCCTCGACAATTCTTTGACGCAAATCTTCTAAAGAGGCTGGTTGTATTTTGTAGATTTTACATTTGAGGTATCCCACAAAAAAAATCAAGGGGTGACAAATCTGGTGATCGTGGAGGCCATTCAATGCTACGTCTTCTCCCAATCCAGTGCCGTGGAAAATGTTGGTCTAAATACTGACGAACAATCAAAGCATATTGCGAAGGAGCACCGTCCTGTTGAAACATTAAATGATCTTCACTATACTGTTGGTCATTTTCAATAATATTGGTCAAAGTAGGGTCAATAGCATCTTCCAGTAATTACAAATACATTTCGCCAGTTAAATTACCAGGTAAAAAATATGGACCCACCAGCCGGTCACCGAAAATACCAGCCCATACATTTAATTTTTGCGGTTGCTGTATATGTACCGCCTGGAAAATTCTTGGGTTTGAATCAGACCAGTAGCGGCAATTATGACGAATTATGGTACCGTTCATAAAAAAGCTGCATTTATCGGAGAAACAGATATTAAAAAGAAACTATGGATCGTTCGCTTCTCGCTCACTCATTATTTCGCAAAATTGAAAACGGCGGTCATAATCATCCTTATTAAGTTCCTACACTAAATGTGTTTTATGCGGATGGAATTTGTTCTTTTTCAATAAGATCTAGATGAACATGTCCCAAAACTGCTACTTCACTAGCTGTATTAACTACAGCCGGTCTATTTTCTCGTTGTTTATTAGCTACATTTCCAGTCTCTTGAAATTTTTTCACAAACTCTAGAACATACTTCCTACTGACCACTTTATCTTTATATTTTTCATTAAATAACTGAGCCGTTACATTTGCACACTTATTGTTCATAAAATAAAGCGAAACGATATCTACCCTTTCCGTAATGGAATAAACCATGTTATTTAATTTTCAAAAACCCAATTAAACAAACCTTCGCTTCGATATACGAATCCACTAATTTCACGTTATTTGTGTGTCCGTATCGTATCCATTAGTCTTTTACAAATGTGAAAAAAAAAATTACAAAAACAATGCAAAGCAAGAAAATCAACATTTAAACCATTGGCGTACTCAACGACCCATGCGTCATTTTCACTATTTTGACAAAAATGAAAAAAATTCCAATTTTAAAAACTCTTATTAAAAACTAAACAAGTACATAATTTAAATTTATTAAAATAACAGGCTGAATTTTAAAATTTAAAGACTGTTATAAAGAGAATTGAATGGGCTTTAAAATGCTGCCTCACTTAACCCCTAATGCCATTTAAATATTATGGGGTGATTGTTACCCTCGCTTGGAGGTGTAAGCAGCGAAGTCAAAAATACCGGAAAAAAGTTTCCCCCTTTGATCAAAAATCGACGGGTCTCTGAGTTTTTTAAAATGTTGACGCAGTTCCTGATAATGGCTCTGTTTCGTTTTCGTTTGGCCACCCTGTATTACCACTATAGAGACATATTTTATTGTGAAGGAGTTTTACGAAATGAACATTTAAAAGATAAAAATAGTTAAATTATCGAAAAACGTAACGACCAAGGTGACAGTACGAGTAGTACTTAATTTAAAATAGGACAAACAGTTTATAAAAAAAAATTCCAACAAAAAAGATAAAACGTTCTTAGTCCCAAATAATTAAAATACTAGATAGAAACCGCGTAAAAATTAGTAGAAAATTAATAAACATCAAAAATTATCTGAACATAAACAAATAATACAGATTAAAGAACTAAAGAAACCTTCTCTTACAGATTCTTCCTCAGCTGGGAAACTGACACAATCAACGCAGAACAAGACGCTTGTACATTCTTCCTCTGTTTCTAGGAACGGCATAACTCAAGAAAGACTCCTGGATATGTTTAGACATAACCAATATTACAAACGAATTTCTAACACTTAATACACAATATTACAATGTAAAAACCACTCTCCTAAACTTTTCACAGTACAGAATATCAAAATTTATATCACAAGATCCAATTACTTAAAAATAAAATTAATCTTCAAATTGATCAATTAAATCCTTTTTGGAATCAAAGAGTTAAACATTCATTATTCGACGGAGTTGGCTCAGCAATAAAATTCTTTACAAGAAACCTCGACCAAAACGATGCAAAACGTTATGATCAGGGTAATTTATCTTTATCTAATAACCAGAATAAACTCAAAACTTGAGTAGAACACTAAATTACTCTACTTCAAAGCTCCATTCAAAACTCCAAAATATTATCCCAGAACCAATTAATATTAAACTCTCGTATTAAAGATATGGAACATTTATTAAGAAATGTGAGTTTAGATAAAATTGAAACTTTCCATTATTTAGCGCTGGAAAGACTCTTTTCACAGTTTCAACAAGTTACCAAATTATATACGATGCATTAGTAAAATTAGAAAGAGCCATTAGCTTCTCAAAATGAAATACATTCCATAACGAATTACTTTTTGAAATATTAACAATAAGTAAAACACTCAATAATAATGTAAAATTTTCGTTTGATCCTTCGTTAAAAAATATTCTGTCATTTGAAAAAATTATCGAAATTAAAAGTTACAGTAATAGATAAGAGATATAGTTACAACTAATAACCGATGACGTTTATTAAATGAAAGTTTATCAACTTACAGTCGCCTAGCATTATTTAGCGACGTGGTATTAACTCCTCAGGATGTTTTTAACACTATTAAAAAATGGCAGTAAAATGGGTAAGTTTAGGAGCCGTACAACTGATTTTACTGAACAATACGTTAAGCGTCTTTATGGTTTTTGTTTTTGAATTAAACAATGACAAATCGCACCATAGTTAGTTTAATTAAATTGTTATTTGGTCAATATTGACCAAATTGTAATTATAGCTAAATACACCGTAAGGAGTTTTCTTAACAAAAAAACAATAATAATCTAAATGCAATTGACAGTACATAAAAAAGAGTATTCTGTCTATTCCATGGTTTACTTAATAAATAATGCGCTATGAAATAAACAATGTTTATTGATACAGGTAAACTTATCCAAATAAGTCCAAAATTAGTGGATATTGGTATAGGGAACTTTATATGAATGTAAAAGGAAATTATTTTTTCCTATATATACACTAATAAAACACAGCGTATTATATTTAAGTTAACACCGTAATTAAACAAAATAATAGTACTTTATTGAGACTGTCAATTACAAAGACCCTATACATTAATTAAAATATTATTTGTTTAGAAGTAAAACTAACAATTCAAAATTAACATCCAAAAATGCGTTGATTAATATTTAATAAATGAATAGTAATTAATTTTTTACAGAATAATACATTTTGAAAAAAGTCAAATAAAACAAAAACTATCAAGAATAGGTATAGGAAACCCTTAATAAATTGACACTGGTTAGTATACTAGTATAATAAAATACAGGGCGTTCCATTAAAAAAATATAAATTTATATTGCTGTCCTAATTTGGGTTATCGTGTATATATTTAACCAATTTTAAATTGTATTTGCCAAAGACAAGTTTATTATAAAAATTTTTTTTTAATATAAAGCGATTAACCTCTCATATTAATTTTCCTTATGTTTGTAATAAAACTTATATTCTAGCTCACCAGAACACACAACATAAGTTTTTGCAGAACTTCAGTCTTTGTTTTGTTTGTTTTAATATTTGGATGTCCGGTAAGAGATGGATTGGCATGAGCTGGCAGAAGTAACACATATTACCACCCCCCGGAAATATAAAAATAAATATATATATTTGCACTATTATCATTATGTTCTTTACATCTTTATCTTTTCGCATTTTCTTATATCACTTCATTTAAAAAATATTAATAATATTTTCAATTTATAAAATTCATCTTCATAAAAAGTTCTGACATAAAATAAAGTAATGGATGTTAATTAAATCCCTTATAATATAACTGTAATACTGCAAAAAATCCCATAATTACATCTTTACAAATGTATATAATCCCAAAATTTCAAGTTCTTACATTGAAGCCGGGTTCACACGGAGTCGTGAACTGGGCGAGCATATTATTTACTCTGCGCATGTCTCACGACTGCTTGATTTACACGACCGATTATATACGACCTCCAGTTCTATTTTTGGTCGTTGACGACTCCCACTACCACGACCACCAGTTCACACTAGGTAGTGATCATGTCTAACTGGCCTAGTAGTAGTATTCTGGCCCAGTTCACGACTCCATGTGAACCCGTCTTAACTTGGACTATAAAAACTAAACTTTGATCGAATTATTGTATAGTGCATATATTTCATAGTTTGTACGTCGTTCTCATCCTTCCTCTATTTTTTTTTCACTATAAATTCTTCGTAATATTTGGTTTGTAGTTTCGTATTCCTAACCAAAGTTTCGCTGGTGTACAATTATGAGGGTCGTATTAATTTTAAGTAGATTCTTTTCTTTTGTTCTTAAAACATGTTTTGAAATTTTTAATCCTCCAGCACAATGTTTACTTTGGTAAGTTGAAGTCTATATCTGACTCTTTCATCATATTTGTCGTTAACAAGGGCTCTCCGTCTTTTTTGAGATTTCAGACTTGTATAATTGTTTACCTAAAATTCTTTAAATTTTTTGTTTGTATCAGCGTCATTTCTAAAAGTTTGTTAGTATTGTTAGTATTTCAAATTTTCTTAAAGCTTTTAGTAATTTATTGTGTATAAATTGATCGAAAGTCAATGATTATGAATGTAGGGATCTCGTATTCGTAACAGTGCTTTAATACTTGTTTTAGAAAGTTTGGTCTGTCGTGGACCTAGCTTTACGGAATCCACACCGATATTCTTTTAATGTTTTTTGTATGTTACTAATCGCCATTTTAAAAAAGTGGTAAGTACTTTGTACATAGTATTAAAAAGTCCTATTTGTCTAGATTTATTGCAGTCTGATACTTCTCCTTTTTCATATATTGATAATATCGCTGCTTTCTTCTAATTTTCTAGCATTTTTTCAATCATCTAAACTTAGTTTAGTGATTTATCTTTTTAAAATACCCACCTCCTTCTTATTTGAGATGTCCTGTTGTGATATTGTTTGTTTCTGGGTTTTTATTGTTTTTTATCTTTCAGATAATTTCTTCGATTTCTGTTTATTATTATTATATTATTAATTACCGAACACAAGTATAATAAAGTTTTGAAATCGTCTTCAAATTTGCAATTTAAAAAAAATAAAATATACAGGTGTGCCATTTAAAAAAATTGGTAATTACGAATAACCTACATATGACCAATGTTAAATAAGGAAAACGGGAGAACATGATTTAGCTGCTACAAGTGTAGGAAGTTTATGTGCTTAGAGCATCTAAGTGGTACCTGTAGAGAATGTGCCAAAATTGACAACCAACTTTAATCGTAAAGTTTCAATCCTACAGAACCATTTCAAAGATTTTGTGTTAAATTTATATTTTTATTTAACATCAAGGCCATTTTAGTTATCTGTTGTACTGAAAAGTTATCGAGTTTTGTTGGACATTTTTAGAGATTTACGTTTTTTTGACAAGTGGTTTTATAAGTCTATTTTTTATTTATAAAATGTTTAATAAAACGAAATAACTCATTTTTTAAATTATTGTCCTATTTTAACATTTAAAAAGCTTGAAAATATTGTTTTATTAATTAAAGGTTGTTTTTCAAAATTTTAAGTTTATGTCACGAAATTAATTTTTTGAAAGTTGTAAATAGTTTTTATATAATTTTCAGTTAAAACATTCACGTCATTAAACCACCGTTCACATAAAGATATCCAATCTTCAACCCCACTGACGATTTTAAATAATGATATTTTTGTATGTCGGTGTATCCCTAGAATGTATATAAGTGAATCGAATATATCTCTAAACCGGAGCCTGTCTATTACACATAGATTAATATATGTTTTTGTCTTGGTTATGAGTAAAAATTTATTATACTGAACTATTGTCGCAAGTGTCTTCAATATTATGTGAAACCGATGACGAGCGGATATTTAGTTTTGGTTTAGCCTTCTCGTTTTGTTAGTTGTTTTGAATGTTGTCAAAAACTTCAATATATCATGTATATGCGTTGTTCTAAATCTAATAATATATCTAGGTGTGTTAAGTTTATGTTAGGATATGTAGCTCCTAAGTAAGATACGATTTTTTTTAAAATACATAATTTAGATTTTATTGAAGCGCGTAGATTAATTTGTCAAAGTTGTCACTGTTTTAAATATTAAATTAAGAAATTAGACTTTAAACAGTACAAAATTAAATTAAAAACTGTCATAGTTGTAAGAAGAAAAAAGGTTCAAGGGAAACTATCTCACGTACCTCTCGCCAAAAAATAGGTAAGTGTAAAGAATGCAAATTGAAGTGAAGAAAACAAAGAGAAATATCATAAGTAAGGAGAGGTAAACTAAGGGAGAAGAAAACTGCAGAAGATATTTATAGTGAGCAATGGATGCAAGACAAAAACGAGCGCTTTTTGGATAAGACCAAAAAAATGGTTAAGTTAAACACCAACTTTTAAGGGTGTAGTCATACATTGCCGATCAAATAGGAACAAGAATAAAATTAAAAATGATACGTTCCAATAAGAGAAAAAACCCACTAGCAGTGATAAAGGTAATAACAACATCGGTCGAAAGGATCAAGTCCTATAAAAAATTGGAAAAAAGCGGAATACAATTATCAAGCCAGCTATTAGACACATTGCAACTCCCAAAACAAAATGTCGGAAATCATAAAAAAGACAAGAAAGAAGAATTCGGAAATGAAAGCCAATTGAATATGACCAATCTAGTAAGTAGAGCTCAATAAACCAGGCCACCAAGTAAGGGGGAAGAAGATGAGGTAAGGTTAGGTTGGAAATTAAACGCTAGGATAATACAAAGACATCGCAAATAGAACGTTAATAACTTATAATGGGTGACAAAAACACTTGTAAATATATAGATATCGCCCGGCACAATTTTTATAATTACAATTAACATTTGTCACTAAAATTAACCTCAAAATGTAGTTTAAAAGCAAAGATAAAATACACATGTTTTGGCATATTCTTTAGTTGAAATTATACATTTAAATTTTTGATAGAAATAATAATTTATATAGCAAGATTATTCAAGAATAGTACAAAACGGTTGCACACGGTAATCTAGGGAGGTTTTGATTGTATACGACGACTGAAGTAACAAATCCAAATTCTGTAACCACTATATAGAGTGAATGAAGTGTAAAATTAAGGTATTTTCAGTGTTTTCCTGAGCTCGCCCTTATCTCTTAACACAGGTACTTGAAACACTGTACTCTGCTCAAAATACTAAAATAATCTATACATTTAAAATAAATCACTACTGTCACTAGTAGCTGTTTGAAATACCGAAATTAACCCCCTAATCCACCCGATCAACTTTGACATTCATTCTTTTTCCATCTGTTGTAATTTATACTTTGACCGGCAAAATTATCGCTTCACTTAAAACACGACGATTTCCGGTTGTATTATGTTTCAATTAGTATAGAAGGATTATCTGCTTAATACAGGAGTTAACTATAGATTTTTTAAAAGCAATTGCAATACATGTTATAGTAAAAAGTCAAACTCTCTAAATTGTTGTTAGTTTTTTAATTGTTTGAAGAACATTTGACTTGTACCGTTTAAGAAATTTATGTCAGTTGGTTTTTCCTTATTGAGTTGATTTGTTTATTTAATGATTTTTGAGAGTATAAACAAAATGTTTTGCAAATTAAACGTTTAAATGCACCACACCTTCAGAATGAGGTTTGTTACAAGAAATATTGTATCCGAATGAGACTGAAGGAAAACGATTTAACCAGCAAATTGTCGAGTACAATTTTCATGTTAAGATTAAGATTTATTCATTTCATGTATTATTTGTTAATTATTGTTAATTAAATGTTAAATAGTTGATTAATTGGTATTGTTATTGAAACTTCATGTTAATGTAATATTTTTAAGTTAACTTTTTAAAATAGTCAAATTTTTGATCATAAAAGACTGATTTTTTATATGGTGCGATACTTTTGCAAGTCGTTGTATTTTACGATTATTTTTGTGTTCTATCCCAAATGTCAAAATAGGGTATCCACTTTATACCGTCCCTTGTTTCTACTTAAATAACATTAGCCGTTATCCTTTATTACCGTAATATCCAATTTGCGCATGCGTAGATGTCAAAATAAGGTATTCACTTATTAACGTATTACGAAAACGAGCTTGCGATAGCTCAAATACTATATCTAAGATAAATAAACTTTAATATGAAAATAAATAAATAAATATAAAAGGACAATTTCATAACCAAATAAATTGAAGCATAATAAAAATATAAGGTACGTTAGTCTGAATTTGTTAGTGAGACATAAGGACCTGTTTGAAGTATAAGCGGTATAGATTTCTAAAAATTCTAGCAGGATTAACGTCCTATCTTTGTTATAATTACGAAGGAGTACCACATTATCTTTTCTAACTTCCAAATTTAAATAACACATAGTTGAAATAGAAAGAATGTGTGTTCGAAATGTCTGTATTTGAATATTTATTAATATTAGAAGCTTGTTCTTTTAAACGACTTTCTAATCTGCTGCCACATTGGTCGATATAAAAAAGATTCCAGGTAGAACAAGACATTTGGTTTACTACAGATATATGAAACAAAAGGACTGGATCATTACTACTATAAAGGAATTTTGGGAGTTTATTATGAGTTTTAAAGGCTGTAGTAATATTAAATTTTGAAAAAAATGTGTTGAATTTTGTAAAATACCGGGGCCAAAAAAGTGTAATGAACTAGAAAATTCTTAAATATCGGGAGTATTGACTTATTATAAATGAAATATGGATAGGTGGACTTCTAAGAATTTTAATGCGCTCGTGGTATTTAAATAAATTATTAGGGTGAAAATGATTTATTTCGAAGTTTTCTTGCAAAATTAGTATTTATAAAGCTATTTTGCTCTATTATGGTTGCGATTCAAGCAACAATGCAACCTATTGACATTACAATGGTTACCGTTAGTTCCAAATAGTTCTTAGTAAAGAATTATATCAACATGGCGAACTCAGTTAATTGACTGTTGCCAAGTCATTATAGTGAAAGGAAGCACAAGCCAAAATTATATCGTGGCATTGAAATAAGATTTAAGAAAGTGATAATTACTTGTTTAGTAAAAACTAAGAATAATAGTAAAGAACAAAACTAATGATTTAATATAACTTTTGTCCAGAGATAACAAGTAATAATATATTTCACTAAGGTGTTTTATATCACACGTATACAAAGAAAATAATTACAATATGAATTACAAAGCAACAGAAATTGTAAAACTATTTAATTATTCCAAAAAACCTTTTATAGAAATGCCAAATAACAAGGAAAAGCGAAATACATGAATAAGATTGGAATGATACAGAACAGTCTTTGTAGTTTCTGCTAGAAGTAGAAGAAATGGCGGAAAGCTTTATGAATACTGAAGAAGAAAAACAAAACAATAAAGTAAAAGACGAAAAAAACACTTATAACTTTAAAGAGATCCAGTGGGTGATATCTTGGATATAAACTTTCTTTAAAAATTGTTAACAGATTAACATCGAGTAACTGCAGTACAATGCTTATTAATAAAAATATTAAATGAAAATGTAAAAATATAGAAGAAATTGACTTTATATTAATATTCATATCCAGTATTTTTCATTGAAAGCTATAGAAACATACTAATTCTATGAATCAATTAAAAGAAATGAGCAAAATCGGATCCAATTTAAAAACGACAATGTTATATTTTCCAATCAGTTTTTAATTAAAAAATATTAAGATTATCGCAAAATACAAATGATTGTCTATATGTCAATCAACAAATCAAAATAAATTGTTTTTATTTGTGAGTGTCTAACATTATTAAGGATACCACAATCATTATTAAATTTAACCCAGGGATTTTAAATCACAAAATATACTTTTCGTTTTTTTTAATAGTAACTTAATTTTTTATTATAATTGTTATTATATAGACATGAACTTAGAAAACTGATGATAACATCTACACTTGGTTTATTTAAGCAATTAATGTGAGCGCATAGATAATATTTCTAAAAACTGTCTTTTCAGAACAGTCTCAGTTTTAGTTTAGGCGCATTGAAATCTAGTTAGAGCGTCATCGTCACTTGGATAGTAACACTTTAAGCGTTTATGTTACACTTATTGAGTAAGATCACCAACAATAAGATTTAGATGAGTTTCTCATAGTATATTTCCTCTAATTTAATTTAAATTCTTTTTTAACAATTGGTACATTGAGGTCGGTGGCGATTATGTAGTTTAGGACGAACCAGGGTCTATCGACTATGATTCGGAGAGCCTTGGCTCGATGATTTGTAGGTTAAACTGTGGTACCTATTGTTCCTATTATAGTCCGTTGCAAAATATAAGAAATGGACTTTCCAAATCCCTCGATAAGCTCTTCATGGGCAGGGTAGGCATTAGGATTGTGAATAATAAGAATGAACATAAATAAATCCTAAAGAATTATTTATTATTTATCATTTTTGTTAATTTAGTTATTTGTTATTATAAATGCAATACTATTAAATTTCCAGCTATCCACGTTTGAATCAAAACGTCATATGCGAGCATTTTATTTAGGTCTAATGCCAATAGAAGCAAAAAAAAATAAAATAAATAAATTAATAAATAAAAACAGTCTTATGAACAGTTTACATATTAATAATAAGATAATAGGTACTTACTATTATATATATTTAAAACCATTTGTTTAGTCTCAACCAAGAGATGGGTACGTTTACGTTTGTTTATTTCAGGCGCCCTGAGATCAAATTCGGGAATATATTCTTCACTTTCTGAATCACACATCTTAACTCTGTCAAATTCAAAAATAAAATAATATCTTAACGCGATTACGAAGATTATCCGGTATTAAGCAGTTCGCCGAAATACAACCCTGTTACAAATAGTACTAAACATGACGAAAGCGTACCAATGCAGCAGAAATTTCTACTGAAAGTCTGACGAATGTACAAGTAACATAAGGCTTAATATTGCCTATTCGAAATGGTTTTAATGTCATACTATCGAAATCGCTGCCGTTCTTTGGGGATTTGGGAAGTCCAATTATTATATTTTGCAACTAACTATAGTGGTGAGTATTTCGGTGGAAGTAGACAATGGTTGGAAGTTTATTGCGATTGGTCGGGCAATAGGTGGGTTCACACAAGTAGATAGAATTTGTGTGTACACACGGTGCAGTGATAAAAACCATGTATGTGCATACGGTGCAGCGATAAAAACCATGTATGTGCATACAGTGCAGCGATAAAAACCATATATGTGCATACGGTGCAGCGATAAAAACCATATATGTGCATACGGTGCAGCCATAAAAACCATGTATGTATATACGGTGCAACGATCAAAACCTAGTTCGAGCATACGGTGCCGCCATAAAACCCTAGTTCCTGCTACGGGTGCACATAGGGGGGAGCTACGGGTGCCCTTCCGGAGGGTCACTGATAAGGAACCGACATGTCTTAACAAGTTAATTTCAGAAATTCCTTTATGTATTCCTGTATAAATTTAATATCCTATCATTTTGAGATAATATAACCGGTGATAACATATACTAGAGGAAACACAATTATTTCCCGTAAAATTTTGTTACTATATATTTATCATCAAACCAAACTTTTTCTACAAATATCTTCCGTTTGTGATGGGGGAGCTACGGGTGCACTTCCGGACGGTCACTTATAAGAAACCGATAAGTCTTAACAAGTTTTCGATTGGTGCTAAAATGATTATATTTCCCCCAGTATAAGTTTCTAATATTTGAGAAAACTGTTCCAATACAGGTATGGGGAAATCAAAGTTATTCAGCTCCGACAAAAAAAATCACTGTCTGAATACTAATGTTAAGGGCGGTATGATATATGGACATAGGCGTGTCGGCGGGAGGGGTATGAAGTTTGGGAAAGTTCCCGTAACGACTTTAGCGTTTAACTTCGTTATTATTGTCCAATTAAATTGTGGAAAAGACAGGTATGATCTAGATAGATGTGACGTAGATGTACAAGGCATATTGTAAAAGTAGCGTAGATTGCATGCGCAATGGCTAGACCAGATATTTCTTCAAATATTTTTTCAGACCACATTTTGGTGCTAAAATGCAACTAGCCATCGCAAAATACCTGTAAACTCATCATGGGGATATGATTACTAAATATTTTGGTTTGCGCTAAACCTTTCATAGTAAATTTATTCCTCCTGAGATAAACTAACTAATTCCTTCAAAATAGACAGCTGATATTTATACATGTTGCCATATTTTGCATATAATTTATTTATAGAAACGAAAGTTTACATAATAACAAAGCATGATAAAGATAAACAATATACTTTATTTACCGAATAATGTGACAACACATTTCCATAGTGTGAAGCCCGAGTAACAAACCGCTGTTTATCAAAACTTTTCAAAGAAAATATTTTTCTAGAAAAGAAATCAGAATACATAATTGCAGCACCCACACATAAAACAATTTTTCTAATACTTATTAATTTTTTGTGTAAAATTAGAAGGTGGTTTGGCATTTTTTGTGACAAAGGTTTAATGATGGTTTTTTTCAAAAATGTAAAGTGAATGTCCTAACTAATGCACTTATAACAAAAAAAAAACTCACTTATATAAACAAAAATATCGCGCGGGAGAAACAACTCTTGAAACCGAAACGTCGTGAGACGTCGAAATATCATTCTAATTTAACGTAAAAATCGTGTTTGTAACGTTTTTAACGTCAAAACGCCGGAAAAATGACGTAACATCGCAAAAATGACATTTCGTTTTGATGTTCTAATTTAACATAAAAGCGTGTTTGTGACGTTTTTTCTTTAATGAATAAATATTTTTGAAATGAGGTTCCTTTACGAGTAGAGGTTATAAAAACCACAGATCACCCTGTAACAATAAGTTGATTTTTGGATTATAGAAGTGCAAATTTCTGATATGTATAAACATCACAACCAAGTTTTTCCATATTTCATAAATTAATAACTAAACTGAAACACTATAACGAAAAAACCTCAGTGTCATGTACAAAAATATCACGTGGTGTGAAAACATCTCGACGAAAAACGTTTTTTTAATAAATTAAAAGTTCGAATAAAGTATTTTTATTCAAAAAAAAAAAATTACTTCAAAAGAATAATTTGTTTTATAAAACCAGATTTTGTTCTTTGTAATTACGAATTTATATTTCGAAGGTTTCTGAGATATAAAAGATGTAAACTTTCATCTTAAATAATACACTAAAAAATGTACCACCAATACCATACTTATTTTTAGATATTACGTAAAATTCTATTTTTAGAAAGGAGGTAATTGTAAATCAGGGTATAAAAGAGATAATTACGTCATGTCTAAAAATAGAAAATTACATATATATCCAAAAAATAGATAATTACATAACGTCTAAAAATAGAAAATTACATCATATCTAAAAATAGAAAATTATATCATGTCTAAAAATAGACAATAACACAGTGTCTAAAAAGAGACAATTTCGTAATATCTCAAAATAGAATATTTTTGCGACGTTTTGCTTCAAGAGATATTTCCCCCGCAATATTTTTGTTTATACAAGTGAGGTTTTTCTTGTCATAGGTGCATTAGTTAAGACGTTTACTTTATATTTTTAAAAAAATCATCATTAGACCTTTTAAGTTATGTCACAAAAAATGTCAAACCACCTGCTAATTATACAAAAAAAGTAATAAGGTTTTCCAAGTATTAGAAAAAATGTTTTATGTGTGGGTGCAGCAATTATGTATGATTTTTTTCTAGAAAAATATTTTTTTTGAAAAGTTTTGATATACAGCCGTTTGTTACTCCGATAACTAGCGCGAATCAATGCAAAATCTGTTGCCACATTATCTGGTAAATAAAGTATATTATTTATCTTTATCATGCTTTGATATTATGTAAAACTTTCGTTTCTATGAATAAACTCGAATTATATGCAAAATATGGCAACATGTATAAATATCAGCTGTCTATTTTGAAGGAATTAGTTAGTTTATCTCAGGAGGAATAAATTTACTATGAAAGATTTAGCGCCAACCAAAATATTTAGTAATCATATCCCCATGATGAGTTTACAGGATATTTTGCGATGGCTAGTTGCATTTTAGCACCAAAATGTGGTCTGAAAAAATATTTAAAGAAATATCTGGTCTAGCCATTGCGCATGCAATCTACGCTACTTTTACAATATGCCTTGTACATCTACGTCACATCTATCTAAATCATACCTGTCTTTTCCACAATTTAATTGGACCAATAATAACGAAGTTAAACGCTAATGTCGTTACGGTAACGTTCCCAAACTTCATACCCCTCCCGCCGATACGCCTATGTCCATATATTATACCCCCCTTAACATTAGTATTCAGATACTGATTTTTTTGGCGAGGAACTCTCAGCGCGGTTTTATTATCTCAAAATGATATGACATTAAATAAATATAGTTTTCTCAAATATTAAAAACGTGTACTGGGGGATATATGATCATTTTAGCACCAATCGAAAAATAATTAGGCATAAAAAAATCCTATTATGAAAAAAAAATCCAAGGTATTGGTCATAAATTTACAGGAAAATACAAGATATGTTATTATGGAAAATCATTGTGGTTCCTAAATGCATTTTAGCACCAAAAATCCGTTTGCAAATTAAAAGGAAAGTATATACGGTTACATTATATTAAAACTGATAAAATTCCGTTTCTCAAATAATAAAATTTCTACAGGATGATGTTCTGTAAAGGAATTTCTGAAATTACATGGTTTTTATCGCTGCACCGTGTGCACATACAAATTCTATCTACTCACCCATAGACAAATGATCGAGCTTGTTTTTAGCCATGGGCGCATAGATTGTTTGGAGTTTTAGCCTCCTCCTGCCTAAAACCGACTAATATTAAATTCAGAATATTACTCACTTTTGATATTTTGATAGAGTGCTTAGATGGACTATAAATAGCTACTATAGTGAGTGAGCCCATACAAACCCCTATTGTTAATTTAGTAGTTTGTAGATATTTTTTTACGTATTTATGTGGCTATTGGTGCTTTATTCAATTTTTTATAATTCTTGTAAATATTCTCGTACCACCTGGGTGATTTGTAAAATAAAAGGTGTAATTTTTAATTCTAAAGTGCCTTCTCTTTGTTGCGTGAGTTTCATAAATAAGCATGATATCAATTTTATTTTCGAAAATAAAAGCTTTTACCTCCTCTGTATGCTGTGTGAGACTACTGGCGTTCCACAATGTTATATATTGATGCTTGTTCATTTTATGAATTATGTTATGACGGTATCTACTATACAATTGAGTTCAAAAAGTTTGTTTGTTTGTGTTAGTAGGTTGAGTGTTCTGCGTCACTGTTGTACTAGGAATCGGATCATATATGACAGTTGCTTGAATATAACATTTCCGGGCTATACATTCCTAGATTGGTGTGGTTGTTGTCTTTTTGCTTGGAGATTGGGATATCTTTTTAAGTAAATCTTTGTAAACTGAACATCTTTTATAGTGAGTGGGATGGTTATTGTTTTCATGTAGCACGCACTTACTTTTACAGATGTAAGATAATTACTCGTTGTTAGTGGTATTAGCCACTACCATCAGTCACATGACCATTGGGTTCAACACTCATGTGTCATTTTGAAAGACAAGTTTGACAGATTTTGGCAAGTCTAAACAACCTCATACCACAACAAACATTTCAACCAACCACCATTAAAATCTTTTTTCTAAAAAATTTTTGGTTATTATTATATCTAGTCCAAAAGTGTAAGTTTGTGCTTAGTGTCAATGAGGTGTTTTGCGTAATATGACTTATCTGATTGCTTAATCTGTAATCTATACTCAATTTAAACCAACTCATAAAAATATGACTATACCTGATAACTCAATACTCAATAAATTAACAGCTTATAATTCAATGATACACAGAACTTTTTTCAATTCCAATGAGTGATGATGATTGTAAAAGGGAAATTAATATAATAAAACAAATCGCTACCTCTAATAATTATCCCCTACATCTAATAAATAGGTTGATTAATAAAAAGGAAGAAAAGAATAACCTTATATTTCCGAAATAACCTAAAGATGACGGGTCATACAGAACAATTACATATTTTGGAGATATTTCAAACAAAATTTGAAAAATTATTAAATGTAAAACCGAAAACTAATACATTATTAATATCAGATATTTACAAATTAAATTGTCCAGATTGTAACGCCATCTATCTTGGCTAGGCCCTTAGAAATCTTAACATAAGGTAACACTTATGAGCTTATAGATTAAAACTATCAGATCAGTCACATTACGCCAAATACAAACCTACACTTAATAACACAATGGAAACAACAGTGGAAGTACTTGATATAAGTGACAAGAGAGGAAAACTTGATTTTTTGGAGGAATATAAAAAATAAAGAAATAGCTAAAGTGTCAGTATATGGTTTTAAATGAACAATTAAATCTGGGAAGTTCAATTTTCGGACTAAATACCTATATAATAATAACTAAAAATGTTTTTAGGAATAGAAGAATATTGTTATTCATATTGCTTATTAATGATTGGTTAAAATATTTATGATATGAAGTTTTTTACGCTTATAAAAAAATTTGTCAATCTTGTGTCAAATCTTGAAAATGCTATAGATAAAATAGCGAAACCGTGATTTATTCAATATAACTTGAAGAAATTTTGATAAATATAATTTATGTATATATATTTATTAGGGATAGTTTCCACAAAGTAAGAGTTGAAACAATTAATTTAATTTAAAACTAAGAATAGACAAATGCCGAACTCAGCACTTAAATATTAAAACACTGTATATTTATTAGTAAAAAGTTTATAAGTTTTGGATGAAAAAATACAAGGTTATCAGAATGTAGAACACAGAACATATACTAAATGTAAATGAATAACATCCATACTAAGAACAAATATTATTAAATTTAAAACACACAATCATTAACCTATTAACTCATTAGCATTTTTCGACTTACTTTTTATAAAATGAATATTCACAGAACTTTCTGATATCTGGGGCAAAATACGTAGACTACTAACTCCAAAAATTCAATCTAGATCGAGCAATGATTAGAGGGCGGACGCAAACGTACACAATAACAAATAAAAAATCTCAAATAATACTTTCATTAGAATTAACAAACATCAGACTCTACAGAGAATTATCATGCTTTAGAAGACCAAGTTGTTAATATAAGAACCTATTTAGAATACATTCTCAAATCTAACTTTTCTATGAGATAAATGTAAGATATGCCACCAACACACTATAATCATAGACAGTCGTGTTTTGGCAGCTGAACTGTCTACATCGACAGTGTTTCTGTGTTCTGTGCAGGCGACATATTAAAACGGATAAGTATTTATTTAATTTGTAATTAATTTTTTATTTATTAAGAATATCTAACACTTAACTAATAGGAACTATTATTAATTTAAGTATTTTTACGTTATTTTGATTTTGAATGTTAAAGTGGCAATCAGCCGCCCGGTAATTTAAATATTCCGAACGAAGATGATAATAATATAAAAGATCTAAGTTTATTCGACTTAAATAACAAATATAGCAACAAAGACAACGGTCCTTACTATGTTTTTGTTGAGCATTTAAAAAAAACTTGAGGAGATTATTTCCTATAAAAATAGGATATTTCCTATTAGAAAATGATCATTTAAAAAAATATATAATCGATATAAAGTCAGTAGGAGTAAGTAGAGTCAAGGTAATTTTTAAAAATTATGAAACTGCCAATGCTTTGGTGGGACACGAAATAATTAAAAAAAACGATCTAGTAGCCTATATTCCTCCTTTTTTTAACCACCGAAAAGGTGTCGTGAGATGGGTGGATACCTTCTTCTCAGAAGATTTTTTAGTTAAAAATATAGAATGTAATACTACAAAAGTCATTAAAGTACAAAGAATGAAAAGAAGGATAACGGAAAATAATGAATCTAAATTAGTAGACCGCCAAGTAATTATAGTAACTTTTGAAGGGACATTTATTCCTGACAAAATTAAAATTAACTTAACATCCTTTTCTAGAGTCGAAGTTTTACCTTCAAAGGTTACAGACGTGTCTCGGCTGCTATCAGTAGGTGATAAAATTCGATAAGTTTTATTCTTTCATATCGTTAAACGAAAAACAATACAAAACAATACAACACAGTTTTTAACATCATTAATTATTAATAATGTGTATGTGCTATAAATCTCGAAAAATTAAAAAATAATTGGGATAGTTACGTTGTAAAAATGTCATTTATACCACCAGTGATACTACATCCAACACAAACAAATTCTCAAGAAATATGCAGTTCCAATCTAGTTCCAACTATGCCGACAGGATGTTACACTACACAACCAGTGGCGTACCTAACACAATCTCAGATGGTCGGTGAACAGTACCAAGTATTGCCAGGTAACTCACTAACGTCCTATCCTTTACCCTCCTTAAATCCACAACAGTCACAACAAATCAGTCAACATCAACAAAGCCAGAACAATCCAGATGAGTGGACTACAGTCGGAAACATAAAAAAAAGGCAGAGAGTTAGCCCAGATAAAAGAGCTGTAAAACAAACAAAAATAAATGATTATTGGTTGAATTCGCCAATAGAAACATCAAATAGGTACGCAGAACTTGACGATAACCAGGAATTGGAAAAAGAAGGAGACACTAATGACCAAGAAAGTAAGGACGTCAAACCTCCTCCTATCTTTATACAGGGTGTCAAAAATATTACTCCACTAACTAAACTGCTACAAACCATAACAAAAAACAACTACGAAATTAGAGTATTAAACTTTGACCAAGTCAAAATTCAAACCAAAAACAAAGAATGCTACACAGAAACCATTAAGGCTCTGGAAGAGAAAAAAACAGAGTTTCATACTTATAAGCTAAAATCAGAAAGATCCTTCAGGGTAGTCCTCAAAAATATACATTACTCAACAGACACAAATGTGTTAAAACAGGAAATCGAGGGTTTTGGGCATACCGTTGAGAATATTTGGAATATAAAACACTACAAAAATAAATCTCCTCTGCCAATGTTCTTTATTGACTTAACGGCAGCAAATAATAACAAAGATATATATAACATAGAATATTTATTACACCAAAAAATAAAATTTGAGCCGCCCAGAATGAAGAGAGATATACCACAATGTAGCAGATGCCAACGCTATGGCCACACAAAAAAATACTGCCAGTTAAAACCAAGATGTGTAAAGTGTACAGGTGATCATTCAACCCAGGATTGCCTACGTAGAGAACGATCAGCTAATGTAAAATGTATTCTATGTGAAGGGAACCACCCAGCAAACTATAAAGGTTGCGTAGTATACAAAGACTTAATTAAAAAGAAATACCCCCCACTTAGACCAAAGACAAATACTAAAGGCACAATACAAAACCAGACGAACTACACACAACCCAACATAAGTTACGCCAAGGCAGCAGCCAGTAATCAAGAGCAAATAAATACCGCAACTCTACATAACAATAACCAATCAAACTCTGATCTTTTTGAGCTTAAAAATATGATAAAAGGGCTAGTTGAACAAATGGGTACACTATTAAACCTACTAACCACAGTAATTACAAAGCTTACTAACTGATTATGTTAATTAATATCGCAGCTTGGAACGCTAACGGTTTAACTCAACACTCTGAAGAGGTAAAATCTTTTATTATCCATCACAACTTAGATATATTGCTAATCTCCGAGACCCATTTTACCACAAAAAGTTATTTTCGTATTCCGAAATATACAACTTATCACACCAACCATCCTGATGGCACTGCACACGGCGGGACGGCAATAATAATCAAAAGTATAATCAAGCATTACGAAGAAACAAGTTACCGAAATCAAAAGCTACAAGCAACTACAATAACTGTTGAAGATTGGCAAGGACCACTGACAATCTCGGCTGTATACTCACCACCTAAACATGCAATAAAGAAAGAAGAATACGAAGCATTTTTCTGCACACTGGGAAACCGATTTGTAGCGTTTGGCGACTATAATGCCAAGCACACTCACTGGGGCTCACGACTTATTACGCTAAAAGGCAGACAACTATATATGGCCATGATAGATAAAAATCTAAAATATTGCTCGACAGGAGAGCCAACGTACTGGCCCACAGATAGAAACAAGGTACCTGATCTAGTTGACTTTGGCATTACTAGAGCTATACCGTCAAACGCTATAAGTTCAAAATCCAGCTTTGACCTTTCCTCAGATCATTCTCCAATACTAATTACAATAAGTACCGAAATTCTAGAAACCTGTAGACCGCCTACCTTAACTAATAAATTCACTGATTGGAACAGATTTCGAGAGCTTATTAACTACAACCTAGATTTAAACGTATCTCTACAATGTGAATTGGAGATTGATGAGGCAGTACAATATCTAACAAATATCATACAAGAAAGTGCATGGCAAGCAACGCCAGCACTCAAAAAAAGTCACAGCTTAGATACCCTACCATCTGTAGTCAGAGAAAAAATAATCAACAAAAGAAGACTTAGGAAACGCTGGCAAATAACAAGAGCCCCAGAGGACAAAAGAATATTCAACAAGGTAGCTCAGGAACTGAAAAACCTCCTGTATGAAAACAGAAACTCCGGCATCCAACAGTATTTAGAAAACCTGACTCCAACAGAGGCAACTGATTATAGTCTTTGGAAAGCAACTAAAAAGTTAAACCGACCTCAAACACACAATCCACCACTCCTTACAGACGAAGGTGAATGGATTAAAGGTAATATAGAAAAAGCGTTACACTTTCTTAATCATCTAAAAAAGGTCTTTCAACCATACAAGACGCAAACGGAAGATGATATTGTAAACGAAAACGAAGTATTTGAATACTTAAACACCACTTACCAACTGGAACCTCCCATAAAAAAGTTTTCTGTTTTGCAAGTGGCCAGCTTTATACAGACTAAACTAAATCCAAAGAAGTCACCAGGTTATGACCTCATCAGAGCCAGGACCTTGCAAGAATTACCATACAAAGCAGTGAAATTCCTAACCTTTATAATAAACGCATGTCTCAGGAGAGGTTATTTTCCAACGCAATGGAAAGTTGCCGAAGTGATCTTAATACCGAAACCAGGTAAACCCACAACAGATATCAAATCTTATAGGCCCATAAGTTTGCTACCTATATTGTCAAAGCTCTTTGAAAAACTTCTTGTAGAAAGATTACAACCAATAATCGAAGAAAATCAACTAATACCTCACCATCAATTTGGCTTCCGACAGGAACATGCAACTATAGAACAAATACACAGGGTCGCCCAGAAGATTAGTGAAGATCTGGAAAGAAAAAAGTTCTGCGCTGCGGTTTTCCTGGACATAACGCAGGCCTTCGACAAGGTCTGGCATCCAGGCCTTCTGTACAAACTTAAAAAAGCCTTACCTCTAAATTACTTTACCATCGTCAACTCATACCTCACAAACCGTCATTTCCTAGTAAAACACCATGGAGAATACACACCTTTGCAAAAAATAGAAGCTGGAGTTCCGCAGGGCAGCGTACTAGGACCACTATTATATCTTCTATACACCGCAGACTTACCCACAAGCGACAAGAGCCTGTCAGCAACATTCGCAGACGATACAGTCATCCTTACATCTAATGAAGACAAAAATACTGCTTCCCTAAAATTGCAAGAACACGTACATAAAATAGAAAAGTGGCTCAACAAGTGGCGCATTAAAGCTAACATCACCAAATCTGTCCAAGTTACATTTACGAACCGCCGTGGAAACTGCCCACCAATTAAACTCAACAACAGTCAACTACCACACCGTGATGAAGCGAAATACTTAGGAGTTTACCTTGACAGACGTCTCACATGGAGAAAACATATATTCTCAAAACGTAAACAGCTAGGTTTTAAACTAAGGCAGCTCTACTGGCTAATTGGGCGGAAATCAAAACTAAACTTGAAAAATAAGCTACTAATTTATAAAGCCATCCTAAAGCCAATATGGAGCTACGGAATCCAGCTGTGGGGAACGGCATCGCTCTCCAATATAGAAATCTTAGAACGTTTCCAATCAAAGGTCCTTCGACTGATGACCAATGCTCCATGGTTTGTACCAAATTATCTAATAGCGAGAGACCTACAGATGAACTCTGTGAAATAGGAAATAACGAACTACTACGTTAAGTACAACATTCGTTTAAAAAGCATCCAAACAGACTAGCTCGAAACCTAACACGTAGACCAACTGTGATACGAAGACTCAGGCGTTATATGCCGTGGGATTTAAAAGATAGATTTTAAAGTGTAGTGTTATGTACTCCCAAATCTTAAACTGAGTTTTTAACATTTGTTTTTAACCTTTGTTATTAACTACTAATTTATTGGAAATTGTCACAGGACACTTTTCCTACATGACAAATTTTAATCAAATCATTTGCTTATTGTTAAAATCTGTAACAGATTGCAAATAAAGTGGGAAAAAAAAAAAAAAAAAAAAAAAAAAAAAAAAAAAAAAAAAAAAAAAAAAAAAAACATCCTTTTCTGTGGAGCCATATATACATCCGGTTGTTCAGTGTTATACCTGTCTTAGGTATGGGCATGCCGCAAAATTATGCAAATCTAAGACACGAAGATGTCAAAATTGTGCCGAAGTTCATGATTTAAACGAAAAATGTTTAAAGTCAGAGAACTTTTGCGTTTATTGCCAAAATAGGGAACATCCCTCGATATCCAAAAATTGTCCAATGTACATGAAACAGCATAACATTAAAAAGGAAATGGCATTAAGAAACCTTTCTTTTAAAGAAGCCGAAATTTTAGTTAATAATCCTTCTTAGGCTAAAGTAACCACAAATAATAGATTTTCAGTTTTAAATAATATAGAAAACTTCCCAAGTCTCCCCCAGATTGTGCAACCTCAATATACGCCACCCTCTTACATGTTACATAAACCAAAAACACAAACTCCAGGTAAAAAACGAAAAGCTTCGTCTCCACCTATATCTCCAATTAGTACAACTCCCGCAAAATCTAAAGAAATTGTTAAATCTCAAACAACTAAAACTCTTTCAGTTCTCCCTAATCCACATAATGACGATTTTCGACAATTCAAAGAAAAAATAGCAGAAAACATTTGTAATTTCATACAATCAAACTTCATATTCAACTCTAGTAGTAATAGTATTAATAATAATGTTGATTCAAAAATAAGGGAAACTATTAATTCTATTTTAGAATTTGAAACATCAGATGCTGTAAGTATCAGTGATGAATCCTCTTACTAGAACATTAAAAATATTACAGTGGAACTTACTATCTATCAATAAACGTAAACCTAACTTAGTTAAATTATTAAACCAACAAACTTTTGATATATTTATATTTTGTGAAACATGGTTAAAACCAAAAACAGACTTAAACCTTCAAGGTTTTAATAGCGTACAAAAAAACAGAAGCGACGGCAAAGGAGGTGTTGCCATCTTAATAAGTAAACATCTTAACTACACAATTAAAAGTATTAAACAAAATTTTAACTAAAATACAGAAACTTGTGCTATCTTCATTGAACAAATCAACTTAACTTTAGTAAGTATTTATAAACCTCCAAATAAAAATGTATCCGACAAGGACTGGGAAAAATTATTTTCACAGTTCACTGGCGATACTTTATTCTGTGGAGACTTTAACTGTCATCATACGTTATGGGGGTCTGTAACTGATCATATTAGTGGTGTACGGCTGGTAGAAGCGCTAAATAATACTAACCATATTGTTATAAACGACGGAACACCTACTAAATTAACACGACCCAACGAAAATAGATCTGCTGTGGATCTTACAATTGCTACACCTAGTATAACTTCCAAAATAAAATGGTCAGTCCTCTCTGATACTACGGGATCAAATCATTTTCCAATGTTAATAGAATATGGAAGCATGTATACCCCTCAAAATATTATGCCATCCACCAAATGGAAGGACTCAACTGCAGACTGGCCTCTCTTTTCACATACAATTAACACTTTATTAGAGCAAAACAAAGACGAATTAAATCTAACTGAATTAATTAATATAATAGCAAATGCAGCAACAAAGTCAATGAAAGTTAATCAACCAATATTAATAAAAACTCCCCATCCAGTTTGGTGGGATGAGGAATGTGGTAAAATAGTCCTTAAAAGAAAACAAGCTTTGCAAAAATATAAAAATTTATCTAATTGGGAAAATTATATCAGTTATAAAAATATCGAAGCCCAGACAAAACTCATTTTTAAGGAAAAATGTAGTGCAAGTTGGAAAAACTTTGTAAATCGTCTAAATAAAAATATATAAATAAAATCTCGAACAAATACCGTAACAAAAACAAACCTAACATAATGGTAGAATATTTTTTAGAGGTGTTTGCACCCCCAACTGCTATCAACCAAATCTATAAACTCCCTTCACGATTACCTAATTCCAACAATCTTCCATTAAACAGTTTCTCACTTGCAGAGCTAGAATCAGCCCTTAAGTCTCATAGAAGTACTGCTCCCGGTAAGGACAGTATCACATATAGTATGTTAAAAGAATTACCTTTTAAAGGTAAGCAAGTAGTACTCAACATTTTTAATAGATGGTGGCTTAATGGAAACATCTTTGAAGATTTGAAGGAAGTTGTCATAGTACTTATTTTAAAACCACATAAAGATCCAAATTTGACATCATCTTATAGACCAGTTTCTCTCATGTCATGTATCACAAAAACTTTTGAAAGAATGATAAAGACAAGATTAGAATGGTTTCTAGAATATAATTCCAAGCTACCACTCTCGCAGTATGGAAGTCGACGCGGAACAGGAACGATTGACGCTGTATCACATTTAGTTTCAGAAATCCAATATTCTTTCTCAAAAAATAAGTATCTCCGCTGCTTATTTATAGATATTAAAGGAGCCTATGATGCAGTGGATCTGAATACCCTAACTGAAAGCTTAATATCATTAGATATTAATCCACAATTTGCAAGCAATATCGCGAACTTATATCGAAATCGAACAATATACATAAAAGGCCAAAATAATGTATTGCATGGTCCAAGGGTGGTAAACCACGGTGTGCCTCAAGGTTCGGTTCTGAGCCCTCTACTTTTTAATACATATACTTATAGCCTAAACAATATATTCGATTCAGATATCAAATGTATAAAATACGTAGACGATTTTTGTTTCTATACCATGCAAGACAGCTATAGTAAATGTATTCAGGTCCTAAAAAATATAGTATACTGCCTTAGAATGTGGTTTAGTAACCGTGGCTTAACTATATCCTCTGAAAAATCTGCTGCTGTATTTTTTACAAGGCATAGCTTACATGCTCCTGATACACTTACTCTCAGTGGTTTAGAAATACCAATAAAAAAAGAATACAAATATTTAGGTATTGTTTTAGATTGTAAGCTGTTATGGAGTAGCCATATAAACTACCTGAGAAGCAGAAGTGAAAAAGGAATAAATATGTTGAAGTGCGTCGCAAAAACTAAATGGGGAGCCGATCCCAATATCGCTCTCTTATTTTATAGGGCTTACATAAGATTTATACTAGACTATGGTTGTATTTTGTATGGTTCGGCTTCTAAAGTACATCTTAAAAAAATTGATCGAATACAATACAGTGCTATAAGAATTTGTATCGGTGCCATGAAATCGTCACCTACGCAAGCTATCCTGACTGAGGCTCGAGAACCACCCATGGGAATAAGAAGGGAATTTTTAGCATTCAAAAAAATTAGCTTTCTAAAAAGTTTTCATAATAAAAATCTATTCACTTATAAAATCCATGAAGTAGCTATTGAGAATTTAACTAATAAGTTTTGGGATAAGAAAAATAGCCCACCTTTGGCTGATGCATACATTAGGTTTAAGGAATTTAGCAATTTTATTAATTCACATGATAAACTACCAGTATTTGAATTAGATTTTTCAGAAGTAATGTTCAGACCTACTGCCCCATTCGCTGTTCAGCCGTAGCAGCGGATAGACGTGCCGAGCTTAACCTCGCAAGTCGGTTTTGTGAAAGAAAAGTGCGTAGAAGTGGCGCCTTGCAGATAGAGACTGTTAGTTAAAAGTGCAATCATTCCCAACCTAAGGGATTATATCAAGCTAAATAATCCTCCTACCCCTAGGAGGGAGGAGCAACCCGCAACAGTTTACTCGCGTAGACATAAAGTACCCCCAGAGTCGTTGTACTACGATGACTACCTGAGAAAGGTAACAACATTTCCACCGGTAGATACCAGCAAGAACACTGCGGGAAACCAACCCAGGAAGTGCAACACAAAATCTAGGAAGAAACCAGAGCACCATACTGATAGCGGTAAGGCCACTACAGATTATTCTAACCCTAAAGAGATGGAGGAAGCAGCACCGCAGACCACCACAGACCCAGGCCCAAATAATTCGTACAGGGAAAGTACGGAGAAAAACACTTCAAACATTTCACATACAAGCAACTTCAGGATAATAAACAAAGTAGAAGAAATCAACGTCCCACGAGCTAAGGCATCATCCCCCAGTATCGAGACATCAACCACATCAAAAATTAACACCACCTCGGAAAGTACGGAGAAAAGTGCACGCCTACACAGCCAGCCAAGAAACAAAAAGCAAGGCACAGTGCGGAGAACCGTCACTGGGAACAAACTGAAGAAAGTGAGAAGAAAACAATAGTGGACTTTGTCAAGAAGCTCCAATGCACTGACCGGAAAAGTGCGGAGAAATCCCACAGCCCATCATCGCGAGAAAGTGCGGAGAAAGCACTTAGTCTACCCTACCAAGAAAGTGCGGAGAAAGATCGCAACTCACCCGCTCAAGAAAGTACGGAGAACACGCTCAATTTACTCAAGTTCCTGAAACCCCTAAAGGCCAATGCAAACATAATGCCCAAACGAAAAGGAAAAAAGCCCACCGACTGTGGTCAAAACCAGGAACCCATAATAAAAGTAGCACCCCAGTCAGAAAGAAGTAAGAGTCCCGAAAGCCAAGTACTAAAACAAACAGAGCTCCCCACTAAAGTTTATACTAATATAATAAGGCACGAAAACGTTACATCCTCGGAGGAGGAAGAGGAGACAGTAGTGTAGCAAAGCGGGTTCTGGAAAAGTTCCCGTTTCTGCCACCAGGGGCGTTGGTGGCGCTAGTGTCGCTGTTGCGCGGCAAATTCAAATTTCGAGAGCGGCCATTTTTAGTCCAGGCGGCCATGTTTAGTCCAATTATGTCAAAGTTCCACAAAGTGTTAGTAGATGGCGTTGGTGGTGCCAAAGTTCCACAAAGTGTTAGTAGATGGCGTTGGAGAGCGGCGGCGGCGGCGGCCGCCATGTTTAGTCCAATTATGTTAAAGTTCCAGAAACTGCCACCACTACTAGATGGCGCAATGAACGTTGCCGAAAGGGCATTAGTGCCTAACTTCGTTGTTATTGGTCCAATTGAATCGCGGAAAAAACAGGCATTATCTATAAGTGGCGCAGATGTCAAATTTAAAGAAAAGCATGCGCAATGAACGTTGTCGAAAGGGCATTAGTGCTTAACTTCCTTGTTATTGGTCCAATTGAATCGCGGAAAAAACAGGCATTATCTATAAGTGACGTAGATGTCAAATTTAAAGAAAAAACATGCGCAATGATGGTTGTCATAAGGGCACAAAGCGCTTAACTTCGTTGTTATTGGTCCAATTGAATCGCGGAAAAAACAGGCATTATCTATGAGTGGCGTAGATGTCAAATTTAAAGAAAAAGCATGCGCAATGAACGTTGCCATAAGGGCATTAGTGCTTAACTTCCTTGTTATTGGTCCAATTGAATCGCGGAAAAAACAGGCATTATCTACAAGCGACGTAGATGTCAAATTTAAAGAAAAAACATGCGCAATGAACGTTGCCATAAGGGCACAAAGCGCTTAACTTTGCTGCTATTGGTCCAATTGAATCGCGGAAAAAACAGGCATTATCTATAAGCGATGTAGATGTCAAATTTAAAGAAAAAGCATGCGCAATGAGCGTGGCCATAAGGGCACAAAGCGCTTAACTTCGCTGTTATTGGTCCAATTGAATCGCGGAAAAGACAGGAATTATCTATGAGTGGCGTAGATGTCAAATTTATGAAAAAAAAATGCTTGATCATG
Organism: Hermaeophaga mercurialis; assembly: GCA_951812935.1. NCBI lineage: Eukaryota > Metazoa > Arthropoda > Insecta > Coleoptera > Chrysomelidae > Hermaeophaga > Hermaeophaga mercurialis. The sequence continues at coordinate 656,461 of OX638365.1, read as the reverse complement.
ATTGGATAATTATGTCACGTGATCTATATCTAGAGGGGTTATTATATAATATTTTACATTTTATTAATAAAAAAGATATCATTTTTATCAATAGTGTTATAATATTCCTCCGAAAATTGAGCTTAATTAAGTTAAGTAAATTTCAAAATCTAAACTTCAAAGTGTTAAATAAATATTTTAATAACACACAAAATTCTATTACTAAAAAAATTCCGGATTTTTTAAACTTTTTTTTGAACTAAAAATTTTTTAAATACGGCCCTGCAATCTACATTTTCTAAAAAAATTTAAAAACATACTTTAACGGTTATACCGGATGAAGCCTCTCGATAAAAATTAGATAAGCCTGATAACGAGAAAAAATAAAACCACATTTACAGAAAACAAATTCTAGCACAAATATCTACATCCGTTCACACAGGATGTAGCTTCCTGGATAAAAATTAGATAAGACTGTTAAGGGGACAAATACAACCACATTTCCACGAAACGAATTTAGTTATCTTCCCACAGATAATGTTGTTGTTTTTCTCGAGTGCTATAAAAGCCGAAGCCGAATCAATCGACAATTCAGTCGTAAAAGTCTCTTCAACAGTGCTGCTGCTGTTACCAGTTAGAATTCAGTGAGCTGTTTCCAGTTGTTTTTTACATTGTGCTGCCAGTTAGTGTCCAGTGAACAGTTTCCAGTCGGAGTTATTGTAAGTACATTTAATGTTAATTTTTTTAAAAACTTTTTTTGTACCAGTGCTGTAGTAAATTTTCAAAAATCTAAACTTCAAAGTGTTAAATAAGTTAATTTTTTTGCAATTTTAACAGTACAAATTTTTGATTTTTTCAGTAATTTGTACCAGTGCTACACATTTTTTTGCTGTTAGCTTCAATCCGGCTAAGACTTTTTTGTCATCCACATCTTTAAGCTTTTAAAGTAAGTGTTTTTTTTCGGTGGTTTTTTCATGCTAGTATTCCATTTTTTATTATTATTTTAGATGAGTTTTCTCGAAAAATTAAACGAATTTACCTCATCTACAGATACCGAAAACAAGCCCATAATTAAGCTAAAGGACCTGCAACCCAACGTTCCAAAGAAAATTTATCGTGTTCAGCTCGCCAAATCTAAATTTGGAGGGGAATCCATCCTAGTGGAATTGGAGGAGAACATTGTCACCTTTCTGCCCAAAAGGTCTACCGAAATTTACAAGAACCACATCGACGATCTAAACAAAGGGGGCTTCAGTTTAGTTTTTATTGGCCTGCACGAGATATCCAAGAGCTGTGCTCCGAGGACCTTATTCAGAATAGAAAAAAATTAGGTGAGTTCAGTCATGAATTTCGCACTTACGTTTAAAAAAATCGAAGACCTTCTTAAAACAACCAAGCATAATATTTCGACATATTCTGATCAAAATAAATGGTTATCACTAATCAGCACCCACCTTAGGAAATGTAATTTAGCTATAAAAAAATGTAATTTCACGGTAGGGGAAAAAAGAAAAATTTACACCAAAATGGGGCAGTTGAAAAGGTTACGGTGTATCATTAAATTAGCGTCTTCCCATGTAGTAGGGGAGGGCATTAGACAGGGGCGCGGTACTAAAGGGGGCGTTAAATGGGAAGACGTCAACGCGATTTTTAACAGTAGAATTAGAACGGGGGTTATTATAAATTTAAAACATAAAGAGGTAAAAGATTTTTTGCAGGCCGCTTACAATTTATTCAAGTCAAAAATTTTACAAATTTTAAAAAATGATACACCGTCGCTCAAAGTAAATGTCACATTTTGCGGCGATTTTTTAAAAAATGATAGCGATGGCGGGGAAGTAATTGACATTAAATACTTTGGATCCCCAAATTTCGTTGTTGATTTGGGGACAGATTTAGCGCAAGAATATAAAAGCATTGTAGATTTTATTTTAAATAAACTTTCGGAATTTCAAGAAAAAGACAGTGGGTGGGCGTTATCAAAAATAAATTTATTAGAAGTAGCTATTAACAAATTTGAAATTGGGAACGGTTCATCCTTCATTCCACTACCAAAAGAAATATTAGCGAAAAAGGCATGCATAAACGTCCAAAATGCGGACCTGGCGTGTTTTTACTGGGCCGTAACGAGTTTTTTGTTTCCCACTAAAAAAAACTCTCAATTTACATATAATTACCCTCATTATAGTACAGTTTTGAATACAGACGGTTTAGAATTGCCTATGAAACTAACACAAATTTCAAAATTTGAAAAGTTGAATGATATCTCTGTAAACGTTTACGTTTTAGAACTAAATCAAACTAATAAAAAGTCATTTTACGTAGTGGTACCTGCACGTTTAACTAAAAATAAACTGTCACGTCATGTAAATTTACTTTTAATTCAAGATGAATATTTTCCAAAATTAAACGACTACGAGGCTCCTCCCGTCAACAATGAGGACACTACTACCACCACAATTAAATATCATTATTGTTGGATTAAAAATATGTCTAGACTAGTTTCAAACCAACTTAACAAAAGTAAAAATAAAAAATTTATTTGTGATCGGTGCTTAAACTATTTTCAAAGTGAAAAAAAACTAGCGGACCACGAAATTTTATGCATAAACAGCAATGATTGTAAAATTTCTTTCCCCCCATATGATAACGTCGAATTTAAAAATCATGTATACAAGCAGAAATGTCCATTTGTCGTGTATGCTGATTTCGAGTCAATTTTAGAAAAGTGTGATAAAAAGATATCTCATACAACTACCAAGTATCAACACCATAAAACATTTAGTGCAGGCTTCTACTTAAAATGCAGCTACGATAATCAGATTTCCTACTACAATAGTTATAGAGGGGAAGATTGCATGGACTGGTTTGCGAATCAAATGTTAGAAGTCGCGAAATTTATTGAATCTAAATTATTAAATATTGTTCCTATCTGTATGCCTACTGTCGTCGTCGCAAACGGTGTCTGCTGTCACATTTGCGACAATAAGTTTAAAGAAAAAGACATTATCGTTAAAGACCACGATCATTTTACGGGATTATTTAGAGGGTTCGCACATCAATCGTGCAATCTGAACTTCAAAAAACTATTTGTAGTGCCCATAGTTTTCCATAATCTTAGCGGATACGACAGTCATTTTATTATTAGAGATCTTGCTAAACGTGGACCTTTGAGTGTACTACCCGTGAACATGGAAAAATACATTTCTTTTACGCAGTATGAACCAGAAACTAAAATTAAATTTCGCTATATAGACTCCTTTAGATTTTTGGGTACCAGTCTCGATGAGTTGGTGTCTACACTAAAAATAGAGGAGTTGATTACATTAAAAGGGGAATTTGGTAACTTGACTAATGAAACGTTCAAACTGTTGACGAGGAAAGGTGTTTTTCCATACGATTACATTGATAGTATTGATAAGCTAAATGATACCACTAGTCTTCCAGCAATTGAGAGTTTTTACAACAAATTAAATGATTGTCATATTTCCGCGGATGATTACACTCATGCGCAAAACGTTTGGCAAGCTTTCCAAATTCAAAATTTAGGCGAATATGCAGATTTGTATATGCGAACCGACATTCTCCTTCTTTGTGACGTTATGGAAAACTTTCGAACAACTGCTCTGGAAACTTACCAACTAGATCCGGCATGGTACTATACTATGCCCGGATATACTTGGGATTGCATGCTCAAGTACACGAAATGTAAATTACAAATTTTAAAAGATGTCGACATGTTGTTGTTTGTTGAGGCATCAATACGTGGAGGAATATCTGTTTGTTCAAATCGATATTCTGAAGCCAACAATAAATACATGCCTGAATATGATTCTTCTAAGCCGTCCAAGTACCTTATGTACTTTGACGTAAACAATTTATATGGGTGGGCAATGTCACAGTTCCTCCCCTATGGGGGGTTTGAATGGGAGCCCAATACAAACATCGACATTACTCAGATTCCCGACGATTCACCCGTCGGATATATTTTACAAGTTGATTTAGAGTATCCCGAAAGTTTACATGATGAGCACAAAGATTTCCCATTTTGTCCAGAACACCGTAAACCTCCCGGCGGTTCCAAATTGTCCAAATTAATGACCACCCTTTACCCGAAAAAACAATACACTCTGCATTACCGTAATTTAAAACAAGCCCTCGAACAGGGCTTAAAATTAACGAAAATTCACAAAGTACTAAAATTCAAACAATCGGCTTGGCTGCAGTCCTATATCGAGCTGAATACTCGCTTAAGGACTGTAGCCACAAGCAATTTTAAAAAAACCCAGTTCAAACTCGCTAATAATGCCGTATTCGGTAAGACTATGGAAAACATCAGACTCCATAGGGTAGTGAAATTACTTACTTCTTACGAGGGTCGTTACGGTGCAAAAAATTTGATAGCCAGCCCCCGATTCCATAATCGAAGAGTTTTTGACGACAAACTTATGGCTATCCAATTAAAGAAGGCTGAACTACTCTTCAACAAACCCCTGTATATCGGCATGGCTATCCTGGACATTTCTAAAACCTGTATGTATGATTTTCACTATAATTTCATGTTACCAACTATGGGGGTGGAAAATGTAAAATTAATGTACACTGACACCGATAGTTTTATTTACGAATTAAATTGCGATGACGTTTACAAAAGTTTGATTGGAGAGCATTTAGAAAAATTTGACACTTCAGATTACCCCTCAAATAACGCCTATAAGATTCCTTTAGTAAATAAAAAAATTCCCGGTTTAATGAAGGATGAAGCTAATGGTAAAATTATGACACATTTTGTGGGATTACGATCAAAAATGTATAGTTATAAAGTGCAAGGTGGCAAAGTAGTGAAAAAATCAAAGGGGGTCCAATGTCGTAAAAAATAAAATCATATTCGAGGATTACCTAAATTGTTTGCAAAATAATAATAAAAAATATATTACACAACACACTATTCGATCTTATTTGCATGATGTATATAGCATAAGTCAGACCAAAATTGGACTTAGCCCCTATGATGATAAGCGTCAATTACTTCCCCACTCACATGACACCCTTCCGTGGGGATATAAAAGTTAATTTTTTCTTTTTTTTGCCCTACCGTGGAGTTTAACGGGGAAAGTTTTTCAAAATTTTAATAAATTAAGATGTGATTACTGATTATTAGCTTGCCATAATTTTGAAATATTTATTGAATATGCAGAAATATTGTGCTTGGTTTCGATATGATTTACATGAAAATAAACGAGTGCGATTTTCAGACTGAACTATGTGTACCTAATAAATTATTTATAGTTTTTATGTATTAGTTATATATGTTTGCTTACTGTATTATTTGTAGTTTGCTTGGGTAATAAAAAATAAAATATAAGAAAGAAGTGTTTTATTTCAAAAAAAAAAAACTTGGTACATTTTTTTAATTTGAACAATGATTTAATATATCATTAATTACATCATCCTTATAGTAATACATGTACTCTTGTAGAGCATTTTTTTCTAAACAATTTGGCATAACAGCACAAATTAAAATTAAAGTATTAAATCTACTAGTGACGTCATCGTCGTCGACACAAATACTATTGAAATTAACAGCAAAATAAGCTCGTGTAGAGTCTATTAAATTACAGTAGAATGTATTAAAGTTCAAGTCTTCTAGCAACGAAATGTAGTTCTTCACCAAATTGCAATTTGCTTCAAGGATGTCGGAAACATCATACTCGTCCAGATAGAACTCGGCTCCATGTTTGTTTGCAAGTAGGAACTTGGTATCGTCGTACACTAATTGAGTGACTTTACAAAAGTCTCCACAAGGGAAAACTACAGGATCGTATTCGTCAGGAGGTGATGATAGATTCGCGTGGAAAAAGTCATCGTATCTCTGACGCAGCAATTCAATAAAAGTAGTCCACTCAAATGTACCAAACGAAATTCTTCCGGGTCGAAGTAAAGGTGTTAGCGTTATTGCAGGATTAAAGGTTCTGGTCGGACTTATTCCGCACAAAAGTGCATAACTTCTTAGGGAAAAATTCGTTTCCAGTAGATGGTATCGCTCCAATTTAGCAGCATACTCGTATGAAATTAAAGCTTGGTCGATTTCCTCAACACAATCATTAAGCGACACTGCATAAGGTGAAGGAGGTGTTGGCGACGGTGACGGCGAAGACGACGACGATGCCGAGTCACTTTCAAAAACAATTTCACAAGAACTATAACCACTATCTTGACTACTCATGTTGTCGATTGATTAAATTGCAGGTGCACCACACGACTGAATAAAATGTAGGTTCGCACACACACACACACACACACACACACACACACACACACTTGTATTTATATACCCCCACTATGAGGAAAAGCGGTAAGTTTGAAGGTTATTCAAAAAAGGCCCCTTGAATTGCTAAATTTGTTCGTATTTTCCATAAGATTCTATACAAAATCAGTGTTTTCAATCCAACTGTTATGCTTGTTATCGAGACCCAACCATTTCACGCACGCCTTCTTTCCCTTTCTTCTAAGCACCTTTTCTACGAGGTAGACATCGGGTGCTTTCGTCTTTTGCAATTCCTCCTCGTAGAAAGCCCCGTTGATTGGTGTACCCAACATGTCTTCAAGCAGATAAGTTACGGGATTGGTTATTTTGACTTTAGTAATTTTAAAGAGCTCGGTACTCCAATTAGGGGTGTATCCCTTTTGAAAAATATGCTTGGCTTTGTTTAAGCGCACAATGTCGTCAACGTTAAGTTTGCGTGGTCCGGCAATCTTCAAATGCGAGTAAAATTTTCGAGAAATTTCCTTCTCGTTTGACTTGTTGACCTCCGAAGGCTTACATCGTATTTTCGAATGTATAGTGTTATTGTACTCTTCCACAATTTTCGGTAAAATGTCGATCCATCGGTAGGTGCCTTGCAAACTAAAGTACTTGTATAGTTTTGTCTTTAAAGTTCTAATACATCTCTCGGCCATCGCAGCCTTTTTAACGCTAAACGTATTGTAATGATTAATGTTGCATTGCGTCATTAATTTTTGGAAATCTGCATTGAAAAACTCTGTACCTTGATCGGTTTGAAGATTTTTAGGATGTCGACGTCGTCGGCTGTGTTTTAATATGTTGGAGAAAGCTTTGGTAATTTCAACTCCAGTCTTTGTCTTTAGAGGCATCGTCCACACGTACTTTGAGAAACAATCAATAACAACCATAATCATTTTGTAACCTTTATTTTGGTGTGCATAGGGTCGCATTTCGGCCAAGTCCATTTGCCATAAATCATCGAGACCCTTAATGATTGTTCTACGTCGCGGATAATTCCTACGTGCTGGAGCATGGAGTTCATTAACAACTTGAATTTTTTCTTTAGACATCTTGAAGAGCTCTAAAGCGAGTGCAAGTGTGTTGAAGTATTTAAGGAGTATTTCGCTTCAATTTTTTTCCATCATCTTCCAGATTTTTTATATCCAGTCCCAGTTCAAATATGTGATGATACTGTAGCAGTATTACGAAATTGGTTTAGTTCTCTTTCCAAATTCTTTGTTAACTCGGCGGTTTCGTGGTTAGATTTAATTAAATCTCTCAAAACATATTCATTAACAGTCATTTCTTTTTTCAAATTATTTGTTAACTCGGCCGTTTCTTGGTGAGCTTTAACCAAATCTTTCACAATACCTTCATCAACAGTTATTTTTCGCTCGATTTCAGCAAACTGGGTGCCTATCACACTAGCAATTTCTTTGGGTATATCTATTTTTAAATTAGTTCCCATTAGTTTTTTATCTAAAACTTTCACAGTATTCGCCAATTGATTTTCAACGCTAGTTTGAGCGTTTTTTATATCACCCCGTAGATGCTGTTTAGCAGTTACAATGCTGGTATCTACATATTTTTTTGTTGCAATATCCCCAGCATATACAGGAGGATCCTTAGTTACGAACGCATCAATTTCCCCAGTTTTAGCTTGTAAAGCTACAAGTGCGTTTTTATATTGGTTAAACAAATTATCGACTCTTATATTTAACTGGGAGTCAACGTATTCTTTACTGGCAGCATCAGAACTAGCTGAAGGTGGTAACACATTGCTTATCCTCACATTGCCAATATCGACGTTACCTTCAGCCGTTTGCGGAAACTTTAATAACATATTACGGAGGAGAGATTGAGGAGGCGGTCTATTTGACATCGTCGTTGACCGACGTCCGAATTTGTCGAGACTCATCATGCAAATAACATTAAAACCATGTGTTACATTAGTATATAACGTTGGCTTCTCTCAGCTCATTGATGATTGCAACCATTTCGTTGTTGTGTGATGTATTTCCTTCGTGTTTGGAAGCTACTAGCAGTTTAAGTCGTTCCACAAGTTCATTGACATCGTCCCAGTACACGTAATCGATAGGGTTCTCATTGTAGACCATTGCAAGTCCAACTCCAGATTTCGATGATATGCTGCTAGTCGATTTCGATGGCTTTCTCGGTGGAGGAGGAAACATCGGTTTAATAATATCTAGATATTTTGATCTCGATGTACCTTTTAGACGTCCAGCTGTGTTTCTGTGAGCGTTAGTTAAATTTAAAATCGTCTTGTATGCCAATTTATCATCATCGGTATAATCTTCAGGCTCATCATAAAATATCAGTTGGTAGAGACCAGGTGTCCCTTTAACATAACCCCCCTCTGTTATAATAGCTCCAGTATTCCGATCAAAATCGATATTTTTCCCTCCAAGAAGCCATTTAGAGTGAGTCGAATCGTAAACTGGACCGTAAACTAGGTCTATATTTGGACTCTTATTCCAGTAATCAAGCATATACTTATGTGATATTTCGGGATATTGCTCCAGATACTCTCTGAAGACCTCATTCGAAATATGTTCTGGTGCTGACTCTGAAGCGTGGGAATATACATCATCACCCTCATCATCATCATCATCGCCCCAAGTCTGAGCTACATCTTCCATCGGAATAAAATTAGTGGGATGGCTTGTATATTCTGTTTTTAATGGTTCTTCTATTTCGGGTTCTTCCTCTTTGGATTCTTCTTCTTTCTTTATATTTTTTAAAACTTGCGCAGATTCATGAGACGTTGTAACAATTTCTTTTAGAGGTTTTATTAGAGGTTTAAATAATGTATTTAATGTCCGATCCTGCTCAGATCTACCCAACTTGAGAGCCAGATATTTTCGACGTATATCACGTGAGAGTTGTAGAACTTTACGTTTACGAACATCCTGCTGGTTTAACATCTTGCTGCATATTAATCATACACCACATGGCATTACATTTTTATATACAAGTCGAATCCTTTACGATACCTTCCATTGTTGAGAGCAAAATCTTTTACAACAACAATAGAACCATATTGATCACTCCAACATTCAGAACAGAGTTTTTTGAAGCGGTCAAAACTCATGTCAGGTGACACGTGCTCATCGAATACGTGCCTCAAGTTTACTTCATCCTGCTTGAAGAGTACAATTAAATTACAATTGTCTCGAATCAGTTGTTTGGGTATTTTTGAGTACGTTTGACATAGATAAGCAGCATCAATATCCTTATGACGGCCCATTGAGTAATATTCCCGAATTTTCTGCTGTCCATCGCAAGCCACATCGTCAAATATGAATATGGAATTTGATTTAGCTTCAGCGGGACTTATTATTTCCTCATTATCTTTAAACGGGAAATAACCTACTCCTTTCGTCTTACTTAGCACCTCTTGAAGCAACTCGTATTTTGGTTGATATAAAGATTTGGAGTAAACGTAAACGTTTTTAAATTTCGCGCCATTCGGATGAAACAGTAATGACAGCATTACGTTTGTTTTACCACACCCACTCGGTCCACATATGATTGCACGAAACGAGTTTGGTAATAATTCGCCATGTTTACTTTTCATGCTTGGAGGTAAAGTCCAAGTTTTCAATCGGAAGCGTTTGTTTCTGTTGAATGACCTTCATTGTATGGCATTTTTAGTCAAGTCGTTGTGTATAAATATATAAAAACGTGAGGTGCGTGACGTAAAACGTGAGGTGCGTGACGTAAAACGTGAGGTGCGTGACGTAAAACGTGAGGTGCGTGACGTAAAACGTGAGGTGCGTGACGTAAAACGTGAGGTGCGTGACGTAAAACGTGACGTGTGTGACGTAAAACGTGACGTGCGGGACGTTTACGTGTACGTATATGTATATAAATATATATAACGTGATGATATGGCATCAGTTCAAATGAGTCTTTACTTAGGTAAAGGTGTCTTAAATTCGCTCATAAACAATCTGCCCTTTGAGCTCCACATTCCGACCTATCAATACTGTGGTCCGGGCACAAAGCTACAAAAACGCTTAGCACGCGGTGATTCGGGCATTAATCCCTTAGACGCTGCCTGTAAGGAGCACGACATTGCATACGCTCAACACAAGTCCTTGAACGATCGACACAAGGCAGATCAAATAATCGAAAACAAAGCTTGGACACGTGTCAAATCAAAGGACGCGACGTTGGGAGAAAGAGCAGCTGCTTTGGCGGTGACCGGTGGCATGAAGATCAAACGTAAACTTGGAATGGGGGTTAAAAAGGCTATGAAAAAAAGTCCTTCCACAAATTCGATTACCCAGGACGATACCTTTTGAAGGAAAAAAATCTGGAGGATTTCTACCATTGATTCCCCTGTTTGCGGGCCTTTCGGCACTTGGAGCCCTCAGTGGCGGGGCGGCGGGAATAGCTAAAACCGTAATCGATGCTAAGAATGCGCAAAAGAAACTGGAAGAAGATCAACGTCACAATAAAGCTATGGAAGTTATTGGGGCAAAAGGATCCGGCTTGTATATGAAAAAGAACGCTCGCGGAGGCTTTGGATTGTACATGAAGAAACAAAAAAACTGCCAATAAAGCTACCCAATAGATCGCTATATGATGTGGACCTTTTGCGATATGTCAAACGTTTAAAAATTCCTCATTTTAGAGGGGTTTTCATGCGCGACTCTCTACCACATCAGCAGCAGCCCTGGCAACGCGAATGTGCCATCATAAATTTGGATGACTCTAATAATCCAGGCACACATTGGGTAGCTTATAGAAAGCAAAACAATGTTGTTGAATATTTCGATTCATTTGGTGACTTGAAGCCGCCGAAAGAACTCGTGAACTATGTGGGGAAGAATGTTCGAATCTATTACAACAACGACCAATATCAAAACTATCGACAAATCAACTGTGGACACCTCTGCCTACAATTCCTATATAATGGAGCAACATCATCATCATCAGGAGTTTAATGAAATGAGAGACGTTATTAAACTCCTGATGAAGAACATTACTCACGACGTTTGGCGAGAAATTCCCCAGAAATACCGAAAAGAACTAACACAATTTTTACCATGTCAAAATTATGATTTTCATCGATGGAGTGATGTTTGCGGTAATGAGATACCAACATGTTTATTTTGTGGAATTACTTATAAATAAATAAATAATTTTTTTGAAGCAGTTTTTTATTTAAGTACTACCTCCCCGTTGATATACATTAGTCATGTCTTTGCTTTTGACGCTAACGAGTCAAACTCACGTGTTTTCGTTCACACCTCAGCCTCCAATTGTGCTCGATTCCGAAAAGAGATATTTCCTAGCAGTACTTGGCTTCCACTCAATATTGACGGTGAGAAATTTTTCTACTACGAAAACAACGATAGTGGGAAGTTGAGAGAAGTCGCGATTCCTACCGGCTGCTACGAAATAACGGACATTGAGAAGCTAATTCAAAATTCTATTGCTCCAAATACGGGTGATACACTATGTTGTACACTCTTCAGATCTCCCCGTCAACATTATAAAAGTATCAAACATTCGCTTTGAGTCCAACATTACGGAAGGTGCCTTCTACGGAAACAGGCCTGTCCACACCATCTACGCTACGCTACGCAATTGTGGAAAGACCTAATAACCCAATATATCTACCTGTTACGAATACCGGGGAAATTAGCAACATCACAGTGCTGGCGGTAGACCAAAACTTTAAGCCCATAAATTTTCGAGGAGAACAAAGTGTCCTTCATCTAGAGTTAGTAGGACGATCATAAATGGGTTTGGTGATAGATTATAAGAACAACGCGGTCAGTTCAATAACACCATTCACTGCTAGACCTCCTCCGGGTCGTCAACGAGAGCTAACACCCGCAAATAAATTGTTTCTTCAATCGCTTGGATTTACGCTAAAAACAAAATATGGCAAATCAATACGTACAAGCGGGAGACTATGGTAAACGTCCCCGTACCGAAAGCATCGATCCTAGTTTTAACCTCTACCAACAACCACGTTATGATGAGTCTATTAGAAGGATGGAATATCGAACGTGCTCACACTTCATCAAATCCTTCAACAACAATGATGTGGTGGAATTTGTTGTCAATCAAGTGGATTCATTTTTTGCCATGAACGAGTCATTGATCGAAATCAAGGGTAAATTGGAGGTAACAGGAGGAGGAGAAGTTTCCCTAGTACCCAACTTTTGTGCCTTTCTCTTCGACTCGTGCACGTACAGCGAGAGCGCCAGAGAGATTGAAACGGTTCGTGATCCTGGAGTAGTGAGCGCTGTACGAGCTCTTCTCAACTACAGCGCATTAGATGCAAATCACATGGCTATCGCCGGTTGGAATGGCACTTCCAACCCTCCTATGGACACTTCCACAAAATCGTTTAGTTTTTTGGTGCCGCTCAAGCATATTTTCAACATATTTAACGATTACCCCATGATCACTTGTGGAAGGCAAACAATTCGATTGGTTCGCGCTCGCGATGATAGTGATTGTCTTTTGATTAAAGAAAAAACTACTTCTAGTGGTACAACGGCAACAACAACCACTTCTGCAACAATTAAGATCGAAACCATTGATTTGAAAATCAAACATATATATCCCAATGATGAAATTAAAATAAAATTGATGGAGGCCATTAGAAGCGATACACCTATACTGATACCGTTCAGAAAATGGGAACTTAATGAGTTGCCTGCAGTTACGAGCGGTTCACGAAGAGAAATTTGGGCTGTTAAAACTACTAAGGCCGTTGAACGCCCCAGATTTGTTATTGTATGCTTCCAAACGAATAAACAAAACAATACTACACAAGATCCAATGGCTTTCGACAATGTCAATGTGACCAGCATTAGACTGTCAATGAACGGAGAGTATTGGCCCAACGAAAGAAACATGTTGGACTTTGTCAAAAACGACTACGCCATGGCTTACCATAACTATGCGGAATTTTACCCTAGCTATATGCACGGCTCGGCCGCCGCCGAAAAACATCCTATACTCACGTACAAGGAGTTCAAGAACAGAGCCCTATTTATCATAGATTGCTCGAAACAGGAAGAAACCATGAAGTCCTCCACTGTGGACGTAAGACTCGAACTCGAAACGGATATTGGATTTCCAGCAGGCAGCAAAGCCTACTGCATCATAATTCACGACTGTCTAATGGAGCACCGTCCACTAAGTGAAGTGGTTAAAAGTTTAAATTAAAAAAATATAATTTCTTTATTGTTAATAACTGAATTTTTGAGTTTTAATAAATGAAATGAAATGAATTTTTGAGTTTTAATGAAACACCCTGTATATTTTCTTAGTTGTTTATTGCAACATTACATGAGGATCGAAACCTTCTTTGAATACATTTATAAAGAAATTTTAGTAATAAAATACATATAGCAGATAACGTGAGGCACGATATTGTAAATGTCTTGTTAATTTCGCCATTTAATTGTCCATCCTTGGTGTCGTAGGAACTGGTGTTGGTTGAATTCGTCTTAAGGGGTAACAGCAACATAGTACTTTTTTCGGTATTCTTGTATTGTCCAAATTTAAATCGCCCAGCTGCTTTATAACGTTTTCTTTGTCTTCGTACAGTTTAATATCTTTACGAAGTTGCTTGAGTCTTTCTTCAAATTTAAGGACTTTTTCCCAAATATGTTTGTCTTGACGACGCATGTCTTAAAGCACTAATCCTCCCAAAGCGTTATTAATAAATATTATATAATAACCCCCTCTAGATCACGTGACATAATTATCCAATCATGATCATGCAATTTTTTCCGTAAATTTGACATCTACGTCACTCATAGATAATGTGTTGTTTTTTCCGCGATTTAATTGGACCAATATCAGCGAAGTTAAGCGCTTTATGCCCTTATGGCAACGTTCATTGCACATGTTTTTCTTTAAATTTGACATCTATGCCACTTATAGATAATGCCTGTTTTTTCCGCGATTCAATTGGACCAATAACAGTGAAGTTAAGCGCTAATGCCCTTATGACAACATGTGGCAGATGACAGATGACAGGTGACTTCTTCTTTTTTTTGGCTGAACTGCCGACACGTTCAAGACCAGTATTTCTAGTGACAGATGACAGGTTGGTTGAACTGCCATCTTTAAATTTGACATCTACGTCACTCATAGATAATGCCTGTTTTTTCCGCGATTCAATTGGACCAATAACACTGAAGTTAGGCACTAATGCCCTTTCGACAACGTTCATTGCGCCATCTAGTAGTGGTGGCAGTTTCTGGAACTTTAACATAATTGGACTAAACATGGCCGCCGCCGCCGCCGCCGCTCTCCAACGCCATCTACTAACACTTTGTGGAACTTTGGCGCCACCAACGCCATCTACTAACACTTTGCGGAACTTTGACATAATTGGACTAAACATGGCCGCTCTCGAAATTTGAATTTACCGCGCACCAGCGACACCAGCGCCACCAACGCCCCTGGTGGCAGTTTCTGCAAGTTGTCCAGAATCGGCCTAGTCCTACTACTTAAGCGCTTTGTGCCCTTATGGCCACGCTCATTGCGCATGTTTTTTCTTTAAATTTGACATCTACGTCACTCATAGATAATGCCTGTTTTTTCCGCGATTCAATTGGACCAATAACAAGGAAGTTAAGCGCTAATGCCCTTTCGGCAACGTTCATTGCGCATGCTTTTCTTTAAATTTGACATCTACGTCGCTTGTAGATAATGCCTGTTTTTTCCGCGATTCAATTGGACCAATAACAACGAAGTTAAGCGCTTTGTGCCCTTATGGCAACCATCATTGCGCATGTTTTTTCTTTAAATTTGACATCTACGTCACTTATAGATAATGCCTGTTTTTCCGCGATTCAATTGGACCAATAACAAGGAAGTTAAGCACTAATGCCCTTTCGACAACGTTCATTGCGCATGCTTTTCTTTAAATTTGACATCTGCGCCACTTATAGATAATGCCTGTTTTTTCCGCGATTCAATTGGACCAATAACAACGAAGTTAGGCACTAATGCCCTTTCGGCAACGTTCATTGCGCCATCTAGTAGTGGTGGCAGTTTCTGGAACTTTAACATAATTGGACTAAACATGGCCGCCGCCGCCGCCGCCGCCGCCGCCGCCGCTCTCCAACGCCATCTACTAACACTTTGTGGAACTTTGGCACCACCAACGCCATCTACTAACACTTTGTGGAACTTTGACATAATTGGACTAAACATGGCCGCCTGGACTAAAAATGGCCGCTCTCGAAATTTGAATTTGCCGCGCAACAGCGACACTAGCGCCACCAACGCCCCTGGTGGCAGAAACGGGAACTTTTCCAGAACCCGCTTTGCTACACTACTGGAGACAGTCCAAACACGGGAAACCAAGTCATCAAAGCGCCCACTACATTGGTTGGGTGGCAAAATGACAATGAAGGGGATCCCCCCTAACACGCATCCCAACACAATAAGGCACGAATACGTTACATCCTCGGACGAGGAAATGGAAACAGAAGAATTTATAACAGAGAGAACCCCATCCCCAGTCCCCCCAAAAGAAAGAAAGTCTCCTAAAAGTGACTTGGGAAAGATGACCATTAGAAAAACGACCGATAGCTCCCAATGGGACATAATAGAGAGGGTCGCGAGGGGCGAGCAAGACAAAGCCGAATATTCCTCCCCCAAAAAGAGTGTTAAACCGAAAAAATTATTACAACAGAAGGAGACAGGCTCTCCGAGCTTCAAAAACAAATTCCAGCCGCTGAGCAATCTCCCCGACTCGGCCAACATAGCAGGAACCAGCAACCCCAGGACGGAGAGTATACCGCAAGCCGCCAAACTACCCGAAAAGACGAAGGCTGTATACATCGCATGGCCGATGTACGTAGCGGCATAACAGCCCCCACGCTGAAACCGACCAAAGTCGTCACTGCGGCTAGAGGTTTTGGGTCTAAGTACTCAAGACCTCTGGTCGGACGGACAACTGAACGGCGATCGTTCGGCCCGCCCGGTTGGCGGGGCTGCCAGGTATAAATACCGGGTAGTCGTGCCCGCTGGTCGGACAGAACACTGATCGCCTGGCGAGGTAAACCACAATTTACAAATTCATCCGGCATTTTGCCACTGCGGCAGATGCGATGTATTCAGTGGCCGATCAGGCAATACGCCTCCGCCAAATTTGGAGGTATTCCTGTTTTTTGGGTTAAATTTTTCAGGAACTAGCAGGTGAATATTTTCAGGGATCCATTAGCAAAATGAGGTCATTACCGCTACTGTGAACGAGCACCCCCTTAATAATGCCAAGTTGGCAAGGAGTAAGGGCAGGGGAAAACAACAGTGAAAAGCAGACGGGATCAAGGGGATACAAGCCATCGCGCTTTTGCGGCGGGGATGACCAGCCGTATGACTTCTTATCTCGTTTACTTAAATTGTAAATAATAATATAATAAAAACATGTTTTACGTTTACGTTCAGACCTACTGTAATATTCCCTACGTACACTGAAGTCCATACTGCGAACAACTTATATCTACAAACATTAATTAACAAATACGAGAACTTCCTTCAAATTTACACAGATGGATCAAAATCACTAAATAGAACAGGTTTTTCTGTTTATGTTTTGAATAAGGATATTAAAATTCAACACCGAATACTAGATATATGTTCAGTGTATACGGCAGAAATTATGGCAATTGAATGTGCACTAGAATGGTTAGTCAATCAAGATAAAACATATAACGCTATAATATTTTCTGATTCTAGGTCTGCTTTGGAAGCAATTAGTAACACATCCTTTAAAAATCTTTCAATTTCCAAAATTATGTGTAAGTTCCAAAGATATGTTTAGAAGTTGCACATAAGACAAAAAATTATTCTCGTATGGGTGAAGGGACACATCGGTATAACAGGTAACGAAAGGGCTGACAAACTAGCGAAAGAATCGACAACTCTATTAGAAACAACTAAAAAATGTGACATTTTAAATATTATTAATGCAGGGAAAAAAATGTCATACAACTTGTGGTCAACACAGTGGCAACAATTTACTCAAAAATCAAATAATCATTATACTTTTATACATCCAATTTTACCAAATCGAATACCACATATTGATGATTACAAAGTATCCAGATCCTATGCTGTAACAATTACAAGACTTAAACTAAATCATGCAAGGTTTCAAGCACACGTCCACAGAATAGGGTTAGCCGAAACAAATATTTGTTCATGTGATAACCAATCAATTGTGCATTTGAATCATATATTTTTTGCGTGTCAAAAATATTATCAAAGTCGTTTACAGTTGTTAAAAATACTAATAGATAATAACATAAATCTTCCTATAAATATATCACATCTATTAACCTGTAACAAGAAAATTTTAGACGGAGTGATCGATTTCCTCCGACGGAGTAAACTAGATATCTAGTTAAGAGTAGTACTCGTTCTTATGTCAAAACTTTCTGTGGCAAACGGGTTACCCAATGCCATTTCTTCTACCACTACACCACTATAATCATATAATTCCATCATTTGATCGAAAAAAAAAATAACACACAAACACAATATGCAAATATAGACGATCAAATAGCAAAAATCATACACCAGAAACTAATAGAAACACTTAATACAAGATAACATACATTATCTACTAATTATTTAAATAGCTCAGTACACCCGACACGATTTAAAAATAAACGAACAAAAGCCACATCTGAGAGTAATTGCCATCACCGATAGAAATTCACATAAACCAAAACACAAATCTGGAACTTACGAGTGTACCGCTATTGCTACTAAAAGCATGGCATATGTATGTATGTCTAATTGTCTTAGAATAATTGAGATATTCACCGTCACTAACTCTGAACCGGAAAAGGGACAGATCCTTAGAAAAAGGGCACCAGGTAAAGTGAGGTGAATGGCAGAAACTCATATTGCTGAATAAAAATAAATCAATTTATAATCAGATCGAATTGATCGATTCAATTATGATGTTGATTATTTCAACATTGATAAATAACTTTTCAGTGTACTTAAGAAACTCTTCATAGACTTATACTACCAAATCAAGAAAACAAAATTTAGATGAAACTTTCATTAAATTAAATTTCCTAATAATTCTTTCGTGACGAAGAGGCACTAAACTTTGACATTTTCAAAAACCTATAAAAATCTTAAATTCCTTACCCCGGTAAGAAAACGACCGCCTCTCAAATTCGATAACCAGTCTCTTGTTGGTATCACAAGTACGCAAATGAAGAGGCTGCGCTCATTAAATACAATACAACTTTAAATGGCTTTTCTCCACGACCATTAGTGGAATGTGTTAATTCTAAAAACATTTTTAATAATAGAATGCAAACATTTTCACTCTTGAGAAGGAATATTTATTCTGAAACCCTTGCTTCTTATGTATTTTCATTCCATAACAAGTGATAGAATGAATATTCCGTAATTGTTCTAAACAATATCGACAGCCGTGAATGTCAAAACAGTCAATGTGAAATGCCCAGATGCAAATGGCGCCGTTGCAATAATTTATTATCAAAGAAATTTTAATTTAAATACAATAATGAGTGAAAATGGACCAAATTTCTGGTCGTGGCGAAAATATAGTCTGTTACTCGGTTAGAATTACAAAATGTTTTTCATTCTAACCTTATTACAGAATCTAACTATTCTTAGTTTGCCTTGTAGGAAAACTGCTTCTTGTGCGTTTGTGGCGATTACCAACTTAACTTGACGATGAACAATCAGCAACTCCGAATTTTGCAGAATACTGATTGGCTACTTAATATAATTTAATTTTTTTATTGGTTGGAGCTGAAATAGTGTTAGAATTGGAGATAGCCTCGATTACTGTATTCACGAAAACCATAGCGGTTTTATAATAATATTTCACATTTATTACCTACTAGGCTCTGCAAATGTCGTAAAAACAGTGATGGATTGTAGGTATGTATGATGGCAAATTATTTCTATAGTCATTATTACTTTCATTAAAAATAAAGAAATAGAAGGAAATTCATTTTTAAATCATCTAAATATTTCAACTTGAAATAGAAATATTCCATCATCTGTTCTGTAGAATACTATATAAACAAACAGGAATGTAAAAAAATATGTTTAATATACAAGAGATATTGAAGATGAAAATGATATTGTCGATATTATTTATATGTTTTCTAGTAACACGCAATTAAAACTCACTTGGTCGAGTGATGTCGATCTTCATCTGGCTCCTCTTTTAAGAATGAAGGCTGCAAGCTAAACCGCCTGCGAAATTGATGTCTGCTCTTCATCAAACTACTTTTATGTTGCTTTGACGCCAGTCTTCACTGCAACAAATATTTAAAATTAACAGGTAATACGTTTTTGAGGACGCTATTGAAGTAGGAAAATCGTCTATGAGGTAAAAACGTGACGCAAAGAAAGTAAGTTTAAACCAATGTCATTTACGATTAAAATACATGATCTTGAAACAATTATTTTTTAATTTTCCTGCTTCGGGTTAGCAAAATAGTAAAGAGGAAAAGTTTCACGCAAGTCCTTAATCTCGAATTCTAAAGACTTTATATGCTACTAGAATATAAAGAGCCTTCTAATCCGAGTGATATATACTATTATATCAAGGGTTAAAATAAAAAAAATGTATAAAATAATTACTACAACAAAATATTTCCTATCCATCCAAAAAATAAAAATAAATATCATAATAAATACTAACAGTTTAATTTATATTAATTAAAAATCAAATGAGATTTCAAATTTTTGATCACTTTCAAATATTTTTTAATACCATAGCATAGAACTTGAAAAGTTAGGATAAGAACATATAAGCTGCTTTTATTGATTTTCAACGTTTTGGCTGCTACATACATCTAAATTCAATTAAATGTGATTTTCAGGTGGCTGTAGATCCTTTATTAAACATAATAGACATGAAGTGTGAAAAATCGTTGAAATTAGCTCGGCAAGAGGTTTATGAAAATGTAAAAATATACGGGGTGTTCCATATAAAATAATTTTTTTTTGTCTGGCACTGCGTTTCTGAACATACTGTATATTTGGGACTAATTTTAAAATGTGAACCTCAAGACGGCCTACACTTCTTGTAACTTCAATAATAGCGGACTAATCGTACTTTGACGCACTAATGCCACACCCTGTATATTGCGATGTATCAATTGTATATAAATTTTTTCAACATGTAATCTGATGTGTATCCTTTATGTATATGAACTTAAAGTAAATTTATTTAATGGGTGCCAATTGAAAATTTTGATTTATTTATGTACTGCCATCTACACTCACCGGCTGCACTATAATAATAAATTAGCATTTAAGTAGATAGTAGAACACCAGATCTTATCTAGGATGGGTTCAGATTTTTAATTATTTTTTTAAATAGGGTTATATTTAAGAAAAAACAATACGAAAATCAATTTATTATAAATGAAGAAATATCTGAATATATTTGAAATGTTCTAATTATTTGAAGTGATAATTCCTTTAAATAATCTCTTTAAAATTATTGGCGACTCCAAAAATGAAAACGTGCTCTATTGGAGGGTTTCTAAGCTTAAGTTCACGAGTGTTCGTTGCACCGGTTACTTTAATTACGTGCCATTTTAATAGAGGATCGAACTGAACGGATGCACTTAACAGAGCACGTTGAACGTGACCATTTTTTATTTTTCTTAGTTGACTTTGTGAACTCTGGTCTGTAATCGTCTTTTAGACAGGAGCAGCAGAGCGAACTTTGTGAAAACTAAAACAAGTGTTGTTAAATATTCCTTATGGTGGAAACACATAAGAAATATTTGGTGAAGAAAGTGAGAGTGAATTAAAAATCAGAGTAATTTCGAAAGAAATAAAACTCTGAACCACAAATAATATAATACATACAAACTCCGAAAATAATAATAGAATTTATCCAAAAAAATAGAATTTCTAGCGTTTTTCAACGCAAAGAAAAACTATTAGACAGAGTATTTCTTTCTAAAAACAGTATTTTAATATTGTTCTTGAAAGTAATAGAATTCTGTTAAAAATTGAAAGTGAAACAACAAACTGGTATTTTTTTAACACTAGTAAGATTAGTTTGGGTTATATGCACCAAACATACAATAGAATTTTCATAAGTGGCAATAATAACAAAAAACTTTTAACTTTCAGAGATGTCGAGTGACCGGGAATACTCCCAAGAAGAGCTCGACTTAGCAAGAAGGAAGCACCACAGCAAGAAATCCCTCGAACGGAAGAGGGACAGAGAATATAGAAAAGTCCAAGAGGAAAATGAAGAACTAAAAGCGAGGATCGCAAGCTTGGAGGCGGATCTCCAAAAGATCACAAACCTGCTAATCAAAAGCGAGAAAAGGGCCGAATGGGAAGCAGAGGAGAGGTCCAAGCTAATGTTGCTTTTGCAACAACACTTGGCCGCCGCCGAAAACCCGGCCAAAAAGAAAAAGAGGGATGCCACCCCCAACCAAGACGCTACCCCCAACTAGAATGCCGCCCCCGAAGAGGAAGAAATGGATACCCAAAACGAAGAGGACGGATTCCAGACGGTAGAAAAAAGGAAAAACGTGAAGAAAAAATCGCCGCATTCAAGGGGTCAAAAGAAGCATCAGCTCCGGCAACTGAAGAAAAACAGGGTGATAGGACACCACCTATCATCCTAGAGGACGCAACCCTATGGCCCGGCATCAGGAGGGAGATGCAAGCCAGAGGAATAAAATACAGGCCTGTATTATGTACAAGGAGAGGACTCCGAGTACATATGGAGACGATCGAAGACCACCGGAGGGCAACAAGAAAAAGAAAGTGAATTGGTGGACGTATCTCACCAAGGAACAAAAAGGTAAGAAACTAGTAATACGAGGACTAATTGAGACCATCCTTTTAGAAGACATCCAAGAGGACCTGGAACTCCAAGGACTCCCCAAGCAGGTGATACAACTGCGAAGTCGAAGAGGAGTGAGGAGACTACTGCCTCTATTTATAGTGGAAGAAGAGGAAGAAAAATACAAGAAACTAACGCTGGTCATGGACATGCGTGTGAAGGTAGAAGAGCACCGAAGAGGAGGAGCCGTGACCCAGTGCTTTAACTGCCAAGGGTTTCACCATGGACAAAGCACATGCCACAGCGTCAAATGTGGAAAATACCACGAAAGTAGGGAATGCACTAGGCAACGTGAAGTCGTCGCCACCTGCGGCTACAGCGTTTTTGCCAACCGCCAAGGACAATAACAACAACAACAACAACAACAAAAGAAACTACTGCAATGGCTGAAGAAGAGACTCCAGAAGCAGGACGAAACCTTGCAAAAACTGCAAGAGCTGATCACCATGCTGGCGGCTAACCAGGTTAGAAGCCAATGACGGAACAACGGCAACGACCGACCAAGCTGAGGATAGGATCATGGAACCCAGGAGGACTACGGGAGAACATTTGATGGGTGAAATCCTGGAGCGAGAGGAACTGCATGTCTTCGCTATCCAGGAAACCAAACTCCAGGACCATCATAGATGGAGGTACCCAGGATACCACATCTACAGGGACGACGCCAGACGAGCTCTGACAGAAGGGACAGCATTGTTGGTGAAGATAGGACTGGAACACTACCACATCCCCTCACCGGAGGGACCCAGAGGGCTCGAGTTAACAACGGTAAGAGTAAGAACTGCTAGTGGAAACATTAGCATTTCTGCAGCTTACCTGAGAGCACGAGCCATTCTGAAAAAAGATGAAATCAAGGGCCTACTACCAGACAGATAGCAGGCGTTGATCATAGGAGACCTCAACACCAAATCCCCAACCATGGAACAGCTCGAGAAGAAACCCAGCAGAAACTACAAGAAGAGGACCCAGAAATCCACGTTCTAGGGACAGCGAGGCCCACCCATTACCCAGTCGACGGTAGCACTCTCGATGTGATAGACATAGCCATCGTGAGCCAGAAGCAGAACAGACTGGCTCAAATTCAAGAGAATAACAGGACAAATCTAAGGACCCATCCCAACAATAAGGACCATAGGAGACATAGAAGACGGAGTACAACAGCTAGAAGAAAACCTAAAAGAAGCCCTAAGAAGAAGCTCCACCACCACCCAAGAGAAATACTACAGAAGATTTGCCAGCATCAGCGAAGAACTCAAGGACCTACTAAGGGAGAAAAACCAAGCCAGACAAAGAGCCCAACGCACAAGGAACCAAGAAGACAAAAGACGAGCAAACCTCCTCAACGAACTGAAGAAGGCAGAACTGCGAAACCACCGGAACCGGGAGTAGACCAATAGGTTGGAGGAACTGGACCCCCAGAAACCAGCTATATGGAACCTACAGAGAATCCTCAGACAACTGACGCCGACGATCCATGGACCTAACGGGCTGTGCTTCACCCCAGAGGAGAAGGCTGAAGCCTTTAGACAAACCTTGGAACAGCAGTTCAGACTAAACCAACACGAAGAGGAGGACTCAGACTTTGATGAAGAAGTAGAAGACGAGGTGGAGGAGCTAAACGAGGAAGAGGACCAAGACACGATAGGTATCACTAAACCGGAAGAGGTAAGTCAATTAATAAAATTTGTTTCAGCTAAGAAAGCACCAGCACACGACGTAATCACAAACAGAGCGCTGAAGAACCTACCAAGAAAGCCAAGGTATTCCTAACGACCTGATCAACGAAATAATGAGGCACCAACGCTTCTCCAGAAACTGGAAGTTGGCACACCTGGTGATGATATGGAAACCTGGTAAGGACCCGCAGTTTCCACAAAACTAGGCCTATTAGTCTTCTGCCAGCTATGAGCAAAATAGCTGAGAAGGTAATCCAGAGCAGACCGAAACTTTGAATGTTCTGCCAGCAGAACAGGGGCGGTGTTTCAGGACGTAGCCAAAGCATTCGACAGGATCTGGCACGGTTGCCTGATCTTTAAGATGAGGGAGCAGGGATACTCTGAACGTATGTTAAAACTAATTAACAGCTGCAGGACAGATGCTTCAGAGTAAATCTGGACAGAATCCTATCAGAATAAGTCACCCAGAAGCAGGAGTACCACAAAGAGCAGTTCTATCCCCACTGCTGTACAACATCTATATATCAAACATGCCGAAGACGGCCCAGACTCTCACGAGTCACTACGCGGACCACAGCCATAGCGGCCAGAAGCTCCCAGCCACACCTTGTCACCAGGTACATCCAAATAGACATGGACTCCATCCACGAATGGTGCATCAAATGGAAGATAGCTTTAAACGCCGAGAAAACCCAAGCGGTTTTCTATACGAAGAGGACACATCAACCAGAAGAGTAAATAGAGCTATACGGAACAGACATCGGATGGTCCGACAGTGCTAAGTACCTTGGTGTAACAATGGATAAGAGGCTGACGTTCCAACAACACGTAGAGAAAGTGAGAGATCGAATGAAGCAAGCAAGAGCCAGGATGAACTGCCTACTAGGAAGACGAAGTGAGCTGAACCTGAGGACCAAGTTGCTGCTGATTATGTTCCGATTATGTCATACGCATCGGTAGCATGAGGAGACATGGCAAAGTTTCACAAGGAAAAACAGTAGCTTATTATTTTTTGGATTTACTTAAAATCATGTGGAATAAACTTTTATTATTAATGTACTTGTATCGATTAATCGTACATTAAAAAGTAAAGCCCCGTCTTCCAGTACTCACTCGCGATATTTCAAACATATAGTTTTAGATTTCTCGATGATTCAAATTTTTGGATGTTTGCTTATGTTAATATAAGAAACTACGAAAAAGTTAAATGTCTCTTGCATTAACTATTTTTTTCTTAAATATGCATAATGTGAAACACTCTGTGTAGAGCTGACAAACGTCGGGTCAATTATTAAACACTAGAGGTCCCTATTTTGTTTCTAAATTTAGTCAGGCATTATATTTGCTTGCTAGACCTCATGTAATCAAATTATCCCGGATACCCCAAAATCATCAACGTATAATTAAATTATATATCTTTAATTTTAAATAGAGTTTGCTAGTCTAACCGTATAAACCAAACACGGTTCTTAAATTAAAGGACAGTAATATACAGAGTGATCTTAACCAGAAATACCGAACAGACAGTATAGCAATAAAAGATACATTCTCAACAAGAAGAGGTTCTAAAATTGAACAGAAAAGAATAAATACAGTCAACGTTTTGATCATAGATCTAAATATTAGGCTGCTTCTATGAATTATGATGCTGCTCACCAAAAAAAAAGATTACCTTCACAATTTTCACTTGAGAGGATATCATAGATTTCTATTTATTTATATATATGATAAGAATCAATAACTTGATTTTTTGGAAGAATTTGAAAGAAAAAGACGTCCTCAGATTACCTCCTAGAATAAATATATAATATATAATAACCAAATAGCTTAGAAAATGAAGAATATTATTGATAATAACATATACGATCAAAATAAAACCTTTATTACAAAAAACATTGATGAAACAATTGTCATAAGAATATTAGAATCTCGTAGAATATTAAGATAAGCATATTTAATCTTTCACATTTAGAAATAAATATTGCTAGTAATCTATTAATCAGTTTCTTTAGTAATATAATTGTTTAATATTAATAATTAATATTAGCTATAAATATTCTCCATATACCTATTAAACACTTTATTAGCAGTTTGCTAATAGACAAATGTTTGCTAATTGTGATTAAAGGTTTTTACGCTTCTGTATTTGACTTACGTCGATTTTGCAGTACTAATATTTATGAGGAGTTCTGTTAAAGCAGATGTTAAGATAGTTGTAGTAGTGTGTCCTTATACAATGTCTAACAGCCAAATGAAATAAACTCAATACCTTCATATTTTGATACTTATCATTGATATACCAAGACAAGTCAATTTTGATTGTAGCGGATATTTACGTCTTATTGGTTGCACTAATAGCTTATGTGCCTTTTGTCCGTGACATCACCGACATTGTTTTAAATTAGATCATTAGAAAGAATATTTAAAGAAGAATTTAGTACTGTATCTGATTTTTAAATCCCACTCAAAATTAATGGGTAAATAATTGCTAAAATATTAATTTTAATAATTACAAATTATAATTACAGTTGATGTAAGCGATGATTGAAAAGTTCCTCTTGCATGTCCTAGCAACACCCAAAGTGCTCGAAGAATCCACAAGTGTGAATTCCATTCATACCATATTCAATTGCACCAAGAACAGTTACTGTTCACATACGGTTGCTTTTTGAGAATGAACTCGATCACAAATCCGTAATCTGCGGGATTTGTTTGATTTTGTGCTTTTTGATGAAGATACAATTCGTAAAAATGAAACCATAAATCGGTACAACTTTCATTATTATCCCAGAAGTAATGAATACGTTGTAACGTTAATTCTTCTCCTAAAAATCAAGTTATATTATTAGCCGGTTGCAAATAATACTTCATACCTGATGTTTTCATAAAAAAGCGATATACATTGCAGTTTATTTTTATTTTTTTTATTTTCTACCTTTTGGTTTGTCATCGAATTTGTTTGTTTTTAGTTAGTTACTTATATCATTTGCAATTGTTTACTTTGGGGAAAATATTGGGTTATGTATGTTAATTTCTTCTGGCAACTGAATTAGCGTTTGTCAGTGAGTTAGGCTTTTTCTGGAGATATGGGGATTACCCGCTTAGTACATTTGATTGAGTTGAAATGTTAGATTTTCGGGTCGTTAAACACCTCCTTCCAGTAGAACTACGTTTGACCTCCATACTTACGTAATTCATCCACAGATGTCGGCACCAGTACTGTTGAATGAAATGAATTTCCGAAAATTCTGCAATCGATAAATGCAAAGTAATGTTCTTAGATTTCTGGATCTAAATAGATGATTTCGGAATTCGTTTTATTGATAAACTCGGGTTAGTTTGTCGTTTCCCCTAACAATGTAAGACGAGGTAGCGCGCGTCGGCGCGGTAATTTCTGGCGCGAAATAAACTTTAGACAAGTTTAGTTCGGGCAGTGTTGATGTGCTGAGTGCCAGTTTTTGAATCGACGTTTTGAGCCAATCTTTTTTGAAAAGGCCGTGTGAGCCTTCTGCGATATTGTGCAGGATTACATTTTGGTATTAATCAAATTCGGAGACTATTGGACTTGTTGTTGATTATTTCGAGGTCCGAATTAACCTGTATAAGGATTTTGAGTGGGATATCAAATTCTTCAACCACGTGACCAAACCATCACCGAAGGGAAATCACCAGATATTGGGTTCGTATAGGGTTAACAGGCAAATGATAGAAAACCCCAAGCTTTGAGTAGGTACAGTATTAAAGCTAAAACTCTTTTTTCCCTCTCATATATGGACTTAACCTTTCTTTTCTCTCTCTCTTTTAGGGTTTTTTATATACACGGATTTTTTTATATAAATGAATGAATGAAATGAAAAAATCTAAATTACTTAAATTAAATATTAGAGACGTTTGATAGAAAGTTTTCAAGTTTCCAATTAGAAATAGTAAGATTAACCCTTAAATTATTTGATAAAACATCAGACATTAAATCTTGTCATAAAATTCTAGAAAATTTTGTAAACTTGAGCTCAAATAGGTAAAATTTATATGTTCGCCGTCTTGTAGACAATCCTTATTTTTTTACTCCTGTTCTACTGATTGGAAAGGGTAATATAAATAAATGTATTGATTTGCTGTAACTATTACTTGAAAGCTATAAGTCACCCTACATAGTAGGATTTTTGTATAAAATCTGTAAATATCGGGATAACGTAATGTACGTTTTTTTTTATTGTTGTTAAATTAATTTTGTAATTGATACTAAGACATTGTGACTACGATAACCCCATTTCTTCTTTTTGTTGTGACGGGGGTGCACCCCATTTTTTCTAAGTAGTTTAATTAAATTTATCCATTTGAGTCAGTCGTAGTTTTATTTTAATTTTGGTATTTGAGCTGTGGCTATTCGTAAGTTGAATATTTGAGCAACCGTTTGGTAAGTTGGCGATTGTTTACAACTGAGACGGTTTTTTTAAATTTACCTTGCCCCCATTTTTGAATTCACTTAGTTAGGCTTAGAGTTTGTCGTGGTGAAAACCCCAATTGTCCTAAGACAGTTGGATCATGTGAGCCACTTCTTGAGTGTTCAAAAATCTTGTGGTAACAAGGGTCACAACGTTATCAAAACACATGGTCCAACTAGTTGGTCTTTAAATATTGGGAGTGGAAGAGTTGGAAACTACGTTATTGTACCACTCTTTCATTAATCATTATTGTTGCAAAATGTTCCTGATAATATATGTCCAAAAATGTGGTTTTTATAATGGAGAACCGATACATCACACTAACTTTATTCATAATCACCTTAATACCAATTTTCCTGAACGATAGGTAGGAAGAAACAGTCCATTTGGTTAGCCAGATCGTCATCAGATTCGAGAAACATATGGTTATGTTGAAGAACGCGTTTATAAAGTACCGTTAATAACATGAACAATACGAGACGATATGAAGAACAGGATAAGAAAAGTATTTCAGAGTGCTTATCTAGAAGTATTAATGAATCTAAGTCGATCATTTACGGCTTTTACATTATATTGATGTAATGAGTGAAAATTTGTTGTATACATGTATTGATGCGGGGGAGTTAAAAAGTTATAATAATATTGTGCCCCATGTTGGGGTCGACAATTTTGTTATAGTGAAGTTAAATTTAATTTTAATTACGTTGTGCCTCATGTTGGGGTCGACAATTTTGTTATAGTGAAGTTAAATTTAATTTTAATTACGTTATGCCCCATGTTGGGGTCGACAATTTTGTTATGGTGAAGTTAAATTACTTTGTGCCCCACGTTGGGGTCGACCATTTTGTAGTGGCGATGTTTAAATTTAATATAATTATGTTGTGATGTTTAATAATTATGCCCAGTATAAATAGTTCTTAATTTCAAGTAAAGAATTTGGTTTAAACAATATAATTATTTAGATTTATTTTGAAACAAAGGAAAAGTAAATAAAATAAAAAATTAAATCGTTAACAATCACCATAAAGTAAAAGTAAATAGAATAAAAATTAAATTTTTAACAATTCCCACTTGTAGTTCTTTGTGCTTGAAGTAATAGTCCAATAGTAATAGCATGGCTGTTGATCAACAAAGTTTTCACACTTTAATTGTCCAAATATCCAAAATAATTTAAATTTCACCTTCCATCCACAACAGGTAATGTTTAGTTGCTTCTATTTGTAACACTATTGTTTTTTTCTTGTGATTTACATTTTTTAGGTTAAAATTGTATGGTTTTGCTTTCAAAATTGATTTTATAATGATAAATAACTTTAACTCATTACTTCAGTTAAACACTAGCAGGTAATATTAACAAATTTTAATGTGATTATTATTATGTTTTAAGAAAATTTGAGTTTTAGGTTAACAAATTAAAACAATATGAATTTCACATATTTTTGAATGTATCTAAAGAATGAACCATTTATAATTAATATGTGATGTTTTTACTTACATCTTACTAACATAATTTATTTCTACATTGAAATTTAGTTAATTTTTTTTGATATAACCAAACCTCATTCATAAAATATAAAATTTTTTCAGTGGTATACGAGGTTTGTCAAAAAATATGAGTTTTATTCAAGAGTAAAGTACCTTTAAATTTGACAATATCGAAAAATGTTACTAAAAAAACTTGATCAGAATTAAAAATTACGTTTAAATATGCAAGTACATACATTTAAATTAAAACTTCAGATTATTTTATTTTTTACTAATATTTCTATTTTGAATGAACATTTATCTCTTGTGATTACGAAACACATGATAACCTTTTAGTTTTTCGATATTTTCTAATAATTTTGCAATTAAAACGCGTAATAAGTGCATATTCATTTATTTTGCAAATAATAAAATTTGTGGAGAAATTTCTTGACATGTTTCTAAAATTATCTCTCCAAGTGGTCAATATCTTGAAACGGCGCTTTCTGGTAAACTTTTTGTTTCAGGTAACCCCATAAAAAGTAATCAAGGGGGGTTAGGTCAGGGGATCTAGCAGGCCAAAAGAGATCAGAATATATGTGAATAACTTTTCCATGAAACAAATTTTCAAGATAGTTCCTAACATTTATTGTACTGTGGCATGCGGCACCGTCTTGTTGGTACCAAATACATTGACGTTCTATTAAGGGTAGTTCGTCCATGAATTCATTGATATGAGTTTGTAAAAACTGTAAATAACGTTCGGCATTCATAGATTCGCGAAAAAAAGGTCCTATTAATTTGTTATTATAAATGCCACACCACACGTTCGTCTTAAAGGAATATTGGTCATGAGACTTTAATACAAAATTGGGATTTTCCTCAGACCACCAGCGACAATGTTGCGACGAGACAGTTCCATTTGACGAAAATGTCGCCTCATCGGAAAAAATTATATGCCTCGTAAAAAAGGGTCCTCCTCTAACTCTCCTTGAATGAGAGAGCAAAAATCAAAGCACCTATCATAATCTATTAATG
This sequence comes from Hermaeophaga mercurialis, assembly GCA_951812935.1. NCBI lineage: Eukaryota > Metazoa > Arthropoda > Insecta > Coleoptera > Chrysomelidae > Hermaeophaga > Hermaeophaga mercurialis. The sequence goes on along the minus strand of OX638365.1, from coordinate 625,675 downwards.
TGCGTACGAATTTTGGTTTGTATGGTTTGTATTTTTTTAGTTTTAATATTCTTGCCATTGTATGTTTACTTACATTTTGTTGTAACAACGACTTTCTTTTGCGCAATGACAATTTTGGATTTTCTACAACAGACAGCATTACATCAAACTACTGATCAGCAACCAGTTTTCGACGTTTTCCATTAAAATTATTTTTAATACTTCCAGTTCTTCTAAATTTATTTACTATTTTCATTACAGTTGATTGGGTTATATTTTTATTGACATTTACTGTCAACATTTCCTTCTATCAACAAATTATTTGTTTGTCAGTGCATCCTAGATTACATGTAACTACAATTAAATATGCATTATTGTAGACATGCGTTTTAAAAATAATTTTATTAATGTAAATAGATGTACTTGCATATCTAAACGTAGTTTTTAATTCTGATCAACTTTTTTTAATAACATTTTTCGATATTATCAAATTTAAAGGTACTTTACTCTTGAGTAAAACTCATATTTTTTGACAAACCTCGTATACCACTGAAAAAATTTGTTATTTGATGACTGTATTCTAGGTTTTGGATAATGCAGAACTTTTTATGAAGAATAACTTTTTTTCCTAAAATTAATAATAAAAAAGTTTTCCATATGATTCCAACTTAGGGAGACATACTGTATATACAGTGTCGAACAGTTGGAACCATATGGAAAACTTTTTTATTATTAATTTTAGGAAAAAAAGTTATTCTTTATAAAAAGTTCTGCATGGTCTAAAACCTGAAATACAACGATTGGATATAAAATTTGTTGTGGCGTATACAAGGTTTGTCGAAAAATATAAATTTTGTACCTTTAAATTTGACAATATCGAAAAATGTTACTAAAAAAAGTTGATCAGAATTAAAAGTTACGTTTAAATATGCAAGTACATCTATTTACATTAATAAAATTATTTTTAAAACGTATGTCTACAATAATGCAAATTTAACTGTAGTGCACTTATTACGCGTTTTAATTGCAAAATTATTAGAAAACATCGAAAAACTAAAAGGTTATCATGTGTTTCGTAATCACAAGAGATAAATGTTCATTCAAAATAGAAATATTAGTAAAAAATATAATAATCTGAAGTTTTAATTTAAATGGATGTACTTGCATATTTAAACGTAATTTTTAAATCTGATCAACTATTTTTAGTAACATTTTTTGATATTGTCAAATTTAAAGATACTTTACTCTTGAGCAAAATTTATATTTTTCGACAAACCTTGTATACGGCTCAACAAATTTTAAATCCGATGGTTGTATTTCAGGTTTTAGACCATGCAGAACTTTTTATAAAGAATAACTTTTTTTCATAAAACTAATAATAAAAAAGTTTCCCATATGGTTCCAACTTAAGTAGACACACTGTATATATATATATATATATACTCGTATATATGTGTGTGTGTGAAATCATACTGATATAAAGGGCCAATGCAAATTTGAAATTATCTACATAGTGCTTGATTAAAAATCCTTTTTTATGTGAGTATTTCAAAATAATTTTAAATGTGAAATTCTATTCATATACTTCACTTACCAGGTTGCAAATTAGTTGATAGAGAATCTTGTCACTCAATTGTTCTAAGTCTTCAATTTGACAGATGTAGGGAGACTGAAAGAAAAGAATGGTTGAAAAAAACTCAATATGATTCGTGATCTACTTATAACTTTTACGTTGCTCAATCTATCTTTGAGTGGTTATATAGTTGGTACTACTTATAGAAGTTGACCATTACGTTATTTTGATTTCTAAATAAAATTCAAATATATTATAAATAATTTATATCATTAATTCTGAAATTTGTGAAAAAGGAGACTCCACACATTTATTAAATAAAAAACTATTTTAGTAAAGGGTAAATCATTAAATAAATATTTCATATTACCAATCATATTTTTTCCAAAGATTGCACGAACTGATATGAAATATTTTTCATTGTATCTCAAATATTAAAATAAAGAGCAGATTGAACAAAAGGTTGAATACACCTTTCAATATTAGAATACACATCGTTCAATCTATTTTTTTTACAGTTTTTCTTTAACAAACGTAGACCAAAAGGAATCCAACGACGATAAACCACTAGTTGAATTTTCCATTTCATATTTTCCAATATTCCTATATAATTCCTCAATTCGTCAAAATCATTTTTCCGTAAACATGTGTGTCTACTCTAGTGGAATTATGTAGCCCCAAGAGAATTCGGTATTTTTAAAACAGGAATGATGGTGTTCAATCTATACAGGATGGGATTATAAGCAGATCTTTTTTTGACATTTACATGCGTACAGCAAGCAGTTTTAAAACGAAGTTACAATATTGCGGTTTTGAAATGGGGTGAGTTGATCTTTTTACAGTTTTATTTTGCACGACCTATTGGAGATTTTGAGGCAAATAGATGAAATTAAACACTAAAAATGTGAGATATGACTTAGCCATTTAGCTATATCGAACAAAGTTTGATCAAACTAGTTTGATTTGAAAGAATAAACTGGTTCATTTTGGAAGTTTGATTTTATTTTATCCTTTTATAATTCAATTTAAAATAATTTTTTTTCAAAATGTTTGATTTGATATATGCCTGTTGTAAAAATTCAAATATGCGTTTAAATTTCATCATGTACTACAAAAATACAACATGAAAGCAATATTTCTAACGTTTACTATTCTGAAACGGTTGGTTACACTATGCATGGAATACCAGGTAATATAGCGGATTTTTCAGACACAAGTTCGGTACTTGACTATGTTGGTGAATCGTTCTCGACTGAAAAGTAACGTCACCTTTTGAAACTAAGTATCTATTAATATTAGTTTCATCTTTCTTTCTTTATTGTTTTCTAAAAAGCAGAAAACGATCAATAGCCTAGACACTAGGCTAGTCAGAAAAAACTCGGTTAATTTTGGAGCTCTCCAGCTGATGGGATGCCATAAATTAATTTTGTATTTACCAACTGAAAACCAGTAAATGTTTCATTAAGAATATTTGTTACGTTTGCTTCTGATGAAAATAATTTCGACAATTGTTTTTGGTACAGCACAAAAAAAATTACTAAATAAAGAAATAAAATCAATGAGCTGCTAAAATTAATTTGTTAAAGGTCAATCATCTTTCAAATTTGAATGAATGTTTTGAGCTGCTCGGTAATTATGTATTATATCCATTCTTTCTGTCAAATAATCTATTAAGTTATAAAAAAAGATTTTCACAAAACTCTATCAGATGAATTTTTAAACATCTGATTATGATATAAGTAACGTGTATTTAATAATCTGAGATGAAGGCATTGTTCTTAAGCAGAGGATTGGTTCTATTAATTCTTAGTTTTCACAACCAATATCCACTCTCTTGATTCAATTTTACTCAAAACATCAATCTCCGTAGACTACACTGTGTAATGATTAATAATTTTATTCATAAACTCTTTTGAGCACGGACAAATAAATATATACAGAGTGGACCAAAAGTCTGGAAACAGCCAATTATCTCGAAAATTGCGAATTCTACAAAATTTGGGATAAGCCTATTTTGGGATATGGAGTTTCCAGATTTGACATTTGCAATGTGGCTAGATTTGCCGTTTCTCTGATATTATTAGTCACTTTAGTTTGTTAAATATATCACCCTGTATATTCCGTCATTTTTGGAATCTTCTCTTCAATACGAGTTCAACCATATGTAACACTTACGATTTTATGTAGTCTAGAAGGTCTTAAATAAATAAAGCAGTACAAACTATTTAGATTTGAAGAAATTTAAATGTTTAAATCTAGAATCAGGTAGACCAAACAGTTATAAATGACAACAAAACTTTAGATATAATGCAGAGTTTCGTTGAAGATTCACATATATCCTCACGCAGGGTTGTACAAGTACATGACGTAGGTCATTCTTCAGCCTTACGTGTATTACATAAAAATAAAATTCAATCATACAAAATTCATATATTGCAAGAATTAAGTGAAGATAACTTCGACCGTAGATTAGAGTTTACTGAGGTAATGATGGATAAAATTGAAAATGACGGAAACTTCGTTTACAACATATGTTTTTCCGACAAAGCAACCTTTATACTGTGTGAGAGTGTAAATCGACATAATTTAAGGTACTAGAGTGACATAAATCCACAATGGATGCGTGAAAACCATACTCAAAACCACAAAAATTAAATGTATAGTCAGGTATAGTGGGTACTCAGTTAATTGGGCCGTTCTTTTTCGAAGGAAATTTAATGTCAGGTACATACAAAATGCTAATTAGAAATTAAATTGTATCTACACTGAGAAACTTGTTTGGGGAAAATTTTAATCAGATATGGGTTCAGCAAAATGGAGCTCCAGTTCATGTTGGTGTACGTGGTCGGCGTTACTTTGATGAGATATTTCCCGGACAATCGATTGGTAGACGAGGTAGTATTGAATGACCTCCACGTTCACCCGATTTCAATCCGAAAGATTATTTTCATTGGGGATACTTGAAAAATTCAGTTTACACAACTAAACCAGCAAGTCTTGCAGAGCTAAGTAGATGAAACTCGATTAATTTCTAATTCCGGTAATGTCAACTCACAAATGGAGCATATTTTGAACACTTTATTAAGTAATCATTAATTTAAAAATGTTGTAATCTTTCAATTGTTATGTTTTAATGTAGTTGGAAATAGTTTGTATTAAAAAATTTATTCAGACAATTAGGCGTTGCCAGACTTCTGTTTTATTTATTTAAGATCTTCTAGACTACATAAAATCATAAGTGTTACAAATGATTGATTTCGTATTGAAGAGAAGATTCCAAAAATGACTAAATATACAGGGTGACGTATTTAAAAAACCAAAGTGACTAATAATTTCAGAGAAGCAGCAAATCTAGCAACATTGCAAATGTCAAATGTAGAATCTCCATATTCCAAAATAGGCATATCCCTTATTTTGTAGAATTCGGACTAGCAATTTACGAGACAATTGGCCGTTTCCAGACTTTTGGTCCATACTGTATAGTATAACTATAGCAAATATAACCTATTTCAAATAAGCACATTTATGTTATAACCGAGATGATATTTTATATTTTATTCTTTTTTGTTAAAGTAGACAAAAATAATTAGAAACTAAGCAAAGCCTCCAAAAACTCAAAGAGCTGACATAGAAGAAGATCAAAAATCCTTAATTATTAAAACCCCTAATTATAAATAAAAACAATATTTTGGCAAGAAATGATAAAGAAGCAGCCTTTTCGAAATATCTGAAAAATCATATTTTAAACATCTGTAATGAAGAATTTATGAAAGCAATTAGTAGTCGGTAGAAAACTGATAAGTCCCCATTAATATTTCGGCAATCTACTGTTCCCTAAGTATACTTTCAGGCAGGCGGCGGATATAATGTAAAAATGTAAATTTATGGGGATCTAGGCTAAATAATCTGAAAGAAATATAACTTACTTAAAACAGATATCGAGCTATAGAAACTAAGGAACACTTTACAAGAACAATAAAAGAAGCAGGTAGTCCACTTTAGCAGTAAGGAAATCTAAAATAAAAAATGACCATCCAGACATAATCAAGCTAACAAAAGGAGATTACGTAAAATTTGGCAAATAACAAAGTGGCCTCCAGCCAAATTTCAAAGAGAAGAAAAATTTGTCGAATTTTTAATTGAGGATTGGAGAAGAGAAGAGTTTATTACATTAAACATTAAACTAAACACAACATAAACTCGGCAACCGTACACATTTATTGTTACCCTAAACAAAAATGCAACGTTTATTTTTGACAGTTTGAGTTTGAATGTCAACCCTCTCGCATTATTAAGAAAAAATATTACCGCGTTTTTTGTTTAAGTTCTTTGTGAAGTTTAACTTTAAACAAAAATAAAGTTTTATACTGGCGTTCCAAATGTGGTCGAAATCTTGAATATATTGTATAATACCTTGAATTTATGCAGGTATTATTCGCCTAAAACAGTGAAACGAGGATGGAAACCTTCCCTAAGGACAAATGGATTCGCTCGATTTATCGCGTTAATTAAAATTATTTTCGTGTTTTTTTCTTTCAGAAACTTTCTTGCAAGTGTTGAACTTGATTCCTATGTAGTTTGACACCTTAGTTTTCAAGAAATTATATCAAAATTCATCGAAACATTGTTATATGTTGGAATTCTATCCTGGATTATAGTTCGCAAATAATTAGCTGGCAATACAACTTTCACCGACTGTCTTTAAGTTTATTTGTAGAATACCTAAAGATGGAAAAATTGAAAGTAGTTCTGAACAAGAACTACTACAATCACTATGTTAAATGAGCAATTTTTAACTTTGTTAAATGCACTACTCACTTCAAATTTACATGCTAGTGAAAATATTTTACATAACATACACGACCGTTCAACTACTCCTCCACAAAACGTCTGAGGAAATTTTGTAAAATGCACAGCACGGTTTAACGGTTCTGATACTTTGGATGTCGATGCATATCTAGATAATGTACAAACTTTTAAAGACTGCTCTCAAATAACAGACGATAACACGCTTAGGGGATTTTCATATGTTACTTGAAGTTAACGCGTTACCGTAAGAGAAAAACAATGCCTACGTGGGATAATGTAATTCAAGCATTAAAAGATGCTTACTCATAAAACTGCCTCCCCTTCTAGTACACCGCTAAGTATTTTCACGGAAACAGAAAGATAGTGTTAAATTATTGTTTCAACTCTTACTTTGTGGCGCAGCTATCCATAATAAATATGAGAGATAAATTATACTTATAGGATTTTTAGTACAAATACCGTTGCACGTCAGGAGTGACGTACCTCTTTCGTCATAGTACTGCCAACTAATTAAAATTTCCCTAACTAAGATAAATCATACGAAACATCACGAAAATTGACGAGGACTCATGAACGTAGTCACAGTACTAAAAAACCGAAAAAGTAATCGTAATTATTTTGATAATTTTAGAATTATTTCAATTATATTGGCTTATATACGTCTTATTCTTTATAATATAAAGTTTATAAATCATTATTATATGTTTAGTACTCAAAAAACCATAATTTACATTAAATAATTTTGAAATTTTCTACGCCCATGAGACTCGTATTTATGATGAAGAAATGACATTGTAGCGATTGGCATGCCTTGATGCGACGTTGTCGAGTATTTAGATTGAAATATTTCAACGATTTCTGACGTCCGGCCGTCAACCAGTTGTGTGTTTTCACCACGTTTTCGGTAATTTTATAATATTGTCTTTATTTTTTTGCTTTGCTAGATAGTTAACTTATAAAAAAACTGTTTTTTTCAAAACAAACATAGTGTGAATAAGCTGATAACCTAACCTTATATTTTTGAAACTTCCTACATTCCTCGACAATTTAGACAAGCCGACAACACTGCAGGGTCGTGATCTCATAATTGATATATGACGTGCAACGGGATTTGTATTAAAAATCCTATATCTGAATTTCCTCAGTGTTCCAAAGCTTTTTAAGTTATATTCAGTCGATCTAGGTTTCGCTGTTTTGACACAGAATTTTCTAGAATTAATAGACGATTGACATATTTTTTATAAGCGTAAATAATTTCATGTCATCAACATTTTTACCAGTCATTATTCATTATTAAGCAATATATAGGAAAATCTAAAAATACTTTGGGTTAGTATTATATAGGCACTCAGTCCAAAATGTAATTTAAGATAATTAAATGTCCCAGGTTTAAATGTTCATTTAACACTGTATATTGAGGGTATTATAAGTGTTTTTTCATTTTATATTTTTCCAAAAATCAAGTTCTTCTATCTTGTCACTTATATGAAGTATATCCACTGTTGTTACAATTGTGTTATTAAGTGTAGGTTTGTGTTTAGTGTCAATGAAATTTTTCTCATGACCTCAAGCAAATAGTTGATTCTGAGAATTTGGTACCAAGAATAGCTCCTTATTTAAAAAGAATGTCTGCTACTCTTAGGAAACCACGTAAACAGTAACTTCGCAACAAGAAAGACATAAATTGAATGTTGACAAACACAGAAGATTTTCAAATTTAAAGGTTGGAATCAAAATTTTGTTGAAAACCCACCTTGCTTAACAACAAACAAAAGGACATCTCTTCAAAGTTTGCTTCCAAGCGAGATGGTCTTTATCTTATAAAAGAAGTCATAAGTGGCATTACTTACCTCCTTATCACTTACTCAAACTTTCTTGAGAAAATAGGAAGATACCAATGGGCCTAACGCCCTACCAAGAAAAAAAAAGTCCGTCTGGAAACTCACTTGAATGTCAACCCTCTTTAAACCTTTAAACTTTTTATATAAAATCTTATTTTTGAATTAAACATTAAAAATAATATTACATTGATTTTTATTTATTTATTAAGAAACACCATTATAGCTTACCAAAGGTTAGTTATAGGTTAGAACTTATCTTTAAATTTTAATATGTTGACGACTTTGAGAAAGAGAATCAGTCTTGGTAATGTTCTCTTATCCCCCTGCACACTATTGTTAAATACAACATTTCCAAATTTATAATCAGTAATAATTTCAAATTTATCTATTTCATTCTATCATTGAAATATCTAATTAATATTTATAAATTATTAACCTAAACAATGTAAATTAGTTCCGTCCAAATTTTATATCGTATAGAAAAAAATATATATATACACACGATAGTACCTATATAAATTTAATTTTTTTATTAATATTTTGTAGAACGAATAGTTCTAATTTGTTTTAAAATTAAGTGGGATGGGTACTCATTTTTGTTATTTATCTGTTTCATATTGCTACCCTTTAAGCTGAGGGTATGGTTGTCGGTTTTTACAGAAATTGATAAAGCAGGTATTACTGCGTGAAATGTTAAAACCTGTTTTTTGTGACCAATTTTCTAGGTCATGCAGGAATGTTTGCAGATTTTTGTCGTAGATGTTGTGTTTGTACTTTTGGTATATACAAGAAATCATCAGAATACAGAGTTGATTTTAGCGGTGGACTTATTTGTTGTGTAATGTTGTTTATCACGATTAAAAAAAGTATGCGACTTAGTATGGATCCTTCAGATACTCCATTTTGATGGTGGGGTTTTTAGAAAATATACCGTTTATTCGTTTATTCTCACTTGAAAAGTTCTGTTATTTTACAAAAGCTAAAAAGTTGTTTTGGATGCCCCAGTTTTACAATGTACTAAATATATTGTTCTCCGTGTAGTGTCAAACGCTTTATTTATGTCAAAAATTCTTGCTTCTATATTTTGAGTATTTGTAGATATAATTCTCAAGGGATTCTAAATTATCTGTGGTTTATCTAAATTTAGGAAAGCCGTTTTGTATAATTAAATCAGATGGGATTTCAAATTTTTGATCACTCTGTATCAAATATTTTTTAATGCCATTGCATAGAACTTGAAAAGTTAGGATACGCTGTTTTTATTGATTTTCAATAGTTTCTTGCTACATACATCTAAATTCAAAAAAATGTGATTTTCAGATGGCCGTAGATCCTTTATTAAACATAATAAAGTTTGATACATCGTTAAAATTAGCTCGGCGAGTGGCTTATAAAAATGTAAAAATATACGGGGTATTCCATTAAAAAAAACATAACTTTGATATGCTCTGACCTTATGAGACACACTACCCTGTATATTACGAAATAATTTTAAAATGCGAAGCTTCACTCTGTAACTTTTATTTAAAACATTCTTTCCTATTTTTCAAGATAACATATATTAATTTTATTACGGTTGACAGTGCATACGACAGAGACTGCTGTTGCTGTAAGGTTTCTATTTTGTATTTCTATGTTTTTTGACAAATATTTCTACTTCACCACTGAAAGTAATGATCAACTTCTCGATTTTTTTATCAATTTTTCTGGTTTTTAAGATTGACATTGTTATTTTCAAAATTAGTTTCTTTAAGAGATATATTTTAATTTTCATATTGTGATAATGAGATCGCTTTCGCAATGAAATGATCATTGAGTGACAGGTAAACATTTTCTCAGTCAGGTCGGTTTATTTTTATATGTTGGTTGTGAGTATGATCATGAACAAAAAAAGCGTATCTTTGAAAATAGTTGTTCCTTCTGTGTTGATTTGTTGAGGATTGGTAGTAGAGTCCATGTTTTCGTCATTCATTGTATGTGTTTTTAGTGATCATTATTTGAGTAGAGTACTCCTAGGGCCGACTCTGTCGCGGAAAGAATTTGTCCAATATGTATTAAATGTTTCAACTAGCGACGAGCTTATTTGATTTAGTCTTTCTAAAAAGTATGTATTCACGATGCCACTCTCCCACAGGTGGAAGCTCAAGCACTTAACCACAGCAAAATGACAATTTTTCAAAAAAATAGTTTGAACGAGACATAAATTCAAACAATTTAGCAGAGATATTTACACATTGGTTCTAAGGTTAGGACCGGTATCATTATATTGAAATTATAAAGAAATTTTTTCGGTGCATATAATAATAATAATAATTTTAATTAATTAATTAATTAATAATAAATACGGGGAAACAGAGAGGTCCTTGAATAGAGCTCTGGGGTATTTCAGACATAACAGTTATGTCAGATGATTTAAAACCTTTCTCTCAAATACTTTTGAAAAATTAGGAATAATATTTATGGGCCTATAATTTTCCAAATTGGCTCTACCTTTCTACATTACCTACTCTACATACTCAGGAATATAAAGTCACCAATGATTAAAAAACGCGTGAAAAAGAAAATTAAAAGTTTCGATTGTCTCAAATAATAAGTCATATGATTGCGATTGAATACAAGGGGGAATGTAGATACCAAAGATAAATACATTGCGAGATTTCGATATTTTCAATTTAATATAAACAATATCAATATTTGGTCATGCTTGTTTTACAGCTTCTATTTTAACCCTTGAGCATTCAAAGATTTTATCATATTTTCTGTCAGATCTAAACACAATATAATTAGCTGGGAATAGTTCAAACTTTTGAACAGAATCATTTATCCAAGTTTCTATGAGCACCAAGACATCATAACTGTATGCTACTCGTACCAAGGCATTATACAATTCGTGTGTCTTGGTGTTTAATCCCCTTACATTTTGATAATAAACAGCTAAATTTGGAACATTTTTGTCTTTTGAAACAGTGTTTGTCATTTATTAATTGCTATTTGGACATGTACATAGAAGATTAGAATTCATCTACTTTATTTTTAAATTCATGACATTTAGCCGAATCCCATACTGCATGATGAAAATCGATAATTAAATCGCTATTTTTAGATTTAAGTTGACAACAATTAACGCTTTTTAAATTATCTTCTGTGCACCGGCACATCTAGGACAGGCAAGATCTTTTTTATAATATTGCGAGGGGAGCGATACTAGTGGGGTGGGGTATTCACCAAATTTTAATTATAGTGTATTTTAAATAGTTCTATCATTAAAAAACAAGCTATTAGTAAATTGTTTTTAATAAATTTGGAAAAAATGTTTATAAAATTGTATATATCTTAATAATATTGATGACATCATTATAATTACAATTTAGAAAAATTATGTAGTACTCTTACTTTGTAATGTGTATATATATCTAAGATATAAAAAGAATGTAGTTCTTCTTACAAAGAAATGTTACAAATATCATTATTTTTTTGGTAATAGTTTCTGTATAACGCATAAAATAAATTATACAAAAAGTACTTACTTTTTATTAAAAAATTTCTTTTGACTCTTAGTTTAAAAAAATGTTTTGTATGTTACAATAATTTTAACAATATTTATTTTTTATATTTTTACAAACAAATATTAATTTGTACAGCTCTTAAAAATACACAATGATAATTAGGAAGCGGAAAAGAATTTCAAATATTAGCGCTCCAGATAGACATTCAACGCATGTGGCAACGGAAGACAAAAATTATACCTATAATAATAAGAGCGACTGGATATTAGGATCCGGCGTAGGCATAGAAAAACAGAAATACCTACCTCAACAAATAAACACCGCGCCTTTCCTAATGCAGGAGCGTAAGAAAAATGATATATCTAGCAAAGCTGAGGTAGTGAGAAAATTCAAAATAATAATATTAATAATAGTGAATGAAAAATGAGAAAATCATTTAATTGGTAGAACAGTGTAGCCATTAATTTTTTTATTAAAATATCTTAAGAGTCATCTAAAAAAATATCTATTAGGAATTATATTTAGACTATCAACAAAACAACGTGTTTAACTGCTTCACGCTTTATTGGCTACCAGTATAGAGGATTTTCGTAAATAAAAAAGTTGAGTACCTCGTCCATACGAAGCTGTTCATACATATTCTGCCTGTTAATTATTATTTATAAAAAAAGGGTGGTAGATCCTAGACTAAAATAACCGTAATACCTAAACCTAACAAATGAACATATCACTTTGTACAGACAGTTTGCTTCCTATATTATCGAAACTGCTATAAAAAATAGTTAATTGCAATTAAAAAGAAGTGTAGTGAAAAAAGAAGACGAGCTGAAGAACTTGGGTTAAATCAAGTAATATATTTCGATTTTTAAGATATTATATTTATATACATAATTTAGATGTATGTAACACCCAAAACGTTGAAAATCAATAAAAACAGCTTACATGTTCCTATCCTTTTCAAGTTCTAAAAAATATTTAATACAGAGTGATCGAAAATTTGAAATCCCATCTGATTTTTAAATAAAAAAAATGTTATTTTCAAGTAGCTGTAGATCCTTTATTAAACATAATAGACATCAAGTATGATACATCGTTGAAATTAGCTCGGCAAGAGGTTTATAAAAATGTAAAAATATACGGGGTGATCCATTTAACAAAACAAAATTTTTGTCTGGCATTGCCTTCCTGAACACACTGTATATTTGGGACCGATTTTAAAATGTGAATCTCGTGTCACTAATAATATCTTGAAAAAGGGATATATTGAAATGGGAACACCAGTTCGATTGAGAGGGGAAACATCGCTGCCCGCTCTTTAAATTTTCCCCTACTTTCTAAACTTTTATATATATATGTATAAATAATGGCAGGCAAATATATCGCCGCTACTCTAATCTTCATTTCTTATACAGTCTAATATTGTTTTAAAGGAACCTCAAAGCCAGGGTAAATCAAATAGGATTTAAAGACAATGTAATAAAATATCCTTATGTGATATTTAAACATACAGAGAGGACGTGACTATTAGTGAAGGTCAACATCTTTTAAAAGAAGAAAATTACAAAGATTTCGATATCTAATTGTAACTTAGGTAAGAAATAACATATATTGAATATGTAAATTAAATGTTGTGATTTTCTGGCCGAAAATCAAAACTATAATTAGAAAATAAATCAATGCTATACAAAGTCATCGTAAAACTCACAAAAACTTTATTCAATTATACATTTATATGTTATAGTATCTACCATTAATATTCTATAGATGCTCTAAAGCACTCGGTGCGCCAATTTACGTTTCCAGTGAAACCATTTAAGATGTCATCTGATATGAATCTGTAGGAGATGTTAACTTTGATAGTGATAGGCCATTTTTATTTCTATGCAGATTTCACAACACATTATATACATTCTATACCATCAAAGCCGACACAAAACTTGCCATCAAATAAATATATTTTTTCTACGATCACTATGGAAAGTAAGCTTTTGCTCTTCGATAAGTAACCGCAAAATTGACGTTTTCCGAGGAGTGACGTCAAATGTCAGTTTTGTTGCTCTAGAGCAATAACATTGGAAAAACGCTCGCCTAATTTTAATTACGTATACGACTGTTCATTGTACCTAGACAGTTGTATATATACCACCAATTTGATGGGAACTTAAAACGTACTCACTTTCATTTCATCAGACGAAAATACGTATTTTATCTACAAACTGAAACACAGTCGTATGATATGATTTTGCCTTGTTTATGACGAAATTAAACGTATCTACCGGCAAATGAATGGTATTTAGTAAACTCAATTTTCTTCATATTTTCACAATATAAGAATATATTAACCATCACACCATCAACAATCTTACTCGCATCATATTTAAAAAAAATAAAATAAAATGGAGACACTTAATACAGTGCCATTTATATTATTATCATATAATCAACCCAGGGTTTGTTAACTAATATAATTCGTCATTTCACGGTAGATTGCACTATCTTTTTATCACTAAAATAATATAGTAAGCTGATTTCAAATATAAAAGGTCATTAGTTATTAATTCTTTATTTGAAAGTTAATTTCATAAAAATATTTTTTGCGTGATAAATAATGAGTAGTGATGAATTATCATTAGCATTGCTCACTTATTTTGGTGAAAAATCTAAGACTTTAAAATTATCAACATGGTGGTCACAATATTCAATGCTGAGAGCAACTCTACAAATTAAAAATAATATTGATATTAATCAGTAGACACAGCTAATTGCATTTTTAAGAAAGGAGACAATAGGACACAAACCAAAAAAATCAAAAACATTTACAAAATAACAAGTGGAAAATTTCATTAGATTAGCCCCTGGTGATGAACATTTGCTAAATAAGGTATTTACGAACTTTACTATTTCTATTTTGACACTGAATTTCTAATATCGTATTAGGTTATTTTAATTATGGGTATTGCTGGTGCATGCCGAAGGGATGAACTAGTTAAAATGGAGTTGAAGGATGTAGAAGATAGAGAATTCCTTTTAATAGTGCAAATCCCAGATTCAAAAACGGTGTCGTGTGTTTATCATATTTAATAATAGCGCAGAAGAAAATACTATTGACTATATTTCCTATTATAGGAAATATTTAAATTAAAGAATGCAGTACCAAAGGAAAAGTAATATAATCAACCGGTTATTTTAACGCAATTCTAAAGGCAAATGTATAAATCAAGTGATTGGTATGAATACTGTGGCTAAGATATCATGTCAAATCGCAAGTTATTTAAAACTGCCCGATATAAATTTATTTATCGGCCACTGTTTTCGAAGAACTTCTGCGACCTTATTGGTCATGAGGTGACATAATTGAACTGAAAAAGCATGGTGGGTGGAAAAGCAATAGTGTGGCAGAAGGGTATATCGATGATTCAATTAACAACAAAATAGAAACCTTTCAAAAAAATTTTGGTAAACGACTATTTAACATTAATAATAAAACAAGAAGAAATTTCTTTCACTTCAACATCTCGTCAGATGAAATAACCTCCGAACCTTCAATTTCTTTAGTCTCAGGAATAAGTATAAAAAACTGCTAGAACTTCACGTTTAATTTCAATATTGTTAATAATTAGTTATGTTGCAAAAAAAATATTTTTTGCTTATTTTCTTATTGTTGTTAAATTTTGTTTGAAATATTAAAAAATTGTTATAAATTAATAAAAAAATAATTGATTTTTAATATTAACCGATTATGATTATTATGATTTATTAAAATATCTTTGTTTCTGAAAATAATGTAATGGTAGAAAATAATTTTTTAGGCAATTGACATAAATTATACAGGCTTAACTGGCCTAACATGGCGGCAATTGACTTTTAATTTAAAACGATTATTAATAATTTACTGAAATCTGTTTCTTAAAATAGTGTGATCGTAGAAAAATTGTTGTGTGCATTTCGAGCGTAAAGTACTTTGTCGCTTTCGACAGAAAGCTATTTTACGGTTGTTGGGAAGCTCCTGGATAAAAATACGATGCACCGGTGACGATCGTTGCCGACGTAACGCGATGATGACGTTTCTTAGTGACTACTTCACTAATGGTTAGAGACCTTTTCTAAAATTAATGATTAGTAACTTACTATGAGCGATTCTATTTGCAGGGAATAGCTTCACTAAAGGCTAGTGAATTTTTCACTTGGGGTGATCTAAATATAGAATCAGTCAATCGACGTAAGCGACTACAATTTTAGCTATATTGTTTCACTTACCATAGATAAGAGGGTCATTTGTAATTCATTAAAAAGTCACTCGCCCTAAATGGCTTTTTGGCAGCAACCTTTTTCATTTGGACGTGTTTTCTCTCTGTATAATCACAACTATTTAGTTAGATTAAAACTAAAGTGCAAGCAAGCCATTTATTTCATTGTTAGTATTGTCCACAATACTGATTTCTGTGCTCAATAAAAATTAAATAAAAATGTATTTATTATAAGATGTGTAAAACAGTTTATATTGAAGAAAGTTTATCCTAAAAAATAAAAAAGTATTTCTCTGACAAATAATAAAACCAAATTCTATAAAAAAGTTTAGAAAGCCATTCAACTCAATCGATTATAACTTGAATTATAGATCATATATAAAAAAATCATATTCCTTTCAGGGGACGAAACGAGAAATTGAAGAGCAATATTTTTTTATTTTATGTTTATGGTTCTTGCAATACATTTCCACAAATGGAAAAATAAAGGCAGGGTCGGGCATTATGGTAAAATATTCTTATCTATTAATATTTACAAATGGGTTTGCACGAGACCTCTAAAAATCAGCAATATTAATAAACATAATGGAGCTTGGATTTTTAAATTTTTTAAGCAATGCCTTATAAGAACCAAAAGCTTCACTATAGAACTCGGACAACAGCCGCCAAAAAAACGAATTAATTTAAAGGTAGCATTATCAAAAATTCATAACTATATACACAGCGTGTTTCTTTATGAATTGCCCATTTTGTAATTGGAGAATCCTTGACACAAAATATAGCGATTTAACTTAAAAGACTTAGGTATTATCCTCTTGTTTTAGTATGACTGATATTTACTCCTGAGCATGACCTAAATTCAAATGGTAACACTGGTATAAGTAATAAGAAAAGTATGATATTTCCACCAATTTTAACTTGTAATTACTTGAGAAGTAATGAAATAAAAATGCAAACTTAGTTTAGAGGTAAAAGCTGGAGACAAAAAATATTAAAAAAAATGTAAGTAGTTAGATCAAAATAATATAAACATAAGGAACAATAGTGGGATTAAGTGAGGTACATAGAAACGATAAACTGATAAAATTAAGAGAAACATGGTTAATTATTTAGCAATGGTGTTAGATTGTGGAAAAAATCCGAGAGGCAGTGACAATAAATAATAAAAGGTTGACCTGTGAAAGAACTTCTGGCCCCAGCTTAGAAAAAAGGAAAAAAGGTAGGATGAATTCTGACGACTTCTGAATAAACCAAGAAACGAAAAGTCAAATTGGCCTAGTTAACATATTCGAAAAAAGCAAAAGAAATAAAAAAACTTTGTCAATGTCGAAAATAAATTTTAGATGATGACAAATCCGACAAAATAATTAACAGAATAGGAGAGATGAAAAACGAATGAAAAAAGAGCAAACAATTTTTTGGAATAAATTCGCTAAGATAAAGAAGGAAAATGAAGCACTAAAAAATGAAAAAAAAGAAACAGCAGATCAAAAACACTGTGGACTGTATAGAAAGATAGGAAAAATACATAATTGCAGTCTTAAGTTTCAAAATACGTACAAAGTAACCCAGAATAATGAAAAAAAACAACAAAAAATTTTGTAGAAAGCCTTGAGTGTCGATACAAGTGATCTCGGCACGGAGACATAGAAAAAAATTATTTATTGGTATGTTAAGTTGAAGAAAAATGCTAATTTTGGGAATCGGTCAGTGAAGTGAGAAGAAGGATTTTTGACTTGAAATGCCAACGTTTTAGCCACTTTATTTGGCCATCCTCGGGGCTCTATAAATAACAAATAAATTTTTTTTTCGTAATTTAAAAATGTACAAAGAAATAAGAATTAAAAAAGTTTTTTTTTAAACATTACATAGTAACTTAGTTTCATTTAAAACTTGTACATAAAGTTGAATAAATTATTAAAATTATCGCAGAACTAAAATATGACCAATTTCACAAAAAAAAACAATACAACAATCAAGTCAAATGAAAACCATAAATTTCAATATTTAAATTTAATAGCAGAAATGATAAATAAATTAGAAACATACCTTAAAAAAAATAATAATAGTAATTACGTTGTTGATCATACTTATGTGGAAAGACATTTTTTTCGATAACAAAAAAAATTATAGAAAAAGGGAGAACAGATTTCTTTATAAAAAAGTCCAAGTCAATTTGTGTTATATCCTACTTCACTAAATTAAACATTTAAAAAACCTCACAGGTAGGTTTTTACTACCTACTGCGAAACGCCGAACTAGATACGTGTACCTATTGTACGGCATCGACAGTCAAACTAAAATTTGATTATAAAAATGATGTGATTTGTAGAAAATATAAAATTCTGCTTTTATGTATTTTGAATACATTTTTCGACAAATCCTAGTAGACTAGTGAAGCAGGAAATAACACAAAGAAATCTGTTCTCCCTTTTTCTATAAAATTTTTTTTTGTTATCGAAAAAATGTCTATTTCCTCATAAGAATGGTCAACAACGTAATTACTATTATTATTTTTTTTTTTATATATACTTCTAATTTATTCATGTCATATTTTGCTATTTTTTGCTTTTAAATTCAAATCTTAATATTTATGGTTTTCATAAATTGTTTTTTTTTTGTGAAATTGGTAAAATTTTAGAGTTGTGATAATTTTAGCAATTTAAGCAACTTTATGTACAAGTTTTAAATGAAACTAAGTTACTATGTAATGTTTAAAAAAAACAATTTTAATTCTTTTTCATTGTACTTATACATTTTTAAATTATAAAAAAAAATATTTTTATTATTTATAGTGCCCTGATGATGGCCAAATAAGGCGGTTAAACGTTGGTATTTGACGTAAAAATTCATCTTCTCACTTCACTGACCTGTTTCCAAAATTATTTTTTTTTTCATCTTATAATATACTAGTAGAGGTAAAATAATTTAAATCATCATTTACTGTCACATAAATTAGCAGCTTATAATTCAATGATACATAGAGCTTTTTCAATTCCAATGAGTAAGGATGATTTTAAAAGGTAAATTAATATAATAAAACAAATCGCTACCTCTAATAATTATCCATTACATCTGATAAATAGGTTCAAACAAAATATCAATAATTATATGTCGTGCAAGATTTTCTAAAATATCATTAAAAGTAAGAAATAATGTAGGTTCATTTTTAGTAAATGTAAAACCTAAAATTAATAAATTTCATTGCAATAAAGATGTTCGATTAAACCACTTAGAATATGCTGAAATACTCATCGCTTGTTCCTCTAGTAGTTCCCTTTGTCTCAATGAACAAGAGTTAACTCCGGAACCTTATATTTTCACAAACCTTAATCTTACTTAATTCTAATTTTTAGCTTCCCTGTTTGTTTATTTACTTTTCCAATAGTTTTAATAGGTTACATTCTCTTCTAGTCCACATAGTTCTTTATCTTAGTAGGTTCTTCATTTCTATTTCCTTTATTACCCCTAGTGGCTTTTTTACATATAAGCCTCAACAATACTTGGGCTTTGTTCTTTTCTATTTTATACCTGTCTCCTTCTTCCGGTTTTTGGCAGTTGATATATCTAACATTTTAAGAAGTGAGGTCTTACTGCTAGTGCTTTTTCTGTCTCAATATTTATTACTTTATTTTGCCTGTTTGACTTAGATATCGTTTTCTTGAGTATATGTTTACTCTAATTTTCCCACTGTCACCCTTTTTGAAGGTGATTTTTTTATAATTTCTCAGGTTTTTGGGCGCGGAGCTCATGGAATAGCCTGATCTCCGCTCAGATACACGTCTCTTCCATTAATATTGGATGTTAGACGTGGGAGGCAACTGAATGGCTGCCTTTTTCCACTTAGTGGATACATTTCCCTGATCCATTTCACCTCCCCGTTTGTTATGGGTGATACTCACACATGTCTCTCTTTAGTATTGGTTGTCAAACTTGTGTGGCCACCTACCGGAACTGATATATATATATATATATATATATATATATATATTATATTGAATTATGTCATTTTACTGTTTTGAAATTTTTTTAGTAAGTTTATGAATGTTTTGCTTAAACAATGGTTATTTATGTGACCTATATATATTTTTTAGACTTGATGATGACTGTTCACAGTTGAAAATAGTTGTCCTCTTTTAAATTAAACTATTTGTGGTAAACATTTCGATTTTTTTTTGGTTTACCAATTTTTAAACAAAAATGTAATGTTTGAACCATCGAAAAAAATAAGTAGCTAATTACAAAACCTGCAAGGTAAATATTTTCATTTTATTATTATTAATAGTTTTCTTTTCTAATAAGAATGAAAAGTTTATTTCGTTAGCGTACTCTGAAAAAGAACTGTCTTTTCAAGTTATCATTTGTTATTAGAATTTTTGTATTTATACTTTCAATTTTTTTCAGAAAGTATTTTACATTCGTTGTTTTAACACTGCTTTTTACTGCTTCCATAAAGTACCCCTACTATGGTTTAGTCAAGTGTTAAAGTGTCGACCAATTTTAAGAAAAGCTTTTATTACATAAAAAAATTATTGGCAAAATGGCAAATTTATTTTTACTGTGATTGGGTATGATGAAAAAACTAGAACCCAAAAATATTCTGGTAGACGTTTTGCACAATCTACTGCGAGTAATATTGAAAGGTAATTTAGAGTAACTGGACGTGTTGATATTCTCAAATCAGGGAAATGCCCAAAAATAAATAAAAATGTAAAATTAGATGTAGTTTTTTCTGTACATGACAACCAAAGATCGGTCTATAAGTTGATAAATACATCTTATTTTCAGATGAAGCTACTTTTTGTTTAAATGGAAGCGTCAATAAACAAAATTGAAGATATTGGACTTAAAAAGTCTCATTGGATCATGGGAACCTACACTCAGTATTCAAAAACTGACGGTATGGACAGGTATTATAAATTACTCAATAATCCACGCTTACTATTTGGAAGAAATAATAACATTTCACAGCTATTTGTAGATATTACAAACATTCCTAATTCCACAATTACAACAAATATTTTCAATGACGAACGTGTAAAAACAACGTCTCTACAGGACAGTACAAGCTCTGATTTTCTAGGTTGTATACAATAGCCTGCGAAGTCGCGAAATCTTATTCCTTTGATTATTTTTTGTGGGAAAGGTTATTTGAAACAAAAAGTTTACGTAAACATACTGGAAAACTAAAATACGCAAGAGATTCGGTCTATTAGTGATGAGAGGATAACAAAATTTGTTATTACCAAGATATGCAAGGATATCACTTCGTACATGCATTGTAATAACTTTTGTTTTTTAAAATTGGTTAATAAAGCAGTTTCCTCGCAAGTTTGATGCAACTATTAGGTAAACGAACGATTGTACCGATTGTCCCTATGAAACAATTTACGTCAAGATTAAAATGGTTACATTAAAAAGTTTTATATTAAAAATAAAATTTTGTTTGACATTTTTCTTAAAACTGAATAATAACGCCAAACATTATTTTATCGTTACTTGTGCTACTCACTGTATAAAAAGCAATAGTAGCTTTAATGCGGATATTCCTAGGCAGCATAGCATTAAAACTTTCAAAACACAAAAAACTAATTATTTGTAAAAATTATTATAATTACGTACTTAATTCAAGAATATTGGATTTAATATTCAACGTAATAACTTGAAAATTAAATTTCGGCAATGATATTCTAACATCGTCAATATTTGTCAAACTTTATTTGTAAAAAAATGCCATTATAGCTTGTCTTCAATATGAACGATTCCTACTTAAATTTGAAACTTTAGTACTACTCGTTAAAGGCTATTCCCCGTATTTGTAAACTCTTCTTGGCTTCTTGAATATTTCAGAAAATTTTTGACGAGATAAGTTGTCCCGATAGAGACATATTTACTTCCAGTATCGTTTTCGTTTCAGCAGCGATTCTCTCGATTGGTCTTCACACAATAAATTACTACATTTCATTTCTACGTTAGCATTATGTCGATTATTCACCGCACAGGTGATTCGTTTTCAGCAACAAACTCTTATATCGTCAGAACAGTTTACCGAGTAGAATCTTTTACCAACCTTCTGCTTCTAGGTGTTCTCCAGACGCTCCATCGTGAAGGTGACGTAATATTTTTATACACAATTTCTGAGTACTAGAGGTTACCTTTTGTATTCGGCTCTCTCAGCATTTTCATTCACCCTTTCAAACAAGCCATCTTCCAAGCTCTATTCTGTCTAGCACGACTTCATAATCGGTAACAACGATATTACTTCTTATCAGATTGATAGACGATTGGCTGACTTCCAATCTTTATTCTCTTTAAAATGAGGTCATTATTCTACCAGTTTTAAATCTTTTTGGCCACTCTTAAACTCCGACAACTTTAATTTAGCAAAAGGTCACTTTTTCTATTCATTGCTACTACAATAGAACTCATCTATTAAGCATGAGGTTTTACGGATCCTTTTTATTTTAAAAACTTATTTTCCCTAGTTACATGATAAGACAAATTATTCAATAAAATTTAATACAACACATACTAATCTCTGCACCTTGTTTTTTAATAGAGAATTTACGTTCAATACAAAGTTAGATAGCTAAGACTCTTTTGATAATATATTGCGCATGATTTTTTTTAAGTATTAAGTATCTATGAATTTTGCAATACAACACCGTTTGTTGCGTTTCAATAAGACAAGTAACAGATAGCTAACGACCTTTTCGTAATAATACTGGATTTTTTACTGATTTTTTTGTAAAAATTAGGTCCATACAATATTTGCTATTTAATGTCGTTTGTTGCGGTTTAATCCGACAAGTAATGACAGCGTTATAAGTTAATACCCCTTGGCATTGTTACTGTACATGAGTTTTTTTGTGAAAATAAGTCCATACAATATTTGCTATTTACATCATTTGTTGTATTCCAGTTGGACAACTAATAATAATGTTGTCACTAATATCCTTTTGGTATTGTTACTGCGCATGATTTTTTCTATGCCTCAGGAGCATGGGGGAGAAGGCTAGAATTTTTTGCTAAATTTATATGTATATATATCTATACGTTAAAGTCTTTTTTTCCGAGGTATTACAAGTTATGGTTGCTTATTTTTTTTTGTATGAGGGGAGGAGGGGGTGAAGGATGTACGTTAGATTTTTTGCTTAATTCACATTTAATCGTACGTTATGATTGGTCGTTTTTTTCTGTGTTGAGGGGTGGCGTATGATTAGATTTTTTTGCTTAATTCATACGTAATCTACATGTATGGAAAGATCTTTTCAATGAGGAATCGTACGTTATGATCGGTCGATTTTTCCTATGTATGAGAGGTTTATTTGGTTTTCGAATGTATATGTCTAGGACAGAACAGGAAGAAGATTTTTATTCTGGATGTTCGTTTACAATTGGAGGTCGCGTGCCCCCACGCCTGGCAATTGTGACATTGAATGATCAGACGCGTGGTCTTCCTCAATTCCTATGTCACTCTTGTGTACGCTATTACCCTTACATTTCTTTTCAGGAAGTCCAGGGTGATTTCTTGTCCCGTTGTTAGCATGAGCAGTGGGCTGCCTGCCGTTTTCATTTGGAAATTTTTTCTGATTGTGATGTCGTAGCACTGCCTCATGTACTCCTTAATCTCTTCCGTTGTTGTTGTTTCTGCATCTTATCCTTCGTCTTTTCGGGTAGTTTGGCGGATTGCGGCATGCTCTCCGTTCTGGGGTTGCTGGTTTCTGCTATATTGGCCTAGTCGGGGAGATTGCTCAGCGGCTGGAATTTGTTTTTGAGGCTCGGAGAGCCTGTCGCCTTCTGGTGTAATAAGTTTTTCAGATTAACACTCTTTTTGGGGGAGGAATATTCGGTTTTGTCTTGCTAACCCCTCGCGACCATCTCTATTATGTCCCATTGGGAGCTTCCGGTCGTTTTTCTATTGGTCATCTTTCCAAAGTCACTGTTAGGAGACTTTCTTTCTATTGGGGGGACAGGGGATGGGGTTCTCTCTGTTATAAATTCTTCTTGCTGTTCTGTTTCCATTTCCTCGTCCGAGGATGCAACGTATTCGTGCCTTATTATGTTGGGATGCGTGTTAGAGGGGATCCCTTTCGTCGTCATTTTGCCACCCGACCAATGTTGTGAGCGGTTTGATGAGCTGGTTTCCCGTGTTTGGACTGTCTCCTCTTCCTCCTCCGAGGATGTAACGTTTTCGTGCCTTATTATTTTAGTATAAACTTTAGTGGAGAGCTCTGTTTGATATAGTACTTGGCTTGCGGGACTCTTACTTCTTTCTGACTGGGATGCTACTTTTATTATGGGTTCCTGGTTTTGACCACAATCGAGGATCCTAGTGTTTATCGCCTTTATTTTAGACGGCGCCTTGGTGGTGGACTTTTTTCCTTTTCGTTTGGGCATTATGTGAGTTGCGAGCTTTCTCCGCACTTTCTTGAGATTATGGGCTGTGGGATTTCTCCGCACTTTTCCAGTCAGTGCATTGGAGCTTCTTGGCGAAGTCCACTATTGCTTTCTCCTCACTTTCTTCAGTTTGTTCCCAGTGACGCTTGAGAGGGTGAGTTGCGAGCTTTCTCCGCACTTTCTTGAGATGATGGGCTGTGGGATTTCTCCGCACTTTTCCAGTCAGTGCATTGGAGCTTCTTGGCGAAGTCCACTATTGCTTTCTCTTTACATTACTTTTCCCGTACTTTCCGAGGAGGTGTTAATTTTCGATGTGGTTGACGTCTCGGGGCTGGGGGATGATGCCTTGGCTCGTGGGAAGTTGATTTCTTCTACTTTGTTTATTATCCTGAAGTTGCGTGTGTGTGAAATGTTTGAAGTGTTTTTCTCCGTACTTTCCCTGTACAAATTATTTGGGCCTGGGTCTGTGGTGGTCTGCGATGCTGCTTCCTCCACCTCTTTAGGGTTAGTATGAGCTGTAGTGGCCTTACCTCTATCAGTATGGTGCTCTGGGTTCTTCCTAGCTTTTGTATTGCACTTCTGGGGTTGGTTTCCCTCCGTGTTCTTGCTGGTGTCTACCGGTGGTAGTGTTGTTACCTTTCGCAGGTAGTCATCGTAGTACGTGGTCACTGGGGGCACTTTATGTCTACGCGAGTAAACTGTTGGGTGTTGCTCCTCCCTCTTAGGGGTAGGAGGATTATTTATTTTGAAAAAATCCCTTAAGTTGGGAATGATGGCACTTTTAACTAACAGTCTCTATCTGCAATGCGCCACTTCTACGCACTTTTCTTTCACAAAACCGACTTACGAGGTTAAGCTCGGCACGTCTATCCGCTACTACGGCTGAACAGCGAATCTGTGCTTCTATATCTACCATCCAAAGACTAACATCGTTTAAAGCTTGCCCGGATACTATTGTCAAATCGATGTTCTCCTCACCAATTGCTGAAGAAAATGTGATTCATTTGTCCATTTATAAAATCTTCAAGCTGCACACCTCTGGCATCTATTTATTTGGAGAACCGCAATGCTGACTTACAGTTCCCCCTACGAAAATGATTAGAATTTAGTTGGTCATACAGGCATCAATCTTCATTAAGTGTGGGGCAATATGCTGCTCTCAAGGTAGGAGGAGATTTATCAGCGCAAACTCGGTATCTCTGCTCTTTATGTGGCGACTCGTTATCCTTTCATCAGAGTTTAATGCTTTAAATGTGACATCTAGTTCGTCGTTTATTACAGCACTTAATGGCTTATCTCTTGGCAATGACCAGTACGGTAGGATCCATAATTGGGAATTTGGTAAGAGTTTCCTTTTTAGGACCTCCAGACGGGCAGATACATGCTATACACCACTCTTCGAGAAGAATATGAAAATTATAATCATATTTGAGGGAGATCCATGTTTCAAGTTTTTACCCAAAATGTAGTACAATTTCAGTTCTAAAAATCGGCTCCAATTTCGATAATTTTTGGTGTGCATCCTAATTTTACTATACTGAATTCGAATTTGAAAGAAAAATGTTATATATTATTTTATATATCAACAATTTGACGAATATCCTCACAAATCTCGAGGCGTGTCTTTTGCAGCACCGGATGATACGGCGAAGAGCCATGACCAGGTAGATTACGCAGATGCTCTAACCGATCCGATGCAGAATATCAGATTGTCAACGCCTTCAATACTGAGTCAACCTAACCAGCACGGAAACATTTCAGGTAGTTATTCTGATGCTTATTCTTGTCAGTTCGATGTCAGCAGATGGCGGCTACAATATGCCGGCATATCTAGCGTTAACAGCTTCCTGGAACTAATTGAAGAACTCAGACCGTCCAGAGGAGTAGAAAAAGAAAGACTTCTTCGATCAGCACCAGAACTTTTCACCAAAGATGCGTTATTATGGTACCGAATTGGTAATTTCAATTCGTGGGATGATCTCGTCCAGACTTTTAGACTGGCTTTTCAACCCCATGATTATGAATAAGCTCTTTGGGAGGAGATCCGAAGGCGAACGCAAGGAGTACAAGAGAGAGTCATCAATTACGTCTCGGTAATGGAAAATCTCTTCCGAAAGTTGTCCAAACCGCCACCTGAGAATGAAAGAGTGGAACTAATTAGAAGGAATATGCTGCCGTAAATACAAACCAGTTTAGCCTTATATCCGTTTAATAGTGTCCACGAGTTGTGTTATGTCGCGAAATCTATCGAAGGGACGGAGACACATATCCGACAATTTTGTCCTCCTCCGACAAAAACAAGGCTACTTGTTGAGCCAGATTTGGCGTATAAGAAGCCGACCTATCCAATTTTTACCAGCCCGGTAGAAACTCCTCCAACTACCTTGCTGAGTACGGTATCCACCACGGAAGTTCAACAAAACGGAATTTGTTGGAATTGTGGCAGTACTGGTCACAAATTTAGGAAGTGTTCTTAGGCCAAGAAGCTGTTGCTACAACAAATGTGACCAACCAACCAACCGATTAACGCCGCTATCTTGGATTACATTATTGCCCATGCGCAAGGTGATCAGCGACCTTATTTGGAAGTTTCCATTTTGGGGAAACGTATTTTGGCGTTATTGGATAGTGCAGTGTCCAGAACTATCATGTGTCGTCCAGGTTGGAGGATATTTCAAAATATAGCACAGATTAGTCGTCCGGATAAGATTCCTTGTATTGTTGCCGCCGGTTAGTCATGTGAGAGTATTGGTTCGATAACTGTACCTATTCAGTTAAGAGATAGAGTGCGGATATTGAATATTTTGATAGTTCCATCCCTTAGTCATAACTTAATTCTTGGTATCGATTTTTGGTCTTCAATGGGCATAGTTCCCGATCTTTTTAAGAGAGAATGGCACTTCCGTCAAACCGATATCGTAGAAGCGATACAGACGCCTAGGATACAGTGTGTCGACTCTTTGACAGAGGAACAGCAGACTCAGTTGAATGGAGTTGTTAATAGAGCTTTTGCAATGATGGGAGACAAGGAAGTAGGGTGCATTAAGAATTTAGAACATATAATTCGTACAGACTCCCCTTCGATAAAACAGAGATAATACCCTTTATCTCCAGCCCTTCAAAAAGTAGTGAACGAGGAATTGGATGACATGTTGGAGAAAGGAATAGTTGAACCGTTCTCTTCACCATGGTTATCACCTATTGTAATGGTTCAACGGAACAACAACATGCAGATTTTGTATAAAGGGCAAAAAGCTTAATTCTGTTAGTACTCCAGTTGCCTACCCTATTCCTTATGTTTCAGCCATACTTGACAAGCTGCGGGATGTCAAATCTGCATATTGGCAGATACCAGTAGCTAAAGAATCTAGACCTCTTACAGCATTTACAGTACCGAACAGAGGGTTATTCCAGTTCCGTCGAATGCCGTTTGGGTTACAGTCAGCTCCAGCGGCCTGGCAACGCGCAGTTTACTCTGAAATATGTATTTGTCTACTTGGATGACGGCATCATTTGTACCTCTTCTTTTTAACAGCATCTAGAAATTTTAAACACCGTTTTACCGTTTTAAACAGAATAGTGGAGTCTGGTTTTTTCTCATTAGAGAGAAGTGTATTTTCTGTAGACCATAACTCAAATATTTGGGGTATGTACTAAACAAGTCTGGTCTCTTAGTTGATCCTTCAAAGGTGGAATGCATTTTGAACATACTTTTTCCTCGTACGGTGCCAGAGGTACGAAGGATAGTCGGTATGGCTTCTTGGTATAAATGATTCATACCATCTTTTTCCACAGTTGTAGCTCCTTTAACCAATTCACACAGAAAAATACTCCTTTTGTGTGGAGAACCTCGTGCGATGAGGCATTGAATCAAATTAAACAATGTCTGGTTTCGGCGCCAATCTTGGCGTGTCCTTACTTTACTGAACCGTTTATGGTCGAGACGGATGCTTCGGATTTTCGATTAGGAGCGGCCCTTTTACAACGTCTTCCGGAAGGAGAAAAAGTAATTTGTTACTTAAGCCGCTCGATAACCAAAAGTGAACGTAAATTCTCGACGACGGAAAAGGAATGCCTTGTAGTTCTGTATGCAATGGAGAAGCTACGTCCATACTTAGAAGGCTCTAGATTCACGGTAATAAGCGATCACTACAGCCTTAAATGGCTCTGTAGTATTAAAGATCCGGTCCATAGAATAGCTCGATGGGCATTACGGTTACACTAGTACGATTTCGAAATCATCCACCGTAAAGTCAAAGATCATGTAGTCCCTGACACCATATCTCGTACTGTACTCGTAATTGACGCGATCGACGATTCGTCACCTTCCAACAGACCGTGTTTGGACAAGTGGTACTTAAAAATGCGCAATTTGGTTGAAAAGTACCCTCAGAAATATGATCTGTGGTGCATGGAGAATGGTAAATTATTTCGGAAAACCCAACTTCAAAATCCCGAGTTAGCTTCCTTTGAATGGCTAATGGTATTACCTAAAGAACAAAGGAACGATATTATTCGCAAATACCCTCCTACTTGTGAGCACATGGGTATCTCTAGAACAGTCAGTCACATTTCGGAAATCTTTTACTGGCTTAAGCTTAGAGCCGACGTTTATTTAGCTATGGAAATTTACCTGATTTTCAAATTACCAACACTTTGAGGTTACCCAAGATCAAAGGTATGTTACTGATTTATTTCAATGTATCTAATCATTTAGATATGATATTACGTAATTAAGATCAAACTATTCTATAAATAAACGACTCTAACAATTTATTTGTGTTATCGACCAAGTCTAAAAAAATCACTGAATAATACCTAGTAAGAAGTAAATACATAATTCATAAGGTTTCTTTCTCAGATTAATAATAGTTCTTTACTGTAAAACATTCATATTATAGCTACCACATTTATTTTAAATTTAAAAAAACCGTTAATAACTAGTAATTACTTGTACGAAGCAATTAAAGAACAGTCAGTCAACTCAATATTTCTTTATTAAACGACAAGCGTAATATATTGATAGTTTTAAATAAATTGTCCTTTTCAAAAAAAAACGAAACATAAAGCTAGGCTTAGAGTTTTAAATTTTACTTTTCACTGTTAACTAGAAATTGTCTACCTACATAACTATTTGTAATTTGTGAAATAGTGAGGCTGTCAAGCTCAGTGTTTTCAGAACTTTGTAGAGTCTAGTAAAATAGTATATTAGTAAAATCAACTTAGTTTTTCATATTAAAAGAAACCAGTGTAGCTATTCTAAACTTCAAAATAACATATACTTATTTATGCAAAATATATTAATATAATCATTAGGGCTTACTTACAATTATCACCAACAGTATATCAAAGTGTGTCTTGCATTTTTTTGTTTTTAGACCTCTTATCTTCTCGTCTCTTCTTCACATCATCTTATCAATATTTGCAATATATCTTCCTGATTTGACTCCAAAGACAATTGTATTACAAAGACCTGTTTGATGTCAAACATTTATGCTCTTTCGGAACCGTGGAGCAACAAACTGTTGGCGCACGCTGGTATTCATTCAGTCACAGGAACTATAAGTCTAATTTACAAGCAGCTACTTGAGTGACAGACAAGTCAATGTTGCTGTTTAGTACCTGTATCTGATAGAGATTGATTTCATTGAAAAAAACTGAACCTAAAGTTTACATACACAGGGTAAAACACACAGAAATAATTTTGGACACTTGGTGTTATGGTTTATGTATAAAAATAGACTATTATATATAGGCGAACTTGCTTGCTTTATACTTCAGTGAGTTTCAATAGTGGAACACCTAAAAATAAAGAATTGGTTAGATAATTGTAATATAAATTATTCACTAAATACATGAGGTATTTACACATTTACTTACCGCGGCATATTATATAATCCTGGAAACGCAAAGTATATATACTAGGCCGTAGACCTTTTCTTGTATAAATGTGTAACAGTTTTACCCTCATGTTTCTTCAAATTTTTTGTAGAACAACAGAAAATAAGTAATTTCTATGCACGTTTATATTAAGGGTCGACGACATTGTCAAGTTTCAAATATTCGATAACTGACATTCTGCTTCTGAACGGCCTTTGACAGTACCACCTAATTAGCCAAGTGGACTCGAGCGGAATATCACTTTTCGTACCTAATCGCCACCGTTGTGTCCGGCCAAATTAACAGCTTATAATTACTAAATAAACGTCATAAATTGTTAACCGAAAATTATTTGCAATCCCCGTGAGCATCGAATCCCCCTATCCCTGAGATTATCGCGATGTCAAACTATTAGTAACTATCATTGTCATTTTATTATTTTATTTATTTACTTATTTTTTTTAAAGTAACTAGTTGATAACCATTAAGTGTAACTGGAGGGTAGCATGCTCTCCTGTTTGTAAAAGTTCAGCTAATTCCGTGGTATGTTCATGGCCATACACGATTGATATGCCCTACATTTCTGTTAGTTGATTCTTGTGCGTTTGGATTGACCATTTGGGTCTATGTAAATCCGATTGAGCTTCACTTTGGAGGTCTTACGTCGGTGTTTGTTTTGTAGTGCTTTAAATTCCAAATGTTTTTTACCTTATGGTCAAGATTTTCAATTGTCTTCAGTTCTGTTAGATCATCGGAGTGGTGCACATTCTTAAGGATTGTTCTAAAAGTTATAGCGTCTTTTGAGTTGTATGTGTAAAACTTCTCTTCTAGTGCCTTGTAGGCACTGGTTTTAGGTTGTATTTTTATCTGGTCTGAGCTTCGTACTTTAATTTTATATTTGTTTCGAGGTTTGTCAGAGGGGACATATTTTCAAAATCTTGTATAAAAATTGGAGGTATTTTGGGTGTTTTATCAGACTGATAGTTATTTCCGTCTTTGTTGTACTCAGTATTTTCATTTTCTTTTATGTTCTTGTCTGCTTTTTCCAATTCTTCAAATCTGTTGGTTGTTTTGATTGGTGATTTTAACCAGTAGATAGTGATTAATTTTAGTTTGCTTAACTCTTCTTTTATCCAGGCTAATCTTAGATCTTTTTTGATATTTTCAACAGTAGTCCAATCATTCGTTTAGGTTGACATAGGTGGGAATTGGGTATCATATTGAGGTTGGTATAAAGAGGGTAATATTTGAAAGGTATTACCTTGCTTTAGTTGGTACTGCTCATTTAATAATATATTTGTGGTTATTCCGCCACTGATTGTTGAGTATAATAGTTTGACGTAGTTAGCTGAGTGTGTTTTATACTGCCTAAAGATGGTGGGTTTATCTGAGAGGGATGAAAAATAACTGCTAAAATAAACGATTTGTCCAGTTTATCATGGTACTGATTAGCAAATACACATTTATTTTTATTTTAAGGTACTTTTACAACGTTTTTTATGAAAATATATATACGTTATTTTTCAAGATAAAATTGGGAAACATTTTAAACGAGAATTTTCGTTGGACTTTGTAGTAATGATTATTTGGAGTAATCTGCCTTGGAATGTTTTAAATAAATGATAGTTATTTTTGTGCATATATAAACACTCACAAATATTTTCCAGATTGGAAAATGCCAAGTAAAAGTGAGCTAAGGACTTGTTATACTTGACTAAAGATTACAAAAAAATTGAGAAATTATTTACAAAGTGGCCCATTTTGAGCATCTATAGACCAGATGACAGCTTTCACAGGACGGAAAATTGCTCATGTACTTCTAAGAAAATTTATGAAAGAGGACCGAGTTCTTGGCACTTGATAAACATCAATTGTTTAAAAAATGGTTCAGGACAAGCCATAATATATATTTTTATTGATTCTTTAATGTCGTTTGTAAAACTTACCGGAAGAATTTTCCTTCGTTAAACGACCTTATTTCGTCAACGAAAAAAATATTTAGATAGAGTTAAACTCTTTCATGAGATGTTGCTGAATATATTTTTATCACCGGACCCAGTTGTCACTCGTTGGGTCTCATAGATTACTAGCCCATTGTATTATGCTGACCATTTTGATGGAGTCGAAATGGTTATAGATGCCCTTCTGGGGCGCATCTGGAGGGGGAAGTCCCCAAGTTTGTTTCCCCCTCTAGTCAGTTGCCATCATACTCTGGTCTAGAGAGCAGCGGGCGATCGCCGTCGAGAGCTTCTTTTCTAACGGTCGCTCACTTGTTGCTACGCAACGTGCCTTCCGCGCTCGCTTTGAAATTCCTCCTCACAGACATGTTCCTGGCCGTAATTCGATTCTATCGTGGGTCCACTCATTTCAGGAGTTTGGAAGTGTCGCTAAACCCAGAAATGGACATCAACGGGCCACCAGAACTCCGGAAAATGTCGAAAGAGTGAGGCAGTCAATTCTGCGTTCGCCCCGGCGTTCGGCTCTAAAACATGCATCTGCTCTGGGAATTTCTGAGACCATTGTTCGACGAATTCTCCATGAAGACCTTCGATTTCATCCTTATAAATTGAACGCTGTGCAAGAATTAACTGAAAGCAATTTTGTTGCCCATCAAAATGTATGTGAAGGGCTGCTTGACAACCTGACTCAAGACGCGGTCGTTTTTTTCAGCGACGAGGCTCTCTTTCACATTTATTTATGGGATTATTTAAAATCCCTGGTTTATGTCGATCGACCACGGGCCATAGCTCACCTCAAGAACAACATTCGCGACGCCATTGCCAACATACCGATTGATATGCTGCGAAGAGTGGAGACGAACTTCAGAAATCGACTTAATCAATGTATGCACAATGGGGGTCGCCATTTAACCGATGTCATTTTCAAGATTGTATGAAAAAAAACTTGGGATATTGTATTCTCAAATAAAAAAAGAATTAAAACAATAACTGAAGTACTTTTGTTTTTATTGACTTTTCAAATAAGTAAGTTTCTCTGGCGCACCCTGTATAAGGAATCTGTGAGGCCCACAGTTAATCTGTCGACAATATATGATTTTAAAAAATCTTGATAAGGTCATTTAGAAATATCAAGAGATATAAATGAAGAGCTAATATAGGATGAGCTCAAATTTTTAAGCAATATAATCTAGAATTATAATTAAATACCCTTATATGTTTTGACCTCATTCCTTTCCATTAAGCTAAAGATTTATGTGTCATTTCTTTTAGTTTGCCTTTTACGATAAGTTCGATGCCCTAGTTTACTATTTGTTGGATAAGCTCCAAATCTTTTTATTAAACAGCCACTTCCGCATTTTTAGCATTTTTATCGTGGATTTGGGTTGACATTCAAAATTTCAATAAGAAGAAGATTTGGTTTTGTTTAACATTTTCTGTCTCTTCTTATGAAATTCTCGTTTATGGTAAGAATGAAGGGTAATCCTAGATTTAATCGGTTAAAGCTGGTTCTAACCAATTCTAGTTAGTTAATTTAGATTAATTTTGGTTAATTGAGGTTAGGTTAGATTTTGAACGGTAAAACTAAAAAAGAATTGAATTTTAAAAAATTATATAAATGAAAGAGAAAAGACTATACCAGTTCGTTTTAATTGATGAAATATATTCGAAAAATATATTTTTTTCATGTACATTATTATTAATGCTGGAGCTGTGTTATTGAGAGTGCACAAGCCATATTTAGTTCAAAAACTAAATTAAGCAATCATCATGTAGAAATAAGCAAAGAAAAATTTTTTGTTTTCGTTTGAACACCAATTGATGAAAAATCTTACTGAACCTTTAGTCATTGTTTTAGAAAATGTTTCATATCACAATATGTTATTACATAAAATACCAAACAAAGCTTCTAATAAAGCTGAAATTCAAGAATGGTTAACAAAGAGAAATATTACCTTTTGTATTAACAAGTTTAAGTGTGAACTTCTGCAAATAGTTAAAGTTCAAGTAAAAATTATTGGTTTGTAATTCAAAATATATTAGTTAAATATATAATAATAATATAATTTGTTTTTAGAACGAAACCACTCAAAGTGTACATAATTGATAATTTAGATAAACAATATGGATACAAAGTGTTACGTCTTCTTCTCTACCATTGTAATTTTAACTTCAATGAGCGAGATATTTCCAAGAATTATAATAATCATATTAGCAGAGATGGCTATAATGAAAAAGCCTGTTTACATACGTGGTCTGAGGCTCTCCGAATTACTAATAGTCTTCTGGATAATAAAATGAAGCAGAAGCATCATAAAACTAAGGTATCCATAAATACCTATACATAATCCATCAAACCATATGCTATATGCTATATGATACTGTAAACATTACACCTACCTTGGAATGATTCGATGAATGAAGTAGGAAGTTTGCAAAGAATTTAAACACCAAAATGTTTCAGGATACGTTCATATCACAGTCAGAGATTCGATCACCAAAAAGAAAAATTCCAGAAAAGTCCTTTTGGACGAAAATAATGGAACACAAAGCAAACGAGCAGCTATAAATTTAGTAAACTTCAAATTGAACTCAATCAATGTTACTATATATTTAATTAGCTTTTTTATGGTTACACGATTACTACATATATTTTTAACAAAAATTTTGTAATTGTGATAATCTGTGGCAGAAAGCCTCATTAACCACTTGAGATACCAATGAAGATAATCTCCTCCTCCTCTTATTGAAAATAACTATCATAAAGTACTGTACTATATTTTTCGATTGTGGGTTATTTTATGTATAAATATTTATTATTTGTATTACTGGTCAAAAGTAATTTATATACGTAGATTTTCATGTAGGGTAAAAATTATAGAGCTATATTTATGTATGATATTAAAATTTGATTCACTTTCTATAGTTTTCAAAAAATAAAATTTAAATTGTGCAGTTATAAAATGCAACTTGCAAATGTCGGGAAAAATACAAATTAGAGACTATTGGTATAAAATTAAAAGCATATTTAAAATTTCATCAAAATTAATGTAAAATGCTATAAAGTGAAAAAACTATAATAGTTTTTAAGGATTAATTGACATGTAAACATAACCTTGCAATTTCAATTTTTCCCTAATTTTTCGACAATCCGGCAACACCGCGTTGAAGTGCTTGAGCAAAATCAATCGCCGTAATCGATGACGTGCCACTGATATTGTGTTGGATGAAGTATAGTTTGTATTTGTTATTATTAAGACTTATTTATTAGTAACGACACAAAAAACACTGAAAGTTCATACCAATCTTTTACTAACAATTGTGCTATTAAGAGCATTTCATTTTTTAAAGTTTAATTCTAAAAATATTAAAAAATATAGAAGAACAGGTACTTGAAAAACTATTAGGTAACTTTAGACAGATTTTACATGAAGAGAATTAACTTGTGTGAAATTCGGGACTGAAAATTTTAAGTGGATCTTATACATAATGTGGACATAAAAATATATTCTTATATTTAAATTAACACTGACAATTTAAGTTTATATATATATATATATATATATATGTATGTAAGATAATTGTACTTGGTTGTGGACACTGTCAATTAAAACACAACTGAGTTTCTCTGCAAACACAAAGTTTTTATCATTTTATTGTTTAACGCTATGTACATTTGAAATCTTACCTGCAAACACAAAGAAACGACATTTAATGGTATTAATTACAATGTCAGTTTCTGAACACAAATAAGCTCATTTTATAAATTTAATCTTTGACAATTTTGGCATTTTATTTATAAGCACGTGATTCTGATATACCTTAAAATATAAACCTAACCTAACTTAAGATCTCTCTCTAACCGCGTAGATTTCTCCCTACTATACAGACACTCGCCAGAGCGCGCCAATGTCCAAATCAAAGAAAAGGATTTTCTTTACATATATATATATATATATATATATGTATATATGTATATATATATATATATGAAAGAAAAAGCCAAATTAGTATTATAAGTGTGTAAAGATTCTTTAATGAAGATTAGAGTTAAAGAAATTTATATCTTTCTCAAGTCAAAAAGTCGAGCGCTTTCGGCAATACAATGCAATCATCAGGACAACTAAAAAATGTTTTGTTAACATAAATAAAAATTACAAATAGAGAATTGATGTACTTACAAAAATTATGTAAAACTTGACGGCAAGGTTAGTTATGAAATTCTTTTTTTTTAAAATCATTTCTAACAGTAAAATATAAATTAACTTAAAAGACAACAATGGACGTATAACTGTAACATTTTAAAAGGTTTTTAAGGCCCAGGCCTGAAAGTTGTCTTTATTAAAGACAACATGTACTTGAACAACATGGGATTAAATACCATTAAAAAATTTTTTTTAAATTAACCATTAACCATTAACAAAATTTGAACTAAAGTGAGGATAAGGTTTGTAAGAGGAAAAAGAGAGGGGGCCAAGATATTAGAAAGGAAGAAATGATATATGATACAGCCAAAGGTTGAAGAGTGGACGGGAAAGAAGAATATGTTGATAGGTGACTAAGATGACGGGAGTTGAAAAATTGGATGGAATGGAGTGACTACTTATCACACACTTACAAGCTTTTAAACAATGGAATGAATTTATTAATGTTTAAGTGAATTTGGGTATTTACGCAGGAGGAGGAAGGTTTATTTATTTCACGAAGGATTTCAAGATCTTCGAGAAGATCAAGTTTAAAGTTACAATTAAAGATATTGTGTAAAATTTGGACGTTTTCAGAGGGGTTGAAATTATGATTATTAAATTTTAGATGATGTCCAAAAGTGGACTTATCGGGGTATCTGATGTGTTCTTTGATGCGAATGTCGAGTTTTCGTGCAGTTTTTCCAATATAAGTTGAGTTACAATCAGCACACGATAGTTTATAAATACCACTTTTGTCAAGAATAGGAAGGGGGTCTTTAGTGTGACTAAATATAGATTTGATGGAAAGGTTATTTCTGAATGAGATCCTGATGTTGTCTGAATTTCGGAAAACTTTGGAAATGTCATGGGAAATTTTTCCTAAATAAGGTAATGAAAAATATTTTAAATCAGTTGGAGGTGTAGAAATCACATTGTAGGCTTGTTGAATGTTACGTTTTAATTTTAGTTTATGGAGAACTTTATCAATAATATTTGGTTGAAAACTGTTATTGATAGCTAACTGTTTTAGGACATTAACTTCTTTTGAAAAATTGTCAGGGGATAAAGGAACGTTAAGTAATCGGTGGACATAACAATAGATAGCGGACATTTTATGTTGGAAAGAGTGATTGGAATGGAAATTGATAAGATGAATCCAGCCTAAACATTAATTTTCTGTGGATATTGAGTGTGATGTTCTCTCATTCATTTTGGATTTTCCTTTGCCCAATATCTACAATTCTGTCTGTTGACTTCACCGTTTATTGTAAATGTGCATTCATCAGAAAAAATCACGTTTTCTGCGAAAAGGGGATCATTACTACACTTATCCCATCAAAGTTTCGCTAAATTCCATTCTACGATCCGGGTCGTCATCTGGTAGTTCTTGTACAAGGTGCACCTTAAAGGGATGCCACTTTTCATGTTTTAATACTTTATGAACAGAAGTAAAAGAACATCATGTTTTCGGCTAACTTATCGAATGCTGTTGTGTGGATTTTCTTCCATAGCCAACAAAACGTTTAATTTAGTATCCTCGGCCAGTGCTGGACGGCCTGATTTAGGTAGATCTTCTAAGGGACCAAACTCCCTAATTTTTTTTTTAATTTTGCTCAGTGTTGACTGAGTTATAGGTTGTTCTGGATATTTATTATTAAACCTAGCACATACCTCTTGTTGAGTTCGCATCTTATAGCCAAAACCAATTAACATAAGAACTTCAATCCTTTGTTTTATTGATTTTTAAAGTGTCAACGAGCAAATTTAGAAAACTAAACTGGTATTACACTTCACAAGTGTCACTGTCATTAGTGAGTATTAAAGAGTAGCCTACTGAGTTATTACCACAACTTTTTACATGTGACAAGTTTTTAGAATAATATTAACCAAAGGTATGCCGGTATTAATTTTAACATTATCGTGTCTTCAAAACTATTAATTACCGAACATAAGTATGATATATTTTTGGAATCGTCTTGAAATTTGCAATCTAAAAAAAATAAAATATACAGGGTACGCCATTTACAAAAATTGTAAATGTCGTTTCTCACAAATGATTTACCCTGTATATTTCATTGTTATTTAAAAATACATTAAATTAAAATCAAATACCGACTTGTCTCAGGATTTTTCCTCAAAATTGTTTGTTTAGCTTAAAATGAAATTATTCCATAATTTATGTACACACTGTATACATACACAAACTAATATATATGAAATCTAATAAAACTAAAAATAATCGTGTTATGAATAAGGGAAAAAATTAATAAAAGTGATTAAACTTAATTGTTTTTTCATATTTTTATTTCTGGATTGTCCAAGCAAGTATGAGTAACTTATAATTAAATTGTTAATCTCTTCAGAGGGATATGTTTCCATTATTTTAAGGCGAAACGAATGAGAGCACCTGCTGTTCCTGTAACATTATGATGATGTATAATTATTTTTCTCCACACAAGACGTTTTCTAAATTAAGGTCTAGAGAACAGGCTGATTACTCCATTACATTAATACCTTCCATTTCAATGAATTATGTGGTTCCTCTTGCCGTATGCGTTATGGTATATAAATCTCCAGTCTTATGAAAAGCTCCAACACTAGATCAACACACCTGTGTCCAATTGAAATTAATTGAATTTTTTTTATCTCAAGATTTTGCTGCTTGCTGTCGAGCTGCTTGCTTTCGACCACTTAAAACTAGAATTTGCCAATGATCGAATTTTAGACTGATTCTAATTCCATTCCTATAATTGGGTAATTTTCTTGTTCTCTACACCACCTCATTCGATCAATTTTATTTTATCGAGGTAGCTGAAAAATTCTTTGTTTTCTTCTACTAAACAAAATTTGCTCGCAATGTCTTTTTCATATGGTTTCTATTAAAAAACTCCTGTAGGTACAAAAAATTGCTTTTTAACTCTTTTGCTGCGGTAAATAAATGTATACTACTAGCGGCAGTAGTAATTTTAAAACTAAACTAGTTACTTGTTCAACCATTATTTTTTGTACATGTATTAAAACCGATGCTTATAATTTTTGTGTCCAACTTTTGCTCACGTGGCTCTACGTAGTTTTCAAAGAATTTCCTTTAAAAAAGCGAAAAACCGCCTTAACAGAAATATACAGATTCTTGATAGGAAATTTAAAGTTTATTTATTAAAAATGTAACATAAGACCATAAAATCCAAATGTAAAAAATATTAACTTTTTTAGTAAAAAATGTTGCTCTACATTCAATTGGTACTTGAGTATTTTATGAAGCATCTCTCTAAACAAAGGTGGGGCTTATCAGGATATCTGAGACAGTAATATACAGTATCTTTACGTACCTTCTTTTTATTGCAAATCCCACATTTTTTAAAAGGGTTTTACCATATTTATTATGTACTTTAGTTTTTTAAGGTGTCTGGTTTACGTCCAAAGGAGATTTGGCTTCTTGACATTTTTCTGGTAACAAGTTTTCAAGTACTGACAGTCGAAATTTATAGTATGATATATTCTTAATCTTTCCGTCACGTTTATTATAAAGATTATGAGCGTTTTACATTTAACAAACATATGTTTGCCAATTTTCTCAGATCAACGTGAGTGTCGCCAAATAATAAGAAGTCATTTAAACTCGAAGGTGTACTCCAGTCATATATTTAATATATTGGACGAATGGCAGTAATTTAACTTTTTCATCTCCTCGTCATTTTAAAATGCAGTAGATATATATGTGACCTCCGTCTTATCTCGCTATTTGCCCATTACTTCATTATTTATTATAAACATACATTTGGACTCGTCTTTTTTATCTTTGAACCTAGCATGTCTTTCGTAGTCTT
Source organism: Hermaeophaga mercurialis (assembly GCA_951812935.1). Lineage (NCBI taxonomy): Eukaryota > Metazoa > Arthropoda > Insecta > Coleoptera > Chrysomelidae > Hermaeophaga > Hermaeophaga mercurialis. Next base: position 585,468 of record OX638365.1, on the reverse strand, counting down.
TCCTATATATATATATATATATATATATATATATTATATAACCGATCTCCTGCAGCTCATATAGTTCTTCCGAGAATTATCCACCAAAAGTCCATTTCTTTTTGTAAACGGATTTATTTTCTGTAATCTCTAAATGAGTGTTACTTTCAACAGTATCATTACATCAACTTAATATCTCCGCCTGAAGAATCACTTATCTAAACTTAATTTGAACTTTGAAAATATTTATTTCAAGTTAAACCGCATATTATTATCACATTTATCTACTTACAGTCACCTACATTATCGGATTCGTTCTCAAACTTAATATTTAAACTATATAAATTTCTATAATTTTCTCAGCAGTTATTTGTTTTTTGGGGTTTTCACTTGAACAGCCTTACATTTTTTTACATTATAACAAAAACATATTAAACTTATAAACATACCGAACAAACCTTAAACGATATCTATCAAGTTTATCTTTGAAAATCAATAACTACCTAACCAAGCGAATTACTGAGAAAGTGACACCATTTTATGAAAAGTAGTTGCCTTTAATCAGACGCGGATAAAGTTTCCTACATCTTCAAAAATTACAACATCCTCTAAGAATTCATCGAGGGTATTAAAAAAAGTTCGAATATTTGAACAGGGTATAGTATGGACCAATATAAGTCAAAAAGTCTTAATATACAGGGGTCCGCAAACTGACGGTTTCGGAGATACAGAGTTGTTTATTTTTGAAGCATTTTTGCCTTTACCCATTATTTTTATTATATACAAACAAACGATAGAAATTTATAAACAAAATAAAAAAAGAAAGTTAGATGAGATGTTCAAAATACCCTTCCTCTCTCTAAAACTCCTATTCTTCCGGCAGAGATATCGAGCCTGTTTGGAAATGTCAGGAGGACATTTAGAACATCTTATCAATATTTCTTTCTTTTGATTTTGTCTAATAATAAGTTTTTATCGTTTGTTTGTAAATAATAAAAATAATGTGTAAACGCAAAATGCTTCAAAAATAAATAACCCTCTGTATCTCCGAAACCGTCAATTTGCGGACCCATGTTTATTAAGAATTTTTGCCTTTTTTTTGGTCGATTCTATGTATGCCTTGTTCAAATATTCGAACTTTTTTTAACACCCTGTATAGCAATAGAAGGGTAATAAATGTTTGGACCAACACTTTGAGAAATGCCTAATTGTATGTATAAGCAATTACAGTACACAATTCTAGATCACCTAAATTATTAATTAGTTTTGTATCCGCCATTTAAAAAAATACTGATCCATGTAAATTATAATGTTTTCAAGAAGTTAATATTAACTTTTTAGTGGTTTTTGGGTTTAGGTTAAGTTAAAATTACAATTTCGCTGGGGCACTTATTATGCCAAATTTAGTTTTCTTCATGCTGGTGATGGCGAAGGATGGTCGTTGTTACTCTTCCAACACACTGACAGCGGATCGTAAATGAGCCACGTCTTTGTTAGTAAATGAAAATTTATGAAAACATTAATGAGAATGGAAACACACTGCCCTGAATTGGACGATCTAAGGAAATTAAAAGTACAGTACCAAAGTTTCAAATAAAAAATTATAAGGAGGCAGAACTAATTCATTAGAGAAATGGCAATAAAATGTTACTGGTATAAATATATTTCATTTTTGCACAAAAAGTAACCTTAGCAACGAATTATAAGAAAGAGATCTATGTAGCCTTGATTTATTAGAACCGTCATTTTGATATTTAGTGTTCAGTATTTTTCCATTTTACAAAACTGCACATTTAGTATAATATAATAATTTTTTATTCAAAACTTATTTTATTTTCAAATCGTTAATGCAACTCTTAGCGGAGCCATTCTCACCTGAACTATGGTCTCTCCTTCTTTTATATCATGACACAATACAGAGCAATAACAATATCAAAGAATTCATACAACACAAAACGTTACTTATCATTTCTCATATGGCAATAATTAAATCAACATCCTACTCCTATAAAACTAAACACTACTGATAGATTTTAACATAAATAGTTTTGACATTTATATAAATTTTACATTATAATACATATTCCAAAATAATATATTATCTGTATTTTAAATTATAAAGAACTTTGAACATTTTTATTAAAAAATTGTTTATATTTAATTAACAATATAAATAAAATTGTTACCTAGGATTTATTATGTTATTTATTTTTATTTTTTGGCTAGATAGAAAATATCTCTATAACAGTTGCAGTAATATTTTTATACTTATTTTTTTATTTTAAAACTTGTAGAAAAAATAGTTAGTATATGTTACTTGGATTAGAAGGCTCATTATATGTTTCGCCCAGTATGGAATATTCTGAGCTCAACAAATAATGTAACATAATACATTATCCTAAATTTTACTTAAGACATCGGGAGAGTTCTATTTAATTTTCTTACATAGATAGTTGTTTTTTATACGGGGTGCAAGTTATAGTGGGAACATTGATTTACTTTGTATATCTTTTTTTAATAAAAAAAACTTACTTCTCAAATATATTTTTATTATTTTTACTTAAATCAATTTATTATCAAGTAGGTAAAATGTGAATTTCTTATTAACTCCGTTTAGAATTTAAACAATCATCTAGCTTTAAGCTATGAGCTACCCCTTACCGTGCTATTAAATAAGTTATTTATTATGAATTAAATACAATACTAATTATTACCTGTTTTTTATAAATAAATGTCATTACTAACTTTTAATTATATAACATGCATTATTAAATTTGAAATTTAGTTGTCATTGTTGAACTTATTAACTGTGTATTGTTGTACTATGCATGTAATTAAAATTACTAAGCTTTATAATCATTATAGATTTATACAGACGCTTATTCTATTATGGGTTTTTCTAGTATATTAGCTTTGATAAAGTGGCGTTTGATTGGAAATAATACAATTGTGTGGTAAATTCACCCATACAGAAAATTCAATACGACAAACCTCAATTTTTGCTTTTAACTGAATTGGACCACATAAGATTCCATTAAAAAGGTAATTGTTATATAAATGAAGAGTAACAAAAGTTACGTGTTGGTGCGTACACACTTAGTGATGAAGAAAAGCCAAATTTTGTATTTTATATACTTTCAGTCCAATCATTGTTAAAAACCGCATGGTCTTATTTTCAAAAAAAAATTTTTTAATTATATCTAATTTTCATGCTTTTTAAGCACCTGTTGTCTTTAATTAAGACAACCTTCAGGCCTGGGCCTTATATATTAAAAAAACCATTAAAATGTTACTGTTTTACACTTCATTGATGTCGTTTAAAGTTAATTAATATGTATTGTTACTATTAAAATGTTCTAAAAAGAACTTTAAAACTAACTTCTTGCCCTCAAGTTTTTGCATATCTTTTTGTCCTGATGATGGTATTGTATTGCCGAAAGCGCTCGACTTATTAGACTTAAGAAATTATACATTTTCTTCAACACTTATCTTCATATTAAAGAATTACACACTTTAAAATACAAAATTTGGCTTTTCTTCAATTGTTATATAGTTTGTTACGTATTGTGTTTTCTAATAATTAAAAATCTTCAAAATTTGTTACTCATTTTTATTCAGGAACTTTTTACCTCTACTCTTTTTCAAGTTATTTATTCAATAATCCCCTAATTTTTACATTGCTATGTTTTTTTCAATTAGGTCCAAGATATTTGATCAACTTGAAAATTATTTGATACATTTTATTGTTATTTCTGACTAATGTTAGTTATGTAATGACAAAATGTCAATTCTTTAATAAGCTTTTGTGTTGCGGAAGTTACTTGGCTCGAGGACAGGGACCCGGGATTCTTGCTCTAGCTACGAGAAAGTTAAGTTGTACTTTTAAACTTTCATTTTGCATTTTTTATATTTGTAGAAAATAAAATTGTTTTTAAAAAGTTATTTTAAATATAAATTAATTTAAATTGTTCCAATTTGATTTTTGATATAACGTTACAAATAGTTCTTATAATTTATATAAAATCTATTTTATCTAATTTATGGTACACATTAATAAAATTTAAATTCAGAAATCGAACTTAAAATTAAAAATGGTATATAACTGAATAAATATGATCATATCCTATGAAAATATCTAAATCTTGTTCAAATTGTTCTCAAGGATGTTTCGAAACATTTTGTTTTAACAAATGATATTTACATGATATGATATTTTATAAAAAAAAAATTTATAATGAAGCTTCTTCATTGAAAAACAAAAATTTCAAAAATAATAAATTTAACTGTCTAAATTTCATTGTAACCTAATTGAGCTAAATAAGAGTCTTCTGTCTTACTGTTACGATTGTGATTAATCTCATGCCATATTATCCATCCAAATTATTCAATCTATCAAAACAGGTTGGAAGGAGTATTTGAGTTTTAATCATTCAAAACATTGTTGATATGTAATTCTTTCTATTAGGTAGGAAAGTTCATTAATGTTCACTAAGTGGTTTTCACTTCGATAATTATTTTAACACTTTTAGATTATCACACAATTATTCATCATTTCTAGTTAGACTAAAGTCGAAGTAAAGCTTTTATTTTTGTCGACAAATAATTATACATTATTGATTATACAATAACTTTTTATAGAACAGGAGGTAAAACTTATTTACTGTCAACTACTTTTTGAGGTTAGTTAAAATTACAATTATGTTTAAAAAGTTTCGAAACACCCATGACTCTAGGTAAATTATACGATACTTTCTCTAAAAAGATTAAATTCTCTTGCCCAATTTTATATTTATCTTTTTGGATCCACAGCCATCGATATCCGAAAAAAAAAACATTTTCTTCAAAGACCATTGGAAGTTTTCAATAAATGTTTTTAACTTAAGACTAGATTACTATAAATTTTCGTTTAAAGTATTTTTGCTTGATAATTAGTTATTTCTTTGAAAGCATATTTTGGCATTTTTGATACAATTATTTTTAAATTTATTCATACTTTTCTATAAGAAAAAGATTGTCTTATTGCATTTTGTAAAACATCTTATTCTGACTCCATGGCACCATGTAAGAATCCTTAAAATTATATTGTAATTTTTCTAATTTGGAAAAACTTTTATACCTCGATTATACTTACTTATTACTTGTTGTTGTGATAAACTTTTTCTTTATCTCTTCATTATATATGTATAAAAAAAATTTATGTTTCCCCGTAAGAATTTTAAATTAGCTATGTTTACTATTGAAAATTATTCTGTTTTATTATTAACCAACAACATACAACTAATCTCAAATTTCTTTCTTATATCTTATAAATTTATATTACAATATACAGGATGGTCCAAATAAAAGGAACAAATTTATTATTTCGTAAATCGGCTATAATCCTGAAACACGTTGATTTTTATTTTTAAATGGGCGTCAGTCACCTTTTTATTTTACTTGCTGCAGCCACTAATCATTTCTGTTTGGGAACAACCGGTTTAATTCTGGGAGCAAGAAGTTCTACAGAAATTTTAAATATCGAGGATCTGTTAAGGTTTTTTCGAAAAAGTATGGTCCTGTAATCCTTTTATCTATTATTCCCATCCGAACATTCACATTCTTATTGAGTACGGTACTCCTGCATCCAGTGTGGATTTTCTGTAGCCCAATATCGGAAAGTCTGACGATTTGGAGAAATGTAGCTTCATCAGAAAAAAAAACCTTTTTAAAAACCTCGGGTCTCTGTTATTTTTCCCATTAGAATTTCACAAAATTCAACTCTTCTATGAAAATCTTCTTCCATAATTTCCTACACTAAATTTACTTTATAGGGATGCCACTTCTCTTTTTTTAGCGTTCTAAGAACTGTTTGATGGCCAACCTCATTGTCTAACACTACTTGCCGTAAACTGGTATGGGAATTATCTTCAAAAGCTAGCAGTACATCTAGTTTCTTATTTTCAGATATTTGTTTTCTACTACATTCAGGAAGCTCTTTTACATGCCCTGTTTCTCCAAAATTTTTCTCAATTTTGCTTAGTGTGGACTGTGCAATTGGTTCTCGCTTGGATTATTTATTATTGAATAACGTACATACTTCTTTCTGCGTACGTGTTGTATCTCCACAATCAATTAATATTATAACTTTAAGTCTTTCCGTTTCAGTCAGCTTCAGATTGATAAAAAAAGTCAAAAAGTTTTTGAATTCGTCTACTACAATATCATTAACCACTTGACAATAACAAATATGTTGAATGTCAATATAGAAATTTTGAGGGTAAGGTAACTAGTTTTTTTTAAAAGTAAAAAGTAGTTTAGACATATTTCTTTGTCAGTGACGGCGTTTACCAAATTTATTTTTGGGAATTAATAAATACATCATAACAATACTTAATAAATTAAGAAATCTGTTCGAGTTTATTAATACTACTTTTGACAATAATACTTAGACATAATTAATATGGGTGCATATATATATATATATTTAAAAGACCTTTCAATTAATGTATTGTCTATTTAAAAATTTTATGGATGACGTCATCGCGCTCACACAGATGGGGTCAAAAATAAAAGGTCATCTGACGAATCGCCCATTTAAAAACAAAAATCGACGGGTTTTAGGATTTTCCCCTAAAATAGCTGATTTACGAAATAATGAATGTATCTCTTTCATTTGGACCATACTGTAAAATGCAACACACGGGCCTTTTAGATCCATATCTTGGTAATAATTTTTCTTCCTTAGTGTAGTCGTTTTAATAAATTTGATTTGTCTTCATTACATTTCAGCTTCACTGCTTCTTCTTTACAGGTACTTTTTAGTTCCTTTTTTGATGTTGATCACATTTCTGCGTATACCAGCAGCTGTATCGTTCTAGTTTTCAATTTTTTCTAAAAAACCAGAAAACATTTATTGTATTTTTGAAATATTTATTATCATTAACACTGTAATTATTGATATATTTTTGGAAATTTTCTCTTTAAGTCATTTGCAATGCACCAATTATCCATAAATTTAACCTAGCACAAACATTTTATTTTGATAGGTACAAAAAGTTCTCCATACGGCTCAAATGTAGTAACATAGAATGATCAAAGGGAACTCAGAATCGTACCACAAATATTCATAAATCCAGACAACTAGTTTCAACTTTTTAAAAAGACATCTTCAGGTCTGAAAATATTTAAAACTAAATTACAAAATTGTACAATGAGAATATATGATGTTAAACACATACTGTCAAACTTACCTAATTTAAAGAAACAGGAATGGAAATACATATATTAATGAAAAGACACATGTCTCAATGAACAGTTACTAACCCATGAACTTTATATCTTCCTGACTTTGAATCTCACCTAATTTTAAGCTATGCCCCTTTGTTTATTTACATTGTTATTAGTAGTAAAAGTCTTGGTTGTATTGTCTTCTTTCCTTCTTCTTGTATATGACAGATGTCGGATTAGACATTTTATTTTTCTTTGACGTTTGTCTAGCCGGTGTGTGATTTCTAAAATTAATTTTTCGTTCTGCTTTCTTAATTTCGCCAGTTTGGTCTTTCTTTTTACGTCTTCGGATGTTATTTTCTAATTTCTCGCTATTAATGGGTACACTTCTGTGGCTCTTGGTATAGAGTCTATTATTTAGTCCACCCTCCTGGTGGTACGTCTCCTAATGGTGGTACGTCTTCTCATGGTGGTACGTCTCCTCATGCGCTCCTGTAAGATTTTTCTTACATGACTTCTGCTTAAACCTCTTGGACAATGTATAGCAGGAGGTGTTTATTTTGTCTTTCCTGACATCATGTTTGATGTCCTTTTGCTCCTTTTCGTTTAATTTGAATAGTCATTGGTTTTACCTCTTCTTGCCTCCTCATTTTTTATGGGTTGTTCAGGTGAGCGGAGCAGAAGGGTTTCGGACATTATCGACGCTCTTCCTCAACTTTCTTTACTTATTTACCCAATTTTCGTGGCGGCATTTTATTGTCCCCCCAACGTTCTCTAGTGGTCACTTAAAATTACCTAACATTTTACAATACTGTTTATTACCATAAAGGGTCCCTTTTGTCTAATCACACACAGTTAGTCTGATCTTTTGATGTTCAGTTTAATTTCAAGATTAAATAGTTTGACGTTTTTAAGTTTATTCTTTAACAGTTTTTTAACTTTTTAACTTTTGACATTATTTTGTTCATAATTTTTTATTTCATTACCACATGTAACTTTTCATTAATTCCATTCCTGTTTCTTTAAATTAGGTTAGTTTGGCAGCATGTATTTAGTACCGTATATTCTCATTGTAAAATGTTACTTAGCTTTAAATATTTTCGGACCTGAAGATGACTTTTTAAAAAGTCGAAACTAGTTTTCTGTGTATAATAATAAATATTTGTAGTATGTCTTTGAGTTTCCTTTGATCAGTTTATTTTGTACTACACGTTTTCTTCATTTAATTGTATGTGTGACAAAAAAATTAAATATACTTTCTATTAGAACCAGTTGCAGTGTTCTAATCTCGGTTCTAGTCAATGTGCATATCACAAAAGCAATGTTGCCAAAATTGTTTTGGTGGAGAAAGTATTCGTTTCTCTCTTTATTTCTGCAATGTGTATTTGAAGGTTAGATATTTATTTAAACAGCTAAGAAATTACTGCGTTTAATTTGAAAGCACAAACGAGTTGCTGTTATTCCGACCAGCAGCTATGATATTATATTTTAAAATATAATTGGTACAACGATGAAATAGTTAGATTTGTGTATTTGGTATAGTAAAAAGCCAGTGTATTTTGAAACAGTTCTTTCTACATTCTAATTAATTTTAATAAGTTGTAAAAAAAAAATAGTTCATTTAAAATATGGAATTTCACAAGAAATATATTTTAAAATTTACAAGTTTCTATTTTATCAATCATCATCTTCAGAATCAGAAATGTCAACATCAGTCTGAATTGTTACAGGTTCTATATTCTATATTATGTTACACAATTGCTATTTGTGTATTGAGAGCAGAAAGTAGAAATTTGTCACTTTGAGACAGAAAGTCGAAAGCGCTAGAATGGCACACACATTTTTTTACGATAACATTATTTTAAGAAAGAAAGAAATCAAGTTATCTATATAAGCCAATTAAGAATATACCAGTAGTCTTTTTCTTAGATAATCCACATTATCAGGTTTGTTGTGTATACAAAGTTTTTGAGATATTCCCATAAAAAATAGTCTAATGGCGATAAATCGGGAGACCTTACCGGCCACTCAATTATGCCCCTTCTTCCTATTCATCTATTTTGAAAAACGTCATTAAAATAATAACTCTAAAGTGTGGTGATGCACCAATTTGTTAAAACCACATGTGAAAATCATTACCAAAAACAATCCTTATTAAAGAAACTATTTAATATCGCAACAAATCTATATACTTTAGTCGATCTAAATGCTCTCTATAAAAATATATACTTATATTGTGAAAACAAAAAATTAAGTTTACTAGATACCAATAACTTTCCTGTAGATATGTTTTATTTTGTCATAAATAAGGCAAATTTATATTGGTAGGACTTTTAGAAATTTCAAAACTGTGAACACCAAGTCTACATCATTTTCTCACTTCGAATCTAATAGACTCTGGACATGATTTCGATCATAAAATATGTTTACACATAGTACTAATACTAAATTCCTCTTGAACAATTTAGAAAATTTAGAAATTTGCAGTCTCTCTAAAAACAATAAAGACAACTGCGTAAACGCACAAGTACAATTTGAAGCAACACCTATGTTCTTTAGTTTAATTTAGTTTTACATTTAAAAATATTATTTAGTACCTGTTTATATAATCACTTAATAGTTTGTTACAATGTTCACCAATATATGCTTTTAAATTTTTCCCTATTTTAGAATGGTAAAATTTTATTTCGAATTAAAATATTGTTTTTCTTGTTCAAGTTTTGCTATTAAAACAAAAATACATTTCCAAGGTTGTGTTATACTAATTCTTCTGTTTCTCCTTAAAATTGACCTATTTTTTATTATGATAATTGATTGTATGCTAAATAAAAATAAATAATATAATATAATATATTATAATAAATAAATATCTTGAATATAAATTTTAATTGAATTAGTAATTTATATTACCCTATATAGTCTTCGTTTATACATTAATCTGCTTATCTTTAAATTATAAGAAATGTAGTTTTGTCTTTTGCTTATTTGCTTCTACGAGTATGTTACTTCTACTTTTACAATTACCTAAGTATATTATAAGTAGGTAAACACAGGGGGTTTCAGAACCAAAACCGGTTTTCCAAGGGGTTAACCACCCTTCCAAGGCGAAGGCTAAGGCTACGGCTACGGCCAAGGCCAAGGTCAGGGTCATGATGTGCTAAATACATTCTAAATACAAGGTCCTTCCAAGATAAAAAGATTAAAATCCGACAGTGCGGTTCAGTTCACAATGCTTTGTATGTACGAACAGAGATTAGATAGATTTTTAAAAAAAGTATTTAAACTAAAACAAGACATAATGAAATACGAGCAAATGCAAAATCTTATAAAGTGTTTTGAAAAATTGAAAATAAGTGAAGTAGAGGGGGATTCATTATAAATATAGTTGACCAAAACATCATATAGTATTGTACTCGACAACTTCAAAATGGATCTACAAAAAGTTAACGAACAGCTAATGTTAGATGTAGAGCATAAAGAAATTATAAAATTAAACCAGCTACAACCCAATATTCCAACAAATTAAAATCAATAAAAATGGTAACCACAAAATTTGGAGAAGCAGTGTTGGTGGAACTTGCCCAGCACAGAATATATTTACCGGGGAGATCAACTGTATTTTTGAAACCGCACCTAAGTGAATTTGGGAATGGTGATTATTCCATAATCTATGCTGGAGAGAAAAGTTTGTCAATGGGGAAATCAACATCTCTATTTAAATTTGAAAAATGTTCATTTATTGAAAAATAAAAAATATAAATTAATATGTATTTTACTATAAAAACATCCGAACAAAATCTAGACAGTTAGTCTACAATGAGTTTTAGCGAGGTATTTCCAAATTCAGTTCCAGACAGTCCACCTGAGGTAGATCGCTGGATTGGTACATGTTATATTTGTAAAGAGAAGCCAATACAAGTATTATTCCTTCCTTGTAGTCATAGGATTTGTTGTGTAGAATGTGGAACAAGAGTAAAGTATTGTACTTTTTGTCATGTCAAACTAGTAGCAATTGTTCGAGATGAGCAAAGAAGGTGTACCAGCCAAGTATTATCATGCGGACATAATGTGTGTAAAGGATATGTAAGATTTTGTTCGATATGTGGTTTAGAAAATAAATAAATTTTACTTAAACAGATTTTTTTTTTACACCTCTAAAGTTGTACAAATTTGGTGAAAACGTTGGGCAGTACAAAATTTTGAAAATTTAAAATTTGAAGATTTTGAAGATGGGATTCCGATTATATTATATAGTGATAGTGAACGTCCGATTACACCAGATCGAGACATAACAACACTGATGGAAATATATAATAAACATCCTAAGGATCCCAGACAAGTACCACTACACATTTGGAGACCAATAGAATTGAAGGTTATTTCATCTTATCCCCACCATCCATAAAATGTATATAACCAAGTCTAAAGGTGATCAGTTCATCAAAATGTGGCGAGCCTACACAACCCAAGTTAAGGTAGTAGATTTAAAATCTGCAATTACCTACTTTGCAAAAATTTATGGAGAAGACAACTTTGAATGGGAACATGAAGCAATCTATGGTAGAAATAGATGGTACTCTGTAGAAGAATGTAGGGAAAAAGCTATACAATATGAAAAAGCCGCTTCAGCCTGTAATGACTATCTTGATGGTGAGCTTCATCTTTGCTGTTTACTAAATATTTTGGACAGTCTAAATTTAAATACAAGACTAGAAATTTCCAAATACCTACCAATTTATTTGAGGGATTCTAACTATATAGAAGAAAATGATGATGATACAGACGAAGAAATGAAACCGTTGGATACTTTATCATATGAAGAAGCTGAAAAATTGGTAACACAGTCAAGTCCATTGTAAATATTTAAAAAAATAAAACACATATTAATAAATAGTTTTTTTATTTCATTAAAAAATTGTTGTATAAAAAATATACGTTTGCTAAAGCGCAAATACATTTGTCCTTTGTGTGGTAAAGACATGCAGGTTCCTTTAGTTGAAGTTTGGGTAGCTCGTCAAAAGAAAACACAGGAGTCTTGGAAAACGTTTTTAAATAATTTGTTTTTTATAATCCTTTAACATAAATAAAGTCTGCATCTTTGGTAGCATCTTGGTAAATTTTGGAAAACTGATGGAGTGGTGTAAAGCCGGAATCCCATTCAATACAATGATGGTTATGAATTAACCAAGATGCCTGCTTATACAAATCAGGAGACAGCATTCTAAAAGGAAATGGCGGTTTAAACACATAATGGCAAATTTGAGAACCATTATAAGCAGCAAACTCCTTTACGATAAATTTATTATTTTCAATTTTAAAACATTGTACATCTACCACTAGCTGCATATTGCTAATAATCACTGAATTAACAAAACGTTACAACCAGACATTTATATTAAATAAGGAGCATGCGTGTTAAACCTGTCGTACAATTTTTGTTAGAGGATTGTACATAAATTCCTTTTCATGTAAAATAAGACAATAAGCAGAAACATTTTTACCCACATTTTTACTGGTTTCAAATTCTATTCTTAGTACAACCGACCCCCCTTGAATAATTTCTCTTTGACGTGAACAATCGATATGAAATATTGGAGCATTATTTTTAAATTCTTCCGGTGAAAAAATTGGTTGATTTGTTGGTAAATGATAGTAGGATTCTTGAAAATTAGCAAACATTTCATAAGCAGTAGCAAAACGATTAGAGTCAAAATCTAAATTTAAATCATGATACGGATATCGTTCCGAGTTGAGAAAGATACGAATATTTGTTAGATTACAGTGATTAAAGTGACTCATATTTTTTAACAATTTTCCTTTACAATCATCCTGAAAGGCGACTATAATATGTCTAGGACTTTCTAATTTTGTGGAAGTTTTAACATTCCAAGTATGACGTGTGGAATCGTTTAATGTGGGATATTCTATTAGTTCTCAACTTCTAAATTTAATTGGCAAGTCTATATTACTCTGAATTATTTTATTTAATCGAAGTTGTTGACTTATACTAGGACTTATATGAGGAATATTCCAATATATCTTGTTAATTTCAATTTTTGGTTTTTCTGTCTCATCTGTTGCAATAACACAATCCACATAATCTTTTTCGCGAATGAGAATTAATTCCTGCTTCATATTTAAAACAATTTTACGAAAATCTTCAAAAAAGCCAGAAAAAAGTTTTAATGGTATGTAAACATTAAAATTACCGTGATTATCAATTAAAAGTTTATTCGTTGATGCAATTGTCTTTCCCGCAGAATCTTTTAAATCCTCTTTAGGGAACCAGGCCGCATTTTTAAGTAATTTACTCTCATTTTCATTGATTGAGAGATAGTTTTTCAGGGTAGACGCTAAGCCACCACCTCTAACCGAATCAATTATTACGCCATTCATTTCATATCTTATTTCCCTAAAGAGATGTGCTATACCATTGTTTATAAAATGAAATTTTGTTGGTGTCTTATTTTGTTCTGTTAAAAATTTTCCCTCTAAATAAAGGTAACTATTACATGGGAGAGTATAAGCATCAATATCTTGAACGGCAATTCTAATTTCATCATTATAGTTAACAGCGGTTAGGGTATGGGGTTGATAGGTGTGAAATTGATAATCCTCAATGGTCGTATCAGTAAACGGTTGTCCGGTTACGTTTAGGAGATCCATTACAAACTTTAAATCCAAGAGATTGTAAAAATTTACGGTTTTGCGATGTTAACGGCTTAGTGGTTCTCAAAACACTGTTTTTCTTATTGCTATATGGTCTTTTATAATGGAGGTGACAACGTGGAAACAACCAAACCATTATTCAATTTTTCTAAGATGTAAGCGAATAGTAATTGTCTCGTTATTGAAATTTATAAGTTCACCCGTTTGCTGAAACACCTTAACTGTTATGTTGTTTATTGTCTTGACGCTTACAGGATAATACAAAATAGTTTGTGGTTGTTCCACTATTTTATAGCCATTGGGAACCTGAGGGAAAAATTCGTGAATAATGTGAACCGGACGTCCATTAAGGAAAGAGCCGATCGCAATGTTACAATCAACGCAAATAGTGTTTACACTCAAAATATTTACTTTGTCGGAGGTATGAGCAACATTTGGAGAGAGTCTAGTGGAAAAACCTAAAAGTTTTCCAATTGAATTTGGTACATTGAAATTAATGGGTGCAGTACTTTTGAGAGTGACTGTATTAGTTTTTGAATCTGCTGTTATATGAATTGTTATGCCAGTAAGAAAAATATCTTTTTCAATAATTTTTATCAAATCATTAATCTCATATGCACCGGTTGGTATAGCAATGGTAAATTCATCTTTGTCACCCCACACCAAGACGTTATTATGTACATGAACATTTGGAATGCTATTGAAAGTGTCAAAATTAACCAAACCAATTTCATAATCAACATTTTCATTGAGATAAATGGGTGGATTAAAGTCAGCACTCAAAATGGATGAGTTACCATTTAGAGTGAACGTATACGACATGATGGTTAACAATCTAATGAATTTCATAAATGATTAAACTGATTAAATAGAAATCTTAAACTGTGCTGTCCACATTGATATGAATTGAATGATTGCAAAACATTATAATTATATCTTATTCTTACGTTCCCACTACTTTTGAAATATTTGGTAACCTCGAGTGGTGGGGGTATGTTGCCATAACTATCAAAATACTTAATATCATCATTATTTTTAAAGTATGCGGTCCAATGAGTACCAGGACCACTATTTACATCAAGATTAATTATACCAGTTTCAAATTTCTTAATCTTTTGCGGTAACGAATCTCGCATAAAAACCCCTCGAAAATATGGAATGTGTCTCGCAAATTTTTTCAACTCAACATTGGTTAACGCATGTTGAGGTAATTTTATTTTCTTCTTTTTATCCCATATCCCTTGTATGGTCGTAGGTAAAACCCCCGACCTCGTTTCATTCCAGCACCTTGTTTAGTTTCCATTGCTAAATTATGACGTTTCTGTTCCTCCAGCTGTTGACGATTAGCTTTAGCATCATTCACAGCTTTAGCGATTCCAGCTGCACCACCCCCAACAGCTCCTAAAGCACCTAGCAAGGGTAACAGAAAAGGTAAAAAACCACCCTTTTTCGGTGATCGAATGACACGTTTCCCCTTTCCCCGTTTTTTCTTCAAACCCATTCCCATCTTTCGTTTACCCTTCATAGCAGTAGTTACAAACCAAGCGGCTGTTTTTTCACCAAAATTTGCGTCCTTTGACTTTACTCGCTCCCAAGCTTTATTTTCCAAAACTTTATCAGCTACGTGTCTTTGTTTTAAATCACTACTTTGAGAGTATGCAATATCGTGTTCTCTACACGCTTGGTCTAGGGGATTAATACCTTGATCCCCTCTTTCTAATCGATTCCTGAGCCTGGTACCCGGGCCACAAAAAGAATAACCCGGAATGTGAATTTCCCCTGGGAGATTATTGATTAAAGTATTTAGTAATCCACGACCTTTCACCTTTCGCATCATTCTAAACCTTTATATAGGCGTGTGCACCTTATATAGGCACTAGTAGCCATGGAGATTCAAAAACAAAGAGTCACTTTACCAGTTAAAAATTATGACATTGAAGAAGCTAAGAAAATAGGTAAACATGGTATAGTTTTTGGAGGTGACTCGAAACGAGGTTTAATCATAGGTCCCAGTGGATCTGGTAAAACCAACGTTATGTTGTCACTTCTAGAACATCCGAACGGTTTAAGATTTGAAAATGTATATGTATGCTCCAAAAGTTTACATCAATCAAAATATTCATACTTGCGAAATTTGCTTCAACCTATTAAAGAGATTGGTTATAAGGAGTATGACAAAATTGAGGAAGTGATTGTACCTGAGTTAATCAAAAAGAATTCTATTATAATATTTGATGACATTGCTACATGTGATCAAAGTATTATACAAAATTATTTTTGTTGTGGGCGACATAAATCTACAGACTGTTTTTATCTTTGTCAGACATACGCAGCTATTCCCAAACATTTAATTCGAGATAATTCAAACCTTTTAATTATATTTCAACAAGACATGACCAACCTCAAACATGTGTATGATGATCATGTTAATATTGACATGTCATTTCAAAATTTTAAGGATTTGTGTGCATATTGTTGGAAAGACAAATTCGGTTTTATGACAATAGATAAAGATTGTAATTTAGGGTTAGGTCGATACCGACAAGGATTTGATTCATATATAAAGCCAAACAGTAAGATTTTGATTGGTAAAGATGGATGAACAGTTGGGAAGAGAACTACTCGAAACACGAAAGGATATTAAACGTAAATATAAAAGTTTAAAAAATGAACAAACTGCAACGGAAAATCGTTTCAAACAACAATGGAAGCCACTCGTTGAACCTATTCAACAACTTATTACCACCACTAAACCGGAAATTAAACAGGAGTCACCGAAAACATCACCAAAAAAGTATTACTCTATCGTACCAGACCTAACCTTCAATCAAACAATGCAAGATGACTTTGGTGCGAGTTATATAGATGATGACATAGTTACAGATACTTCACAAGCGAGAGATGAGAGATGAGACCCTAGAGTTTTTAGAAAAGTATGATCCTTTGCCCAGAGGATATATTGAAAATAAAATTATGGATACTGAGAATCAGTTTGATAGCACGTTTGGAGTTTATTTTAACCCTGAAAATCAACAATGGGCTATTGGTGATTCTCCTTTAACATTTGACGGAAAAGATGTAGTGATTCAAAATCTCAAGTATAAAGGCACTCCTGGTCTTTATGAATTTTTATTCAAAAAATATCCTGCTGGATACAAAACTCAAGACCTTGACTCATATATTGAAATTGTTAGAAGAACAAATGCACAATATTTAGGTTATAATCCAAAAAAAGGATTATCCACTTCAAATGCTTCTAAATTTATTGATCTAATTAAACCTCGTGTTACCAATTTGCATTCTCTAGCCTTGGAGAAATTTGAGAAAAAAAGAAGAGCAATCGAGCAGGAAGGTATGTCAGGACAATTTCGCCCGAGACTCAGCTCCGATTCCAATGTAAGAAAAAGTCTGCTTCCTCTAACCCGAAGTAAAACTAAACAAACTCTTGGAAGTGGATTAAATTCTAAAGTTTTAATAGATTTAACTGATAAAGTAGATTATAAATATTTTGATGATTTTAATGAATTGGTTGATAGACTTCGATTACTTGTAGCATCACAAAAAGCTGGTAATACTGGGGTCAACAATGAAATTGTTTCCATTATAGAAGAACTACGTGAAGGTGGAATAATCTTATAAGCATCAGTTTTCCAAAATACTTTTTAGTATTCAAGATGCCTCTTAACAAGTTCAACCAACACTTTCTTACTTCCTACACATGTCCGGAAGAGGAGATAGTGTCCTCCCCAAATCCAACACCCTTCTACATTTGTAAACCTTCCGAATTTCACAGTAAATGTATATTAACTATTCGAGGTATTAAAGATTTTAATGTAAGTAAAACAGTCTACCTATTAGAAGATGGTACATTTTCGTATACCTTTCCTATAAGTGGAAAAGTGGAAAGCATACGCTGTTTTCCGGAAAATCTTTATATTTCATATAAAACAAAATATGATAAAATTAATCAACTACTAGAAAATAATATTATTAACAAGGGTGATGTTATTGAATTTCATATGCATTCACAAAGTCTTATAAAAGATAAAATTTTTATTCAATTTGTAATTCAATGTCAGCTCGAAAAAAGTGATTATATATAATGCAACTTTTTTATTTTGTATTTCATTTTTAATAATGCCTTTGAATCGTTTTAATCAACACTTTCTTCTTTCAAGCTGCGCTGAAGATGAAGAAAAAGTTGGTTCTATTCAAACAAATACTTCATTTAATGCTCCATTTTATATTTGTGACAATTTCGACTATCACGTTAAATGTCTGATTCGTTTAAGAGGAGAAAAAACAAATTTGAGTAAGGATTATTATGTTCTTGATAATGGAAATTCAGGATTCAAGTTTCCATTGTCAGCAAAAATTGAAGGTATTTCTCATTATCAGGCAGATTGTGAAGTAATATTGAAACAGAAAACTTACAAACTTCATGAACTATCAGGTGTAAATATTGTTAAAGGGGATGTAATTGTATTTAAGCTGGGATCAAAACAGAAAATTTGTATTGAATTATTACTTCAGTGTCCGTTAGTCAAAAATGTCTAAATTACAAGTCGTTAATGGACTTCATAAACCAGCTCGAATTAATTTTAAACGACGTCATGTTTTAGTTAAAGGCTTGCATGATTTAATTCAAGCTGATCTGGCTATCATGTCATCGTATGCTAAAGAGAACAAGGGATACAATTATATTTTGGTTGTAATCAATGCATTCAGTAAATTCGTTTGGACTGCACCTATCAAAAGAAAAACTGGTAAAGATATTGTTAATGCCATGAAAGTCATTCTAACACAAATGATTCCTCCCAAAAATCTTCAGACAGATAATGGGACAGAGTTTTACAATAAAGATTTTCAAGATCTTATGCAAAAATATAAAATAAATCATTATAGTTCCTATTCGAATCTCAAGGCTAGCATTGCGGAACGGGTAATTAGAACTCTTAAGTTGGCTTTATGGAAACATTTTAGTTTACGGGGATCGTACAAGTGGATAGATGCTCTACCAACTATTGTTGCTAAATATAATAATACTAGACACTCGACTACTGGAGCCATACCCAGCAAAGTTAACAATAGAAATGCAAAGAAAAAAATTCAGCTGACCAATCCTAGAACCTACATTTTGGAGGATGAAAAAAATGAAGAGATTCAAGGTGGATTCTATGCGAAAGAGTTGCAAAAGGTGAAATATCCCGATGTTTTCTTAATTGAAAAAATCTTGAAACGAAAAGGAGATCAAATTTTAGTAAAGTGGTTGGGAATGAATGTACAATCTTGGATAAATAAAAATTCAATAGTATAATATGTACTTTTTTAATAAAATATTTTGCATACAATGTGTTTTATTTATACAATGATCTCAATAAACAAGGGTTTATAATTTTTGCGATTTCTTCTATGTGACGTTGAAATCTTACACGGTCACGAGCAGCTTCCTCCCAACATCCTCCTTTTCTGGCTTCCTTGTAAGCAAAACACCATTTGTATAGGGTATGAAGTTTGTTCATCGATTCGTTAAAGATAACCTTCTTCATAGTAGTTCTGGATATTGATATAGAACTTCCAACGCTAAACCATAAGTAGTTGGATTGATGTCTTTTATAGGTTCGAGAACTTTGAGCGCTGTCTGCACCATATTGGAGCTGCCTGCGACACTCATTCGTAAAATTGTTAGACAATATGCAAATTTTTGTTCTCGATATAGATCAATGAAATGTTGTATTAACGGTAGCTCATGTAACGTTAAGCCCATTATGTTGATAATGGTCGCCCACTCCTCTTCGTTGTATATTGCTTTATGTCCTTTGTTGTCGCATATTTTAATACACGGCGCAAAATTCAAATCACGTGATAGACTCACTGCTACATACTTTAGGTTTGATTTTGTATAAAATCGCTTTTCACCCAAAAAAGTGCCTTGTATCATATTTTAGAAAACTAAAAATGTCAGGTTAAACTGTAATGACCCCAGGGTAATGTATCATAGGAATTTTGTATTAAATATCTTTTGTCGTCTGACGAATTTAGACCAATTTTGGTTTGTTTTATGCTGTAGACGTTGTGAGCATAAGAACGAATTGTAGATTGAGAGATAATTTTGTTCGTATTTTTATTTAAACAATCAACATAGTCGTCAAATGTAATTTTAGTTTGTAGAACTCTATTTTTCACACCTTTTGACTTTTTAACTAATTTTTGATTTCCAATTTTATAGCTATACATTTTTGATCTTAGACCTACAAAATGTGTAATAATGTTACCGTTCGCTTCATCTTTCATTAAACCCGGCACTTTTTTATTACAAAGTGGTATATTATATGGATTTGTAGGTGAGTAATCACTTGTATCAAAATTGTTAATGTTCTGTTTAATAATTTCATCGTATATATCATGACTATTAATTTGATAAATAAAAGAATCGGTGTCGGTATATAAAATTTTGCATCTGTTATTTATTTTAGGCAACATATAATCATAATGAAAATGGTACATACATGTTTTTGATATATCCAACACAGCCATTCCTATATACAATGGTTTGTTAAAATAAAGTTCCGCTTTCCGTAATTCAATAGCCATTAAATCATCATCAAAGATTGTTCGACTTTGAAATCTAGGACTAGCTATTAAATTTTTAGCTCCATATCTCCCCTCCCAACGAGAGACTAATTTTACATTACGATGTTTTCTAACATTTTCCATACATTTACCGTATATTGAATTTACTTTAAGTTTAAAATGATCTTTCTCAAAATTATTTTTAGCTTGAGCTCGAAAATGTGTATTAAGATCTATATAGGGCTTTAACCAAGCAGATTGCTCAAACTGGAGGACTCTATGGATTTTTTTAATTTTTAAACCGTGTGCTACTGCTTGTTTAAGAGCCCTATAATGAATGATATATTTTGATTTATTATACAATGTTGTTAATAGTTTAGGCAACTTTGATCCTGGAGGAACTAAATGTTGGGCGCAAAATGGATAATCTTTATGTAAATCATGTAGTTCAATAGGATATTCAAGGTCCACTTCCAAAATGTAACCTTGGAGAGAATCATCTGGTATTCCAGTAATGTCAATATTTGAATCGACCCATATAAATTTCCCTTTGGGTAGGGGTTGTGACATTGCCCACCCATATAAATTGTTCACATCTACGTAAAATAAATAGTTGTCTGGTTTTGAAGAATCATAATTAAGCATATATTTATTATTTGCTTCTGAATACCTACATGAACATTGGCTGATACCGCCACGTATTCCGGATTCAACAAATAATATCATGTCAACGTCATTTAAAAGTTCCAATTCACATTTGGTATATTTTAACATACTATCCCAGGAGTAAGAAGGTATTGTTACGTACCAAACTATGTCTAACCCGCTAGTATTATATCCTATATTACGAAAATTTTCAAACACATCTGCAAGTAATAAAATATCCGTTTTCAAATACAAATCTGAATATTGTCCTAAATTTTGTATGGCAAACTTTTCCCAAATAGTTTGAGCGTGTTGGTATCGATCTTCAGTAATGTATTCATCATTTAATTTATTATAAAAATGAGAGGGGTCGGGTAATTTAGTTTCTTTTAGTCTCTCAAAACTATCAATATAATCATAACAAAATACACCTTTTCGAGTTAGCAAATCAAATTGTTCATCCGTGCAGAATCTAAATTGTTCCCTTAAATTGGTTAAATTTACTTTATCTAAAGTTGATGCCAATGTATCTAAAGAGGTGGCCATGAACCTAATTGAATCAATGAATCGAAATTTAATGTCATTACTGAAGTGTTGAGTAAAAGATATATATTTTTCCTTATTGATTGGAATGAGAGTAATTTTACCTAATTTAGCGAGATCTCGAATTATGAAATGACTGTCGTATCCACTTAAATTATGAAAAATAACGGGTACGACAAATTGTTTACGAAATTTTAAGTTGCATGATTCATGAGCAAATCCCCTAAAGTCCCCTGTAAAATGATTATGATCACGAACTATTATATCCTCATTTCTAAACACCTCCTCACAAATATGACATGAATGTGCATTGACTTTTGAAAGTCTTTCTTTCATGGGAACAATATGTTTAAATTTTGATTCAATCACTTCCGAACAATGTGACATTTGATTGGCAAACCATTGCATACAGTTTTCACCGCGGTAACTATTAAAATATGACAAATTATTATCATAATCACACTTAACGTAATACCCACAACTAAATGCTTTATGCTGTTGATATTTTATTGTACTTTTCTCTAAATTATCCTCAAACGGTTCCAATATTGATTCAAAATCTGCATATATAACAAATGGTGCTCGCTGTTTATTTAAATTTAAATTTAACTATAGGATATTTAGGAAGAGATATTTTATAATTATTGATTTTTTCACAAAGTTCTGCATGTGTAAGAAGTCGTCCTTCAGAACTAAAATAATTGAGACACCTATCACAAATAAATTTTTTATTTTTATTTTTATTCAATTGAGAACCTATTAACCGCGATAAATTTTTAATATAACAATAGTGATATAGTATGTCAACATCTTCCTCTTCAGGTAGAGGATCAAAGTCATTAATTTTTGGAAAATATTTATTTTGAATCAATAATAGATTTACATGTCTATTTTGTTTGCATTGAGTTAGATGTAAAGTAATTACGTTAAATCTCTTTTCAATCAATTCTAATCCGTATACATTCACTGATATTGAATTTAGTTTTTCAAATTTATTAATTTTACCAAACTGCATCGGAGTATCAAGTCCTTCTAAATTTAAAACGTTTGCATAATGCGGATATGAAGAAATCCTTTGTGGTAAACCTAACGGTTGGTATAAGGCAGCAATAATACTCCAATAGAAACAAGATTTATCAAAATTTTTGATATTAATACAAGCTAGTTTTTTTTCTATAGCTAGAGGTAGTTTAATGTAAGAACTCCCATTACCAATTTCTAGTTTATTAACATTAACCTCCAACGATATTATTTGATTTAAAGCCCAACCAGAGTCCTTTTCTTGGAACTCGGAGAGCTTATTTGTTAAAAAATCAAAAACATGATTTATAAACCATTCCTTGAAATCTGTTGTCCTATCAATAACATTATTTTTGGTTTGAAAATATTTCAATTCAACAGTTTCCTTGTCATCCGATTTTTTAACAAATTCCACACAAAAATTCGTATTTACTTTAACCATTGATAAGTATCCTAGGATACATACAATTTTGGTTGAAAATATGGTAAAAGCATCACGTAAAAACGGTACGACATCTTTGTGCTTTCGATTCATTATTACACCTGTTGTAACCCTATTTTTAAAAATGGATAAGACTTCTTCCCAACAAATAGAATTATCGTCGTCGCCCCCATAAAGTTTATTATAAATTAACTTTAAATGACCTAATTTTGATGTCCAAGCTCTTTTTTTCCCAACATTTAAATTTTTCTTTGACATAACCTGTGTCACTAAATTAATTGCAACTTTAATATGCTTAAGCCAATTAAGTCTCTCTTCCTCAGTAAAATTAGGATACTTTTCAAAAAATTTAGAAGTCAATTTTGTCACGTCTGAGCAAAGTTTGTCTGACATTTTTAACTAACTAGATAAATACCTTGTGCACTATTGATGAAACCATTAACAACAACTGAACTGTGTAAAGTCTGCTCGGATATTTATATTTTAAGAATTATATCTATTCGTGAAATAACTATCGGGTGCAATCGAAATGTTTCCGATTCAAATCAACAAATATATTAAAATAAATTGAGATAAAAAATAATTATTGCGAAAAAATAATTTTTATAGATCAAAAATAGTATAATTAAGATAATGTTCAATAAATAAAATAGAATTTGTTAGACTATGACTTCAATTATTTATTATTGTTTGATTTATGTGGAAATTGACTATACTATAAGCCGACTCTCACTTTCATTAACGTGGTGTTGTTTCTTCCGTACCGGGTGCAATCAAATTATTCCCGTTTCGTTTTTTAACGTATTAATAATTACATACTTTAAAATTCCTAGGCTGAATTTTTTATACTAAAACCATGAATTTTTAAAATCTTGTTTTTTATTTTAAAATATTGTATTTTAATAATTTATGTCTTTCGTTTTTTAACGTATTAATAATTACATATTTTAAAATTCCTAGGCTGAATTTTTTGTACTCTATATAAAACTATTTCCTACTATGAATTCTAATATTCTGTTTTTGTTTTAAATATTGCAAAATTTTTATATTTTCAACCTTTTGATAATTACTATCCTAAAAATTTTCTGAATTTTTTTTGTACTTTCCAAAAAAATAACATAAAATTTATATTCTGTTTTATTGATAAATATTTGAAAATTTCCTAAGTATTTTTTTTTTTACAGATATAAGTTAATAATTTCAAATTGTATTAAAATAAATTTCCTTTCAGAAAATAAAATTTCTAGATTGTTAATTTCATTATATTATAATATTTAAAAGGATATCCGAAAAACTTAGATTTTAACATATTCGTCTTCTGTAAATGCAAAACGTCACTTTACAAAAAAATAACATAAAATTTCCTAATGAATTCTTATAGTCTGTTTTATTTTAAATAATGTATCATATTTTCGAGGTTTTTTACCTGTTTGATAAATATTTGAAAATTTCCTAAGTATTTTTTTACAGATATAATTTAATAATTTCAAATTGTATTAAAATAAATTTTCTTTCAGAAAAATAAAATTTCTAGATTGTTAATTTCATTATACTATAATATTTAAAAATTCTCTATCAGAAAATTTTTCTAATTTTCTGTGAATTCGGCTATACTATAAGATTTAAAAGGATACCAGATATTTAACCTCGTATTCGATCTTCGGTAAATGTACAGGTGAATGTCTTCTGGTTCGTTATTTATTGTCTGTTTCCTTGTTGTCAAATTATAATTTAAATACTTAAGATTAGTTCTTGAATTTTTATTGTGTTCTAAAATATAGTGAAAATTTCCTAAAACCATGATTCTTATTTTTATTTTAATTGTTAATTTCATACCTAAAAGTTCTTAATTACTTCTACTATTTTGTAGGATTAATTTTGTCATTTTTTATTAAAATAAATTCTGTTTTGATGTTAAAAAATAATTTAAAATAAAATTTCTAGCGTCATATGGAATTTTGTGACGAAAAATTTTAAACAATTACTAATTCTATGAAACTATATTTTTATAATATGAAAGTATCTCTGTTTTTATTTTAAATAATGTATAATTTATTTTTACTTGTTTGATACATATTTGAAAATTTCCTAAGCATTTTTTACAAATATTTTACAGATTTTAAAACGCTAAAAAATAATTTAAAATAAAATTTCTAGTGTCATATGGAATTTTGTGACGAAAAATTTTAAACAATTACTAATTCTATGAAACTATATTTTTATAATATGAAAGTATCTCTGTTTTTATTTTAAATAATGTATAATTTATTTTTACTTGTTTGATACATATTTGAAAATTTCCTAAGCATTTTTTACAAATATTTTACAGATTTTAAAACGCTAAAAAATAATTTAAAATAAAATTTCTAGCGTCATATGGAATTTTGTGACGAAAAATTTTAAACAATTACTAATTCTATGAAACTATATTTTTATAATATGAAAGTATCTCTGTTTTTATTTTAAATAATGTATAATTTATTTTTACTTGTTTGATACATATTTGAAAATTTCCTAAGCATTTTTTACAAATATTTTACAGATTTTAAAACGCTAAAAAATAATTTAAAATAAAATTTCTAGCGTCATATGGAATTTTGTGACGAAAAATTTTAAACAATTACTAATTCTATGAAACTATATTTTTATAATATGAAAGTATCTCTGTTTTTATTTTAAATAATGTATAATTTATTTTTACTTGTTTGATACATATTTGAAAATTTCCTAAGCATTTTTTACAAATATTTTACAGATTTTAAAACGCTAAAAAATAATTTAAAATAAAATTTCTAGCGTCATATGGAATTTTGTGACGAAAAATTTTAAACAATTACTAATTCTATGAAACTATATTTTTATAATATGAAAGTATCTCTGTTTTTATTTTAAATAATGTATAATTTATTTTTACTTGTTTGATACATATTTGAAAATTTCCTAAGCATTTTTTACAAATATTTTACAGATTTTAAAACGCTAAAAAATAATTTAAAATAAAATTTCTAGCGTCATGTAGAATTTTGTAACGAAAATATTTTAAATAATTACTAATTCTATGAAACTATATTTTTATAATATGAAAGTATCTCTGTTTTTATTTTAAATAATGTATAATTTATTTTTGCTTGTTTGATACATATTTGAAAATTTCCTAAGCATTTTTTTTACAAATATTTTACAGTTTTTAAATATTTCAAATTATTTGTATTAAAATTCTCCTTCAGAAAATTACTAAAGTTGACTATACTATAGATTTAAAAGGATACCTGTAATTTTTGACCGACTTTAACCTGGCATTCGAAAGATCGTTTAATACCTGCCGCAAAAATCTGGTTTCGTTTTATTCTGATATCCTTATTGCCAAATTATACTTAAGATTAATTCTTGAATTTTTATTGTGCTCTAAAATGAATTAAAAATTTCCTAAAACCATGATTCTTATATTTTATTTTAATTGTTAATTTCATACCTAAAAGTTCTTAATTGCTTCTACTATTTTATAGGAATAATTTTGTAATTTTTTATTAAAATAAATTCTATTTTGACGTTAAAAAATTATTTCAAATAAAATTTCTAGCTAAAATTAGAGGTTAAAAAATATAATAAAATTTTGCATCATATGGAATTTTGTAACGAAATATTTAGAATTACTAATTCTATGAAACTGTGGTGTATATTTTTTAATACAAAAGTGTCTCTGTTTTTATTTTAAATGTGTTTATTTTTACCTGATATTTGAAAATTTCCTAAGCATTTTTTTACACATATAATTTTGCCATTTCAAATTTATTATATTAAAATTCTCTTTCAGAAAAAATAGTGTTAATTTCATACTATAAAATTTAAAGGATATCTGAAAAACTTTTAACTTTGCATTCGAAACGTCTTGTCTGTAAATATGAATACATACCTTCAGGTTTTTTTACCTGATTTCCTTATAAGCATTTTTTAAATATTTTACAAATTTCAAATTATATTAAAATTCTCTTTCAGAAAATTTCTAGATTTCTTGTTAATTCGACTATACTATAATATTTAAAAAGATATCTGGATATTGACCATTAAAAATTGGGATGACATAGTAGTATTTTAGTTTAATTTTTAATTTTAAGGTTTATAGAATAAAAATATTTGCTTATTTTTATATATCCTTAAAACAAAAGGTTAAGGATCACTAGTTGTTTAAGACTACTTTTCAACTGTCTGTTGAATTTTTGGAACAATAAGGTAGAAATTTGATATAGAAAAATGGGCAAAAATTTGAAGTTTTATTTTTCAATTTAATTTTAAGGTTTATATTTTATAGAAAAATCAAAATCTATTTTTATGAAACGGAAATTCAATTTCGTAATACCTTTTTTAAAACACTATTTAAGGATAGATTTTAATAAAAATTTATATAATTACATCATCGTACCTTATTAAAATTAGTTATAAAAAATAATAAGTAAATACATTTTCAAAGAAATGGGAAACTGGTTTACAATGTATGTCTTGTTTTTTTATCTAATCTCTGTAATGTACAAAACATCGTGAACCGTGCTTTAACCTTTTTTTTTTTTTGGGAGGGTGTTGTATTTGAAATATTAGTAAATTTAACACATCATGACCCTGGCCTTGGCCTTGGCCTTGGCCGTAGTCGTAGCCTTAGCCTTAGCCTTAGCCTTCGCCTTGGAAGGGTGGTTAACCCCTTGGAAAACCGGTTTTGGTTCTGAAAATCCCTGTGTTTACCTACTACTATTATATATTTATATTATTCTCAAATTTATGTTTTATTTTACAGTAAAGTTTTTTAAGACAATTCTACATTTATTAAGTAGAATACAATTATATAAATTAGTTAATTACTCCTTTTGAAATTAAATTTCCAAATGGTATTTACAATAAAATTGACGTATAATCTGAATATTATAAACCTCATACCTATGACGGTATGTTTAATCTTTAAATTCTAAATTTTTCTTACAGTTTTTGCCCTACATTAATGTGATTAATGAGACTGATCAAAAGAAAACAATGTAATATAAGAGTTGTGTCAAGTAGATAAATTATTTCCCCATCAAAAACTTCTCTAAGAGAGACCCCTAACATATCCACACCAAAAGAAATCTATTTAGAAATTAAGATCTCTGAATTGGAAATAAAATAATTTTTATATCGCCAAAGATTAACTACACAGTGAAACTATTCAGTTGACTTTATCCATTTGGTATCAAGAATTCAAGGTATTAGAAATAAATGTTTTGAAATAATATAGAAGAACTCCACAAATAACTCTAGATCCCTGAATTAACAAAGGTGAACTCAAAAATATATGTTCTTCCCTTAGCTACAGAGGCAGGTCAAGGCTATATTAAAATAATAGTTTTTTAGAAAGAAGATAGTGAATGTGTGAATGATTAATTTATATTATAGGTTTATTAATAAATAAATTTCTTTTAAGGTTTGTAATTTTCATGTATTTGACAAGATCTGTTTAATATCATTTATCCTAATATAAATAGTAACAAAAGGATAAAAAGAAATACATTGGGGCTAACATTGCTTTTGAACTATATTTAAAGTGATCTTTGGAGCTGAATCTTGTTGAGTTATTAAGTACACTAATTTAAAAGTGATATTTTCCCAGTTTTAGTTTTAAACTAGATTAAAAATACGGAGAGACCTTAGTTTTTATAAAGTAGCTGATGAAGATTTAATTTGTTGGTGAAGGAGGTTCTTTATAGTGCAGATTCTGACATCTTTAGTAGTTGTGCCACTTTAAAAAAGGGTAGGGAATTTATAAATATCGTTTAATAGTTAATAGTTTACTTTTCTAATTAAGTTAAGTGGTTATTAGCTTTGCTATACTTTATTTGACTAATAAAGCAGAATACTGTTTTCACTCGTTAAATTTTTCTAAGTCACGTATTGCCTTAAAATAAAACATACTGTATTTGAGCGATGTTGAGTATAAACCACCTTTCACATTTTTTATTATATTATTACTGGTGAAATCAAACTTAACCTAACCTAACGCGAAGGGTAATTAATAAAAAGCACTTTAAAATTATATAAGAAAAAAATAATTTTTTCACCAAATATGTTTATCTCATTTTACCTTTATGTTTTTATTGCATTTAACTATTTTCAAATAAATTAATGAAAGAGCGCAAGTGCCTAATAAATAAACTTTTTACAAAAACTAACGCATTTCAGTGCCACGGTACTATCGTATAAGAAGATGTGCAAATATGCGTCTTGAATGTGTACAACATACAGTGTTCATTTAAAAAAAAAAGTTGATCAGAATTAAAAATTACGTTTAAATATGCAAGTACATCCATTTAAATTAAAACTACAGATTATTTTATTTTTTACTAATATTTCTTTTTTGGATGAACATTTATCTCTTGTGATTACGAAACACATGATAACCTTTTAGTTTTTCGATGTTTTCTAATAATTTTGCAATTAAAATGCGTAATAAGTGCAGATTCATTTATTTTGCAAATAATAAAATACAAAATTTTATTAATGTAAATGGATGTACTTGCATATTTAATTATTAATTATTATATATATATATATTATTAATTGCATATTTTAAGTCTGATCAACTTTTTTTAGTAACATTTTTTGATATTGTCAAAAATAAAAGTACTTTACTCTTGAGCAAAATTTATATTTTTCGACAAACCTTGTATATAATTTTTAATCCCATGGTTGTATTTCAGGTTTTAGACCATGCAGAACTTTTTATAAAGAATAACTTTTTTTCATAAAATCAATAATAAAAAAGTTTCCCATATGGTGCCGACTTAGGGGGACATATTGTATATATCCTGTCATTCCCCTCCACTCAATCATGGTAATTGTTCTTTGCTTTCTTTTTAATTTTAGCGCTATCTTGCGTGAACAAGAACTGTTACGTATTCCAACGTGTGACACTTCATTTGAAAGTTAAAATCATTAATAATTCAATGCATAACATAGCAAATTGAAATTGAAGTAAATAAGCATAGGCGTAGCATAAGATTGCTGGCATTAAAGTTACGATTATAGCCTTTAATTTGAATCGCAATAACCTAAAATAACAAATTTATGGTACGTATTGCATTATTTATATAATTACACCACATTCGATGACCTGTAAAACAAAAATCAGCAAAGACTTGGCCTTTCCGTTCGTCGACCTTAGAAATGCCACAATCGGCAATTCAGCATTTTCAATAGCCTTCGAAACTAATATTCTTATAATTCAGAATGATATAATTAATTGTAGAATAAAGACATACATTTTCACTAGTAAAAAAAAATAATTTTTAAAAATTCAAGTTTTATTTTGAGTTTTATAAAGGCATTGGAATTGGCAACAGTTTTTGTTCCTGCAAGAGGGCTTAAAATAAACAAAATATACTTCCAAATTAATTCCTTACTTAATCACAAAAAGTATCCCTTTCTTTATTAATTAAATTAGTAGCTATAATGTATTACTCTCCTATTATATCATAGTAAAGTGTTCGTTTTGTGGTATATGAGAAGTGTGCTACGCCTATATGCACAAACATAAAATGCTGCCTTCGGAATATTCTTCTTTTTAGTTGACACAAAATATTCGGACTGTGTATGTGAATTTAAAATCTCGGTATATTGGCGTAACCGAATCAAAAAAATATGTACACTTATTATTTGTTCATTGAAAACTAAAGATTTCTAGCTCTTACAAATAAGATCACAAAATGCATAATTAGTAGACTACTTTCAAATTTACATTTGACTCCGGTGTTCGTAAAAAGAAATTGTGGCAAGAATACTTAATAAACAATTACTATAAAAGCATGGAAGTTATTATTTTACACGTGTCACAAAAATGAAATATTGAATCAATATTGTTTTTTCATTTTTAACGATATACTTTTTAATCTTTAAAGATTAAATATCGAAATTCGCTCCACTATATTTTTTATCAGAAAGAACATTTTATTTCTTTTACCATCTTAGTAAACAAAATGGGAACAAACATAAAACAAAGAAAACTAAATCACTAACCGATAATCCCTTCCCAAGACTATTGACTTTTTCCGGAAATTGCCACAGTATTTCACTTTTGAGATTATGGTATGTTTCAATTTCATGCCAGATTGTGTGTCCAATTTCCGTCTGGATTTGTTTAAAAATTTTTTATAAAGTGAAAAATGTATTTTTCTAAATAAAACAATGATGCAAGACCGTAATAAAATACGTGACACGTGTCAAAAAAGTTAGTGTATGTGAAAGAAGAAGTAATAAGTGATTTCTTAGGCCGGTGACGCAACCAAAAAATATAAGGGATATCATATAAAATATAAGTTAAGTTAAACTAGAACTACACGCAACAATTTTAATAAGATATAAGAAGCACCAATCAAATAGAAATGACAATATAACCTATCTTTTTCACATGAAATAACAGGAGACAAATAATTAAATAAAATGAATCGACAGTTGATGCATAGTTAAATATGTATACAATTGTTGCTGTGGCTTTATATTTTGCCTTAAAATTGAAATATTCTCTCATAACCGAACCTATAAACATACTCAGAAAACAAATCACCACTCGCGCTCTCAGGGTGATTTTTGATTGGTCACCTATAAGATATAAGCAACAAAATTTCAATTTTCAGTATTTTAACGCTTGTGCTTTGTTCCGTGGTAAGTCATATGATTCCGTATATTGGAAAACGCTTAGATACAGGGTGACGCATTAGTGCGGCAAAGCTCAATTAGTCCGTTATTAATGAAATTACGAATAAAAAGTTATTACAGAAAGTACAGGCAGTCTTGAGATTCACATTTTAAAATTAGTCACAAAAATCAGAAGGGATTTCAAATTTTTGATAACTCTGTATCAATATTTTTTAATGTCATAGCATAGACCTTGAAAAGTTAGGATAGGGATATGTAAGCCATTTTTATTGATTTTCAACGGTTTGGCTGCTTCATACATCTAAGTTCAAAAAAATGTGATTTTCAGGTGGTTGTAGATTCTTTATTAAACATAATTGACATCAAGTATGATATATCGTTGAAATTAGCTCGGCAAGAGGTTTATAAAAATATAAAAATATACGGGGTGTTCCATTTAAAAAAACAATTTTTTTGTCTGACATTCCGTTCCTCAACACACTGTATATTTGGGACTAATTTTAAAATATGAATCTCAATACTAATGCCTCACCCTATATATGTATAATAAATATTCAAATCAGTGATTCTGGTTTTTAATGTAAATTCAGTTTTAAAAGTAGTATCTAGAACAAAATAACACTTTCTACTTGCCAACTCCACTAACCAATATTTTAAAACATCCACGCCTTTGTACCGTCTGCAATGTGATAAATTTCCAACTAAATATTTTTAACTGTATCATTTCTGCCATAAAAGGATTTTTTAAAACGATAGCTAATATATAAATTGCATTCTTTAATTAGGTTTATTTTAAATTGTTTTTATTTCTGTTCTGTAGTTGGATGTAAAACTTTTTGAACAGTAAATAAATAAAAATAAATTCTTATAATTAAAAGTTTTCTGAAAGGTATTTTTCTGGTAATTTATGGCTCTTGTCAATTACCTGTAACCATATTTTAAAATGATACAACAAAACCAGAAAAGGAGTCGGGCTTATTTTTAAAATAGAACAATCTAATAAGTAAATAGATCAGGGCTGCTATTCTCAGATCTTTCGATTTCATTTTGAATATGGGTACTAATATACGAAATGTTTCCGCATATACATGAAAATAGGTATTCTCAAACATCATATGATTTTGCAATTTCGCTTGACTTGTTACTTGCATAAGTGTACCTGGCAACATTGTATGCGAGGCATGAATGCAATCTCAAAATTTAAAATTACTCAAAAACTAACAGAAAAAGAAGAATTATCTACTGTCGTTAATATTAGGTTTCGGGGATTGTGTAGCCTATTTCTATGACAAGGCGATTGGAATATGGAAGTGAGGACAATAAATAAAACACCCAATATTATTTCAAAATGGCCGACATTTCGATGCCTATTTGCTTCTTTCTCAAGGCTGTAAAAACACATTTGTTTATTTTCTATTTTTTTTTTTTATTTAAAAACCTATATAGACGTGTTTCGATATTATTACAATAATATGTTCTATAATACAATAATAAAAGACTAAATTACGATTTGTCAATTTATGTATTCAGATTTTATCTCACACATTACTACTTACATATTATGGATCTGTTTTGATTTTAAATATACAATGATTTTTGGTATCCAACAAGAAATCTTTTGTTAACCATCAGTCACATTTCTTTATCAAATTACTAAATAACAGAATAGTTGTAAATCATTTAAAATAGCAACAATTTAGAAAAATTCATTAACTCAAAATTTTATGTTAACTCAACTATAGTGTATCAATTTTGAAGTTAACCGAGTAACTACCAGTGAAGTGTAAATCCTAACTTTTAATTGCATCTCGCAATGTTTTAACACAAAAGACTTTATTCAATTGGTTTATATGGCCTCGTAATAAAATTTATTATAATAACCAATAGCAGAGAGAAATATATGATAGAATACTAAGCATTTAATAGTCGACGTAGTACAATTTTTACAATTGATATTTGTTTGACCAATATTGTCTTGTAGAAGATAGTTATGCTACCTCTCCTATACAGGGTGGCCAAACGAAAACGAAACAGGGCCATTATCAGAAAATGCGTCCACGTTTTCAAAAACGGAGAGACCCGTCGATTTTTGATCAAAGGGGGACATTTTTTTCCGGTATTTTCGACTTCGCTGCTTACACCTCCAAGCGAGGGTAACAATCACCCCAAAATACTTAAATGGCATTAGGGGTCAAGTAAGGCATAATTTTAAAGCCCTTTCAATTCTTTTTATAACAGTCTTTAACTTTAAAATTCGGCCTAATACTTTATTAAAAATTACAATTTAAAATTTAAATTATGTACTTGTTTAGTTTTTAATAAGAGTTTTTAAAATTGGAATTTTTTTCATTTTTGTCAAAATAGTGAAAATGACATGGGTCGTTGAGTACGATAAGGGTTTAAATGTTAATTGTCTTGCTTTCCATTGTTTTTGTAATTTTTTTATCACATTTGTAAAAGACAAATGGATACGAACGTGAAATTATTGGATTCGTATATCGAAGCCAAGGTTTGTTTAATTGTGTTTTTGAAAATTAAATACCATGGTTTATTCAATTGCGAAAAGGGTAGATATCATTTCGCTTTATTTTATGGACAATAAGTGTGCAAATGTAACGGCTCAGTTATTTAATGACAAATATCAAGATAAACAGGTCAGTAGGAAGTATGTTCTAGAGTTTGTGAAAAAATTTCAAGATACTGGAAACGTAGCTAATAAAAAACGAGAAAATAGACCGCCTGTAGTTAATACAGCTAGTGAAGTTGCAGTTTTTTGACATGTTCATCTAGATCCTACGTTAAGTACAAGAAAATTAACTTCTGTATCTGGGATCAATCAAACTAGAATTCAAACCATTTTGAAGAAGAACAAATTCCATCCGTATAAATACATTTAGTGCAGGAACTTAATGAGGATGATTATGACTGCCGTTTGTAATTTTACGAAATAATAAGTGAGCGAGTAGTGAACGATCCACAGTTTCTTTTTAATACCTGTTTCTCCGATGAATGCAGCTTTTTTATGAAGGGTACCGTAAATCGTCATAATTGCCGCTACTGGTCTGATTCCAACCCAAGAATCTACCAGGCGGTACATACACAGCAACCGCAAAACTTAAATGTATGGGCTAGCATTTTCGGTGACCGGCTGGTGGGTCCATATTTTTTACCTGTTAATTTGACTGGCGAAAAGTATTTGCAATTACTGGAAGATGCTATTGACCCTACCTTGACCGATATTATTGAAAATGACCAACAGTATAGTGAAGATCATTTAATGTTTCTACAGGACGGTGCTCCTTCGCATTATGCTTTGATTGTTCGTCAGTATTTAAACCAACATTTTCTATGGCACTGGATTGGGAGAAAATATAGCATTGAATGGCCTCCACGGTCACCAGATTTATCGCCGAAATTCTTCGGAATGTGCGAGAACGTTTCGAATAAAATCTTTATTATTGTATAGACGCGAGTGGTCATTTATTTGAACATTTAATTTAATTAAGAAGTGAGTAAACAACTAAACATAATTTAAACTTTAAAATGTAATTTATTAAAAAGTATTAGGCCGAATTTTAAAATTTAAAGACTGTTGTAGAGAATTGAAAGGACTTTAAAATGAAAGTTTACGCACCCCTAATGCCATTTAAGTATTTTGGGGTGATTGTTACCCTCGCTTGGAGGTGTAAGCAGCGAAGTCGAAAATACCGGAAAAAAGTGTCCCCCTTTGATCAAAAATCGACGGGTCTCTGTGTTTTACTAAAATGTTGACACAGTTCCTAATAATGGCTCTGTTTCGTTTTCGTTTGGCCACCCTGTATAATACTTCTAAGTAATTGGCAAATGCTGTATCATAATAACGGCAGAATTTGATAGTATCACATGTCATCATTACCGAAAAAGAAACCAAATTTGCACTCAGATTTTAAAAAGAAAGCGACATTTGAATGAAAAGATTTTCTTACATGGGTAAATCGACAGGCATACATGGTTATAACCCTAATATTTATTTATGGGTTTTCATCCTGAATGAAACCCTAAAGTTGAATAGTGTTCGTTAGTGTGACATGCCTACATCAAACCTGCATTCATCGGCTGAAAGGATGTTACATTGTGCTGGGCTCGGGTGAAGGGACATTTTACTTGACGATTCCCATATTAGAGTAAATGTAGAACGTGCTATAATTGGAAACAATCTTAATTTTGGATTCTTGATTACATGTTTGGATCCACAAAATGTTAAGAAAATTTGCCAAAAAATATACTT
This sequence comes from Hermaeophaga mercurialis, assembly GCA_951812935.1. Lineage (NCBI taxonomy): Eukaryota > Metazoa > Arthropoda > Insecta > Coleoptera > Chrysomelidae > Hermaeophaga > Hermaeophaga mercurialis. The sequence goes on along the minus strand of OX638365.1, from coordinate 549,451 downwards.
ATGTATATTAAATTCTGAAACTTACTAATATGTTTACAAGTAGTAGGTAAATAATAATAATAATGACGATATCATAATAAAAAAATTTAATGTCATATATAAATCTTAAGTGGCAATTAAATAATGTGTCATTTTATTTTTCTAGATGCAACTACATTGCAAAAACAGGTAGATGTATCTATCAATTGACTACAAAAGATGAACAATTTTAACAGTTGTAATTTAGTGATCGTAAAGCGGATTATCTAATAGGGGTGTATTCAGGTCATCTAAATATAATACTACTATTTGTATGAAAAGAGTGAAGCACTATTTATCGGTATCTATTTTATTTTTTAGGTATGTTTATCTGTCTCCCGGCATACCGAGTGTCTAATGTAAACACAAAGATAGGATTTTGCTGTTATGTTTTTTTTAACTTAGTTTTTCCTTTTATGGGGTTATGAAAATGAATGATATAATTTTTATTTTCATATTATTTGAATTACTACATTATAAAAGACCGGTTGTTTAGAATTTTTACATGACAATATTTTTTTTAATTCTCAATCGTTAATTTATTGAATCGAACAGACTTTATCGCTCCATGTCGGTATAAGTGTGAAAAAAAAAACTTTGTATTCGCAACTAAAAGGCATCAAACGTAACTATACAGAGTGGGCCAATTTTAAATTTTAACTAGGAAATAAACCATGTGTGGTATGTCATTAGAAAGGCATTTACATGGATTTGATCATCTACGATTTTTTTTCGATATTTTCACCGTTTTTGTAAAAAAATTCTTAAATAATTTAAAGTGCAACACCTCTAAAAATGAAACGCAACACCTATGTTTTGCTAATGTTTTAATTGTTTCTTTCACATCAAAAGTAAATTAAAACAAATTTAGCAAAACATTAGTAATTTGATACTAAGACAGTTTGTTTAACATTGCTGTTAGTTAATCAATTTAGGTATTTTTTGAATACTTCCAAAATTGTATATTCTATTGCAGAACGAGTTGAGATTATTTCCATACATTTTGAAAACGAGAAGTGTGCAAGAAGAATTTATTTAATCAGCTTCATGAAGACAGACCACTTCTACACACATACATGTTAAAGCTATTGAGAAAATTTCGTCAAACAGGGTCAGTAGCTAATAAAAAAAAGAACTATGAAAATCGTGTTAGAATTGGAAGCGGTACAACAAGTACAAGAAAATTGGCCGAAGAATCTGTTATCTGTTTTTTCGCGCACTACCGTTCGTAGGGTTTTGAAACATCATCCCTACAAGATACATTTGGTACAGTTTTGTGAAATTATGACTGACAAAATAAATACTAACGCAAACTTTTTATTTGTTTTTCTGAAAAATGTTTTTTGTAAATGGTACTGTAAATCGACACAATTGCCGTTATTGGGCTGACGAAAATCCTAGAGTATTCCAGGAAACATATACCCAGCATCCTCTTAAATTAAACGTATGGGCAGGAATTTATGGGGATCGTATTGTTCGGTAATTTTTTTTGCTACAAAATTTGAATGGAGAAACATATCTCGAATTATTAAAGGACATTGATCCCGCTCTATAAAACCGAACCCGCATCGTTGGACGAACTAAGACGACGAATAGTACATCAATGCAGTCTAATAACCCCTGAAATGCGACTCTATAATTGTATGGAAGTCGATGAACACCATTTTGAACATCTAATTCATTAATTTATTATTAATTTGAGTAAACTGTTTTATGTATCATAACTTCAAGTATTGCACTTTAAATTATTTAAGACCTTTTTTTGCAAAAACGGTGTAAATATCGAAAAAAAATCGTCGTTGATCATATGCCTGAATGCTCAATGTAAATGTCTTTCTAATGATGTGCCAGACATGATATATTTCCTATTTAAAATTAAGGGGTTGTGGAAGTGGAAGTAAGGGGGTTCACAAATGGCAGATGTCTGTATCGTAAAAATGTGTCCTCCTTAGAACAAAAATCGACGTGTTTCAGTATTTCTTTAAAATCTAATGAATACTGGCAAATATCGAGGTGGACTGTTTTTTGTGGACCAGTCTGAATAACAAGAAAAAGTATATGTATATACAGGGTGACATGAAGTGTGATATTGCGTTATTGACTGCGGATCTGTGTGTTCATTAGCATAACCAAATATTTGTTTTATTTTTATTATTAATGTCAAATTTTAAAAAGTGTGACACATCGTTGAAATTAACTCGTCTAGAGGTGTTTAAAAATGTAAAAATATACGGAGTATTCCATTTAAAAAAAAACAATATTTTGGTCTGGAACTTCGAACGTACTGTATATTTGGGACTCTTTATAAAACTCAAAATAATACTTGAATTTTTACAAATTAATTTTAATTTTACAAGTGAAAATTCATGTCTTTACTATACAATTAATTACATAATTCTGAATTAAAAAAAAATTCATTTCGAACGCTATTGAAAATGCTTAATTGCTGATCGTGGCATTTCGACGAACGGTAATGCCAAGCGTTTGCTGATTTTATACTATTGCTCATCGAATGTGGTTCCATAACTAACTACTTTTAAAATGTGAATCTCAAGACTGCCTACACTTTTTGTAATAATAATAATAATAGCGAACCAATCGAGCTTTGCCACACTAGTGCGTCATCCATTTAATACTAAATTTATTCCCAAAGAATCAGCCTGTAACTGGGGGTTAATAAAAGTTAAAAAATAGGTAACGATTAGATAATTTTGTAAATCAATAAAATATTTTTGTTGCAGTATTTTTATCCTATTATTCTTGATACCCTTCTGATTTTATCTTGCAACAAGTAACTTGGAGTCTGCTCTGGGTGAGATTAATTACTTAAGTAAATAACCTTAATCGATAACACTAACAGAAGTTTTGGGATCTGAAGTTAAAGAAAGTTTCACCCATGCTAAATTAATGCGATGCCGTGACACAGTTTACTGAAGTTAAGAAGTTAAATTGTAAGTCATCTTTGAAATAAATCTGCTAATAAAATTAAAACAACGAATTACGTAAAAGTTAAAGTAACATTTTTCTGATTTTCTCAATTGCCATAAACTTTCATCAATACCAGATATTTTAACTATTTAATTTCTTCATATTATTTTTAAGGTGTTTTAAGGTTTTTTTCGGGGAACTAAAATAATCGTAGGCTGTAGTATTAAATAAAGTTGTATAATATTCACAGTGGTCAAGAAAAGGAAAGAATTATTTTAGTGTACTATATTATAAGTGACAAACAACCTCAAGAATATATAATTGCAAGAGATATTTAATAGTTGATAATTATATTAACAAAATCAATGTTTCTCATTTGGAATCACTATACAGGGTGTCCGCGAAAATAATGCATTCCTTTAGAGGATTGGTAGAATGTGTTATTAGCAACAAAAAATTCTAATAATTTTTTTTTCTAACATCAATAGTTTTCACAAAAATGATCAATAAACTTTCCTTCGGAAATCACAACGTGACAACACCGCGAAGATAGAAAGAATTTTTTTTTTTTTTTTTTTTTTTTTTTTTTTTTTTTTTTTTTTTTTTTTTTTTTTTTTTTTAATATTTTGGTAGTCACAAGCATAAGTAAATAAGTAATTAGTCACTTACTAGATGCCACTGCCAGTTTTAACGTTGGGAGGTGTATCTAGGTGCTTATGGTACAAATTAATGTAAAAATATTAAGATGGCATTTTTTTCAACTCGCGAGTACCACGATATGCTACTTATTTATGGTGAATCACAGGGTAATAGTCGTGTTGCTGTAAGACTTTACAATGAACGATACCCAAATAGGCGGCAACCAAACTGTCGTACTTTTGTTTCCGTGTCTCAAAGATTGTTGGAAAACGGTAGTGTAATTCCTAAAAAAACTAGTGGTCGAAATCGCACGGATCGTGTATTAGCAGTGGAGGAGGATATCTTAGATATTGTTGCCCAAAATCCCACAGTGAGTGTACGATCTGTCGCAAGGCAAGTTAATGTTGGTAGAACTAGTGTACACAGAACATTAAAAGAACAACTATTACATCCGTACCACATTCAACGGGTGCAAGATTTGCATCAAGGTGATTTTGCAAGGAGACTACAATTCTGTACATGGTTTCAGAATAAAACAACCAGAAATCCTTTGTTTCCTTCTGAAATATTATGTACAGACGAGGCTTCTTTTACGAGACAGGGAGTTTTGAATTTCCACAATTGCCATATTTGGGATGATCATAATCCACACGCAACGCGTAGAACAAACTTCCAGCAAAAATTTTCCATTAATATGTGGGCTGGTATTATTGGACATACTTTGATAGGACCATACGAATTACCGAGACAGTTACGTGGAGATAGCTATTTAAACTTTTTGGAAAATGTTTTACCAGGGTTACTAGAAGAGTTGCCATTGAACATTCGTCAGGACATGTGGTTTCTACACGATGGCGCACCACCACATTTTGCTCGAGCTGTAAAATTATTTCTTGACGATCATTATCCTCGCCGTTGGATTGGTCGAAATGGACCATTTTTATGGCCACCAAGATCGCCTGATTTAAATGTCATGGACTATTATTTCTGGGGTCATATGAAGTCCCTCGTGTATGATAATCGTCCTGAGATTGAAACAGAGAATGAACTACGAAATCGCGTTTTCGCAGCAGCCGATACAATTCGTCATAATTTATTCAATTATGATATTAATGAAAATTGGGTTCGCCGCGTTAATGCGTGTGTGCGTGCAAATGGAAACCATTTTGAACATTTTTTATAAACAATATCGCAGTCGCTGAACCTAAACTTTTCGATATGCCTTAAATGTAGCTTGACGTTATGGTAAGTTATTTTGTGTATCTAGTCTAATTAAATTTTCCACATTTATCAAAATCAAAAATCAAAACATTTCAAAGGTCATTATTTCTAAAATAAAGATAGTACTTCTCAATTAAATTGCAAGAAAATAAGTTCACTTTAAACAAATTCTCAAGATACAAAGTCAGCTGTTAGCACTATTTCTTATCTATTACAAAAATAAAAGTTTTTTACTCGTATTTACTGCGATTAGCTATCATCGAATACAATAAAAACAAGACACCTGATTTTCTTTGCATAAAACCAACCCACTGACCTATTAAAGCCAGATATCAGCTGTTTTTCGTGGCGCTTCAGAATAGGCGGCGTTGTCGGCTTTAGTAAATTTACTGTAGATATCATACCAGGTATACAAAAATCAATGTTATTTTTTTGTTGAAAACCGTTGACTTTACAAAAAAATGTTATAAGACTTTTTTAATCAATAGCACATTTTATACCTCCCCCATAAAGGAATGCATTATTTTCGCGGACACCCTGTATAATAGTTTTGGTATTTGATAAAAACAGATGTGTAATTTTGTGCTGTTACAGTTAACAGGGAGTTGTAATAAAGATTCAAGTGATAAAAGACTGTACAGATATCTTTGAAATATTCTGGTATAAACATAAGTCATTTATTTATCGGTGAAGAAATTGCTGTATTTCAACGTATTGTAGATTTTTTTGCTATGGTTGAATCCTTAGAGAGTGATGTTCGAAAACGAAACCAAGGAATTCCAAAGAAATAATTACATTTCCGAATCTTTCGCATTATCTATAAACTCTAAGAATATATTAATAAAACCTTTGTTAATGAAGACGTTGGATGAAAATATGCTTATTAATAGATTCAATATATTGCAGTACTTACCTAAATCAAAGAAATGTATTTTTCTTTTATAAGTGAATCTGAAACAAAAATATATCATTTAGTTTATTTAAAAATAATATAATTAATAGATATAATATATGTAAATACCGGTTCAGAGATAATCTCTTAAATCGAGTAAAATAATACGAATATGACCACATAATTGAGAGATAGCGAAATAATATGTCCCCTCCGTTAATCGTACTTTCTGGAACTTCGATATGCCCACTTCAAGATATTAGAGAAAATACATTCTCGATTCTTCACAATGCGTTCTCTTATGCTCACATAAATTTGTGAATGTTATCAAATATTTCCTCTAAATTTTTATATGTACTGAAATGATACTTACCACAAACATGTTCAATAATATACAAAAAAAATCAATTGTAGTATTTTAACAAAACTTATATTTGTGTGCTACTCTGTAAAAGTACACTTTATCAGCAATTTTTACGACCGCATTATATCTCAAGTATTTGGAAAAGTAGTTTTCAAAAAGACCCCAACCGTTAAGTCCGCTGAATCATGGTTGAAAGAACAGAAAAATTCATATTTTTAAATGGTATGATGGAGATCAATTTCCAAGTTCTGTTGATAATTTGGTCGAAAAAAGTTCAAGTTATTAAATTTCAAATTATTTTAATTATTATAATGATCAATTCACTTATTTAAATTTCCTATCTAGCCAAAGACTAAAAATAAATAACATAATAAATACTAAGAATTTTATTTATATTAATAATTAAATAGGATTTTTTTTATAGAAAATAAAAGTTTTTTAAAGCCTAAATTACAGAAAATATATTATATTCGAATATTTATTTTAATGCAAAATTTATATAAATGTCAAAATTATTTATATTAAAATTTAGTAGTAGTGTTTTGTATTATTTCATTAGAAGTAGGCTTTTAATTTAATTGTCACATGAGAATGGTCAATTAATGTTTTCTGTCAATTAATTGTTGGGATTATTATTATTCTGTAATCTGTGGTGAAAAAAAGATAGGGAGATCCTAGAGTTGAGGTGAGAATTATTATGCTAAGAGTTGCCTAAAAGATTTTAAAAATGAAATAAGTTTTAAATAAAATATTACATTGTATAAAAGACGCAGTTTTTTCTACAAAGCGTGTTATATGATATAAGGTACCGTATTATTATACGCTTGAAGAATTAGTATATTATGTTACTAGAAGTAGAAGCCTAACAAACATTATTTGTTGAGCCCAGAATATTGCACAGGCGAGGCGCTAGCCGAGATTATGCAAACTGAGCGAAACATATAGGTAATGCGCATTCTACTCCGAATGACATAAACTATTTTTTCTTGAAGTGTTAAAATTAAAAATAAGTATAAAAAAGATTACTTCAATTGTTATAGAAATATTTCCTATCTAGCCAAATAAAAATAAATAACATAATAAATGCAGTAGGCTGTTAATTTAATTGTTAGATGAGAAATGACAAGTAATGGTTTGTATTCTATGAAATCCTTGATTGGGAGAGTTGGATTAAGGATTTGAAAATAAAATAAGGTTTAAAAATATTATTACATTATATTTATTAAATGTACTATTTTGTGAAGTGATAAAACACTCAACATTAAATATCAAAATAGAGTTCTAATAAATGAAAATTACATAGATCTCTTTTGTTTAATCCGTTGCTATGGTTACTTTTTGTACTAGTAATAAAATGAATATTTTTTTGTAGTAAAATAATAGGCTATTTCTACGAAACCTATTACATGACATAATGTATCGTATTATTATACGCTTGAAAAAAAAATTATTTATGTACATGGTGTCCCATTTAAAGTATTCACACGGTAACTTTGAATAAGTATGATAATATCGGGTTCGTTGTTTTGAAAGTCCTGAAGTTGAAGATCTTTTTTTTATTGATATATAAGTACTTTATGGTTTTTGTTTTGCGATCTATGTAGTTTGAGATAAAAACTAATTTATTTACAGTATATTGCGTTTAAAGTAGTATACATATTAAAGTTATAGATTTTTAAATACAGAATTCATAAAGATATGAGTGCTTTTAGTTCTTATACGTGAACGCTTGAACACATTGATTGCTACTTATTGTTTTAGATAAAAATTATTTACATACAGGATGTGCCATTTAAGGTATTCTTATGGAAGTATGATTATTTTAGATTTATTATTTTGAATTTTCTGTAGTCAAAGATAAAAATTATTTATGTATAGAATGTGCAGTTTAAAGTCTTCATACAGAACTATGACAATTTTTTCTTTATTAGCTGAAACTAATTATGAATACTATATTTTTAGAGAATATATAGAGATTCAAGTCTTTTTCTTAAATATTTTTGCATTAACTATATTAAACCGAATTTTATTTATTAACTAATTCCTAAATATTTTAAACGAGTTCAATGATTAGTTTAGATTTGTTCAGACCTGTTGATGCCGATGCCATCATGTGTTTGTCGGAGGTTATTAACCTAACAAAGTCTGTATATGCTAGCAAATTTGCACGTCTATTACTTGAATCCAATATGTGTTATTTTATAAATTTAATAAATACTGACATTGACTTCTTATTTGCACTCTCCACGTTTGAAATTTGTACTCACTGTGGGTGGTGCAAATTTTAGAAGTAGACACCACGATTACATCTGATTTGTATTCCCCAATATGTACTACTACAAACCATTGTTTTTTTTTAATATATAAATGAAGTGATCTTTAACAAGGTACATTTGCTACTCCCTATAGAAAAATTTTACTTAATTTATACTTTGCATATTGAGACGTTATATTTTCTAGAAAAACTCCAGTTCTGTCAAATTTTATTAATAATTGTTTTAATAAACACTCATTATTTCATTCTAAAACTCACTTTATTTATTATTGAATTAATTATTTCAACCCTTATTTTGTGGAAATTATCCATAATATATATGGAAAGATAAATTGTACTTATCTACATTCTACCGTATTATAAAGCTTTCAAATTATTTGTCTGACCAACGTTTCGCCATGATACTGTGGCATTTTAAAAGATAGGCAAGATTAACAGATTTCGATAAGCGAAACAACATCACATTATAAACATTTCAACCAACCACCATTAAGCAGTTTGTACAATATAATTCTTCTTTTTTTTATTATTATGTGTTCTTTTATTTAGTTTCCAATTAATACCTTTTTAAGTTGCTATAATGTATGACTGTTTTGTAATTTATAAAAAAAATCTTATAACTTTGTTGTTTATGTCTGGGTATTAATAACAAAAAGCTTTGTTTTAATAGATTTTCAATTTTCCTTCTCTTTTAATTTCATTTCTTTTATTTCTACATTATATCAATTATAATAATATCAGTTTTAATTCTTTGTTTAAATTAGGAATTAAAAAACACTTTGTGTATTTATTCGTTCTTTATTAATTTCGACGCATGTAAGTTTTAAATTGTGTAAATTTAAACAGCTCAGTTTTTTTATTATATTTAAGCTATATAATTTATAGTATTAAGTTCTATAATTATTATAATATCATTAAATACATTTTAATGACAAGCCAAATCTTAAGAAGTTACTTGAGATTCTAACAGACGCTCACCTTCGGTTTAATAAATACAGATTGGTGAACTCAGTCTTTATTTGGACCAATTCGTTGTACATTTGTAAAATTTTTGATTATAATCCAGTTATAAAATGTATATGTTACATTTTATTATGTCTCATGATCTAAACAAAAAGTATTTAGAAATGTTATAAAAAGTGGATATGACATTTTTGACCTAATAATTAATTAATTATCTATGAATTTTAGGCATAATCTGGAACAACATTTAGTATATTAAAAGGAGATATTTAACTCAATACGAGAATAATAGCAAGTTATTTTTCTTTTTTTTTACTATTAAAATCTGAAATTTAATTTAACATTAAAAATAATTGATATTTTTTTATATCAAATAACTAACCAAGAATATCTACGCTGTAAGATTATAATTCCTAATCTTTTACTCTCAACTTTTGCTAGCTGCTAAGACTCATATTGAAAGCACATAGCTGTTGACGATGATAAATTGACTTCGCCACTCTTAATTGCTTCCTAAGGATTTAATCCCGACTAAATCTGTCATAATTATTTATGGACCACAGATTATTTTAATTATAATTGAAAATAGCCCCACTCAGTAGACTGAGACAAGTTAATGTTAAGAGAAATTATTTAATTTTGTATTGTTTTAATTGCTGTTTCTAATTTTCCTAAAGTACGAAACCTACAACTAATTACTACTGTAAATCGAAAAACGATTTTGTCATTTATTTCATTTTTGAGAAATTATTTTTAAAATAAGTAAGTATGTCCATAGAAAGTAACAATTAAATACTAGTTGGGTTCAGAAAGAAAATTTTGATAATAAAAGAAGAACTTTGAATCCATCAGTGGCGGAATCACAAGCGTTTTCATTTGTCATTCTAGGATAACCCAACTAATTGAAAATCCGAACAACAAATAATAATTCATAAGATAAAAAAAGCAAAACTATTATCTCCGACTATAACTCACTACACACCATCCTAGTCAAAAGAATCCAGTTATTAAATATTTAGTTGCACGTTCTATCTTAATCTTTGAACCAGAAAATCTTTCACATCCAATCGATACTTTTATCCAACAACTACAAAAGATCCAATAAAAATATATCTGCAAATTTCAAAAACATAGACCCGTAAATTCCTTTTCAGAACCTCAACTTCTACCACCAACAGTATCTCTACCGTACAGTCGCTCGTCACAGATTGTATTATTGGTAATTTCCCTAGTAACGATAAAATACACATGCAAACTTCCAAGAAAATTAGGACATCTATAGGAAAAGCAATGGATCCATTATTTTTCCTGATTTCCAAAGTCGTGTAAAGATTTCCTTCTTCATGTAGACAACTTTACATTAAAAAAAAACAGTAAAAATACGTATTAAAGAATAACGTAGATACAAGAAATCTAGCCTTTTAACAAATTCCGCAATTATCGATCACTACCACCAAACGGACCACCAGATTCTGTTCGTTAACACAGTAGTCCTAGCGAAAGCTCTCCGACATGTTTCACCTCTGTTACGTTGGATAATTGAGTTGCAGTGCACATTTCATCTCCTGAAGAATCCGCTTTCGACAGAGTAATGTCTCAAAAATGATGCGGTCCTGCGTTAACAGTAATCATCATATTCACTCTTGCTGTAGAATCCTATGAACCTTAAACAATCTTAGTCCAGATGACTGGTTACACTTCTAAAATCCATCTTCTATTTTAAATTCTCTCATAATTATTTGTTCCCATTCACTCTCTCTTCTTAAATAATCTTTGTTTTCCAGAGGTCTCAACATTTAATTACACCAACCAAAAATCTAAATAGTGTTTATACTTTTTGTAAATACGTTTTTTTTTTGGTAACTAATAATAGTCTTCATATCGATTTTTGCCACTCTAAAGCGTCACCCTGTATATTTATTATTATCTACAGAACAGCACCAAAGCTGACAACGCCGTACGGCGTTTCACATAGTTACAACCATAGACTTATACTCACAGACCCGTGAGAGAAGCTGAAGACTACATTAAAACGAGAGAAAAATAGTAAAAATGAGTTTGTCTCTGTCTAACATGCGCATAGTGGGGGAATAATTACTATTATCAAGTTGTAGGTACTTCTTCTTATTGCACTCTCTTACTACAGAATGAGAGACAAGACCTAACTTTTACTATATCTCATTTCTTCAATGTAGTCTACAGAGTGTAGATAAGGAATAATAAGTATATGGTCACAACCGCAAGCACTTGTTTACCACAAAGAAAAGGTCCAGAGTATCCAGTTGCCAAATGTATATCTTCAATTTTTGAGAAAACGATTGGCTTAAGAATAATATGTTATAAAAATTTTAAGTTTTAATTTTCAAAATCCATCAAATTCATCAATGGCTTAAAATTCATTATATTCTGGTATTCTACAAAACATTGTTGTAATAATGTAAATAAACTTGGTTAACTTACCACTTAATATTTAACAAATTTTGGAAGATTAAAAATAATTTGTCCTTGGTCGAGGAGTTATCCTTTCAAATCAATATGTACTAATAATACATACTATCGATATATCTTAAATATTTTGATTTAAATTCAATACACATATGGTTAAAACTAACTCATTTAATGCTTATACAGACTCATATTTAATGAAAAATAACATCTTTTCAAATTATGTTGATTACTCTACTACATACAGGATGTGCCAAAATTGCTGGGATAAAGAATTACCACGTATTATAGAGGTTAAATTAATTCAATTGGACCCAATTTTTATATACTTTGTTTATTTAAAAACGATCCTTTCTCAATATTTTAAAAATGCATTACAATAAATAGGCGCGTCAATTTCTAAATTGAGGGGTACATATTTTTAACGTATCCTCAACTGTCATTAGTCATTCCACTCTCCTCAATCACCTTAACCAATACTATTTAAATAGCGAAAGTACTAAGTATGATACGTAATTGAAAAGCTAATTCAGAAATATGTCCTTTGCTTTCTTTTTGATTTTAGCGTACAAAAACTTTTCTTTTTTCTATTAAATTTATTTCATTAGCGTTAAATTCTATTTTTGAAAAATTAAGATTAACTTGGTGAAAATTGGGAATATTATTATCTCTTAATGTGGCTTGTGGAAAATTATTACTATCTTTATTAGCACAGTTTTTTGAATTTTTGTTCAATTTTAGTGCATTTAGTTTTTTAAGTAAAGTTTTCATTTTTAATGCTCTTAAATGTTCAGTTCTGATATGAGTTTGTTGCAAAAGGATTGTAAAAGGCAAAACCTTCTTTATGTTGTCATATTGAAGCTTCAATTTAATATCTGGACATGACAACTGCTTAAACGCACAATTACAATTTGATGCAACACCTACGTTCTTTAGTTTAATTTAGTTTTCTATTTAAGAATATTATTTAGTATCTATTTATACAATCACTCAATAGTTTGTTACAAGCTACACCAATATATCTTTTAAATATTTTTTCAATATGATGTTCCCTAATTTAAAATGGTAAACTTATTCGAATTAAAACATTTGTTTTTTTTACCAAGCTTATGGACTCTTGCAATAATAATAAATATCTTTAATATTTCTCTCTAAGTAAATATTATTTCTTAACTATTTTCATAATTATTATTTATTGTTAATTCCCATTTTATAATACATAATTGAAACAAAAATTTGAACTCACAATATAATATTACGGTTTGTTTCTATAGTAAAATATATTTTCTTTAAGTTGTTAATATTGAAAAATTATCTATATTTGTTATATTTAGTATTATTGAGAAGGTCCACTAGATGTGGCTGTTTCTATTCTATTTTTTGGTCTTTTACAAAAGATTATTGAAAAAAATACAATAAGTTTTGTTAATTTGTAAAATAATTATTACTGATATGGTCACTCAAGCATATTATTGGAGTTCTGGATTTTATCTTAAACTTTTAATTAATTTTTATATGTTTTTGTTTGTTCTTGTGACTTCCTGTCATACTAGTCAATTTCATCTTCTTCGCATGTGTTTATCTGTAATTTATAGCCAAATAATTTGATATAAGAAAATAGTTAATTCAACTAATTTTATAACATTGTAATAGCTAGCTACCCTAAGGCCCAGGCCATGTAGGTAGTTACTGACTAAGGTTTAGGCCATAGAATGAGAGAAGATTTTTAATTTCGAATGCTCTGGGAGGAAATGTATATTGTTTACTTATTTTTTTACAGACAGTTTAATATTGGGTTTGGAGAAAATGGAAATTATCAAAAAAAAATACCCAGCCTGTAGTTGCTGAAAACAGACAAGTAACTCTAAATGCAATAATATATATGTATATTATTTGGTTTCATTTTAATTTAAAATTACTGTTATTGTAGATAAAAATGAATTAACTTTTTGCTGAGGAATGTTTAGAGGTTAACCTAAAATATTTTATTACAGATGAGTTTAATATTAAAGAAAAAAGTGCAGACCAAGACAGCATAGCGTCATAGGATGAATATACAGAAAAAAAAAGATCTGGATTCAAGAAAATACCAAATTTCTTATGTCTTATAAAAAAAAATATAATAAAACTTTACTCTGGTGGAAAAATAGTTGTTTACAAAAAGGTGGCTAAGGAATGAAAAAATATAAACAAATAAATAAACAGTTAGGCCATGCTTGTAATTGGATATTATTCATAACTTTATGTTTGGAAAACCTAAAATGTTGCCAACTGATATTATTTTTTTTAGAAGATTACAGATATTTTATTAATTTTCTAAAATATACGCTTTACTTTTCAGAAGTTTCTCAAAAGACAAAAATTATGTTGAACCATCTGTATTCAACATTTCTTATTATTAATTGCTTATGAAAGTTTATTTTAAAGAAAAAGAAAACAGAATGAAACTAATAGGTATTTGCCATAATGAAAAAATGATCCGATTTTATGGAAGTAAGGACCTTTAAAAAAATAATTGATGAAATGCAGTATCAGACAGAAAATTTGAGATATGTTTAGTTGCTCAAAATTTCATACTTATTAATGTTAGAATTGCTGAACTGGATGGACAATAAAAGTTTATTTTTCTATAAATGTATTTTATTATACAGGAACTATATAAAAACTGCAAAACAGTATTCACCAGATTTTTTTAAATTACATTAAATTATTTTTGTATGTTGCAGAATATGGTTTCATTTTTGCAACAGCTTTATTTTTTAATTTGATTCTGATTATTCATGTTACATATATTATTTTTGGCTTATTATTTTGTTTAATTGCAATTCCTGAATTAGAGCTGCTTATGAAATAACTATACTAGCTCAAAATAAAATATAATTATAATTGCGACTATAAAAAAAATAATACTTAATTTAATTACATTCCTAAAACACTAGGAATTGCAAATTTATCAGATCATCAAACTCATAATGTAATTATTTTGAAATAAAGAAATGTTTGGTAATGAAAACCGCCATAAAAATTATAAATACCAAGATGCATTTATTTATCTCACACAAAAAATGTTAACATGTCAGTTCAAAATGAACTAATATTGTTTTTATAATTTGCTTTTGATTCCTTGAACCTAACCTAACTTTCTAGAATATAAACTAACTTTCTATCTCGGTCATGCTATTGTATATCGGTGACGTTTAGTGTGACGTCATCTGTTGGATAAAATACGGTTTTGATGATTTACTTTTATAGGTAATTACGGTTATTTGATTTTAAGGGTTTTACATTATTCGTTTCGGCAATTTTGACATTATGATGTTTTTTGGTTATATAAAAATATTGTTCTAATACTTTATTTTAGGCTGAATTATGGTTTTGCCAATTTACGTGTTTGATAAAGTAAGGTTATGATGATATTTATTTGGACGTTTTACGTTATGAATTTTACTTGATTGAACAAAATATATGTTTGATGAATTTCATTTCTGTTGGTTTGTCGGTTTTATCTAATACGTTTATGATGACTTATGAAGCTTTAAATTTTGATACATTGTGGGCGCCCATTCGGACTAGCAATTTACGAGATAATTGGTCTTTTCTAGACTTTTGGCTGCCCATATATGTATATATATATATATATATATATATATAATATAACCTAAAGTCTGCAAAAATTTAAAAAATCTAGAAAAAGTGACCATGTCTGTGAGTACGCAACCCCAAAATGCGTAACAGTGCGTTTAGAGGGAGCTATCTACGTCCGTGTAGTAACCTCAGATCTAAAATTAATTGGTCTAATTTATTTTTAAAATAAAAGTAAAATTTTTAATTATAAGATATATTTATAAATTTTATAGATCTAGAGATCTAGAATTACGAAAAAATATTTAACTAAAGATTTTCCTACTCACTTAACTATTTTAAGACTCAACATTTTCTCTTTAAATAATATGGCTTACCATAAATATTATTTTCATCTAAAAGGTTCATAAATCCAACAATTTTCGACCTAAGTACGGTTTTCGCATCTCCGAATTACTCTGGCACTGCAACATCTCACAAAAATTTCTCCGTGGCAGAGCAAAGCTACCAAAAAAACTTCTTATATTAATATCCTCTTCAACCTCGGTACGATTTTTGTAACCTGAATACAACTCGCACTGTGGGTTCTAAAAAATTCATTGCGATAAGTACCACAACCAGAGTGCCACCTTATTGCTAGCGAAAAAAAACTTCAAATATTAGTATTATCCTCAGTAGACTTTTCGCAACTCTGCATTGCTCTGACATCGAAAAAAAATCCCTATGCGGCACGATAACGCCGTTATGATGCCACCCGTATTACTGGTCCAAATCTTATAACAGGAAATATCAATAATCGCAAATCGCTCCATTCTTGCCAGATAGAACCTAAAACGCTGAATACCCTCAGAATTGTTGGATAGTCTCTAAGTTTGTGGATAGTGTCTAATGTCGGTATAGTGTCTAACACCGCAATTATGCAGTATTTAAATTCACCTTATAAAAATAATTGAAAGATTAACAAAATTAAAAACAATTATTGCAATTTGCTTTTTATTATTCTTAAAAACTAGCCTT
Source organism: Hermaeophaga mercurialis (assembly GCA_951812935.1). Lineage (NCBI taxonomy): Eukaryota > Metazoa > Arthropoda > Insecta > Coleoptera > Chrysomelidae > Hermaeophaga > Hermaeophaga mercurialis. The sequence continues at coordinate 533,107 of OX638365.1, read as the reverse complement.
AAATTTTCATAACCGTTAAAAAATGTATTTGTCGTTTTTTTTTCTAAAAAACCACTTGAAATTTATTATTATTTATTTCATATATTCCAATTTATTAATATTAATATCATAACAAAACAAAATTTGATAACTCAGTCATTGTCAATAAAAATTTCAACAGTCATTATATCATTTACTTTAAATAAAAACGTATTGTTTTACAAAATAAATATCGGCGAAATCCTTCTTATTAAATTTTAAATACCTTAAGCCTTGGAACATAATAATTTTATACGAAATATTGACATTATATAATTTTTAGTGTCTTGCAAAAATAAGAAAAGATCTATAATTGAATGTACGAGTATAAGTTAAAGCAAACCTTTTAACACATTTAATCGCAGAACAATCCAAACTTGATTTCCTTTCCTTTAATTTTTCTCACCAAGAAGTCCCCAATGTTTATGAATTCTGATGATGACAAAAAATTATAAAAAAGAAAAATTGTTCCTATTTAGATACTGGCTGACCAATATTCAACGATTTTGATATAAACGAGGTCATAACCTTTTAAATTTCCGATATATATCTGACAAACCTTATATTTCAAGACTTAAAAAGTCAGGAAAATTCAAGTAAGTTTAGGTTGGCCTGCAGGTACGTAATACTCTGTATAAGTGATCATAATTTTAGGTTGTAAAGCTTAACGTCCCCGACAATTTTGTTATGCAACATATTTGGATCCATTCTAATAAAGGAGTTGTTGGACTTTTACACACTATTGGGACAATATGTATAATTAATAACTTATTTAGCATTTAGAATGCAAAAACTTCATGATCTATTAATTTTTTTAAAAGACTAATTTCTAAAATTCTTTAATTGTTAGTAAATAATTTGTAGTATAATATAAAATAATAATCGATAATGTTGGCTAGTTGAAAATTCCATAATTTCTATAATAATTTTATTATTTTTAGATGCAACAAAATAAGACACCAATATAAATGTTCTTAGTCCAAGAAAGATGCACGTGGTTTTTATTACGAATTTTTATATGCTTTTATTCATTTGAAATAAAAGAAATAGTTAAAAACATTTCTTTTTAGTATTTGTATGTGCACCTATAAAGTTATAATCTGGTTCGCACAATAAATAAAATAATTTCTTTTTAATTTTTTAGTTTAAGAATAATTCTTATCGTTATATGTTTTTAACACATTGTAGAAATAATATAGAGTTATTGGTCGCTGAGTCATAACTCTCACGTCAAGAATGACTCCTTAAAAACTATTTAAAAAAACTTATAAAGAAACCTTGTATCGGAACATGATAAACCATCGTTATAAACCAAGTTTTCTCTTTTTAATAAATAGAGCGATCACTATATTCGCTTTAAATAAGTGGTAGAATATTATTTTCCCTTTTGGAATCTAATTTACATGCATTATATTGTAAAAATACACAACAACCAGAAAAATAATTTCCAATATAATCGAAAGCGTGTAAAAAATAATTTCCTTTTGTGAAGCCCCTTTTTCCATAATTCCATGATCCTATCGAACTAGGGATTTCAACAAACTCGTCCAAATCATACTCCCTGAATGGCGTCCTCAGAATATTTGCTTAGGGCCTCATTAGTATAATAGATTAATTGCATTTAATACCGAATTCATGACATCAAAAATAGATAAAAATTTTAAAACGTAGGTATATAAATTTGCAAACTGGACAATAAAAGCAATTATATAATATAAGATTATTTATTTGAAATATGTAGTTTTGCTTGTAATTATTAATAAACTTTGGCGTAATTTTATCAATAGAAGTGTATAACGTGACTGAAAAAATAATTAAATGAGAATAAAAGGAAACTTAATAAATGTCCCCTTTTAAAGAATAGTTACCAATAAAACATCTTATACACTGAGAGAAAAAAGTATTGAATATTGAACAAATCTCATGATAAACCAATATCAGTTATATATTAACACGATTTATTCATAATTATCTTATTATATTTGACGTTTATCCAAATTTCCAAATATGATGATTTAACCCTCCGACAGCCGCGACTCATCAATTTACACGAGTGGACACGCGCGGCATTTTGTACCTGACACAGAAAAATGGTAATAGAAGTTAGAAATATCAAACATATTTGATAAAAAATGGGTGGAAGTCGCGGATTATATCCAGAACAATGCAACATCGTAAAATTTTATGTTTCGTCTCTAAGAATGTATAGTATAGTAGAAACTGAAGAAGAAAATCTGTTTGGGAGTGTGTATTATCTTTGCTTTGTCTTTTGAGTGATCCTTCATTAGGGAAAAACCTAATTCAGTTAAGAATTTTCGCCTTTTTACTGGTACTTCTCGTGGCTTAGAGTTACTTATATATAAAAATATAAAATTAAATATAGCTGGTTATCTTCTGGTAATTCTTTGTGTGCTTTAGGAAGCACATTTTTGGTCAACAGTATCGACGCCATTTTTGTCCTGTTGCATTCTAAAATCATAGGTGGTTTTCCTGTATCAATTTCTCTATGGTCCATGGTAGAAAGCAACAGCATATCCTTAGTTCTTTTAGGTACATAGGATACTAAAGACATATCATCTTGAAATCCGAATGTAGAAGTTCCAACAGTTTGTAATTTATTTAGAAAACATTCAAAAGGGATCCTTCTTTTGTTTTTCTTCAAAGTGCCACGAAGTGTTAGTTCATTCTGCAAAAGATATTCAACTAAAGTATAATTAGTATAATAGTTATTCGTAGTTATATTTCTTTTCGAGTTTTTTATAGGATCAGCTAAACGCAGTACTTATATCTAGTGACTTATTTAAACTTTTGTAGAGGCATTCTTGTTGTGTTCCACAATATATCTCAAAATTAAAGTATAGTATCTCTTGCTGTGACAAAGTGCATATAATTTTATTCCATATTTGGCTGATTTTTGTAGCATGTGTTATACAAAGCCACATCGTCCTCTAAACTGATGAAGCCTTGTTTCTATTGCGACGAATTCACCCAAGCAGTAACTACTCATAAATTTATTTAAAAACTTAGTATAAACATTTCTAATAGCTGCTAATTTGCCAATTTGGTCATGGTCTTTTCTAACATCGTCAAAACGTAAAGCACGATGAGAAAGAGAAATCATTTGTAACAATTGCAGATGTCAGTCTTATCATTCCTGTCGCAGTCCTTGACCATACTTCTTCAACATTCACTGGATTTCCTTTTTTAATTGCAAGAAGAAATAGGACCCCGAAAAAAGTCAATTTGAAAGTTCTATCTCTTTGGCAAGAAACATTTATTCTTTTGTTGCTGTACAAGTAACAATATTGTTGATTATAGTTGGGGTTATAAATAAAAGAAAGAAATCTAGTGGATTCAATACATTTTTTGCATTACCTTTCGGCCCAGGAAATACTTTGATAACATTTTTGGTTTTGGTTTTACTGCAATAAGCCACTTAGGTACTTTTCCAAATTGTGTCTTCATCTTTACCCATATAAAACCGGTAATTACCATCCCCTTGCCTTTGTAAAGGTTCTGTATTATCAACCTCATCGCTACCAGATTGTTCCGCTATAGTTATCATTTTCAATAATTACATCCTTTTCACTTGAATTGCTAAAGCGAACAACATCCTTTTCAAGATCAGACAAATTTTCCGCAATGTCTTGCAACTCTTTTTCACTCAAATATTTTCTTGGTCTTTTTGTGGCCATAAAATAGCCAAAATATACCTCAAATAATGTAGGTGATTAAAAAACCATAGCCACAAATTGTACTTACATGACTGGATACAGTGGCACGAAATACCCCAAATTGACAACTCTCACTTCTATACCAAATATCAGACTAATATAACACTTAGGAAGATACAAATACAGCAAATAACATTCCTAAGATAGTATAATGGAAATATCTGATTTGTTACTTCCTCATTTCTTTGATGCAAAAATATATAATATAGACAAACAAATCTTAATTAATCTAGAATTTGTAGGTTTTATCTAAAACTTAAATTTTGTACGCAAATATTCAAATATTTAACGTAAAATTATTATATACATGATTTTTAACATCATTTTTACATAAACAAATACTAATTAGTGCCCTTACTGTAGACATTAGGCGCTCCCACTTCATCGGTCCAGTGACCTATGTGCTGTTAATTTGGGGGCAGCCATATTCGTAGACCAATTTTAGGTCGTTCATTTGTGGTTCATTTGGGATGTGAGTGTGTTGTCAATATTTGTATATTGGGGACTCCAAAAATGAAAATGGGCTTTAACTCAGTTATAGGAGTACTCGTTGCATCGGTTGTTTTATTTACGTGCAATTTTAGATGTGTTAGATTCTTTTGGGTTCTATATTTTGATGCTTTGTAGGTGTTTTTTGTATAGATAATCAACTGTCTTATGTCTCTGAGGAATTGTGGTCATTAAAATGTCGGCTACACTATTAATTTCCAAAGTAAGGACATAAGTATACATTTGAAAGTATTAAATAGGTTGGGAAAGGAGAAAGGAAGTAGATAAAAGAAAAGCTTGGGAGAGGGTTTTATTGATTGGAAAACCAATAACAAAAAGTATGAGTGTTTGTTCAAAACATTTTAGAAATGAAAATTATTGTCTAAAAAGTAAGTAAATAAAAAATATTATGTATTATAGCTATTATTTACTTTAGGTAATTAAGTAAGAAATATCTTGAGAAGATAGTGTTAGTGACTATTTTTAAAATTGTCTAAACAAATTCATAAAACAGTTAAAAACACTAAACGCACAAATACACTTTGCCTTACAGAGTACTCGTAATCTGCCATATTTGTTTACATACTCGAGCGCCCTCATCGGTACTTGAAATTGCCAATATTTATAAGTAGTACCAGTGGCAAACAAATATTTTTACAAATTATTTTATTTTATTAAGTTTCACATAAGTACTTTTGCCAAGTTGTTAGATGTCTGAACATTCCATTTCTTTTCAACTTTCTAACAGGTTATAGGTACAGTATATACTTTTCTGTTGCAGAACAATATAATGGAAAACTCTTAATTGACTGGGGATTGAATGATTATGTGGATAGGTTTCTAGGTGGGTTGTTTTTACAAACAAACTTTTATTAACATTAAATATAATGTATTATCTACAAAATATATTTTGGTTAACTGAAGAGGTTATTTATTATTTTGACGTGTTCTTTTGTTAAAAAATATTTTTAAACACCACAGAAAATGACAAAAAATACTATCAAAACGAAAACAGGAATACATCCCCTTCATGCAGATTTTGAAATTTGTAGTTTTAATGCAACTTTTTTTTAATTTCAACGGCTTAGCAGTAAAACGATATTTCAAATACTGGAAAAAATTAGCCATTAGATTACGTGTATATACTAGAAATAGACAAATCTATAATTTGGCAACAGTGTTGATACATTTTGACAGATTATGCTTCCACACCTGACATTGACTGCGGTCTAGTGTAGGAATTACTATTTATCAAGGAACAAATCCAATAAAATACAAAATCAAATCACATAAATTTTATTAAATGACAACTAGTTTCGACCCCTTAAGGTCATATTCAGGTCTGAAAAAATATAAAAACCCATCACAAATATTTGATATAAAATACATTAATAAACTTATCAAATAAAACAACAGTAAAAACAACAATTTTAAAATTCAAAGTAAAAGAAGACTCTCACAATCTCTTACAAAATGAACCAGAATTATACAACTTAACTAAATTAACATAATGCATGTGTTACAAAAACCATAAATAACAGTTATGAAACATATTTTTTTTTTGCGTTTTGCGAAAAAAATTAAGAACTCAAGTTTAGTAATGATAGGTATAAAAATTGGAAACAAGAACATAGAGAACAAGAGTAGGGGTTCAATAAGATCATAACAAAAGAATAATAACCCAGTTTTGGGTAGGGAAAAATTGTAAGGATAGTTAACACAAGTCATGCAATCCCTAATAAGGGTAGAGACTTGTGTAAGAATAACTCTTCTCCAATATGGCAGAAGAAAATAAACGAAAAGGGAAGGAGAGCTTAACAGCAGCCACCCGATACTCTTAGATGTCTGGCATCCGGTAACACCAGAAGAGACATCATTGAAGGGGACGAATGGAACCAGAAAACTTATTTATCAAGGATGTTATATTACCAAGCTGTATCGCTAACTCAAATTAATCGGACCTATCTAAAACTGACGCAAGCTGACCTTACTACATATGGTGGCCGTGATACGCAAAGGTATGTAATGTAAGCGGGATTCAAATTAAAACGACTATTTTTATGATATTTTTTAATTAATGAGAACTATAAATGTAGAAACAATACTTTTTTACTTAATTCATGTTTTTACTGGCAGGACTTATTAAACACTTCGTATAAAACCGAACCTTTGGCTAATACTTAGCTACAGATAAAATTAGAAAAATAATTTATATGGTCGATCATCTATTGCACACACTTCAAATTAGCAAAAATGTCTATTGTGAACTTATTTACACATTGTACTAATACTCTGTCTAATAATTTTGAACTATTCTTTTTTTTTTAAATTATAAGTATGGTACGCAAATCTGTTATCAACTTCTTTTTCAGTCCTAAAAATGCTTTTTGATGCCAAAATTAGTTTTTCTTTGATTTTAATGTGAAAAAATTTAGTAAATGAAGCCAAACTATAGTAATTATGCTCATTGTAATCATTTTCTATCAGAAGTTCCATTACAGGACCTTGACATTTAACAATATTTATTAGTTTTTTACTACATAGCCTAAAATCATATTGGATTAGAACCAATGCCAAACAAATTGTCATCAAGATGCGCTCTATTTGAGCATCAAGTCGCACAACAATATAAGTCATATTTAAACAATAAACACTCCAAATATGATATATATATAATAACTGAATTAGTTAATGTAGAAACACGATCGAAAATGCAGCTTTTCACATTTACACAATGATAATCTGGTTTGTTTCGACCTCTCTGCACATGGCCCCCGTGACGTCACACATGCCTTACTTTTCTATGAAGAGTTTGCGATCCAGCGTGTAAAATGTAACATCCTTGCTATTTATACAGTGTCGTTTGCGGAAATTGTAAACGACTTCAGTATTTTTACACCTAGAATGATTAAAGTCACAATAAACGTTTGTCGTATAAACGAATGAGTTTTCTGAAAAATATTCATGAAAATGTATGAAACAATTTTGAGACGAAGTCACTTGTCCTACAGGTTCGTTATTTTGTCACAAAAATTAATTCATGCATTTTTATGAAACCATATTTTCATTGTTACCTATTGTACCTAATTATTGTACCTATTATTAGCGTTAACGTTGTTATTATTATGTGCCCCAAAAAAATGTAGTTTGTTTTCTATTAGATCCGAGCCTGTGGGAAAGCTATGTTACTAAAGTAGTTTTGTTGAAATCGTATTTGTGTTTCTCTTTGTTTCATGTACTCAAATCGGAAGAAAGGAAACATGTTTATAGTTAGTGTCTTTGCAGGTCTATATGGACTATATGGTCTATAAAGAGGTAAATGTTTTAGTCGGAAAATGTCACGTGATGAGGGTTCTTAAATTCCTTTTCTGTTCCATTATTACAACTCATATATTATTTAAAAATTAAATTGAACTTATATATAGAAGAGTAACAGTTTGGTGTCGATATATTTTTGAAAATGTAATTTCTTTGTAATATACAGTATAGTCCAAATGAAAGGAATAAATTCAATATTGCGTAAATCGGAGATTTTAAGGAAAAATCCTGAAACCCATCAATTTTTATTTTTAAATGGGCCCTTTGTCAGATCACCATTTTATTTTTGACATCATCTCTGTGAGCATGATGACGTCATCAATAAAAATTTTAAATAGAAAAGTGGGTGTTGTAATATATCAATTGAAAGGTCTCTTAAATATCTATGCACTCATATCAATTATGTCTAAGTATTATTGTCAAAAGTAGTTTTAATGACATTCGAACAGATTTCTTCATTTAAAAAGTAATATTATGATGTATATTTTGATAGCCAAAAATAAATTTGGTAAAGGCCGTCAGTATAAATGAAAATAAACTACTTTTGACTCTTTTATCAACATGAAGCTGACTGAAACGGAAAGAATTGAAATTCTAATATTAATTGGTTGTAGAGATAATATACGTACGCAGAAAGAAGTACGTACGTTATTGAATAGCAAATATCCCAATCGAGAACCAATTACCAATTAAAATAAAAAAGGAGAAGTGGCATCTCTATAAACTAAATGCAGGACGAGTTCCATTTTGTGATATTCTAATGGAAAGCTATATTTCTCCTAAACAGTCATGTGAATCGTCAGACTTTCCGGTATTGTGCTACAGAAAATCAACATTGGATGCAGGAGTACCGTGCTCAATACCCAGAGAAAGTGAATGCTTGAGCGGGAATATTAAATAATAGGACCATACTTTTTCGAAGAAACCTTAACAGGTCTTCGATATTTACAATTTCTGCAGAACTTCTTGCTCCTAGAATTAAACCGGTTTAACCAAAATGATTTGTGGCTGGAACTATGCTGTCTTGGTGAACAACTGTTGGACAACGTCTTCCCAAATCGGTGGATAGGTCGAAGAGGAGCAATTGAGTGGCCACGAAGGTCACCTGATTTAAACCCTCTCGATTTCTTTATATTGGGATACTTGAACAGTAAAGTATACATAAATAGATCACATAATATTAATGAACTCAAAGAAGGGATATGCATTGAGATTGCAAAAATAACTCCGGAAGTTATAGAGAAAGTTCAAGAAGAGTTCCCTGCTCGTCTTTCGCATTTTATTTTAGCTGACGGTAAACAATTTGAGCACTTGCTTTAAATTTGGTTGTACTTAATTATTTATTGTAACATTAAAATTTAATAATTTTTTTGACAACATACAAAAATTAATTACTTAGACATATCACGTTATTACGCTCACAGAGATGACGTCAAAAATAAAAAGGTGATCTGACGACGCACAGATTTAAAAATAAAAATCGACGGGTGTCAGGATTTTCCCATAAAATCGCCGATTTACGAAATAATGAATTTATTCCTTTCATTCGGGCCATACTGTATATAGAAACATAGACATAAACAGGCCTTCATCATTTACCAGAAACGCAGATAAACAAAAATAACCCTCGTTTAAGAGTATTGCAGAAGGTAAGCGCCTCAAACACAAACAAAGACAAAAACTTATAAAAGATTAATCAGGCAAAAAAATAATTTTATTTCTTAATTTGTACTTTGCTTGTATTCATTATATGCCTAGTGGCTTATAAAAATATTGTATAAAAGTATTGTAAAATAATTAAATTAATTGTTTCAACTCTTACTTTATGGAAATTATTCATAATAAATATGGAAAGATAAATAAAACTTATTTTGAATTTTCACAGTCTTCCAAAGCGTTTTAATAATATTCAAGTCTACCTAGGTTTCGGTATCTGACAATAACATTTTTCAAGACAGGAAGAAGTTTGACAGATCTTGTCATAAACCTGACAACAACCAATCAGTATTAAGCAATATTCTTCTTTTTCTAAAAATATATTTGGTTGGTATTATTTAGTTCAAAAGGTCATCTAAGATAATTGAACTTCCCAGGTTTAGTTGTTAATTCAATACTACATATTGAAGATATTTTAGGTTTTTCTTTATTTCATATTCTTCCAAAAAATCAAGTTCTTCTTTCTTGTCAGTTATATAAAGTACTTCCACTGTTGTTTCCATTGTGTTATTAAGTATAGGTTTGTGTTTGCTGTTAATGATATGTTCTGCATAATGTGACTTATCTGGTTAATTTAATCTATAAGATCGTAAGTGTTTACTGTACCTTGTTACAAAATTTCTAGAGGTCTGGCCAAGATAGACAACGTTACAATTTCGACAATTTGACAATTTAGTTTGTAAATACCTGATTTTTTAATTTATTAATTTTAAGTTTTACATTTTATAAAAACGAACTTAAATTATTTGTTACTTTAAAAGATATTGTAGAAAATGTTATATCAGATATAATTTGAAATATTTCCCAAATATGTAACAGTTTTGTATTACGTCATCTTTAGGTTGTTTCTTTTAAACATTCTTTTAAAGACAAAATTTAACTAAAAAAAGCGTTTTTTTTTCAGTTCGAATTCGACATAAATACAAAAAATTTGACAAAAAAAAGGGAAGATCGAAAAAGAATCCAAAATTCGAGAAAAAAATTGGAAAATTTAAAAAAGGTTGAAATTGAATTCAATTCTTTGAGTTTGTAACGGAAACTTTGACCCTGAACAGTTTTTCTTGGAGTGAAATTTGTAATTCCAAAATTCCCAATATTCCCAATACTAAATACTAAAAATAAAAATAGAAATTCAACTAGAAAAATCAATAAAAAATTAACCTGGCCTTGAACTTGACCTATCAGCTTAGAATGGAAATGTTCACCTTAAAAATCGTTTTTTTTTCGGCATTATTCTAGAAATATTTCAAAATTTGACAAAAAAACGAATAATTCTAGAAAAATTCCAAATTTCGACAAAAGACGAAAAATTCCAAAATTGGTTGGTTACATCATCGGAAAATTAGACAAAAATTACTGTAGCCTTGACCTTGATAAAAAATCTGGGAAAATTACTGACGAATTAAAGAAAAAAAGAGTATTTTAAAGATTGTTAATTTAGGAAAAAGTGTGAAATTACAGAAACATTTCAAAATTCGACAAGAAAACGGAATTTCTAGGAAAATTCGAAAAACGTTCCGAAATTCCATAAGAAACGGAAGATCTTGTCGGAATTTTTTCTACATTTTTCACAAATTCGAACTAAAAAAATAAGCTCGCGATTTTAGAGAAAGAAAGGGAAATTGTGGCGAAGAAAGTTCGTCTAACTAATAAGTCTCGTATTTATAGGGAAAATGAAAAGACGGAATCCTCTCCAATAGTTTGCTATTTCTGTTAACCATTGCAGAAAAACACCAATTAACTCTAGATTTTCAAAATTATTAATAATAGTTCCCTGAATATAGTAATATAACATTTGTGTAATAAATTATATGATTTCCAGTGAATTTAAATAGTCCGCGGTACTAATAAAAAGCTATGTTAAGTAAACTTTGGCCAAACCGAACTCCTGGAAATTAAAATTAAAGAAAAATTTCTCATAAAATAAAGGAATCATCAAAATTTTTTGTTCGTAAAGATTTGACCAGTTCTGCTTTTTTTTAGACGGTTTTCAAAACTCACACCTCAAAAAGTATGATTAATATACAAGTATATTTATCAGATAATAAAGAATTCACTTATTTTATACACAGTGTGGTTTCGTAATAGCTAGTTTGAATACGTCCTTCGAAAGCCAAAATTCAATATCTACTCGTATTGATATTCATTTAATATGTCGTGATGTTCTTAATTCTTTAAAAAACAGTGTTGTTTTTTATACAATATTCTAATAAATATTTCCGTTTTTTCGTACGTAGCAAATGGGCTAAGTTACTGCTTTGTAAAAAGTGCTAATAAATGTGTAACTCTTAACCAAATATTGTGACAAATGTGAAGTAAAATTATTAAAAAATGCAGATTTGTACTTAATTTATTATCTTTCTAACCTGAGAAGTTTAAAAACTGCACAAAATTCCAGGGAACTAATCGAATAAAATTTTATTTAAAAATAATGGGTCTAAAATAGCTCCTATCTAAGCAACACTGTGTTAAGTTAGAAAAATAAAATATGTTTTTGTTAATAAATCATCTATTTTCTAGAAATAGGCTTAAAAATAACATTTATTTATGTGGTAAATATTGGAATTAAATTACTTTAAAAAAATTGAAATTTAATATACAGCTAATTTAATTAAAAATAATGTCACATTTTTTAAAGTCAGACTTAATGTATAATAAAAGGCGGAAAATGATTCTCTCTCAATAGTTTTGTTTTTGATCTCAATGTCACATAGTGAGATAAGTTTTGCTGCTTCAATTTTTCGAAATGCGACTGAATTTTGTGAATTACAAATAGGTATTATTCAAAAACTTTTATTATTACTATCAAAGAGTAATCTATCAATTTTTACCAGAAAATAAAATTTTGTTGTATAACAAAGTACGGCTTTATGATTGATGAATGAGGTAGTTTATGGAAACGAAAAGAGGTTAACTTGAATTGTCTAATTTTTAGATACTTCACAGACATTTATTACACTATCCGAGAATCATAGGTTCATCTAACTAACGTCTAAAATATTTAAAAACCTTCTAAGTCGAAAATTATTTCAAACTTGAATATTTATTAATATCCTCAGCTCTCAAAATTAATTAGTCTAATTATTCTTTAAAATAAAAGATTAAAAATTTCTAACTATAAGATACATTCATGATTTTTACATTAAGGGTACGATTAAAATACGAAAAAATATTTAATCAGTTACCTTAAAATTATTAACTTAAAAAAATTGTTTTAGTAGACGTCTAAATTATAACTAAATTAGACTATGTAGTAAGAGCAAAAAATAGAGATCCAAATGTAATCTAAATAACTACTTTCAATAATAATCTTAAGACTATATAAGTAAAATCAGAAATGTATTTTAGAGCTTTACGATTTGAAATGTCAAATATATTTTATAAAGGATTGAAAGTATATGTATATCTCCGGGAATTTGGATATCAAATTCACATCTATCATTATATTATTTTGACCATTTCTAGATCATTTTCGAGATATCTACGTTATATTTTTTAGAGATGTATTTATTTCTCGGGTACTACAAAAATATTCTCGTTTCTAACTGATTCATCATACAATAGAAACAATGGAAAAAATAAATATCAAAACGAGTGATAAAATATTGAGATTTATTTTTTAGGGGTTTGTATAAAAACGCACGTTAAATAAAAGAGAAAAGTTTGATATGGAGCTAACATTTACACATTTAGATGGCGTATTCGTTTTTCAACTCGTAAATAATATATATATAAAATCGATTCTAATATTTGGATTTAAACTGCCTTTGAAATTATTTATTTATATTTTTTCAAATGCGTCAGATCTACACAGAGTTCGCTATTTCCATTGAAAAGATATAGCTTTTTATTATTCTATTTTTTTGTGTGTCTAAAAAAGTTCTTATAATAAATACAAATTTTGGTGACTTGCTTTATTTGATACTATAATTTATCAGTTATATACTATTCTGGATCACCAATATGACATATTGTATATTTGATGCACTTTGAAGGATGATAAAATTTTTTCATCTATTCTGCAATAAAACAAATAATTAACACTTTTGAACTAATAATTAATAGATAGTCACCGAAAATTAAGGTATTGAATAACAAACTGAGGACTTAGAGGTACTGAGGTAGAGCTGCGAGCCGGTGACCGAATCCCGGCAGGGGCGAGATTTTTCTGATTTGACTCCAGAATGTAGTGTCGGCTTCCAATTAACAGTGTCACCAGAAAACAGTAACAAAGTCTACAGAAAACACGAAGGCTAATAATGCTAGAGGTTGATGCCACGCAAAGAAAAAAAAATAACGAACTGTATGTAGTAAAATACATAATATGTTTCAAGTTTATTTTCTTGCTAATCCATGAAGTAAATAAACAATCTGTTAGTTTACTCCTACAAAGAATGCGACATGAATATAAAAACTTTATCAAACGTACTAAAAGAGTGTTTGGAAGATTTCTGTGAAAGCATTGAATATTTTTCATGGACATGCACTTTCACCACTGAGACTATTATAGGATACAGCGAGATATGAATGATTAGATTAAATTAACAAAAGTTAGCACTACAAGTTCTTAATTTAATATTCAGTCATTACTTTTATAAATTGGTTGAATCAACTACGTTATTGTCACGATATTGGTGAAGCCTTCAAGCAATACAATACATGTTCAATCTTATGAAACCAAATTTAGTTCTTTTAAAATTATTCGGTTATTCGTCAACTAATATTATCGGTTATCCGTGTTTGAAAAACACATTTTTCCTTCGAAACTGTGCGAAATGCGGAGTTTTTACAAGAGTATTAAGAAAATTAAAAAACCATTTACAATTTCCTTTAGGTTTCTTTGATTACTAAAAGTAGGCTAATCCTCTAAAATGTACTTTAACAAATTTTTATTAAATTTGTTTCACACATTTCTGAAAATCACAAAAAATGTGATTTTTTTTGTAAATATAAATATATATATATATATATAGGGTGCGGCATTAGTGCGTCGAAGTACGATTAGTCCGCTATTATTGAAGTTACGAAAAAAAAAGTTTTTACAAAAAGTATAGACAGTCTTAAGATTCATATTTTAAAGTTAGTCTCAAATATACAATGTGTTCAGGAACGTAGTGCCAGACAAAAATTTTGTTTTTTTAAATAGAACCCCGTATATTTTTACATTTTCATAAACCTCTTGCCGAGCTAATTTCAACGATGTGTCATACTTGACGTCTATTATGTTTAATAAAGCAGCCATCTGAAAATCACATTTTTTTGCAGTTAGATGTATGTAGCAGCCAAAACGTTGAAAATCACTAAAAACGGCTTAAATGTTCCTATCCTAACTTTTCAAGTTCTATTAAAAAATGGTATTAAAAAATATTCCATACAGAGTGATGAAAAATTTGAAATATGCTTCAAACTTGGAAGCGATTGAAGCAACAAACAGGTATTTTGGAGAGTTGCCAGAATCTACCGACAGAAATGGGATAAAGAGTTTGGAACATCGATGGACCAAGTACATTCAACTAGAATTATGTTAAAAAATAAAAACAAATTTATTCGTCTAAATTATTGTTATCTTTGTAAGGACGCGAATTAATCAACCCATCCTCGTATATATATATTTACAAGAAATGCATGGGTGCATTTCCTAGCAACAGGAGACGACACCAGAGTTAATAAATAGAATGAACACATTCTTTTACGCATTCTATTTATTTGCCTTACTTTGAGATAGTTAGTTTTATATTTGAAATAAAAATATTTTTTGAAAATAGAAAGTTTTTTTTTTGAAGAAATAAAAGTGCATTTACATTTCTGGCCCTGGGAATAGGATACTTCCTGCAGAAATTCGTGTTTTCTGGTCAACTTCAGTTGTTTGACGAACATTTTTTTGAAAAATATCACAATTTTACTGAGGATGAAATATTTAATCGGCTTAAACATGTCAAAATTGTAGTTACTTTAGTGCCAGATGTTATGACAAAACAAAGGTTAAGCGTTGGGAAAAAGAGTTCGTGGACGACAAAATTAGGGCATTTAAAGTTAATTTACAATAAACTTTCTGGGAGCGAAGATACTTCTCCATGTTGGAAAGAAGTCTTATCCATTTTTAAAAATAGAGTTATAAGAGGTGTAATAATCAACCGAGAGCACAAAGCTGTGGTACCATTTTTATATGATGCTTTTACCATATTTTTAACAAAAGTGGTATGCATACTACTATATTTATAAATGGTGAAA
This sequence comes from Hermaeophaga mercurialis, assembly GCA_951812935.1. Lineage (NCBI taxonomy): Eukaryota > Metazoa > Arthropoda > Insecta > Coleoptera > Chrysomelidae > Hermaeophaga > Hermaeophaga mercurialis. Next base: position 517,601 of record OX638365.1, on the reverse strand, counting down.
GTTAATACAAATTTTTGTGCGGAATTTGTTAAAAAATAGGAAGATGAGGAAATTGTAGAACTGTAATATTTTCAAACTAAAAATAATATTATTGAGAGATCAACAGATTTCAGGGAATGGTTTATAAATCATGTTTTGATTTTTTTAACAAATAAGCTTTTCGAATCCCAAGAAAGAGACTCAGTTTGGACTTTAAATCTAATAATATAGCTGCAAGTCAATATTAATAAACTTGAAAGCGGAAACAGTTAAATGATAATTATAAAAAGAAAGGGGCCTGTATCATCTTTCAAAATTATGATAAAGCTTGTTTTTATTGGAGTATATTAGCGCCCTATATCCACCGACGAGCCTACATCGAATTTCCTCATATCTACATTACGCCAATGTTTTAAATTTAGGACTTAATATCCACTGCAGTTTGATAAAATTAATAAATTTGTAAAACTCAATTCAATATCTGTGAATGTCTACGGTTTAGAATTGAATCAAAATCTATTTAAGGTAATTACCCTGCATCTAACTCAATGTAAGCAAAACAGACATGTCACAATCTATTATTGATTCAAGATAAATATTTTCCTAAATCTAATGACTTTAATCCTCTACGAGAGGAGGATGAAGTTGTTAAAATAAAATATCACTATTGCTAAATCAAAGAGTTATCACAGTTAATAGGTTTTCAAGGTGTCTCAATTAATTTAGCTCTGCAGAACGACTTCTCGTTCACACAGAACTTTATGAAAAAATCAATAATTATAAAGTACCTCTTCCCCAATATCTTGATTTGGAATTGGTTATATATGCAAATTTTGAATCAATATTGGAAGTGTTTAAGTATAACTTGGAAAAAGTTACAATAAAATATCAAAAGTATAAAGCATTTAATTGTGGGTATTAAGTTAAATGTGAGTATGATAATAATCTATCATTTTATAATAGTTATCGCGCTGAAGACTGTATGCAATGGTTTGCTTAAGAAATGACATATTGTTCTGAGGTAATAGAATCTAAGTTTAAATATATTTATTCGATTTATTGAATCGATTAGATTTATGAGAGTCGCTCTAGATACATTAGTACCTAACAACTTTAGATAAAGTAAATTTAACTAATTTAAAGGAACAGTTTAAATTCTATACTGATGAACAATTTGATTTACAAACTCGCAATGGTGTATTTTCTTATTGGTATCATCATGCTCAAACCATCTGAGAAAAATATAACATTATTTGCAGATGTGTTTGAAAATTTTCGAAATATCGGTTATAACACTAGTGGGTTAGACTCAGCATGATATAACCGTACCCGGTTATTCATGGGACTGTATCTTAAAGTATACGAAATGTGAATTGGAACTTTTAAATGATGTTGATATAATACAATTATGATTCTGCAAAACCAGACAAGTACTTATTTTACGTAGATGTGAACAATTTATATGGATGGGCTATGTCACAACCCCTCCCCAAAGGGAAATGCAAATGGGTTGATACAAACATTGACATTACTGAAATTTCAGATGATTTACCTCAAGGACACTTTTTGGAAGTGTACCTTGAATATCTATCCTATTGAACCTATGATGTACTTAAAGATTTTCCATTTTGTGCCCAACATTTTAATAAACCATTATATATAGGAATGGCGGTGTTAGACATTTCAAAAACGTGTATGTATGATTTTCATTATAACTATATGATACCTAAATTCAATAATAGATGTAAAGTTTTATATACAGATACAGATATCTTCATTTATGCAATTAATAATCATGATATATATGATGAAATTATTAAACTAAATATTAACCAAATTGATACAAGTGATAACTGTCCCAACAATCGATATAATATACCGCTTTGTAATAAAAAAGTGCCAGATCTAATGAAGGATAAAGCGAATGGTAGCATTATTGCACATTTTGTTGGCTTAAGATAAAAAATGTACAGCTAGCTAGAAGGTTGAAAATAAAAAATTAGTGGAAAATAGGGTCCTCCAAACTAAAATTACATTTGATAACTATGTTGATTATTTAAATAGACATACAGACAAAATTATTTCTGAATCCACAAATCTGTTTTATGTTCACAACGTCTACAGTATACAAAAAACCAAAATTGACTTAAACTCGACAAACGATAAACGATATTTAATACAAAATTCATACGAAACATTACCTTGGGGGTATTACAGTTTAACCTGACATTTTAAAGTTTTTATAGAATATGATACAAGACACTTACTTGGGTAAAAAGCGAATTTATTAAACAAAACCAAGCTTAAAGTATGTAGCAGTCAGTCTATTACGTGACTTGAATTTTGCTCCATGTATCAAAACATGTGACCAAAAAGCCTACAAAGCAGTATACAGCGAAGAGGATTGGACAATCATTATCAAGATAATGAACTTAACAACGTTACACGAGCTACCTTTAATACAACAATTCATTGTCCTATATCAAGAACAGAAATTTTGTTGCTGCCTAACAATTTTACGGATGGGTGTCAGAGGTAGTGCGAACATTATGCAAACAGTTCTCAAAGTACTGGAACCTATAAAAGACATCAACCCAATAACTTGTGGTTTAGCCTTGGAAGTTCTATATCAACATCCAAAACTGTTATGAAGAAGGTAACCTTTAACGAGTCGATGAATAAACATCATACGCTACATAAATATTCTGCTTATAAGGCCAGAAGAGGACATTGGGAGGAACCTAATCGTGACCGCGCAATATTTGAACGTCGCATAGAAGTAGCAAAAATTATAATCTTATGTGCAATGCGTTGGAGGCACTACGTCAAAATAACTTAGTCAAAACTATGGTCTTCTCAGCGTGATTGCACTGTTTCCATTGGAAGAGTGTCCTTTTAATACGTTACAACCGATAATGCTCACCAACAATCTACATTGTTTCAATTGTTATAATACATACTATGTTTTTGATGATGAAGCTTTTAATAAGCTTGAATACGAAATTCCCAATAGTAAAATTGAGGCTTGGATTGTCATTCTTTCTGAAAATGATAACATTTGGAATATAATTCAAAACAAAATGATGAAGTTCGCTAACTTAAAAATATGCAGTTAGTGGTAGATGTACAAGGTTTTAAAATTGAAAATAATAAGTTTATCGTAAAGGAATTTGCTGCTTACAATGGTTCTCAAATGTGTCAGTAAATGTTTAAACCACAATCTCCTTTGATAATGATGAACCAGATTTATATAAACAAATAACTTGGTTAATGCATAACCATCACTGCATTGAATGGGATTGAATGGGCTTTAAACTCCATCAGTTTACTAAAATTTACGAAGATATTAACCAAAGATGCTAACTTTATCTATGTGAAAGGATTAGAAAACAAAATTATATAAAGAAGTTTTCCAAGACTCCAGTGTTTGGATTTGATGAGTCACCCAATAACCGACAATTTTTTAATGAAATAAAACTATATTTTGTATCATGTGTTTTTACTTACAATATTTACATTTATAATGAGCTTGCCTCTTTCGTCTTCCTCATTTGAAATATAACGGTTGTTCTTTTATTTCTTCATCTATATCATATTTCCGTCTACATAGTTGACATCCCTCAAACAGTTTGGAAGGTATTTGGAAATTTCTAATCGTGCATTGAAATTTAAATGAGGAATCCTTATTCACTTAACCTGAATAGGAGCTTTTACAAATATAAAAAAACATTCTAATGTTTAATGTTAGTTCATTGAAAATAATCTTAAATAACGAAAATGTTATTTTAGATATGCATTATTATTTTAGATGTGCATAAATTGTGTGCCCTAAATATGCAGGCATGCAATTTATATGCACTTTGCACTTTTGCATCCATAATCTAACAATGAGTCTTAAGTATGTCTAATTACGTTACTAAGTAAAACTACTGTTTAATTAAAAGAACTTAATTTTTTTTCTAAACCACATTGAACAGAACCTTACGTATCCCCTACACATAATATATCCCCCTGATAACATTTGACTAGTACACCTTCTCTGTTCGAAAAAATCTCGAATAGTTGCTACTAGTTTAATGTGGCATACAGTACAATATTTTACTCTCATTCCACATTCTACACAATAAACCCTATGATTGCAGGGTAGGAATAATATATTTGTATAGGCTTCTCCTTACAAATCTCACATGCTTGTAAATCCCACCGATCAGATGGAGTAACTGGTACTGAATTTGGAAACACCTCTAGAAAACACATTGTCAACTTTTAGATTTTATTCATATCTTTAAATAGATTAGCAAAAGTAGTGGGGAGAATGAAATGTATATTAAGTATAAGTATTTTTATTTCTTAAAATTACGGAATTCATGATCAAAACTTTGAAATCCCATCTGATTTTTAATCACTCTGTATCAAATATTTTTTAATGCCGTAGCACAGAACTTGAAAAGTTAGTACAGGGACACGTAAGTCATTTTTATTTATTTTCAACGGTTTGGCTGCTACAGACATCTAAATTCAAAAAAATATATTTTCAGGTGGCTGTTCATTAAGCATAATAAACATAATAAACAAGAGGTTTATAAAAATGTAAAAATATATGGGGTGTTTCATTTAAAATTTTTGTCTTGCCCTTCGTTCCTGAACACACTGTATATTTGGGACTAATTTTAGAATATATATCTCAAGACTGCCTATACTTTTTGTAAAAACTTTTTTTTCGTAACTTCAATAATAACGGATATATCGTTCTTCGACGCCGTAATGCCGCACCCTGTATGTATGTGTACACAAGGAGTCCAGAAATTCACTTCACAAAAGAAAACTTTAAAATCTAGAGCTCATTTTACATCGATATAAGGCAAATCCCATCATCTAAAAATGATTCCTAAGGGAGCTAGAGTTCTTAAAAATGGCGGTCTAACATCGATTCAATTCAAAATAGTTTTTAACTGACAAAATTTTTTGGAATATGCTCAATAAAATAGCATAAAAACGACTTAATAAATATAAACGGTTCATTTGTGTATGGCATAGGATACTTATTATTATAATTATTTTCTAATTTATTGAGTATTTTTCAAAGATGGACATGTTTTAGAGTTCTTTAATTTTATCTTAAGTTTTTAATATGTTTGTTCTTGTGACGTCTTTAAATCGTGTAATGCTATTTAATTTTTCGCACGTGTTATTTGTGATTTAAAACCAAATAGTTTGGTATAAGATTTACAATAGTTCATTCGACTATTTTACAACATAGATTTTTGTGATGTGTGATGTATCCGATTTTGCCATGAAACCGGTAGTTTTCTATTTTAAATAAAATTTGTATACTATTAGATTAAAGTACCTATTATTCTCCGTTTTACCTCCTATTAGTTTTTTTTCTCATAAAGTGTCGCCATTTTGACATGGAATTTCGATGAATCATTTTCGAAAAAAATATCAATTTAAACATTTCATCTGTTCATGCAAATACACGTTTCCATTGATTAACAAATACATTTTTAAATTATGATAGATGGCTGTGGAAAGTACACAAAATAACAATTGTATGAATATGAACTGACTAGAATTTCATACGGCATTGTTATCATAATAATTTTGAGTTATATATTGTTTATTTTTTTATTACAGTAATTTCTAAATTAAAAAGCTAAAAATAATTTAGTTTAGTAAAGGAGAATATGCCGACATACATTTAGTGTATAGGTAATTGCAATGTAATTCACAGGCAACCCATAGGTTTGTAGAAAAATTTCCAAATAGAAGGTCATCTTGTTACAAAAATATTAACAAGTTCCTTTCACAAAAGATGCCATTTTTAATATGCATAATGCTTATTAATACTCATAAATGTAAGGCTAGGGGTTCTTGATGACAATCTGTTTGGACCTGTATAATTACTTAATCCTTTAAATGGTGTGGAGTATCCCTAATTTTTACAAAATACATTGGATATTTATTTAAATATTCTACAGATCTTTTGGTTTTTACATGATGCTTGTCCAGTATACTTTCAGAGGTTTATGCGTGATTTTTTAGATAATCATTACCAAGAGCGATTGATTGGAACAGGTAATCTAGTTGCTTGGCCAACAAGATCTCTAGATTTATATCCACGCGATTTTTGTGTGTGAGGGTATCTCAAATCAATACTTTATTCGCAACCAACCGTAATAGGCAATCAACTTTGGAGACGAATTAAGGTTGCTTGCTACAAATTTAGAAATAATAAAGGATTTGTTAAGAATTCGGCAATCTTTACGTAGATGAATAAATTTGTTTATCGAAATGCGTGGCCGTCATATGGAGCATCTGTTGTAAATTTAACCTTGTGTTATCATTTTGTTAACAATTTTTTTTGACAAATTCTAGATACCTCTCCCTTTTTGGGTAATAAAAACTATATTTATTAGAATCTATTTGTTACTTTTGAAAGGCCCAGTCATTGGATGTAACGATTTTGTGATTGCGACATAAGTATAATTTGATATGCATACATTTGTTATTTAATGTATTTTCCAAAGCATCTTTGATATTCTGGAAAATTATTTTTTAGCCTTGAGACTTCGGATAAGAGTATCATTTTTTTGTAGAAATATTGAAATCTGTTTAATGTCCCGTCAAAATGGATACATTTTAAGGAATAAAAGTATATATACCATCCAAACGAGCCGTTTATGATTATATTTAAAAAATCGTATTCTTGCCACTTAATTGGGCACATTGCAAGAATAAATACGAATATACCGAATTTTGTTACTTAATAGGGTATTGTTTTGAAGTTATTTGGATTAAACTGATGTTAAAGCGCCATCGTCAAAGAGTTTAGCGCCCTTATGAAGAATTTTTGGGTAAGTTTGTTTGCATGGAATCGACATAAAATGACCTCTAGACTCTGCAGTTTTTTTATAAAGTGAGTTTCTGGATATCCTATATATACATACGTGTATTTGTATGTTTGTATGTTGGCATCAAACTCTAGGGTTATTTAGCCTTCGTGTTCTGTGTAGGCTTTGTTAGGTACTGTTTCTCGGCACCACTTTAGGAACAACACTGTTAATTTAAAGCCGACAGTGAATTCTGTACGTATATTTTATATTACTCCCCAAGCAAATGAAATGGTACATTTTAAATAGTACTTTTTAAATGCTTCGTTCTTACTTCTAATACTATTTTTCAATATAATAACTTGAATCGTCAAAAATTTAACAAGTAAATAAATTTCAAAGTCACTCATTTTGTGTAAGAGTTTTTGTAACATTTACCGGACACTTATCTTTTAATGAAATACTATTAAAAAGAGTTCAAAACAGTGAAGCCTCTTTTTTTAAAACTGTATATTTTGCAAATATTGAAATTAATTATACGAGCGTAGAGTAGTTATAGAGCTCATATAACTCTAGTAAACTACGACAAAGTAAAGAAATATAATGGACAAAAAGGTGATAATTTTTTTATTGAAAATATAATGGTTGTTCATAATAGTCTAGTAGAGCGGTTGAAAAAAATAATTCAACCAATTAAGATTATTCAGAACAAAATCTCTATTGAACTCGTACAACGCTGCGCCTTTGAATTCACTAATTAATTTTCTTCCATCTACATTATTCCGTATTTCTAGAAGACAATAATGACACTCATTTAAATTCTAATTTAGTCATTTCATTATTAAGCAAACATTTACATATAAAAAACTGTAATCAAGTCGATTAAGATTATTTATACAAGAGTATTAAAAGATATTGACATTTGTTGGAGAAAGGAGAAATTGACTCTCATTTAATCCAATTGTAAGAAATTTATTTATGTCGTCACTCTTTTGAAATTCGACACTCAACAGGAATAAAAAAAAATATAACCTATTGTATTCTTGTTAATAATAGGAATTGCATTTTGTAAATTCTTTTTATCACAATCTAAAATATAGATTTTTATCAGAACCGTTTCTATAAAACTATTTTAAAAAATTTGATATTCACTGTCAATAAAGTACCTATTTATTTTATTTACAAATTCAATAGTTGTCCAAAAAAAAATATTCTTTTTAACTACTGTCGGTCTTTATTGTCGTAAGACAGAGTTTTTTCAGGGTTTCCTGTGTAAAAACTTTTTCCTGACTGGCATTGTAAACCCATAAATCATAAATAAACCAAAAGGATACGATCAGATTTGTGAAGAAGTCGAAAGTTCGTTAATAATCCGAATAGTCTTAAAACACAAATATTCAAAGAATGGATGTTCAGAGGAATCTGTCTCCTAAAAACTTATCTAAGTCATAACAATGACATGCACAGCAGTACGTCCAGGCAAAGCAAATTTAGCGCCAATAGTTGAGATTAATTCTTTTTTTAAATAGTTGTAGTTTAACCTTTGTTTCGAATGGTATTCTAGTTAGACGAATGTTATTATATTATTGTTCGTTTAGTACGTTATAACTTGACCAATAAATCACTCCGTTAAATAATACGAAAACTGTTTGTTTATGAACCCATGATGTTTATTAATCATTCAATTCAGATCATAGTCATTTATAAAGATGACAGGCCTCCAAAAAGGCAGTGTCGTATAGACTAATTAGCCTTCTGCCTATCTATCCTATCTATGTGTTTGAAAAACTATTACAAAAGCGGTTGGAACTACTGTTAGCTATCGAACAACCTAATTCCCGAACGTCAGTTTAGGATTTGTTTCAAATATTATTCCACCATCGAAGAGGTTCATGGAGTAGTCACCAAAATCAACACCTGTCTGGAAGCAAGAATATTTTTACATATAAAATAACTATTTCTATATTAAACAGCAAGCAGCAAACGCCTCACTCTATGCAGTTAAACAAGAACCCATACCATAATAGGGACTTTTCTAATTGTTTCAACTCTTACTTTATAGAAATTATTCATAATAAATACGGAAAAATAAATAATACTTATTTTGAATTTCCACAGTCTTCCAAATCGTTTTAATATATATTCTAGTCTACCTAGGTTTCAGTATCTGAGAATATAATTTTCCAAGATAGAAAGAAATTTGACAGATCTTTTTAAAATAATTCCATGTCATACACTTGACAATCAATAATTATTAAGCAATATTCTTCTTTTTCTTAAAATATATTTGGTTAGTCTTATTTAGTTCAAATGCTGATCTAAGATAATTGAATTTCCTAGGTTCCAGTTGAGTTCGATATACTAGATGATAAAATACGTGAAATAATTAGTAGAATGAAAATTTCTAAAACAATCCAAGAGACGAAAAAAAATAGGTGCAACTCAATGTAAGTACCAAAAAATACAATACACTTAAACAAACACACACACATATTCACAACGTCTCCAAAACTTATCTGATACTCATTTCACTGATAGTGAGATAATTTTTCTTAATAAGCGACTCAAATACAGTATCCCACCTAAATTGACAAATAATATTAAGGAAATTTTAGCAGTTGACTTAGAAACAGTTTTAAACTCCCAGTCTAATATTAGGAAAAAAAATTAGGAAAAATTAAAAATTTGCAATTTGATTAAAAATTTAAAAGCTGTTAAAATTCAAAAATAAATTATTAGTGATATTTTAACTTTAAAAACTATAAAAAAATAAAATTTTAAGTAATAATTTAATAGTTACAAATTCAGATAAAGGTAGTCAACCGTCATTTTAAATACATATGATCAAATAACTTAAAAATTCTCAGTAGAGACCCAACCAAAAAGATTTCAGATAAGGTTAGGGAACTCGTTAATCCATCAAATTCCCTTTTTAATAACTATGATATAAAACATATAATTCAAAAAAATCCTCAACCACCAAAATTATACGGTACAATTAAAATACATAAAGATAAAAGACCAATTAGGCCTGTAGTTTCTTATATCAATACTCCAAATACAAAATTAGCAGAGTTTCTTAATAAAATTTTAACTAATTACGGTTACATATCAAAATGATCAATAAAAATCTCTTTGGATTTGACACATAAATTAAATACACATAAATTAAATGAAAATACAAAATCAGTTTCATTTAACCTAACCAAATTTCAATCAATGAAATTATAAACCTATTTAATTTATGTAACAATCAAAATTACTTTATTTTTGATTATAAATGTTATATTCAAAATGAAGGATTACCAATTTTGGCAAATATTTTTATGGATAATTTAGAACAAAAAATGTTTGATTCAAATATCTAATAAAATAAATAAATAAAAGAAATCGCTGCATGTAATAATTATCCGTTACATCTAATAAATAGGTTGATTAATAAAAAGGAGGAAAAAGTTGCCGTTAACCTGATCTTTCCGAAACAACCTAAAGATGACGGGTCATACAGAACAATTACATCTTGTACAATATCTTTTATGGTTAGAAATAATGATGGTTCATTTTTAGTAAATGTAAAACCAAAAATTAATAAATTTTTAAAATCGGGTATTTTCAAAATAAATTGTCCGTATTGTAACGCCATCTATCTTGGCGAGATATTAAGAAATGTTAACATACGCTACTGTGAGTATTTACGAGCTTATAGATTAAAACAACCAGATAAGTCAAATTACGTAAAACACTTAATTGACACCAAACACAAACCTACACTTAATAACAAAATGGAAACAACAGTGGAAGTACTTCACATAAGTGACAGAAAGAAGAACTTGATTTCTTGGAGGAATTTGAAAAAAAGAAACATCTAAAATATCCTCAATATACAGTATTGAAAGAACAACTAAACCCGGGAAGTTCGATTATCTTAGATCACCTTTTTAAGTAAATAATACTAACCAAATATCTTTTTAGAAAAAGAAGAATATTGCTTAATAATGCTTGGTTGTCAGGTTTATGACCTGAAATGTATTTATGTTTTTAAAAAAGATCTGTCAACCTTCTTTCTATCTTGGAAAATGGTATTGTCAGATGCCGAAACCTAGGTAGACTAGAATATATATTAAAACGTTTTGGAAGACTGTGGAAATTCAAGATAAGTATTATTTATGTTTCTTTATTTTTTATACCTTAAGTTACACAAATATGGTCATTCACCGCTTTCATCACTCCCAAAGATATCCTTAAATACCCATCAAATATTTCAAACTGAAGAAGTCAAATTCTTAAAAATGCACTTCGACTGAAGACTAATTTGGCTTAAATATATATGGACTAAAGGAAACAACTGGCTCTTAAACTAAGAAATATTGGCTACAAGGATGCATATCCCAACTTTTACTTGAAAATAACCTGCTTTCTTAAAATGCTCTTCTCAAGTCTTTTTGAGCATAATGAATCCAATTGTGAGGATAAGCTAGCCATTTCAGTTTGGAAATAATTCAGTGATTCCAATTAAAAGTCTTATGGATTATCACAAACGCACCGTGGTATATTCCCGATCAGATCAACCAGCGAAAATTTAAAACTGAATCAGTCAGATAAGAAATCTAAACTCATAGCATTTATATCTTAAAAAAACTATTCATCCAAATTATCTCTCAATAAACCTTTGGGATAACTCGAAAGAAGAACGCTCGTGAAGAGACTCAAATTCTCGAACCTACGCTATAGAACAGTGATAACCAGTTAAAACAATCAAAGTCCTTATGACTAGATCTATAGAGTTGTAAATTTTATATTTGGGTAAAATTTTTCTTGACCTTCAGTCAATTTCAATTTATTTTACTTGCTCTTTCTTGTGTTTAACACATAGCAAAATACGAATAAGTTTAAAAAATATTTTATTGTTAAAGTTTATCGTATGACTCTCCCGAATAAATTCCCTCGATAGTCTAATCAAATAATCATGCATGCTTGACATTTCTACTATAAGAACTCAAGTGCTGCTGCTAAACATAAAATAACACAATACACGTTTGAATTTCACAAACCTGTAGAAAAGAGGCTAATTAAAATAAGAACGCTATAAAATGTCGTGTTGTACAATTCTTTCAATTTTTTTGCATACACAAGGTACTTAAAGATTATACTACATCATACAACCAATCAATAGTATGTAATGCCATAATATTTTTTTAAATGTACGTAATGTATTGTAATTATATAAGTATTTTATTCACTGCTTTCTTTTAACCCATTTAACTCTTTACACCTTCTTATTAGAATAAATATGATAATTTTAATATTTGGTTTTGGTAGATACAATATAAAAATAAAGATACTGGTGCCGTATTAACCGACCACAAATATAATACTTTATTATTGTATTATATTATTAAAATGTTAATTACAAGAACACATAAAGCCTATGGCACAGGGATTCTGCAGACTCTGCAGTTTGTCCCTCCCCACACTCCAGTGAGCGACAACAAAACTAGTTGTTAGCCGACATTTACATTTTAATGATACTTTTGTTAAGTTCAAATTTTGATTCTATTGTTAAGTTGAAATATTAATCAACATTCACTATTTGAATTTTGTGTTTTTTTAAAAATTAAACGAACCTACAATTTGTTTGTGTCTTATTAGATTGTTTGCGAAAAACTACAGGGTGCTTCTAGCTTTGAAAGAATTATTGCTCTATGTAATGTACCTATACACTCTATAGAGAAATCTAGAGACGCACTTCTGTCGTAATTATCCAAAACACTTCGATAAATAAAATAATATGTGATGATTCCCTAACAATTCAAATACACTTTATTCCAAGTTTCTCAGTCTGGAATTGTTTAACTGCAAGAATTAAAACATTTTTGTAATTATTAAGATTTAGCATTTAACTAGAATGGTTAGTTCCATTTTTTTTAATTAAAATTAAAGATGCAACTAGAAAGGCCCTTTTTCTACTGCATTTTATAAGGGATATCGTCCTGCGCTTTTCTCCCTTGGTCCTCCCTCGTTGTAACCTCGTACTCTTTTCCTCTTCTTGGTTGTATCCTCTTCTTAGTGGTGTGTATTAGTTCCTTCTATTTTTATCCTCCTTGCTGGTTTTCTTGTCTTCTTATTGGCCCTGGTCCTATTCTTCGTCCTCTTCTATTTGCTTCCGTCTAGTTCGCTTTTTTTAGTTTGATTTTTCTAACATTGATATTTTGACATTATTATTCGAGTTAAATAAGTTAAAAATCCTTCCAGCATCCAATCTTTCCGTAATTCATTACAACTTCTTGTTAATCGTTAGTCTTATTATTTTTAATGTTGAAATATAATCAAATCAGTTTGTAAATTAAACAAACTTGAGATTCTTTAAGATTTTATGTAAGAATAAATTATTATAGGAATTTATTCTTGTATTTTAAAACCTTTTCTTAATATGTCAAGCCACTAACAATTAAAATTAAGGAGTTAAGCTTTAGAATCTCATTAAAATATATTAGGAGAATTACTATGTTTTGTGAATATTCTTTGTATACATACAACATAAATTGAACAAATTTTAATGATTGTCATCTTTCATTGAAACAATCTACTAAATCAGAAACTTTACAAGAAGGATTATTAAAACTTTTATTATAAAAATGCTTGATGCTTGATTCATAAATTTCTACTGTCAGAATAAATACTTGTAATCAGTGGCGGCAGTTACATGCCAAATACAAGTATAATATATTGGAATAGATTGCTTTTGGAAATCGTGGAGCGTGTAAATCAGCTTATTTATTTCTGTTTAATTTTGTTATATCTGTAGGTCTTATGAATATTTTTGTTAAGTAAATCTGATTCCAATTTTTCACGAGACCAGATCAAAGAAAAGGAAGAGAGACGAGCCATTTCTTTGACTTTTGTTACAGGACTCTAATTTAAAGATAGGCTTTTATTTAAAAATCTCTTTTACGATCTATTTAGCAATAATTATAATACCATTTCCAATTAATAAACGAAAAAGTATATAGTCTAACATCTATTCAGTGACTTTAGAATGTAAATGATACTGAATAAGGTTAATTCCTTAGATATAAATTTGTTTATTTAGGATTAATTTCCCAGATTATGCAGTGAGTTGCTTTTTAATTTTATTTATTTATCCATATCAAGAATCTGAATATAGATCTAACAGTACTTTTTGATAATGATATAAAATACAGTGTTTTTTTCTTACCTTTTATGTTTACAGGAATTGATCCCATTTGCCTAACTATCTGTTATAATTTTAGTGATAATGCAAAGATTCTCAATTAAGTAATTACTAATATATTAACATATTGTCATATTTTTTTTATTTATCGATAGTTTTTTCATTTCTTTTATTTATATATTTTTTATTTATTTATTTAGGAATGACCGCTACATAAAATATATCAACGATTTAGACAAACAAAAGGACCACAGGAAGTATGGAAACAGATGTGATGTACTTAAGTTAATTTTACACCTCATCCTAAAATTTTAATTTAATATCTGTAATATGTTTGTACAATATTTCATATATAAGAATAAATATTTTTTTATTCTAAGTTAAGTTAAGTTAATTTAATAACTGAAAGTTTTAAATAAATTTGCTTAAATTATTTATTTTTTCTTCATTTAATTAACAACTCGGTATTCTGTTGTTCCCATTTCGCACAACGAATTTTCTATGAGGTTAATCTTGAATAAATGTGAAGCACCTAAAGTGTAATTAAATCTCAACCTACTTACGCTAGTTATCATGATTTTGCTTATTGCGAATTCTTTAAACTAAAGTTTATCTGGTATATTCGGCTGTATTTGTTTATAAAGTAGGTATATTTTGTGATTGGTTGAAATTGCTATTTCTGTTTTATTTTAGATCAAAAATGTGAATGTTTTTCTATTACACTTTTGTTATGTGTTAGAATAACTGTGTCTTGTTCGATGCTAAACGATTTGATAAACATTAGGGCTTCTAAGATGGTCACTAATTCTGTCGAATATACTCAAAATCTACTGTTTAGCTCGACAGTTTTAATATTTATATTTGGTGCCCAGAAGGAAGCTCCTACATTGTTATTCTATCTTGAGGCGCCAGTAAATATTTGTAAATAATTTCTAAATATTTTGGCCATATCCTGTTTAAATGTTGCATTTCTTATAGCTGGTAATAAGTCACTGTATTTGAGAAGTATATGGGTTTTTATTTTAATGTTTTGCAAAATTTGTAGAAAAAATAGGTAAACTGACTGCATTAATGTATCTGACAGTGATTCGTATATTTCTTTCTCCGACTTTATTAAGCTTTTTTTAAGATTTTTTATTTTATCAGAATTTACTAGAGATATCCAGAATGGTCAATGTTTTTTATTTAAGCTTGTCTGGGAATTTGAACCCAAGTTCTTAGTCTTAGTGAAAGTGGACATTCGACAGCTTGTACATAGATATTTGTAATTGGAGTATTTCTTTAGGGTCCTATGGATAGTCGTAAATATTTATTTATTAAGCAATCTAATTTTTGTAAATGTGTGTTTGCACCTATATTTGCAGCTATATTTGCGTCGGCTCCCTTTATATATTATGGGTGTTATTGCACTCAGTTTTTTCATGACTTTTTCTGCTTTGCTTAGAATAATCTCTCTGTGATCTTTTCATAATCTTTCGGTAATCCATAACTCCGAGCCACTTAACTTTCTCGTTTGCTGTGAAGTTTACATTTTATAATGTTACTTGATTTGGTATTTTTTGTTTTTTTGAAAATAAGCAATCTTAACTTTTTTGTTCTGAAGTAGACAGTCCCCTATTAAAATACTATGTCTTAATAACCGCTTTGATTAGAACCTTGTACTCCAACAGGTATTTCCCATCTATCTTTGTATGTTTAGACGTTCTTCAAGGTCGTCTGTATAAATTGAAAAATTGTGGTAATCCTTTGGAGGTTAATCGTTGGACCAATTAACTTATATTCTTACATAAACTATCATTTATATTCAACGATTCTCTGACAAAACTGAGCAGGTAAAGCAAACAGTAACATTTGACGTGTTAAAATAGTTTATTTTGTCATATGCCATTTCTAAGTCTAGAAACAATGCGGTGACATATTTCTAGTCTGCACTTTATCATTCTTTCGAATGTTTTTAGGACACATGACCCTAAAAATATACCCCTGTATGACAGTGGACATTTTTGTTTATCAGTAGCAGGATGGTTACCTGGACATAAAACACACTTAAGACTCTTTTGTTTTGTACATGTATCGCTAGTATGCTTCTCATCACAAAACTTATATCTTTCTTTAGCGCTACAATATTTTTGAGTTTATTTTCTGAAAGGTCTGTATATACATGTCTGATAACTTCGCGCTTTTGAGCATAGAAATTTAGTATATAAACATTGTATTATTTGGCCAAGCACCCATGGAGTGGAGGTGGTGCGGCGACTATATGGTTCTGTCAAGTAGAAACGGCAAAGACAATACAAAAATACGAGGACAACCTGAATAGTTTCCGGAATCGGCAAGAAAAACACGGTATTGGTGTGGTTTTTTATTTTTATTTGTCGATGTAGTCTCCTCGAAGATTAATACACTTTTTCAAACGGTGCTCCAATCTCTTCAAGCCGTCGGAAAAGTAGAATGTCTCGAGATCCGCAAAATAGGCATCTGTAGCAGCGATGACCTCCTCATTTGAGGCAAATCTCTTTCCAGCCAGCGATTTCTTCAGGTTTGGAAATTGAAAAAAGTCGCTGGGGTTTAGGTCCGGTGAATATGGAGAATGAGAGACTAATTCGTAGCACAATTCATTCAATTAGGGCGCGACGATGCGGGATGAATAAGCCGGTACATTGTCGTTGTGGAAGAGCACTTTTTTCCGCTGCAAACGAGGTCGTTTCTCTTTTAATACTGCATCAAATCGGGTCAATAAATCGCTATAGTATATCCCCATGATCATCTTTCCCTTCTCCAGATAGTCGATGAGGATCACACCTTGAAAATCCGGAAATGTCCACTGATTCGACTGTACCTTGGTCTCCGATATGTACTGGTGGATACAGGTTTCATCCACGGTTAGGAAACGCATGAAGAAATCCCTTGGATTGCTTTGAAGCCTGGCCAAACATTCCTCCGAAACGGTCACATGATTTAGTTTTTGTTTCGGTGTAAGCAAACGCGGTACCCATCGCGCCGAAAGCTTCTTCATGGTCAAAATTTCGTGTAGGATATGCCCAACGCGTTCTGCTGAGATGCCTGTGTTCTCTGCTATCTCTTTCAACTTTTTTCAACGTTTTTGGGCGTCAACTGCGTGGTTCGTCACTTGTGCTAGTGCGGCAACATTTGAACTCGCTCACCCAGAAACTGATGGTCGAAAATGATGGAAAAGATGCGCCATTAAACTTCAGTAAAATATTTCGAATTACCGTGGCCGTTTTCCCAGCCATCCATAAGTGTTTTATCACATCAAGAAATTCGATTTCATCCATTTTTGCGAAATCGCCTGACTTGCTACACAAAACACGCTAGTAAATAACAACTATTGACACCAGCCGTCTGAAAATTTGATAGCTGTCATAAAAAAGGTTGGCCATCTCTTGCCGATTCCGGAAACTATTCAGGTTGCCTTCGTATATGGAACAATGCACATAGACAAGATGTGGCACAGGAGTTGATATGGCGTACCATATTCTAACCATTTATGGCGCACTGAAAGCGACACGCTACTTTTAGCATCAGTTAGTAATTTTAAACTTTGGTAAAATGCGGGACGATAATTTAACATCTACTTTATCGAATTAGTTGAATCAAAGGTAACTTGTTAGCTGTAAGAGAAGTATTGTATTCTACTTTTAATTTATTTCTACTCCCCCATAGATATATTTACTATATTATTTATAATTTTATTTTCTGCATTTAATATTAATCGGGCAGTTCCTCTCTCTAAATCCAAACTGTTTTTCTCTTAACTGAAACACTATTCGAATAACAACCGGCTCAAATAACTAGTTTATGATGCCGCTCGGAGTTTTTCACAAAAGAATCTTTCCAACTGTGAAATACCGTGTTCTAGTTGAAAAATCGAAGGGAATCTTAAAAGGATTTTGTTAGTCATTCTCAGATAAAATAAAAGTAACCAAAATATTGGTTACAATGGATATAATTATATTATTATATTAAAGACTCTTTACCATTAAAATGATATAACTCTTAGTTACTATTTGTCAATTATAACTTGAGCCGCGATATGCGCAATTATTTAAGAAAATGGGTTACACTAATTAGAAATATGAAATATAGATAAACATTTGCAGTTATAAGAGTGGTTGGTTAAACTGTGTAGCCATATATCTAGAATTACTGGAGGAACAAGTCATAATTGTTTTGGTTTTATAATTGGACTGCTAAGCAAAAATTTAAATATCCTTAAAATCAAGCTTTTGGTGCCTGAATAGCTGCTAGATTAGGAAGGTAATCAGTGAAAAAACTAAGTATAATAGAAAAGAAACCTATTTTTGTGCAGATTCAAAGTATTTTACTAAATTGGCTAAAGTCGAAGTTCTGTAGATGAGAACAGTACGAAGCGCTTGGAATAGTAGAAATAAAAGAAATTTCAAAGCCCGAACAGTTTAGATGGTTACCTTGACAATCAAATCCAGCTAATTTAGCCTTCAAAGAAATAATTTATACATGTTCCATATTAAATATTTGGCAACAAGGTCTTGCTTTTTTCATGTTGTCCAAAGAAGGTGGTGTTACTACCATAAAAAAAAGAGTTTAGTTTGTTGATGTCAGATTTTGAAGTATTTTACTGCTGATATAAAGTTCTAAGAAAAATTAAGCGCATTCATTGCTCTTTTCATATTTAAACCACACATTAAGCGACCGTGACAGGACTGGGATTTATAATTGAATTTATTGTTTCAATAATTACTTTATGAAAATCATCCATAATAAATATGAAAAGATAAATTGTACTTATATAATAGTATTACAGGACTCATTGAATTGAAAGAGATCCGTCAATTAAATACATTTATTTTCAACGAGTTACAAGAATCTCATGAGACTGAAGAACAGTTAGAAGCAAATGGAACCAGCGAAATTGAAAAAAAAACGAGTTTGTCTGTGGAAATTGGAAGAGCTGTGCCGAAATTACCAGAGGATATAGATTTTTTTTTAGTATTATATAGAATGATTAAGGTAGAACTTTTTTTGGACTGGCCAAACCAATAAGCCAGTCTTTTTGCATGTTGTTCTGCCAATCAAATATACCTTATCCATTTTATTTTCTGAACAATTCTGCTGTTATAAAACTATTTAGCTAAAGTTAGTAACCTCCTAATAATTGAAATTTAAACCATTTTTTCTTAGTGCTGTTTTTGTGTTTATATGTTGTTTGTTTTTATTATTTATCTTTTTTTTTGTTTTTTCTGTTTTGCTTTTTGTTTTTGCGTTTTAAGTTTTCTTTTTTTATATATTTTCGTTGCAGGATTACACATTTTTATTATATAATGGTAGCGCCGCTATTTCTAAAGTTATACAGGGTTGGGATAAAGTATGGAACCAAGTAAATATCTTTAAAACGAAACGGACGATATTTATGAAATTTTGTAGGTAAGTGAAATGAGGCAAAATTCATCTGATGTACATTTTTTTGTTAATAATATACTTACAGTTTAACCGGAAATACATTCAACTTTTTTAATTTAAATGGGACACCATGTATATTTTTGCAGATTTTGAAAGAGCTTGTTATTTCTCGAATTTGTACATACTGGGTTTAGAAGAAATTATTTGTAAAAACGAGAAATAACTAACTTTTATTTGTAGAATAAGTAAATTTATTTACTTTAGATTAATGAGAATAATAATTTGAACAAAATTAATTCAAATGTTAAAAATGCTCTCCGTTCACCTCCTGACAATATGCCATCCAATTAACAAATTCTTGAGTGACTCTTTCCAAGACTTCTCCACTTATTAGTTCACATTCATCAATAATTTTTTGTCTCAATTCCTGCAAGCATGTTGGTCGTTTAACGTAAACACGTGATTTTAGATAATCCCAAAGTAAAAATCTAATGGGCTTAGATCAGGAGAACGAGCAGACCATTCTATGAATCAATCACCATAACCGATCATCATTAATATTTCAAAACGACCTTTTTCACTTAAATTCTTATCTTAATTCTTAATTGCACAATTTATTTTCGTAAATTACAATTTGACAGTTTGGCAACAGTTACCTATTAGGTAGTACTCATTTATTTCTTACTATTAATACAAACAATATACTTTGTTTATCTAAATGGTATTTTACTCTAATGTATAAAAGCTTAAAAGTGGTTTATTAAACTGCTGTATTCCTCGTTTTTACAGATTTTTTACACTAAACTCAGTATGTATGAATTCGAAATAGCACGATCTTTCAAAATCTGCAAAAATATACAGGGTGTCCCATTTAAATTAAAAAAGTTGAAGGCATTTCCGGTTAAAGAAAAAAATGTACATCGGCTGCATTTTGCCCCATTGCATTTACTTGTAAAATTTCATAAATATCGTCCTTTTCGTTTTAAAGATATTTACTTGGTTCTTGGTTCCATACTTTATCCCAACCATGTATTATTATTGTGTACATAACTATATAATCATTTATAAATATTATTATCATCTAGTGCTAATAGATTTACCAAATTTATTGGGAGTTTTGTGTGTTGGGAATTTAAATTTTGATAAATCAAATCTTATTTCCATATTATTTAATGTACATTCTAATAAAGGTAGTACTTAAAACTATAGTTTTTTTTTAATTAGATAAGAAGTAGGGCCATTTTTTACGTTTTATAATTTATATTATTTACTATTTATTTAATATTACGTAATCGAAAGTTATGGGGCAAGGTCGCGATCGGTTAATAATAAAATATTATTTTCTTCAAGGGTACAATAATACTGTAATATCATGAAACACGTTTTGAAGAAATATCCTAATATTGTACTAGTACAAAAAAGTATTCATTTTATTACTAGTACAAAAAATTAACCATAGCGATGGATTAAATAAAAGATATCTATGCAATCTTGATTTATTGGCACTGTCATTTTTATATTTTAGTGTGAAGTAGTTCTTGTATTAGATACTCTAAATAGATGTTTTTCCAAAAAAAGGCGATTCATAACGAAAAATTAAACATCACACTCATGAAAATATAAATGACGATCACGCCAACTTTAAACATTTAATTTCTTATGCATGGTAAATGTAATATGTTACACATATTCGAGAATTTAACAATATTTCTTTGGCTATAAAAGTACCTAGAAATGACGTCAACACCAACTTATCGTAAAAATATTATATGACCGTTAAATTTCTTATATTGTCATGCCATCTCCTGAAAATAAGAGAAGAAAAATTCAATAACGATAAGAATTTATAGAGATTAAAAAGAAAATGATCAATAAACAAAAGGGAAACCACAAAAAATATCAAAGTTATTATCCAAAGAAAAAAGTTCTTGCCACAACTCGACTTGTAGGAAACGCATGTCACTTTTTTAACTTAGGAATTTCTCTTAATGCCTTGACTGCCTAACAATGCCTGACTATGCTATACCACCGTTTGTTACACAAAGACCTCTTAACCAACCTCATTAGGATTGTCTAGTATTTATATTAAATATTGTTTTGGCGCTTGAATAATAACTTTGCGTAGTTTATGCAGAAAATTAGGGAAATCCGCGAGAATGCAAGTTTATATTTACTATACAAAATGATTATTAAATATGAATAAATTTATGAAACATTGAAAGGATTAATTTAGAAAAAATATATATAGTGTCTTCTCGTATGTGACAATATTCCAGGCTCAAATTAGATTTGTTAGTCATTGCGATTATCAGGTTAATTTGAAAAATATTCCAATTTATACTACCGTTTGGTTCCTGTATTAGAACATATTCAGGTCATTCATTTTGTAAGTATTGTTCTAAGTACCATAGAAAACCTATAACTCTAAACAAATATTTATTTACGTTCGTACACGTTTACTTTATTTTGTAACGGAATACTTTTTGATCCACACCACTGGAACAGGATAAAGAATGAGTTGTGAACGTTAATTTAGCACGGTAATTTATTACTTTGGCTAAACTTTCTACGAAAACGGCACAAAATTAGGATAATAACGTTGGAGAACGGATCGAAAACGTTTTTTCGGTTTTTTTCTGTGATGTTTGCCCAACAGTTTAAATTCTCTAGAGAGATATTATGGGCGTTATAAAAAACAATGAATCTTTTAATTTTCATAATTAGATATTTTACATTTTAATTTTACTTAGGAGTTTCATAAAACAAATTGGATTTGTGGCATGTTTGGTAAATAAAAAAAAATTTTGCCTTTCGTTGTTCATGCTACACCTGCAGCATCACAATTTGTATTACTACTAGTAGTTAATTAAGCTTTACTTGATAATGAAACATAACTCACATTAAAAAGAAGCAGATTTATTAAGCTAAAACCTAAGCTTAAGTGTCGACACTAAAGGATGTATACTTTTATTTTGCTTTAATAATTTCTTGTTACTCCAGGCGTATGAGATATTGTAAAAAGATATTGGATTTTGGTATTTATGACAAAAAATTTACCTCGTTAAGATTTTTCCCGTGCGTCGATCATCCAGTTTTCGAGACTTAGTGTCAACAGAATTACTTCAAATTCACGTTGAGTTGTTGAGTGGCTGTAATAGTTTCAACTAGTTATTTGAGCCAGTTGGTGTTTACTAAATGTTTCCAGTTGAGAAAACAAACAAATTTTATTTGAGGTAGAGAAAAATTTTTTGTTCATAAATTTTTGAAATTCAACTCTAATTTTTTCGGCAAGTTTTTCTAGACTAATTAGAGGATGTTTTCCTTACATAAACCTCCACAGTTACTTAATTAATTAAGTATATTTTTGAACGATTACTGACTTTGAGAGGCATTGTATAAAATAGTGGTTTTTCTATCACACCTGCAGACATAATCGAACCAATAATTTTTCAAAACAAAAAAGGTGTAAGGAGAATCAATCTCAAAATCACCAAATTTGATGGATTTTTCTAGCCCGTTTCTTGTTTTAATAAGTTTCTAATACATTTTGAAGGCCGGTCCTTCACTAGAAACCTAGAAATATTTTCAGTATCAGTTCAAGTAGCGAAACACAAACCCTTTCAAGATTTCATTCAGTTAACTTCTGCCGTAGTACCAAAAGATGTGGGACAATATGTTCTGATTCTTATACTAGGCCAATGGAATGATATTTGGTTTGAATAAAATCTAGTAGCTGATCGTAGTTGTGAAGAATTTTCAAGACAGTAGACGTTTAGGAGACCTTTTAAATAAGGTGTCACATGACCTATGTTTGTATTTAAAAAAAGAAACGATTCCATCATTACGCTAACGCTAAAGACAAAACTTCTAGTATGTAGAATACCAGATAAAAAATTAATATTGACGGTTTTTTTTCAGTCATGCATTTTTGAAATAATAAATTTATTTCATACTATATTGTTAGTTTTATATATGCTTTTATTAAAAGCATTACTCATTCATTTTCATTTGATTTTAATATCAATAACTTCTAGCATTTCATTAATAAGCTATGTACTATTGTTATATCGGAATTTTTAGAATCCAATAATTTTCTCTTGTTTAATAATACGCAGGTTGTGATACGAAATCGTGACTTGCATTGAAAGTAGTTACTCGGAAATTGTAGAAGAGAGGAATAAAGAACTGACAGCAAATGCAAATGGTTTACAAGTTAGAAACACAATAAAAATCATTTATCAGGATGCACTGAATGTTTTGTCAGCGTTTTCTGTGGTCTTTTTATAGAAATGAATGAATCTGAAGCTCTTATTGAAACAATATTACTGAAAGAAAAGCACGTATAACGATATATTTTAAATTAATTTCATGTTGTATATCCGTATATTTAAAAAGATTAAAAGGTTCAATATACATATAGAAGACAAGTAATAACAATATTCCCATAGATATTTTTTATTTATAAATACAAATAAATGGATAATAGTACTTTATATAGATTTAAAATTGCAGTAATTTAATAAAGTGATTTCGACAATAGAGGGTATGCAGAAACGCTTTTCAAATAAGGAAACTGCTAATATAGAAATTATTATATAGTATGGTCCAAATGTATTATTTCGTAAATCGGCGATTTTAGTGGAAAATCCTGAAACCCGTCTATTTTTATTTTTAAATGGGCGCTTCGTCATATCACCTTTTTATTTTTGACGTCACCTCTGTGAGTGTGATTAAGTCCAATAAAATTTTTAAATAGATAAATGGGTCTTGCAATACATCAATTGAAAGGTCTTTTAAATATCTATTCACCCGTATGAATTATGTCAATTATTGTCAAAAGTGGTATTAATGACATTTGAGCAGATTTCTTAATTTATTAAGTATTGTTATGATGTATTTATTGATACCAAAAATAAATTTCGTAAAAACCGTCACTGACAATGAAAATACATGTAAGCTACTTTTTACCTTTTTCAAAAAAAACTAGTTACTTTATCAAAATTCCTATATTGACATTCAACATATTTGTTATTGTCAAGTGGTTAATGATATTGTAGTAGACGAAATCAAAAACGTTTTAACTCTTTTATCAACATGAAGCTTACTGAAACGGAAAGAAATGAAATTCTAATATTAATTGGTTGTGGACACAAAACACGTACTCGTACGCAGAAAGAAGTATGTACGTTATTCAATAATGAATGTCCCAACCGAGAACCAATTACACAGTCCATACTAAGCAAAACTGAGAAAAAATTTAGAGAAACGGGTCATCTAAAAGACCTCCCTAAAAGTAATAGAAAACAAATATCTGAAAACAAGAAACTGGAAGTTCTGTTAGCCTTTGAAGATAATCCCCATACCAGTATATAGCAAGTAGCGTTAGACAATGAGTTGGCCATCAAATAGTTCTTAGAACATTAAAAAAGGAGAGGTGGCATTCTTATAAAGTAAATTTAGTGCAGAAACTTATAGAAGAAGATTTTGATAGACGAGTTGAATTTTGTGAAATTCTAATGGAAATAAATAACAGAGATCCCATGTTTTTAAAAAATGTTCTTTTTTCTGATGAAGCGGGAATAATAGATAATAGGATTATATGACCATACTTTTTCGAAGAAATCTTAACAGGTTCTAGATATTTACAATATCTGCAGAATTTCTTGCTCCCAGCAAGATGGTACGCCACCGCATTGTGCTGTCTTGGTGAGGAACTACTTGGATAACGTCTTCCCAAATCGGTGGATAATTCGAAGGGGAGCAATTGAGTGGCCACGAAGGTCACCTGATTTAATTCCTCTCGATTTCTTTTTATGGGGATACTTGAAATGTAAAGTGTACATAAATAGACCATAAACTATTAATGAACTCAAAGAAGGGAAACGAATTGAGATTGCAAAAATAACTACGGAAGTTATAGTGAAAGTTCGAGAAGAGTTCCCTGCTCGTTTTTCACATTGTATTTTAGCTGACAATTTCAGCACTTGCTTTAAGTTTGGTTGTACTTAATTATAATATTTACTGTAACATTAAAAATTTAATAAATAATTTTTTTGACAACCTACAAAAATTAATTACTTGGACGTATTGATATGGGTGAATAGATATTTAAAAGACCTTTCAATTGATGTATTGCAAGACCCGCTTTTCTATTTAAAAAGTTTATTGATGACGTCATCATGCTCACAGAGATGATGTAAAAATAAAAAAGTGATTTGACGAAGCGCCCATTTAAAAATAAAAATCGCCGCTTTATGAAATAATAAATTTATTCCTTTCATTTTTACCATACTGTATATTGATTTGATGTAAATCACCTTTTCAAAAAATGTTGACTAAGGGAGATAGAGCTCTTTAAAGATGGCATCCCAATTTCAGTTTAATTGAAATATGTATGTTCGAAACGGTTTCCGTTTAAGTGATAACATTCCGTCCAATAAGTCTTGGTACGTGCACAATGGTATTTAACGAATAAGATTTTTTTAGTTGTAAATTACTCCAAAAAATATAAAATGAGCTTTAGGTTTTGTAGTATTTTCTTTAAGAGTGTTTCCAGATATAATGTATTCTACCATATTGGTTTAAAACTTCAATATAAAAGATTTATATTTGCAACCACACAGTTTAGTCAACGGCAACATCTTGTTTTTCGTTACTACTCACTAAATTAAGATTCACCTCCGAATCTAAGTTTGAGTCTCAGACAGCAAGCTAAAAATGTTGCTACATTGCCGAATTGTATGTTGGTTACCATAACATCTGAATTCTTAAACTGGCTATGCCCGGAATAAAATTACACAGCCTCTAGATTGCTAAAATATGTCAACTTAATAATAAATATGTAATTATCAGCGATATCAGGAAAACAAAAATATTTTTTTGTAACCTCACGTACAAAATATATCATCGTCATTTTGACATATTGTACTGTTGTTTCGTGAGCGTATTTAGTGCTACTAACGAGATCTCAAAAGAATGATTACCATCGTAATTGAAGTGAAGTGACTCCTATGTTTAACTGATACATTCATGTGGTTACGTCCAGGCTTCATTTTCACATTAGACATAAACACCACTAAAAAGGTGACTTCTACTTTAATATGAAATATAGAAACAGAAGTTTGGGAAAATATTAGAGGTATGTAATAAGCTTTACCCTCAAGTAGCTTAGATGTTTATTTAAGGTTGTATAAAACGTTAACAGTACGTTTACCATACGTGAGATTGTCATAGAAAAAAGGTTAATCTTAGTTTTTCATTAATGTCAACCTTAAACTTTGCCAAACTCTTAGAAATTATGAAATCCAATGTAGTGAACACTTACGAATTTATAGATTAAAACATCTAGATAAGTCATAGAAATATCTACTTGACAAAACAATAAAAACCAAAATGGAAATTCTTCATAAATGTGATAACAAGCAATAACTTGATTTTTAAAAGAATTTTAAATAAAAAGACATCTATGAGATCCTCAATGTAAAGTACAAAATGAATAAGTAAGTCTGGGAAGTTTTCCTGTTTTAGATTATTTTCTGGACTAAATATATAATATTTACCAAATGTTTCAGACTATTGTTGGTTAAAACTTATGTGATGAAAATCAGGTCTGAATGTCAAATGTGTGTCAATTTTTTATAATCTTATTTTATAATCTAATTTTAAGATGAGTGGATTTTATCTTTTACATCTATATCATTTTATTAAAAGCTAATCTTAACAAAACAAACATTAATAATTAAAGTTTTTAATACAGTATACAATAATAAAATTTTTTGTGTTGATTGAATTAAAAAAAAAAAAGATATGAATAAAGAACGTGACAAATATTTTGATGCAATCTATTACATGCTGTTCTTTCTAGTAAATATTCTCCATTATATGGCATTAAATCTCTAACCTCTAAATGATGATGTTCTGTCATAAAATGTCATAAAAAAAGAGAATGAGCCTCTTTTGCCACCGATATGCTTGTCGGGTCTATTTCAAGTCCACAGTTGCGTAGAGAATTCCAAATATCTACATAAAACTCAATGAGCAGTTTTATTTACCACAACAGAAGAATATAACTTTTGGTTTACAATTAATGGTAGTTAAATAACTGACTCCTGGAAAAACTGGAGCTTATCACGCAACGGTAAAAAGAGACAATTTTAAGAATTTAAAATCTACGACAATTTAGATACAGAAAATGCAAATTTAAACAAAATGTATTAAAGAAAATATAATAGAATGATACCCATCGCTAAAATAGATTAACACATTATTATTTAATTAAAAAACACGAGTGGTAAATCTACTGTTTACTTCCTAGAACAAGTCTTAATACGCGACAATTTAAAAGAGTGTAATGGCTTTTCCAGCGGTTTTTGGAAAACGGTTACAATATGGCGCTTTCGGTGATACCTCGGGTGCGAGTCCTTTATTTTCGTGGAAAACACACGAACCCTTAAATCAGTAATAAGGGTGTCTAGATGGCAACAATGAAGAAACATAATTCCAGGGTTTTTATTGAAAATGTACATTGAATATGAAGATAGAAAACAGGCTTTAATTGTTTTTCACCACAATATTTGTCTGATAGTACTAAAAACTTATTCAAATTAAAAAGACGAAAATAAAGTACAAATATAAATTTAAGACAAATGTTCAATATAAAATAAACTCACCGATATCACATATCAAACGTATAAAAATTGCATCATTGCAAGAGATCATTCTAATAATATCAATTCACTCTACTCGATACGGTTACGCTAAAATAGAATATCTAAAAGGCAAGATTATAGCTTAACGTAGCGTAGATTAATTCAGCTAAAAAACACTTTATAAACCCGGCGTCCTAAATATAAATGTGGACAAATGCGTATTCGAAGATATTTGCAATTTAGAATATGTGTAAACAGTCGGATTCAGGTTTTTATGGGCAGCTCTCGTATTAAAACAAAAGGTGAGTAGGTGGTCTTATTTATTTTCATTTCATCATTCATCTCGACGAGACGTAACAAGCGCTTTCATGAATAATTTGAGTCTCGCATTCCCTAATAACATTTTGGTAAGTAAAAATTTAATATTTTCGAATGTTCTGAAAACGTGGAGTGGTTTCAAAATTTTTCATGTATATGTAAATATACAATTCAAATAATTTTTATTAAATATTTATTCATTTATATGAATGTAAACTTACATTTGCTCGAATTCAGCTTAAAATAATAAAAACTAAAGTTGGACCTCCGATTGGTTGCCTATTAATATTTTTCTTTAAGAATTAATGTTGCTACTCGTGTTATCAATAAACGAGTCTGAAGGTAGTATTAGTTAATACTCGTACATATGAAAAGATAAATTGTACTTATTTGAATTTCCATCGTATTACAAGGCTTTTTTTAAATTATTTGTCTGATTGCAGTTTCATTCATCACTCACTGTGACATTTTCGAAGACAGGCAAAATTGACAGATCTTGTCAAGTGTAAACAAACTCTGATCACAAACATTTCAACCAACCACCATTAAGCAACATAAACAACAGTACTCGTCTTTTCTAAAAAAAAATATAATATAGGTTCTTTTTTAGTAAATGTAAAACCAAAAATTAATAAATTTTTAAAATCGGGTATTTACAAACTAAATTGTCCGGATTGTAACGCCATCTATCTTGGCCAGGCTCTTAGAAATTTTAACATAAGGTACTGTGAACACGAGTTTATAGATTAAAACAACCAGATAAGTCACATTACGCAAAACATCTCATCGACATTGAAACAACAGTGGAGCTTAAAAGGACTGGTGAGCAACAAGAAAGAAGAACTTAATTTTTTGGAAGAATATGATGAAATACGCATTAGTGTGGCAAAAATCAGATGAAATTTCTTTCTTTTCTTATGTCTAACGACTACATTTCTGCAACTCGTTTATGTATGCAATTTTCCGTCTACTCCAAAAGTGCTGACAAAGCTGTTGATTTAATTGGTAACGGCTTAACCTGTTAATGATTAATCTCTGACGTCATAATCTAGGGTAGACCTGTGGGTTTGCTAATAAGGAATTGAGTCGGTGTTAAAGGAATCAAGTCGTTAGGATCACTGCTTAAAGGAGAAAGCGGTCGGGAACTTAATATATCCTGTATTTCAGCACACAATTGCAAAATTTTTCTAATAAAAGTGAAATGTTGGACAAAATTGTCTCTACGGTGTTAAAAATTTTTAATTCGAGTTTCCCAGAGCCCACTAAACTAGAGTGGATGGGAAAGTATGAAATGCTAATGAATTGAGTGTAAATTTAAATAGATTGACGATATTAATTATAGCTTGACAATTTAGAAATTTCGAAAGTTCACGTTGAGCACTAACAAAGTTTTTTTTTACAACAGTTGAAGTACTCAAGTACTTTTGCGTTCTCGTGGAGGTGAAGTCGATCTCCATGCTTCTTAGCAAATATTTAAATCTCTTCTTTACTCATTGAAATACTAAGATCCCTGTGCATGTATCTGCTACAATGGAGTACTCACCATTGTACATAGACTTTTATTTTGGATTATTTGGATTGTTTTGGTATAATTATCTTCTGCTGATCCCCCGAGTTATATAACTAGGTAGGTTTTAAGATTTACTTGTAGACCAGAGTTTTATTCTAGAGGGACAGGCTGGAGTATTTTTCGGTGTGCCATACATACTATCTGAATTTTAGGTGGCTTTTTTCTTTTTAACTGGTACGTAGTGTCATAACAAGCTATTTGGCTATGATGTAATACGAAACTATCGATACTTTTATCATTTATGCCAATCTTTGTCAAAAGCTTGTGCAAAACATCAAGAAATAAAGTTGAGCTTTTTCTATTATATCTGTTAAACAATATTTTGGTTCTTTGAATTATTGATTTTATTCTTTTAAGCAAGAGTTTTACAAATAATTTAGAAATGACTGGTAACAATGAAATCGGTCTGTAAAATTTCACTCCATGTGTTGGTCTTCCTGGCTTTGGTATCATGATGACCTCTATTACTTTTCAACTTGCAGGTACATATTTTAATCTAAATGCTGCATTGAACAAGTTTGTCAGCATTACAATACCTTTTCTTGGTCGTTAATTTAGAACCTATTTATGGAAGAATTTAAGGACACCACAATATAAATCAGCTCTCTGAAACCTAAGTGTTGGTTACGGTACGTGGACGACACCTTCATCATATGGTCACATGGAGGAGAAAATCTAAACAAATTCTTTGACCACATCAACGACCTACATCCCAAAAGCGAATTAGACCACTTGAGCATAGTGCTCAAGAAGAACGAGTATAGCAGTCAGGAAATCAAAAGAGCAATGAGGAAGAAACGAGACACGCAACCAGGCGTACCAGAAAACCCCATAACAACAACTTTCCTCCCGTATATAAGAAGTTGCACAGACAATATAGCCCGGATACTCAAAAAAAAACAACATAAAAACGGTATTCAATTCAGGTGGTAAAATAGCCCAAAACTTTCCCAAATCAAAAGAAAGAAGAAAACCGTTGGAGGGACCAGGTATCTACCAGATACCATGCAACTGTGGGAAATCATACATAAGACAAAGAGGAAGAAATATCAGCACCCGGCTCAAGGAACATATGACAGACACAAGAGGGCGCAACATCAAATCAGCAGTAGTGGAACATGTGCTAGAAACCGGACATGCAATAAATTTTGACGACACCCGGAAGTTAGTTACACAGACAAAGTGTCCTAGATGGACAATTTTTTTTATGATGCATATAACTTAATCAATTCAAACATAATTTTTTAGTTTTAGCAAAATTATATCAATCATATACCGGACATACAATAAAGTTCGACGACACACGGAAATTAGTTACTCCAAGAAATTTCTGGCCTCGCCTCTATAGAGAAGCCCTCGAAATACAAAAACATGATGCATTTAACAGGGGCAAGGGAATAGACAGAGCTCCACTGTGGAAGGAAATGATCCACAACACTGCGTCTCCTTCTTCATGTATGAATACACACACCCAGCATATAAAACACCAAAAATGACACGAGTACTCCAGTTTCAGTTCTCTAAAGAAGACATCAACATGAATGTCGAAACGTCAGATTCAATAAACAATCATCGACGCAGTTTAAAACCCGGAAGCTATCCCAGTTTTAAAGTCCCTAGTCATCCATTCACAGTAAATTCCATTTTTGATGAGTAAAATTCAACCATCTATTTCCTCGCATACTATCGCTTTATTTTGTCAAAATTTTGGTAAATAGAAAATTTTCCACGTAAAACCTATATAAAACCCGAAGACGTATTTTGGGAACAAATATTTTCGGAAACTAAGTATAGAAACGAGGACGGTCAGTACGTCGTTCATCTACCGTTCCGTGATACCTGTGAGGGAACGCAATCATCCCCAATTTTGCCAGGTATACAACAAGTTGCTCTCCATAGATTTTTATCATTCGAAAAAAGTTTGTTAAAAAATATAAGGAATTTTTTAAAGTTAGGATATATGGAATACACCACAAAAAAGATGACGATATAGGGAGCTATTATATTCTCCATTTTTGTATAGTAAAAAATTCCGACACTACGACCAATTTACGTGGTGTTTTTAACGCAAGCGTTCCATACCCAATTACGTATATTTCGTTAAATGATATTTTATTATCAGGTCCTAAGTTACAAAAGGATATAGTAGATATTTTATTGAGATATAGTTTAAATCCAGTAACGCTTACTGCAATTTATTACAAAAATGTATCAAGGGATTTTGATTAACCCTGATCAACAAAAATATTAAAAAATATTTTAGAGCTTCCATCCTAATGATAAAATTGGTGTTTTTAAGACATCGTTAAGTATGGAGTTCATGTTTCTTCCTTTTTAGCCCTACGAACACTAATACTTAGCAGAGATCGAGTCTTATAACTTTCCAAATGCTGCCAAAGTTATTTTAAATGACGCATATATTAACGATGTGACTACATCTTGTCGAAATATGGAGGAGGCTTTATCGCTACAAAAAGAACTAACGCTCTTATTTGGCAAAGCCGGTTTTCAGTTACATAAATGGACAAGTAATAGGCCAGAAATTATAGCACCTTTAGATCCTTCACTTGTAAATCCCGTGGCGTTTTCATTAGATTCCGATGAAACAAACATTTTGTAATTAGTTGGTATCCCTACACAGATACGTTTCGATTTAATGTGGCTTCAGTACAAGAAAAGAAAAGATCAATGTTAAGTTTATTAGCATGCATATTTGACATTTTTGGTTTTATTGCACCGGTAACTTTTACTTTGAAATATCTTATACAACAAACATGGTTATTAGGTATTTCATGGGATGCCACACCCAATAATGAAATTTTATGTCATTGGGAACTTTATAAAAGTGAATTTCACTTAATAGAAAATTGAAGTTAACGTCGTCATATAGACATAACGTATGCTTAAAATCTTGATATTTGTGGATTTTGTGATGGATCTAAGAGAGGTTATGCATGCGTTATATATTTACGAGTTTTTCGTCAAAAGAAATACTTTATTTATTTTGTTATGGCAAAATATAAAATCGCTCTGCTCATTTGCATGATGTGCGTTCCTAAAATTGAACTTTTAGCTGCTACTTTATTATCCGATATATTAAAGTATGTTTATAATATTTTCTCAAAAATTTGTATCAAATCGCGTTAGTTTTATTCAAAAAAGAATACCACCAGATTGTTGGCATTATGTAAATACCCCTATCAATCCTAGTGATGTATGTAGTAGGGATTGTAGTCCAAGTCAGTTTTTGGACCACCAGTTGTGGTGGGCCGGGCCACAGTTTTTAAGGCATTCCACAGAAACGTGGCCTTCAAAAATTCCTCAAACCAAAACGATGGAATTCCGCTTATCGGCATATCTTGAATCTGAATAAAAGAAACAATCTTAAGATGAAACTAAAACAAAACCAAAAAATAATTATCTTCATTTTCTAGATTCCCTCCTGCAAAATAAATCGAGCTTGATAGATATTCAATATATTTTAATTTATATTCTACACTTTATAAATAATTGCCCCATTCCTGATAAACAAAATAAAGAAACTATCACTTTTACCGAACGTTTTTCCGCTGTAAAACCCTTGGCTAAACACGAACAACACAAATACTTTTCAGAAATCATTTCTAATGTTAAAACTAATAAGAAATGCATTAAACCTATTCAAAAATTAAAAGTTTGCTCTGATGATGAAGACCTCTCTGTTGCCAAAAGAAAGTAAACTCTCTTATTTAATTGTTGATTATAGGCATAAAAAATATATGCATATAGGAATATAAACGGTACAATATTTGATCACACAAACTTTTTGGATTCTGAGCGCTAAAAATTAGATTAAAAAAAATGTGTTCATTGATTTCGCATTAAACCACGATCTTATCAACCTCTTATGGGAAATTTACTTTTCACGCGGATTAACCCTCAAAAAAATCACTTGGCAGTGGTCTGTCAGAAAAATCAATAGTTCTGAAAAAATATATTAGTGTCAAAAACCCCTAATGTCGCTCGTTTGTAAACGTTTCATAGTCTCAATCGTTTTGATAGAACCGATTTATAGTGATTGGAACATTAACTTTTTGTAGTGCATCCAATTACTTTTTTTGGAGTTTTCTAAAATTTTACCTTAGTAAATGATTTGAGTTGAAGGCAGAGGAGCAGAAGAAAAGAGGTGGCCATCTCCAGTCACCAGGATTGAAGATCAACGGTGAGCTGTTAATTTTAGATTTTTTAGGATTGATCAACGCTGTGCCTTAAATTTTATTTTTATATACAGTCCACTATCATCAGAAGGTTACTAGAAGAGTCTTAAAATTTCTTTACTAACTCTGATACTAAAAAAACAGAGTCGAATACTGCTATAATGCTCATAGTATATCAAAATTAGGCTGGGAAACTTTGGAATCTATACTCAAATCTGACTTATTGGAACAAGCCCTAATTTCTAAAGACCCTGCCAACCAATTAAATTCTATACATCTAGAGAGATTATCAGAGATAATTATTAATAATATTCAATTGCGTTCATTGGTCCAAGATATATTCAAGTTGTTCCCCAAAGAAAAAAAGACATCTTACCTTATACCTCCAATTACCAAAAAAAAAAAATCTGAGAAAAATAAATCCAT
The DNA here is from genome assembly GCA_951812935.1 of Hermaeophaga mercurialis. Taxonomy (NCBI): domain Eukaryota; kingdom Metazoa; phylum Arthropoda; class Insecta; order Coleoptera; family Chrysomelidae; genus Hermaeophaga; species Hermaeophaga mercurialis. The sequence goes on along the minus strand of OX638365.1, from coordinate 483,039 downwards.
ACCGTCCAGGGGAAAGTTTTTTGTAATTACATTTATTTTTTACATGTTAAAAATCAATTAATATTCACGAGAGAAGAATTGGTTTCTATTAAATTCTATTCCGATCGATGAAGTTTTAGGACATTGGAAGAACTGTTATATTCTAAGAAATAGATCAAAAGATTTTATTTGCAAACTATATAAGGATGATAATAAATAAAATATTCTGTAACAAGGTTAGCACGAAACAAAATCGATACGAATGAAACACGAGTAAAGAACTTTGTTATTTTAACCGAGTAACAGATTATATTTTCTCCACGACCAGAAATTTACTAGATTTTGCTCATGATTTTATTTAAACCAAAGAAAACTCTCAAACCTAACCACAAAACACTTTAATTAAAATAGACAACTAGTTTCGACTGTGACCAGTCATCATCAGGTCTACAACAGAGAAGTGATATAAAAGTAACAAATGTAAGCCCGTATAGAATGCAACATTTTATTTTCATTATAGTTTAAGTTATTACTCAGTTATTTATTAGATAAACTACAATTTTGCATAACTTTCCATTTTTTTTACCAAGTTATTTACTGCTTACGATTTTTTATATGTTTTACCATTTCATAATGTATATTATCTAAGACGTCTTCGGTATTGGTAACATCAGCCTGTAAAGAATACAAAATTTTGTTTTCGTTATAGGTTAAGCTAAATATTAATTAGTTAGTTATTAAATAAATAATATTTTCACATTTTTTTAACCGGGGATTATCATCCAAGACATTTTAGATATTTGTGATATTCAACCTATATAGAATACACAATTTTATGTCTATTATTGTTTGTTAATAAAAACTGATTCTGGTGATGTTTTGTGGAGTAAATTTTTTAATTATGTATTTCTCTTAAGTAAATATTTATTTTCCTCAAATAAATATTCACTACCCTCTAAAATATATTTATTTTCCTAAAATAAGTTATTATATTTCAACTAAACATTTATTTCTCTCAAACAAAAATTTTTGTAAAAAATTAGTAATCAAACAAGTCGTGTATTTCCCACAAACACAGATTGGTTTGGCCCTATTCAAATAACCCATTTGGTAGGGGACAAATTAAATTTCTTTATAGCCAAATATTTTTTTTTGTGTAGGCCTAAATAAGAAATTATTTCTTGTATTTAAGAACAAAATACTATTACAAAATTTTTATAGGTTGTTCAAAATATTCGGTTCCTTTATTTCTATATTCGAACTTTAATATCACACTTATTTTAAATGGAACTTCTATATTTTGTTAGTATGTGTTAATGGATGGATGATATATTCTTTCGCACGGAATACTTGGCTCGGACCTCTTTGTCGCAAGTTTACATTCGCATCAGAATTGTACTTTTTAAAACTCGACAACTTTCATTCAAGCCAGATTTTTTGTAGATAACCCAATATCATCGTGTTTGCAATGAAACAGCGCTTATTTTGATATACGATTTATTTATTAAACAAATGGGTGAAGATAACTAGAATCGACATACCTGTTCATACCTGCCAACCCAGTAGTTACGCCAGGAAAAAAATTGACAACCCAACGTTTGCATATTCTATAGGCTTCATACTTTCGGTTGGTATTAAATTTATTCGTTAAACTCATGAATACACTGCTTAATAAAAATCCATTTTCAATAATTAATTAAAAATAGTATGGCCAGGAATTCTTTAGCAAACCCATTCGAGATATATTTTTTAACATACTAAATTTCATATTTAAATATCAGTCATCCATTAAACAGATGGGTGAATGTCGTCTCTAGTTCGGCTCTTCTACTATGCCTTTCGTTAGAGTCTCACTCCATACTCGCTAGTTTATTTCGTTCGCATTCTACATTACAAGTCGGATAGAGAAAACGACATATTTTTTGAATCTCGCAATATATGTCATCTTTTTTTAGTAATATTTTTATACATAAATCAGTTGAAATAAGAAGATGCTCTCTCTCTCTCTCTCTCAGTAAATTTTTTTTCGAAGAAAGCAAATCAATTAGTCGCACGAGTGCGTGAAAAACGTTCACTTTTCCATACCGTTCATTTAAATTATAGTGTAGTGAAAAAAGGGACTTTTATGTTATTTTTTTTTATATACATTTTTCTCTTGATTTTCGTCACACCAAACAATTTGGAAAGTTCTCCTGAAGCTTTACCAGGGAAGCTTAAATTCCGATTTATGAAAACAATTCTTTGAATCTCCTGCATACGCTTGCTGGACCACACAAGCTGGAGAAGAACGAGACCACAAGGGACCAGGCTGTCAACCATATCACACTATCACCAAAGAAGGTCAGATATAAATTTCATTCTTATTTAAATCATTCATACATGTAAATAATTCATTTGAAGTAATAAAATTTGTATGTAGCCTATATCTGAGTCTTAATAGCTTCTTAAGCGCTATGAACAATTGATAGTTTTTTGGATGTTTTAAAAACATCAAGACAACCTGCCGCCCATTTAATTTAATAAAATTTTGTCATTCACACTGTAAAGTCTCAATAACGGCGTTACAGGATACTAATCTGGCCCACCCCTGTGAACTCTTATCTAATTTTATGTATTCCACTCCAATACATTAAATTTTGAAACTTATAAATAATATGTATCTTTAACTATTAGAGGTTTCACAAGTTACAAACTTATTTAGCTTTCAAACTATATTGGGGTTTCCCATACACCGAGAGAACATATGTTTTGTTTGTTAACTAACTGATTTGTTTGTGACTGAAGTGATTTATTTTTATAAACACAATTTCCTTATATACAAAGTCGTCATATATGTTATTAAAAGTTTGATTTATCATTCGCCAATTATATAAATATTAACAAACCTATCTTATATAAATAAATGAACATAATTTTTAAATGTAAAACTTTCTAATAAAATATGACCCTAACAGTAAGTAGTCTTTTATATTTAACAAATAAACCTTTAGCTGGATGTTTTTATTAGAAACAAACCGTTATTAGTTGTAAATATGTATATTTGTTTTAATATGCAATTTAATAAAAAATCATGATTTAACGTTAAGACTCCCTTCATCACGGTACTAAGAAACGCGGTAAAACCAGTAACGCCATTGTGAAACTGGAGTAGTTCATTAGTATATACTCTTATGTCTCTATCAGGTTGTGGTTAGTTTTTCGTATATGTGGGGTTTTGTTTTATTGTAAAAAATAAATATTTGGATAACAAAGATTGTAAGTACCTATTTTTTTTTAAATAGAAATACATATCTATAAAAATTAAATTTTGATTTGGGCATTAGATAAACATTTCAATAATACCTATATATATATATATATATATATATCTACCTAGTTCTTCAAACAAGTGTGTCTTATTTGATTTAAATGTATTCTTGTTAAAGTACAGACTATTGCAAAAAATCTACAATCTAACTATAGAATTAGATTTTTTCTTTTTATTGAGAGCACAGTGCTTTATTTCATAATTGTTATTATTATTAAATGAAATTTATTTAAGTAAATATTTGAAATTCTAATGAAAATTACCTAAGTAAGCAAATAAAATTGTATAATTACACATAGATGGGTAAGTAGGTAAAAATTTTGTTATATCAATGCAATAAACTGTGAAAATATATAAAATTGCTTCATTCTGACCAGTACCTATTTATTTTTTTTTATTAGAAACAAAGCATAGCTAATCATTTGAAGGATATGGGAAACTAATTGATATCCTGGAATTTGTCTGAATTTGTGTCAATTTTTAAGGGTTAGTCCTTTCTGAAGTGTTTTAACATTTTTTTTCTATTCATACACTTACCAGGAGACTGATTAACTTATTGATCACCCTGTAATATTATGTAGCGATTAATTGTGCTACAGTATTTAAAAAGGTAGATATCTACTAGCATTTTTATATTTTTTTCTAGAAGCGTGACAAGTAGAGTACGCTGTATATTTTTTAGAACTAATAGCAGTAACAATTAAGATATTACAAAATAAAATTTTTCAATTGATATTAATTGCTTATAGAAATAAAAAAGAAATTTGGTTTTATTTTATTTGGCCTCAACTATAAGTTACTGCCGCCCCCGTATTTTATTATAGTTAATATATTTTAAGCAATAAGTCTATACTTTGACTGATGTACAAAAATGTTCGTCCTAGTCTTAAATATGCACAAATATCTCTTTCTTATTTTAGATCAAGAAATTACGACAGAACGGTTACCTTCTGTTTTGGAACATAGAGTTCTGGATTTTAGTTACAAAAATAGGAAAAAGACTGATTTTTGAAAAATTAAAGAATATTTAGATGTGTGGAAATTCAACAGAAGTATTATATGTATATCTTTCCATATTTTTATGAATAATTTCCATAAAGTAAGAGTTGAAACAATTAATTTAACTTGGTCTATGTTAACTACAATTGTTTGTTTTTCTACAGTTTAGGAGAGGAGGCAAGCAGCTGCTTAGACATTGACGAATGTTTTGAAGTAAAAGTGATTGTATCTTTCCCCTCTGAAATAGCGAAAAAATAGAAGAAAGTAATTTCCTCACGAAATTTAATTTAAAAGAGTTGCTCCTATGAACTACTTTTGGAAAAACATTAATTAAGTGGTACCAAATTAAAGAAAACCTGGATAGTATCAGACAGAGTTTTCTAGTTGATCTAGTTGCTACACACTTACTAAATAATGTTAGGTACGTATTTGCAATTTTTGCTGTTTTTAAAAAAAAAATTGACAAGTTTTTTGATTGTTTGCTTTCATTTGTTATTTTTATGTGACTTATCTTTTGTAGACCTGATGATGACTGGTCACAGTCGAAACTAGTTGTCAGTTTTATTAAAGTGCTTTGTGGTAAAGATTTAGAGTTTTCTTTGATTTAAAAAAATATACATAAAAAATTATATTTAATTATTGGTTGAGACGATAATTTAAACTATCACTCACATGTTTCTGTACAATTGAAAATAGTCTGTATTTATCAATAAATGTATTAATATAGCTTTTTGTAGAGAATAAACCTATATAGTTATTCTCTAAAATATATACTAAAAACATAATCTTATTTATTTGCAGACATTTATTCAATTTTGATTACAAAAAGATTGCAATTCAGATTATTAAGATTCTTTCTACTGAAATAACACAGACATATTATCTATCATCAACTCAAAAACGAGACTCAATAAATAATGAACCAGACGTGGCCAAAGGAAAATTAGTTGATAAATTTCGTAACAAATGAACTTTTCTAAAAGAATCTGCAGTTTTACCTTCTCGAAGTAGAGACAGTAAAACCTAAGGGAATTTTTAGTTCAGAAATAACACTGACAGTATTACTAGGATTTTTGACTATTACTAGCATTTTTGACTTAAACAATCAGCACTAATAATAATTTATTTTCAGATCCACTTATAGTAGATGACAATACGTCAATGGAAAAAAAAACTTGGATTAAACATAATAAACAACCAGTAAATGGGACAATCTTTTTGATGATAGAAGGCACAAATTATTAAAAGATAATAATACTTCTCTTGAATCTCCATAGTCTTCCAAAATAGGTTTATCCCAAATTTTGTAGAATTAGGACTAGCAATTTACGAGATAGTTGGCCGTTTCCAGACTTTTGGTCCACTCTGTATATTAGAATATTTCATATTTCTTATAAATAATTTCCATAAAGTAAGAGTTGAAACAATTAATTTAATTTTAGCCGCTCCTTTGGAGGAGATAACTCACCTTTTTATTATTAATTTAAAACGTAATCTATCTTCACAAAATATATGGTTCAATATGCACTGCTAGAAACGGAATATTATTCCCAAAAATATGAATTTAAAATGTCGTACAAAAACACCACAAGCCGAAGAAGTAATAAAAAAGCTAAAATTATTTGGTTAAAAGAAGAAACTAAAAAGTGGTTTAAGATAAGAAATTCTTTAGGTATCTACGTTAAAACTATTCACTCTGAATTAATTTACATGTTACATTCAGTTTACTTCGATATACTAGATGATAAAATACATAAAGCCGTTAGTAGAATTAAACATCAAAAATTTCTAAAACAATCCAAGAAATTAAAGAATTTAGAAGCAACTCAATGTAAGCACGAAACAACATAATACACTAAAACAAACACATTTTCACAACGTTTCCAAAACTTATCTGGTAATCTGTTCACTGATAGCGAGACAAAATTTCTTATTAAGGGACTTAAATACAGAATCCCACCTAAATTCACAAATAATATTAAATACATTTTAGAAACTGACTCAGATTAGCTTTAAAATGCCAGTTTAATAATTTCTTTTACGAAAAATGAAAATTTTTCAATTTGATTAAAAATTTAAAACCTGTCAAAATTAAAAAAGAAATTAATAATGATATTTTAACTCTAAAAATTTAAAAAAATAAAATTATAAGTAATAATTTAACAGTTACAAAATTAGATAAAGGTAGTACAACCGTCATTTTAAGTACAAATGATTACAAATTTAAAATAAATGAATTTATTGAATCAAGTAATTTAAAAATTCTCAGTAGAGTTCCAACCAAAAAGTTTTCAAATAAGGTTAGGGTACTAGTTAATCAATCAAATTTCCTTTTTAATAACTATGATAAAAAACATATAATTCAAGAAATCCTCAACCACTAAAATTATAGGGTACAATTAAATTACATAAAGATACAAAACCAATTAGGCCTGTAGTTTCTTATATCAATACTCTAAATACAAAATTAGCAGAGTTTCTTAATAAAACTTAACTAATTACAGTTACATATCAAAATACTCCATGAAAAACTCTTTGGATTTGATACATAAACTAAGTACATTTAAATTAAATAAAAATACAAAATTAGTTTCATTTGAGGTTAGTAATATGTTTTCAAAAATTCCTCCATGTGAATGTATATCATTAATAACTAAATTCTGAGAAAGAAAAATTATCCAAATTTTAGTCAATGAAATTATAATCTATTTAATTTATGTATCAATCAAAATTACTTTGTTTTTGATGATAAATTTTATAAATTTTGGCAAATATTTTTATGGATAATTTAAAACAAAAAATTTTTGATTCATATATCTCTAAAAATATAGATATGTTGATGATGTTTTGTCTGGTTTTACAGGTGGTGATAGACAATTGAATGTTTTCTTTAATTTAATGCGTATCCGTTCTTTGTGATTCATTAATTGTTTGTGGTCTATTTATGTAGACTTTACTTTTCAAGTACGGTATTCCCGCATCCAGTGTGGATTTTTTTAAAAACATCTGGTCTCTGTTATTTTTTTCAATTAGAATTCAACGGTTCTATCAAAATCTTCCATAAGTTCTTGCAATAAATTTACTTTATATGGATGCCACTTCTTTTTTAGAGTTCTAAGAACTGTTTGATGGCAAACCTCATTGTCTAATGCTACTTGTGGTAAACTGGCATGGGCATTATGTTCAAAGGCTAGCAGAACATCTAGTTTCTTGTTTTCAGACATTTGTTTTCTACTACTTTTAGGGAGGTCTTTACCATGACCCGTTTCTCTAAATTTTTTCTCAATATTATTTACTGTGGACTGTGTAATTGGTTCTCAGTTGGGATATTTATTATTGAATAACATACATACTTCTTTCTGCTTACGTGTTTTATCTCCACAACCAAGGAATTTTGATAAGGTAACTAGTTTTTTTTTTTTAAAAAGGTAAAAAGTAGAGTAGACATATTTTCATTGTCAGTAAGGGCTTTTACCAATTTTATTTTTGTGTGTTAGATTTTCATATGGTTATAGGGGATTCAAAATAATTCTAGTTTGGCAGTAATTATAAAAAAATTAAAATAATTTAAAAAATCTGATATAGTTAGTTGAAACAAATTAATAGTAATCGACAAAATAATCAGAATCAGGAAACTTGTTATATCAAGCAATGTTATGACTAGAAATCCTTAATTAAAATTTTTACATAATGAACTCTAACATGATGTTATTTGATTAGTTCATATGTGGGCATATTAATATTATTTTGTAATTTTAAAATAAAGTAATGCAAATTTTGAGGAGAAATGAAATATCAATCATAGTATTATGTTTCTTATACCAATACACCAATATACCAAAACATGACAAAGAATAATTAAGAAAATCTTAACAAAGAATATACTGTATTAAAAAATATTACTAAGTAATAGTAGAAGACTTCGAAAAATATGGTAAAACACAAGATATTCGACAGACAAAACGATATTAAATAAAGCTACTCAGGAACTAAAAATAATTCTTAACTCTCAGAAAAATAATTGTATTCAACAATACTTACTTAACTTAGATGCCACAAAGGCCTCAGAATACTCCTTAGGGAAGGCAACTAAAAAACTAGGCCGTCCTCAACTTCATAACCCTCCAATCCGTGATGATAATAGTCAATAGATAAACAGCAACAAAGAAAAAGCCGCAATATTTGCAATCCACCTAGAAAAAGTCTTCCAACCTAATTCCTCACAGATGCACGAACACGAAAATAATATCAACCAATATCTTGCTGCTCCATCCCAGTTAGAACCTCCTATTGATAAAATAACAATCAACCAAGTTCAGAAAGAGATAGAAATTCTCAATTTGAGAAAATGCCCTGGTCACGATCTAATAACAACTAAAATTCTCCAAGAGCTTCCGATAAAAGCAGTAAAGATGCTAACAATAATCTACAACGCCATAATAAGAACCGGATATTTTCCAGAGCAGTGGAAACTTGCACAAATAATCTTGATTCCAAAACCTGGTAAACCTGCAAATGCGATCACGTCATACAGACAGTTTGCTCCCAATAATTGCTAAAACGCTAGAAAAGATTTTAAAATCCAGAATAGTTCCACTCCTTGAAGAAAAACAAGTCATCCCGAAACATCAGTTTGGATTTCGTGAGGAACACGCAATCATCGAACAAGTCCAACGCATTACCAATAAAATCATGCAAGACCTGGAAGATAAAAAGTACTGTTTTGCCATTTTTCTTGATATAAGCCAGGCATTTGATAAAGTCTGGCATACTGGGCTACTGTTCAAAATCAAAAAATTCCTTCCTCTCAATTACTTTCTCATTCTCAAATCCTACCTTGAAAACAGAAAGTTCATGGTAAAATATCAAGACGAATTCTTAGTACTCCACCCTATACACGCAGGAGTTCCTCAAGGTAGTGTTTTGGGACCGCTTTTGTACCTTCTGTATACATCCGACCTACCCACATCAAGTAACATACTTACTGCAACGTATGCCGACGACACCGCACTCTTAGCTTCACACTCAGTCCCTCAAACCGCATCGCGAATTCTGCAATCAAACATGGACAGATTAAATGAATGGTTAAATATATGGCAAATCAAGATCAACGAGGGTAAATCCATTCATGTGACCTTTACTAATAGACACGGTAACTGTCCCCTGGTCACCTTAAATGAAAGAAATACCGCAGAGTGAGGAAGCCAAATACCTTGGAATCCACCTGGACAGAAGACTTACCTGGAGAAAACATATCTTCAGTAAAAGAAAGCAGCTTGGATTTAAACTCAGACAAGTATACTGGATGATTGGTAGAAACTCTCAACTATCTCTCGAAAACAAGCTGTTGGTATATAAAGTCATACTAAAACCCATCTGGACTTAAGGACTTCAGTTATGGGGATCAGTGTCGGCCTCCAACATCAACATTATTGAAAGATTTCAATCTAAAGTTTTAAGAATGATAACAGATGCCCCATGGTTTATATCCAATCATGCCATCTCTCGTGATGTAAATATTCCCTCGGTCAGAGAAGAAGCCAAAGTGTTTAGTGAAAAATACAATAAAAGACTTAACTCTCATCCAAATAGTGTAGCCAAAAATTTAGTGTCAGAACCAATTATCAGACGAAGACTTAAAAAGTTTACCCCTTATGATATCGTAAATAGATTTTATGATAAAATTTTAAATTTATGACTCACTTTCAATTTACTATAGTTTTTAATATTATTTTAATATTAATTTTACATATGAATTGCAATTATACACATTGCTTTCTTGTAATTTTCTGTTTCTGTACGTTACAAAGGGACAGTGTTCAAAAATAAAAATTATCCGAATATCGAACTCAAATTATGCGAAATTATATGAACATCACATCTCAAATTATCTGATAATCTGAAAATGCTATCAGAATGTAAATCTGAACTATAGCTTTAGCTCCTCGCATTTTATAGCTAGGTTTAGCAAATGTAGCACCTATTTAAATACGTGTAAAGGTAAAACCATTGTACCAATTCTAACATCGATTACATTTTCGTGTTTGTAACCTCGAAATTTAAAGATATGAATATTACCTCGAAAAAATGTTAATTTCGATAAATCGAAGTTTTTTGAGATCATATAAAACTTTTTATTTTTCCAATAGATTTATAGCATTATAATATATGCGTATACAACTCTGTAGAATACTGAATTATCCGAAATTATATAAAGATTATCCGATAGTCAACGAAATTATCCGAAAATCGGATAATTATCTGGACATTGGCAACACTGTCAAGGAATTTAAGAGACATGACTGGACTTAAGGATATGTCACATATATAATTTTTAGTTTTTAATATACACATCTTTCAGAAAATGAACTCAAAAATATAATTCAAAGAAAGTTCGGTGAGGTAGTTACAGTTGTGCAAATTAAGCAAATGATAAGAAAATCCGATAACAATAATAGTTTCTTTGAAAGGGTAATCTGTTTTTAAGCAGATAATTATTGAAATAATGTTATATGACTTCGAAAAATATTTTTTTTAATTTTTTTTATTGTCTATTAAATTTACAATCTACTTCTTAAAAAGTATTAAGTAAATGAGTTGAGTGGGTAGGCTTGGAAGAAGAACACCCAGTGGCGTTTCTCCTTATCGTTTATTTCTTTGGTGGTGGGCTAATGGATTAAGTTTTCTGGCCATGTTTTCTGTAGTCTTCTCACATCAGGCCCGTTATTGTTTTGAGGTCCAACTGTCTTCGTTTGGTCTGAATGTGTTTGTTCCATGTAAGTAGTCGATCTAGATGTAGTCCAAGGTACTTTGTTTCGGTTTTGATAGGTATTGGTACGTTATTCATTGTTAAAGGTGGACAGTTGTCGTGTCGAGTTGTAAATGTGACTTGTACCGATTTGGTTTCGTTGACTTTTATTCGCCATTTACTATACCATCCGTGGAGAAGATTAAGGTGATGCTGAAGGTTCTCTGATGGTCGAACTGGATTTTCATTCACTGATAATACTCCTACATCGTCAGCGAAAGATCCCATCAAGGTATTTTACGTTTCTGGTATATCGGATGTATAAAGGATAAAGAGCAGTGGTCCAAAAACGCTACCTTGAGGGGCGCCAGATTTAATTGGATTAAAATTAGATTGACAGTTATTGTGTTTTACAGAAAAGTATCTATCAGTTAAATAGGATTTGAGAAGTAGGTAGTAGTTATGGGAAAGGGCGTTTTTTAGTTTAAAGAGGAGACCTGGATGCCATATTTTATCGAATGCTTGGGAAATGTCAAGCAATACTGCGTTGCGATTTCATTAACTATCCTGTGAATTAGAATGGTGCTCTCGAAATCAAATTGATGATTTGGAAGGAGTGTTTGTAAGTCATATTCCTGGTGGATCCTTTTCAGTATTAGCCTATCAAGGACTTTACTTGTTGTAGGTAACAAGCTGATAGGTCTATATGATGTTCGTTCATGTGGAGGTTTACCTGGTTTAGGGATCATTATGATTTCAGCGTATTTCCAAATTGTGGGAAAATAGGATAGACTTAAAATTCTGTTGAATGTTAGAAAGATAATTACTTTTCTAGGGAGTTGTTTTAATATTTGACCTGTTATGAGATCATAACCAGGAGCTTTGCGGGGATTCAGCTTGCTTATTTCTTCTTTAACTTCTGCGGGGGAAAAAGACTTGATCGGAAGGGACATTTGGCAAGAAGTATCCAGAAAGCTCTCTATCTCTTGGTCAGTTATGTCATCATCAGGTTTGAAAACTTCTGTCAGATATTCAGCGAAGTTAGTCACTTTTTCCTGATCAGAGCGGACCATTCTCCATTTGGTTTATGAATTGGTGGCACATGTGTTTGTGGCCTTTTTAATTTTTTGGTCTCCTTCCAGAGTGTGTGGTCGTCAACAGAGAGGTTTGATATGTATTGTTCAAAGGTGTTGTTTTGGGCATTTTTGAGTGCTGTCTACTTAACCGATTGAAGTTATGTTGGTCTAGAATATTTCGTGACCGTTGCCAGATTCTTCTTGCTCGGCGCTTTTCGGTTATGAGTTGCCGGATATGCAGTGGTATACTAGGGGTATTGCTTGAATTCTGACTGATGGGCGTAGTAGAATGCCACGGCTGCATTTTGAATTAGTTTAGTGAAGTACTGAGCTGCTTCATCTAGATCTTGTGGTGATTTTATTCTTATATTTAAATTTATATTTTCTGTTAGGTAATTTTGAAATTCCGTCCAATCAGTTTTTCTTGTAGTAAGTCTAGGAGGAGGAATTTTATTTAGGACTGTAGTGCTAATGTTTGCGATGACTGGGGTGTGATCAAATGATAGATTAAAGTGTGACTCCACTATACAGTTGTGTTTTGGTATTCTATTAATCGAATTCGAGCAGATCAGGTATTTTTCTTGGATCCGTGGGCCAATAAGTAGGTACTTTATTTGTTGTTTTCATTAATCGCACGTAGTAGATTTCGACCTTTTGTGGTGGTAATTCGGGAACCCCAGTGTCTATGTTTTGCATTCCAGTCTCCACCGATAACGAACCTTTTTCCAAGTGTGTTAAATAAAAATGTATATTTGTCCGTTGTAATAGCATGTCGAGGGGGATTGTACATAGCGGTAACATTAAAGTGCCATGGTAAGGCATTTACCATAACACTTGTAGCTTGAATTTTGGCGGTTTGATATTTGGGAAGTTCATAATGTGAGATAGATTTGCGAATAATTATTATAGAGCCCGCGTGAGCTGTACCATCAGGATGAGGCGTGCTGTAGGTATTATAAAATGGGATACTTGGAAAGTTGTTCTGTCTGTAAAATGGGATTCTGAATTAAGTAGAATGTCAATTTTGTTTAAGTTTAAGAATGTTATAATTTCTTGCTTATGATTAAGCAAGCCATTGGCGTTCCATGTTGCTATTCTGAGTATATTTATGAATGTATCTTTCCAATAACTGTGTTTAGCTGATTCAAGATCATGCTATTTTGGTTTAACAACTGAGAAAACATTGTCTTAAATTCGTTTAAAAATGTTGTTAATTGTTTTTCCATATTTGGATTTTGTTCTAAATGAGGCTTATTTTGAGTTGCAACTTGAGAATATGTTTGTGGAACTGTCAGGTTCGGGAGTCGGCTATTTAGGGGTGTGGGTTCATTAAGCTGGAATTGTTGTTGTTGTTGTTGTTGTTGTTGTTGTTGTTGTTGTTGGTAGTGGTTTGCTCGAATATGTTGATATTTTGATGCTACTAAGTCTTTATGTACTTTACAACCCCTGTAGTTTGCAGGGTGTGGTTCTCCACATCGTGCACATTTAGCAGGAGTGTTTTTTGGTTTTTTGCATATTTTAGTGTCATGCTATCCTCCGCACTTCACGCAGATAAATGGTTTTAGACAGTATGATTTAGAATGACCATAGGCTTGGCATCTCATGCATTGTACTATATTATTATTTTTTCTTGGGGCTTCTCCATTTATTTTGGTGTGACACAGAAATTGTTGTTTAAATATATCCTTGTTGTTCGCTTGGGGTTCCATATCTACAAAGAATAATAATAGTGGTTCTTTGGTGACTCTGTGCTTCACATTAATTATATTTCGGACATTGTGACCCAGTTTCTCTAGTTCTTCTTTTATGTCATTTGTGGGGAGAGAGTGATGGAGATGTCTTATAACTATTCTATACGCTCTTTCTTCTCTTATTTGGTATGTATGATGTACGATATTTTCATCTTTTAGGTATCTCGCTAGTTTTCTCTATATGTCTATGGTGTTTGTTGATATTTTGACAGTGTCGTTGGGAAGGGTTCGTGTGTAATATGTTTCCTGTTCTATTATGTTGGATAGAAGTTCTATCATTTCTCTGAAATTTTTTACTCCGTAAATAAATATAGGTGGGGGTTTCTGTGTATTTTGTCGGATTTCTTTTTTATTATTATTATTTGGGCTGATCTCAGTCTCATTAGCATTGGATAGTACTTGAAACCGGTTAACCGGTTCTGAATTTTTGTAGGTGGAGTGTTCGGGCTGGAGGGTTCGTTGTTTGGTTTTTCCCTCTTTCTTTTCTTGACAACTTGCCACGGGTGTTTCTTACTTGCTTCTTCCTCGCTTGGGTCAAGTTCTATATCGCTAATGTCTGAAATGTCATTCATTTCTGGTATATGGCTTTGATAATTGGAAGTAGGGGGCATTTGATTTTGTTGAGAAGTTGTTGGAATATTGGGATTTAGATAAATATCTAAATTAGATGGAAATGGAAATTGTTGTGACTGAATTGGATATTGTAGCTGTTGCAACCAACATGACTGGTTTTGAGGGGGTGGATACCCTAATGGAGGAAATTGTTGTTGTGAAGGGTTCATTCCCCTCAAGGTTAGCTTGGTCCTAACTGCTTACCTACTGCTTTTTGTTTTAGATGATACGCCACACAAAACGGGGCCGCACAGGAACACCAACACTTCCGCAGATGCACTGGGTCTCAAATTAGACAATACTCAGAAAAATATCAATAAGTTTAGGCGATTTCCAAGTTAAAATACTAAATATATATTCTTGACAAATTATCTATAACTGTCTGTCAAAATTAATTTGACGTATTCGAAAAATATGTGCATAAATTTATACAGTGTCTAAAATGTTTACGTTATAGACATGTAGCCAAACATTGTCGCGATAAAGAAAGATGTAAGTTTTATGGCGAGGAGCATATTAGCGATACATGCACGAAACAAAAGAGTCGCAAATATTTTATATTCAGGTAGCCATGCTGCTACCGATAAACAAAAATATCCAGTATCTTCAAAACAAAATTCCGTAAAACAGTTAATGGCAACAGAAAATATAAGTTGCGTAGAAGCATTAAATAAATATAAAAGTTATTATGCGTCAGTCACCAAAACTCCTGTTCAAGGATCTAAATATACCGTTCAAGTAGAACGCAAGAGATCTGCTATAAGCCCCCTATCGTTAAACACCATGAGCCAAAAGTATTAGAGATATTTTATCTCTGCCAACAGGTTCACCTAGACTAGTAATATGAAAGTCAGCCAAGTACTTCTTCTTTCACTAAAAACATTTTTGAAATAATCGAGTCTATTCTTAAACTTATAAAATATATACCAACAAACGCTAACACTAATCTTACATGACAAATTAAAACAATAACAGGTATAAATAAGGCGACAGTCTCAGCCCTCTACTATTTAACCTAATAATGGATCAACTAATAGAAGCAATTAAACGTAGAGGACTGCTATTCCTTATGGGGCAACACCAACTAAACATCCTGTCTTATACAGACGATGCAGTTTTAATAGCCGACTCCAAAGATAACATTCAGAGAACGATATAAGCGTTCAATACCCAAGCAAAACAGCTAATATGGCCATCTCTTTGAGCAAGACAAAAACAATGACCATATCAAAAGAACCTCTACCCTGCAAACTAATGATCAATAATACATGTATAGAACAAGTTTAATAGAGTTAATAAAATAATTAAAATTAAAATAATAATATTATAATTAATTATACTAGAAGTTCTAGATATTTTGATTGGAAGTCAAATACAATTTTTATATTATATAAATATCTACCTCATCAATAGATATAAATATAAAATAATAGTCATACTACATCAACAAAATGTCAATATTAAGCTGCAACTTCAAAACCAAAATGATGTTTTGTAGTAATGGGAGTCGAATATCTAGGATGCGGAATTACTAGTTTAGGATAATTGGAAAAATAAATCAGACAGCAAACAAACAAAATAGCGGTTATAGCCGGCCACCTTAGGCAACAAATACATAAATTTAAACTGCAAATCAAGAATATACAAAACTTGTGCAATATCAGTGATGCCAAAATTGCCAAAGATAACACCTCAGATGGAAAAAGACCAGTTGGTAGGCCGCCGAAAAGATGGCGAAATAGTCGACAATCAACGTCACAAGAGAGGAGACTGTATAAGCTGCAATAAACATTATGTCTCTAAAAAGAAGAAGAAATCTTAATATCTTACCAATTATTAGCAGTAAAATATTGCAATGGAATAGTAGATGAGTTATACATAATAAAGGGGTGTTAGAAAAATATAAGTTTTATAATAACATCAAAATAGTTAAGTGAAGCGAAACATGCTTAGAACACAAAATAATATTAATGTTTCAGGATATTATTGTTTTAGACTTGATCGAGATGATGGTTACGGGGGCGTAGCTATCTTAGTGAAAACCCAAACAATTTTACAACAAAAGTAAATTAAATATTTATTCGTTGTAAGCAAAACCTAGTCTAAGAATCCCGTCTAGGAAATGGAATTATAATTTAAATTTTTAAAACGATGGCTCAGAAATTCTTAATTCCAAATTACAATACAAAAAAATAAGTCTGCCATATACAGGGTGCGACATTAGTGCGTCGAAGTACGATATGTTCGTTATTATTGAAGATACGAAAAAAAACGTTTACAAAAAGTGTAGGCAGTTTTGAAATTCATATTTTAAAATTAGTCCCAAATATACAGTGTGTACCTACAGTTAAAAACACGATGGAAACAATATTGGAAGTATAAATGACAAGAAAGAAGAACTTGATTTTTGGAAGAATATGAAAAAGAAACACCTAAAATATCCTGAATATACAGTATTGAATGAACAACTAAACCTGGGAAGTTCAATTATCTTAGAACAACTTTTGAACTAAATAATAGTAACCAAATATATTTTTATAAAAAGAAGAATATTGCTTAATAATTATTGGTTGTCAGGTTTATGACATGAAATTTATTTACGTTTTTTAAAAAAGATCTGTCAAACTTCTATATGTCTTGGAAACTGGTATATTGTCAGATACCGAAACCTAGGTAGACTTTAATACATATTAAAAGGCTTTGGAAGACTGTCGAAATTCATGGTAAGTTATCTTTCCATATTTACACATGGATTAATTTAAATAAAATATCTTTTTGACCTCAATTAAATTGTGATATAAATATAAATAAAATAAATTAGTTGTGTACGTGAATTCAAATGTAATCTAATCACTTGAAAAATATAATACACTAATATTGAAAAATTATATTATTTAAAACTATGAGTAACTGATGTCATAAATTCATAACTGCAAATGAACTCAGTCGTTACTGTAAAAAGAATAAGAAACACGTTTAATCTATGAACGTGTAAAAAACGAATGATATAATTTAATCCTAATTTTGGTATATAACGCTTACTTTGTCTATAAACTAAAATCAATTACTGAATTTTTTAGGTAAGTGGATAGAAAACCCATTAAGGGCGGGTTGTAATTCGGTTGGTTAATCATGTGATTATGGGAACATTGTTTAATCTACGGTCAATCTCTCAAACAATCTCATTATAATTTCCATTTTATCATGTTATTCTGATAACTGGTCACGTAACTACCAATTTTAATTTGTAAGCAGAGAGGCGTTCGCCCTTTTGAATATCATGTCCAAATCTCAAAAATTATTCTGTTATGTATGTATATTTGAGGAATTATTATTACGACTAGTTGGTCTCTGATACATGTAACAGTTTCTCTTATTTCGTCAATTAAAAGTTGGACTCTTACTTACGTTAACCTAAATCTTTGTCTGAATTATTCACTATTTCGTTTAAAAAAGTGATTATCTCTAGGCCTAAAATTTCTGAGCGTCCTTAGAAATGCTTCTAAAAATCCTCTTCATTAATGAATTGCATCTAATAGATCGCCTATTGAAATAATATTCATATTTATATGTAAAATTAAAAAATATCATTCCTCCTGTCAAAAAGTTTTTCTTTCCTCCAAAGTGACGTATGTGACATAAGACAAAAAACAAATTTTGTTGTTCTGTACTCCAAATTTTTTTTTTTTTTTTTTTTTTTTTTTTTTTTTTTTTTTTTTTTTTTTTTTATTTATTTATTTAACGTCGGCCTATTTCTGCTACTGAGGCTAAACACCGACGCCGGGAGCACGCTACCTCTAACCGGAAATTTTGGCGAATCCTCAGGTGTTCCAACCCGAGGTAGGGATCTTTAACGAGCCCAACATCCATGGACTCGGGACCGACAAACCATATTTAAACCTTCAAAATGTGCCATATTCGCTGGTCAAGTCTGACCGCAGTTTAACCTCTTGTGGTACAACCCGCCCTAAGATATATTCTTTGGAAATACCAAATTACCGATCATTTTTATCCCTATTGTCTATTTCCTAATTATAGCATATTTTAATTGCTCACCCAGGTAAAACAATTTAAAGGGTTGATTGCGCCACTCATTATCATAATCATTTATCTTTATTTAAAATATTAGATATACACATTATATCTTCTCAATTGAATATTAGAATTTCTATATTTACATTGATCACAAATTTCAACATATAAATTAATTTTATTCGATCAGTGAATGTTTTTGTTTTTCAACACTATATTTAAAAATATCTAAATAAAATATAAAATATAAAACACACATTACTAAGAGCAAAACAGAATTACTTGTTATCGTAGATATAATACACTTTTTTAGAAAATTGCACCTATACATTCTATTATTACATAAAAATATAAATAGAACCTACCTCCTATAATGCAAAGTATGTGGCCAACATTTTTAATTTTTTTTTTCTTAGATTTGTTGGTACTGGCAAAGTCATCGGCTGTGTGTACATAAAGTATGGAATAATGGAAAAATCCTTAGATAGATCGGTTTTTGATTTTAATTTAATGTATTTATACATAACAACCAAATATACAGGGTAAACCATTTGTGAGTAACAATGTCATCAACAATTTTTTTAAATGACACACCCTGTAAATATTTTTTTAGATTGCAAATTTCAAGACCATTCCAAAAATATATCATACTTGTGTTTGGTAATAAATAGTTTTGAAGATACGATAATTTTAAAATTAATACCGACATACCTTTGGTTATCATTATTGTAAAAACTTGTCAGATGTAAAAAGTTGTGATAATAACTCAGTAGGCTACTCACTAATGACAGTGACATTTGTGAAGTGTAGCAACAGTTTAGTTATTCTTAATTTGCTTGTTGATACCTTACAAATGCGTTTATCTATAAAATAAAGGATTGAAGTTCTTATGTTAATTGGTTGTGGCGATAAGATGCGAACTCAATAAGAGGTATGAGTTGTGTTTAATAATAAATATCCAGAACCACCTATAAGTCAGTCAACAGTGAGCAATATTCAAAAAAAATTTAGAGAGTTCTACCTAAATCAGGACAGGCCGCCCAGCACCTACGGAGGATACTAAATTAAACGTTTTATTGGATATGAAAGAAAATCCACACAACAGCGTTCGGCAAGTTAGTCGAGAACATGCTCTTAATTTTACTTCTATTCATAAAGTATTAAAACATGAAGAGTGGCATCCCCTTTTCGTAGAAAACGTGATTTTTTCTAACGAATGCACATTTACATTAAACGGTGAAGTAACAGACAGAATTGAAGATATTGGGCAAAGGAAAATCCAAAATGAGTGAGAGAACATCACACTCAATATCCACAGAAAAATAATGTTTAGGCTGCAACTGTTCGAAATAAAATCATTGGACCCTATTTTTCTGATGGAACTGTCAACGGGCCTGCAATTTTTAATGAACTTT
Organism: Hermaeophaga mercurialis; assembly: GCA_951812935.1. Taxonomy (NCBI): domain Eukaryota; kingdom Metazoa; phylum Arthropoda; class Insecta; order Coleoptera; family Chrysomelidae; genus Hermaeophaga; species Hermaeophaga mercurialis. Next base: position 463,120 of record OX638365.1, on the reverse strand, counting down.
TTGATTCCAACTTAAATGAATTTATTCCCTAGTGCAAACATTCCCGGAAATATCGAAGAAAGTCTATGGTATCAACAAGATGGGGCGTCACATATACAGCCGCCGTTCGAACATATCTTGACGAAGTTTTCCCCAATAAGTGGATCGGTAGACGTGAACCCATTGAGTGGCCACCAAGGTCACCGGATCTCACGCCATTAGATTTCTTTTTGTGGAGTCATTTAAAAATATTGTGTTTTTAAAAGTAAACTCGACGGCATAATTGATTTAAAAGATAGAATAAGACAATAAATAAATAATATTTCCTCAAAAAAACAGATTTTAAAATTATTGCATCTTCAAAACTATTAATTACCGAACACAAGTATGATATATTTTTGGAATCGCATCAAAATTTGCAAAAAAATGAAATATACAAGGTGTGTCATTTAAAAAATTGTCGATGACATCGTTACTCACAAATGGTTTACCAAGTATATTTATTTGTTATGTAAAAATACATTAAATTAAAATCAAAAACCGACTTGTCTCAAGATTTTTACACAAAATTGTTTAGCTTAAAATGAATTTATTCCATAATTTATGTACACACTGTATACCTTTTATATATATCTTTAAATTTTGCAAGTTCTGAACTATTCTGTTGTTAAATGTACTTAGCTAAAGTTAGTAATCTCCTGATTATTGATATTTGAACCATTTTTTAGTGCTTTTTTATATTTCATTTTTTTTAATTATCTATCTTTTTATTATTTTTTTGGTTTTGCTTTTTGTTTTTGTGTTTTAAATTTTCGTTTTTTTTAATTATTTATTTTTTTATTATTTTTTTGGTTTTGCTTTTTGTTTTTGTGTTTTAAATTTTCTTTTTTTATATATCTTTTCGTTTCAGGATTACAATTGTTTATCATATAATGGTAGCGGCACCACTCATAGAGTTTGTTATTATTTTGTACATAAGTATACAAACATTTATAAATATTATTATCATCTAATGTTAATAGATTTTTCAAATTAATGGTTAATTTTATATGTTGGTAATTTAAATTTTGATCAAATAGATCCATTTCCACAGTACATTCCAATATTATGTACTGTAAATCAACGATTTCATCACATATACACTTATTAATGTCTACTAACCCTATCTTAAATTTATATGCGCTGGGTATAGTGCGTGGTTGCTCCGGATTCGGCATACTGCACTTATAAAAGGTCTGTTGTATTCGTATTTGAATCAAGGTTTTTTACGGACTTTAGGCTGTATTTCTTTATAAAATCTTGACTATATTTTTTTGTCAATTTACGTATAGACGATTCTTATGTAGATTGATGTAATCATCAGCTAGAATTTTACATTTCAACGAATTTCCATTTTTAGCTGCTCCTTTTGCCACCAAGTCCATTTTCTCATTCTAATTGGCTGCTATTCCAACGTGAGCCTTTAACCATGACAAATAAATCTGTTTACCATTATTCACTGCTTCATTGTATAGTTTAATGATATCCAATATTATAACATTCAAGTTAGGATCAATGTGTATGTTTTGAAGTATTTCAATGGAGCTTTTAGAGTCCGTAAATATGTCGAAGTTAATTTCATCCTGTTGTAAGCAGAGTTTAACTGATTTTCTGATTGTCAATAATTCTGCATTATACAGCGTGTCTACTTAAGTTGGAACCATATGGAAAACTTTTTTATTATTAATTTTAGGAAAAAAAGTTATTCTTCATAAAAAGTTCTGCATTATCTAAAACCTAGAATACAGTCATCAAATATCAAATTTTTTCAGTGGTATACGAGGTTTGTCAAAAAATATGAGTTTTACTCAAGAGTAAAGTACCTTTAAATTTGACAATATCGAAAAATGTTACTAAAAAAAGTTGATCAGAATTAAAAATTACGTTTAAATATGCAAGTACATCCATTTACATTTATTTGCAAAATAAATTAATATTCTTTTATTACGCGTTTTAATTGCAAAATTATTAGAAAACATCAAAAAACTAAAAGGTTATCATGTGTTTCGTAATCACAAGAGATAAATTTCATTCAAAATAGAAATATTAGTAAAAAATAAAATAATCTGAAGTTTTAATTTAAATGGATGTACTTACATATTTAAACGTAATTTTTAATTCTGATCAACTTTTTTTAGTAACATTTTTCGATATTGTCAAATTTAAAGGTACTTTACTCTTGAGTAAAACTCATATTTTTTGACAAACCTCGTATACCACTGAAAAAATTTGGTATTTGATGACTGTATTCTAGGTTCTAGATAATGCAGAACTTTTTATGAAAAATAACTTTTTTTCATACAACCACTAATAAAAAAGTTTTCCATATGGTTCCAACTTAAGTAGACCCACTGTATATGGAAAGTATACTAGGCAGCTGACGTGATAAATCAATATTTTTTGATGAGTAATATATTGCACATACTACATCTTGATCTGTTTTAGATCCATCTGTAAATAATTTCTCGAATGATTTCCATTTTGTTAAATATTCCCCTAGGAAAATTTTGTTTATTAGTATATTGGTTTTAATATTAAGTTTTGTATTAAAATGTGTTTTAATAGGAATAAAATAATTTTTGAATAGAAGGCACCAGATTGGGAGACTTTCAAATTTGTGTTATTTGTCCATATTTTGTCATATTGCTATAAAGCTTTGGAACTAGGGGTCTGTTTTTTCGCCCAGCATTTATTTGTTAGACATTCCATTGCCTGCTAAATTTGATATTTTCTGAACAATATTTGAATTTTTTGAAAATTGATTAGCTAAAAATTTATCAGCTAGAAATCTTCTTTGTAAGGCAAGAGGAGGCTCATAAGTTTCTACTTCCATGGCATCGATAGGGGTAGCATCGATAAGGGTACTAGTTAGTCATCCTATACTAAGCCGTAAACATTTATTTTTAATTTACATAAGAAGGTATATTTTAATATTTTTATAAAGTTTGGATGCTGGTATCTTTTTCTAGTAAATGCTATAAATAGTGACTTTTCTTCAAATATTGCTAGTCCATTATTAAATGTCCAATCTTCAAAGATAGTTACAGAGGGTATGAGTTTGGAGTGGCAATTTTCTATCGACTTATATTTAAGGCAGATATAGACTCGTTGTTAGCAAAAGCTAACTGGATATCAGTCACAAAGTAAGCCGAACTTTCCGTTATTGATTTCTTTTTTCTAAAGCCAAATTGGGAAGAGGGCATTAAATTGTTCTGCTCTAAGAAGTATTCCAACCGAATTTGATTATTTGCTCGTATAACTTAAAAACGCATTACGCTAAAGGAATGGCCCTGTATGATGATGCTCGATTTTGAGGTTTTCCTGGCTTCAGAATTGTTACAATTATATAGTTCTTCCACTCCGATTGAATATCTATACTATTCATCCATATTTTATTCAGAATATCTAAAAGAGCAATTTTGGCTACCATGGGGAGATTATTTAGCATGGATTAGTTAATATTATCTTCTCCGGGAGCAGTATTATTGTTTTTTTTAAAGATTGTTTCAATTTTCCTAATGAAAACGGCTTTGTGAGGAATTCTGTTTGAAGGGTATGATTTGAGGAGACTGCTTCCTCTAGAAAAACAAGATCTGGATTAACGTGGGGAGGTGTAATTTTTGTATGAAAATCTTCGAGCCATTCATCTTGATCACACTGTATATAGTTGGAAGTTTTATGATTCGTATATCCGTTTACGTTTTCCCAAATACATATTTTGAAACGGCACGTTTCTATTAAATTAATTACAATATTTTCTCTAGTTGTCTTTTTTAAGAGTTTTAAAGGTTTGTTTTGCGATAGGGTCATTTTTTTTTGTTGGATTGTTTATATACTTTGAGTTGCTGGTTTTTTTATCTGGACAAGTTCTTAACATTTGTCATTCCACCACTGTTTGTTTTTACTAGAAATTTGATTTGATTTAAATTTCGGTATTGAAGTTTCCGCTCCGTGTTGTGTACTAGATTTAAATGTTTCATAGTCGTCCGCTGTTGCTTTCGAGAATATTTGTTGATTCTCTAAGGTATACAGATCCCAGTTTGCATTTTTAATATTCCATTTCCTGCTTGATAATGTTTTATTTATTTTAGGACTCAATAGTATATTAGACACACAAGGCACGTGGTCCGCCATAAAGATCTTTCAACGTTGACCAATTTATTGAATGACTTATGTCTATGGAACAAATTGTTCTATTGCTGATGGAATTTGAGAGAATGTTTCAATATGTATCGGCGAACCATCGTTCTTAAATATCAAATTGTTTCTATGTAGTAATATTTTTCCCTGTGTGTCCGTATTTGGTTCTCCCCATGCAATATTGTTGAGTTAAAATCACCGGTAATTATTACAAGAGCCGTTAATTTGTCCCATTCCTTAGCTGAATTTTAGGTTTTGGGGGTATTTAAAGCGATACTAAAGTGACGTTTATTTTATTATCGCGTTTTAATGTGATAATTTTTTTATTACAGTTAAACAATGGAACATAAATTTTGATTTAATTAGGTTATCCATTCCACCTCCACTACGTCTAAATGGTCTTTGCTTACAATATTGTAACCAGGTATATTATAATATTTATTAAAAGTAAATCTAGTTTCTGAAAGACAAGCTATATCTGTATTTTATTCCTGAAACAATATAGTTTTCTTTATTTGAAATTGCCGATTTAATATTCCACTAACACATGGTTATCTGGACCAACTTGGTCTCGGGAGTTATTTAAACTATATTTGATTAAATGTATTCTTCAAAGAATTTATGATTGTGAGAACACCATGCAAAATCATTACAAAAATTTCTTGTGATTCAACATTGTTTTGCGACTTATTTTCAATATTAGATCAATAACTTTTGTTGAATAAATTCGACCCTGAGCTGATGGATCTGTCAGGAGTTTGATTAAAGATTTGTATGCTACAATTGTAGTATTCGGATATTCAGGATGAAATCATTTATTACGTTTTATTTGAGAATTTGATATATTAGGCTGAAAGTTTTGGGAGTGGAAAATGAAATGTTTAGCCTGACTAGACGTTGAAGTTTTATCATTGTATAATTTTGTTATTGGCATCTGACTTTTATTGTTAAATATAGATTCATTATTTACATTTTCATTGTTAAATCGAGATGTTGTGACCGTATGCATTTGAATATTGGCATCAATCTATGTTTACATATTTCAGTAGATTTCAGAATTATGTTGCCACTATTATAATCCTTACATACTCCTACCTTAATCGCATTCAATTTGCTTACAAATTCGGTGCTGTTGTTTTTGATATAAACATGAAAATGTCTCATATCGGTAAATTGATAAAAATATGATGGGCGATAAGTTTCTTGTCCAGATTCCGATGGTAATGTTTCTATGCTAGTAGAGTTTGAATTTGATAATTCATGATCTAATTTTTTATTCTCTTTTAATGTTTTATTTTGTAAGTCTCTGTTAATTGCCGCTATATTTGATATTCTACTTAAAGAGTTATTTGATATATTTTCATTTATCTTAAGTTGTTCTCCTCCGGGGTCGGGAGGTTTTTTTTCTGCCAATCTATTATTTCACTGATATTATAATTTCAGGTTATAGTCACTTATATATATATATACGATATGCACGATGATCGAACCTATTCCTATGAGAACTAAAGTCGGTCTCTGCACAATCCGTATGTATCACAGTAAATTACCTAAAATGTTTACAACTACTTGTAACCGTGCAAATTTCGTGTTACATGGAATATCCAGGGATGCTGACCTTATTAATCCCGACTAAAAAAAATTAAAAGAAACAATCTGATAATTTCTGAAAACCGTAACATTCGAAATCCGACACTTAATTTCAGAAATCTCCAAAACTTGGACTACATAAGATACAATAATATTCTAGAATTAATTAATAAGCAAAATTACATATAGATTGAAATAAAATGTTGTCAGTCTCGGATACTTTGATTGTAATATACCTCGTAGAAGACAAGATCTTTAAATCAGAAATAATACGAGGTTTGTTTAAAAAAAAGTGACTTCTTATTTTACTCGAAAAATATTTATGTATTCATCAATATCTATTTTGTCCTCTTCAAAGTAATCCCCCTCAGATATAATATACTTGTTTTAGCGCTTTTTCCAATCCTCGAAGCAATTCTGATATGCGCTTTTTGGTATGGTCTTAGCTCTTCCAGCGATGCGGTCTTTATCTCCTCAATCGTTTCAAACCTCCGTCCTTTCATGGGTCTTTTCAGTTTTGGGAGCAGGAATATTCCGGTGAATAAGGTGACTGAGGCATGATTACCGTGTTGTTTTTGGCCAAAAAATCACGAACAAGCAACGATGTGTGAGCAGGTGCATTATCGTGATGCGAAAGCCATAAATTGTTTTTCCACAAAACATCCGAAAAAGTTACATGGCATAAGCCGACCGATATGCTGACTTCCTCAGCAACTTCTCTAATAGTAATACGATGATTCTCCATAACAATTTTCTTCACCGATTCAACGTTTTCATTGGGGCGTCCAGGGCGAGCATCGTCATTAACATCTTCTCCGCCTTCAGTGAAGAGCTTGTACCACTTATAAACATTTTTATTTGCTCAAAATAGATTCGCTAAATGCCACAGACAACATTTCAAATGCGGTGGAGCATTTAATTTTATTATTCACACAAAATTTAATACATATTCTTTGACCAATATTTTTCTATAGCAAAAAATCGCCAAACACATCAAAACACGTCGAACCTTTATATATGTCAAAAACAAACTAATAATTCAAAATGGCTAATAATCGCAATATATGTTGGGAACATATGTACCAAAATAACACAAAAATAAAATCGAAAATTAAATGTACCTACCTCGCGAAATTTTAAAAGTCACCTTTTTTTTGAACAAACTTCGTATAAAAAAACGCCGTCGGTAAATATTGGCACCAATATTATAACCTACCGCAAATTTAATTCATACTCATTGTATTAAAATCGCAATTACATGGCATCCAAACCTCCACCCGAAGGCGCAGCCGGTTTTACTTCCACCTGTTGTAGTCATTATTTGGGCATTACTTTTCCAAAATTTCCTAGATACTATATTACAAAAACCCTTTGGTTTCTCACAAGACCCAATCACCACGTAGGCCTCCAACCTGAACCGGGCTTCCTAATTTAATCCCGCTTGGGAAAACCTGGGTTTATCAAAATAATTAATTCTCGAATTTGTAAATTGTTTATCACACAAAAGTGTTTTATGTATTTTGTTAAATGTGTAACTAACAGTTCACTTAAACGATTGTTAAAGTTTACAGCATAAAATACAAAACATAGAACAGGTTTTAAAACAATATTTTTCAAATTTTAATACTTTCCACAATAAAACAGCTCCGATAAGATACAAATTAAACAAATCAACAATTTTTTATATCAATAGGATTGTTTTAAATATATTTTGTTGGAAATTAAAAATCAGCTATAAATTCTTATACTTCCTGTGATAAAATAAATTAAGTTAATTGTTCCAACCTTTTACTTTATGGAAATTATTCATAATAAATATGGAAAGATAAATAATACTTATTTTGAATTTCCACAGTCTTCCAAAGCATTTTAATATACAGGGTGACGCATTAGTATGAGCTCGATTAGTTCACAATTATTAGTTACGAAAAAAATTATTTACAAAAAGTATAGGCGGTCTTGAAATTCACATTTTAAAATAAGTTCCAAAAATACAGTGTGTTCAGAATCGCAGTGCCATACTAATGAGTTACCCTGTATATTCAAGCCTACCTAGGTTTTTTTATATTTTGACATACCATTTTCCAAGACAGAAAGAAGTAAATAATTTGGTGTCATAATGTCAGGTCATTATTAAGTAATATTCTTTTTTTACTAACTATATATTTGGTTAGTATTATATAGGTATTTAGTTCAAAAGGTGATCTAAGATCATTGAACTTCAATATACAGTCTTAAAAAAATAAAAAATATTGAATTCTGGTTACAAATTCTTAATAATTATTTTTTAATTAATCATTAAGACTCTTTAATTATTATTATTATTATTATTATTATTATTATTATTATTATTATTATTTTTTACATTCACAAACAAATAACGCTTTGAACAATAATCTATGCATATTATCTGTATTAAAACCATTGACCTTGGAAAAATATATTGATTAACTTTGATCAGTTATATTTGCAAATAATTTTATCAGATAAAAGATTTATACGAATTTAGATAAAATATGTGCATACAAGAAATATATATTTAACTATAATAATCAATATAACGATTAATTTCTGGAAGGGAAATATGTGACTAACAGTATTTTTTAGTAAACCATTCCATATTCATATTTTTTCATAGGTTTCATTGTGTATTATTCTATATTAAAAAAACTGAAAGAGAATAAAATAATATAAAAATTGACCTAGAAATAAAAATGGACAAAAAATGACAGTAAGTAAAAGAATATAGTAGCTCTTGCTTTTTAAACAATATTTATATGTATTAAAAAATTATAAAAATGACTTTTCTTTAGAATTTGTACATGGTGTACTACTTTCTCTAGGGAGCCGTCATTTCCTCAGATAACTAAATACAGGGTGACCCACCCATGCTGTTATAAAATGCTCCTGTGATATATAGGGTGGTAAAGTTGAAATGTGTTTTTGGTTGTTTGGTAATAATTTCTCTAAAAATCATAAAGTGAGTACAGCTGAATTATGAGATTAACAATCAGTGAGTGGACAAGCGAAAAAATTAATAATCGTCCCGGAGAGTAGCGCGCCTTTTTAAACAATTAATGTCTTTAAAAATGTATTTATAATAACTAGTGAAAAATAATAATTGTTTTTCAGAAATCAGTAAACTTAATTTTAATTGTGCCATTTTGGACTGTCCTATAGAATCAATCACCTCACAAATGAACACTTGTGCATCTTTTTGAAGCTGAAATCTATTTTTGTTAGCTCAAAAAATATTGTGAAATTTTAAAATGCTGGATTTTATTTCTCTTCAACTCTACCTACTAATTTAGAAAAGAACAGCAATCTTCAACTGATCATTTGTTAAAAAAACTAATTTGGGAAAACTACCGAATTGTCTTTTTACCATCCGTTTCCAATTTTTGGCGCTAGTCTCCATTCTTTTAACCGTCATGATTTACATTTAAACTCATTATGAACTATGAAAATTTTAGAATTATAAAGAAACAAATTATAGAGAAAAATTATTTCTAGATTTTACATATAATTCAGAAATTTCCATTTACTCTTTCTTAAAGGATATTCTAAAACTTTTAAGCAAAGAGCATACGGTATAAATTTAATCAGTACTACATAATAGGGAGATTGGTATTGTATTAGTTAAAATTTTTAATGATTTTAATCTACATCCTTGGGTGAAATTTGCATTCCACTTGTTTTAAAAGCAGAAACATTTAGATTTATGTCAGTGTTATTTAGAATATCCACTACATCAAATTTCTTATCAGTAAGGATTTCTTTCATTCTCATTTTTTTTTCTTTTAAACATAATTAAATTTGCTTTCTTCCATAATCTTTTCGGAAAGTGATCCTAAAAAAATGTCTCTACTAATGAAGTTACTGTTAAACTAAATTTATATAAAAAATACCTATAAACAGAGCTGACACGAATATTAAACCACCAGCTGGATTGATCAATATTAAACTTTTAAGAGTACTTGTTCTCTTCTAGACTTAATAGCACTGGGACTGCCTCACTAGAGATAAAGGCACTTTAAATAATGTTCAATTTATCCTACCTGTTAAGTTAGGTTTTTTTATAAGAAGCTCAGGAGTATGTTCTACTAAGACTTCTCTGTGATGCTAAATGTCTAAATCTGAAAGTTTGTCGTACATTAAAATGATCTAGTTTAAAATAATGCTGTTGATTTTGATATTAAAAACAAATATGCCAAAGTTTGAAATTCATGACCTTAATTTTATTAGTGTCAGAAAATAAACTCATTTAAAAGAGTTACAGTATGTCTTCAAATATATAATTTTTTTATATTTCGATCTTGCAGAACAGTTCCAAGAGACTCTTTTCAGATTTAAACAATGCTTCAATATTCAAAGAATTTTAAAGCTTTTCAATTTCAATTATTTTTAACTGCTTTTTTCGAGTAATGAACTTAATTCGAAATATAAAAATCAGGGCATCTCGCCATGGGAAAGTTTAAGAAATACAGAAGTGCTCTAAGTGAATCCTTTCACGCATACCCTTTGATAATAAACCTTTTTGTACATCATATTTTTATTGTTAAATGTTTGTTGAGCATCTTGTTTAGTAGTTCTTATTAAACTGTGTTTGTTGCTGGACTCACCGACTCTTATATAATTCCTTACGCACTTAGGGAAACCGATCTCCTATCCAGGAAAGGGTCCGCTTAATCTGCGACATATCGAATGCTGCCGTTTGCTGAATAAGCTGAAAGGATGCCTTCACCATACCGCAGCATGGCCCTTAGATATGCCGTAAAAAAGGGATTAACCAAAATAATTCAGCCTCTACCATGTCACGCAAAGCTCAACATCAATTACAAGTTTATTAAAGATACAAAAAGTGCTCAACAATCATTAACAAATGATAAAAAGAGTTCTTACCAAGATGATGCTCTTGAGGGGCGCTTATTTCACTAAGGTACTAGTTACACTACCCCTCACGGTCGAGGGAGCGCTTGAGTCGCCAGACAGGGACGACCGGACTATCGTCACTAGTCTGGGACTACTCGACCACTGAACTCACGCCAATTTAATCGTATTATTTTTTTATATAAAATAATGTTTATGTTCTTGAAAAGTAGCTTCACGTACGAAAAGTTTAACGCTCTTTTTAGAATATAAAACAATAATTACTATACAAATCGATTACTAAACACAAATAATTCCGTGACCTATTTATCATGTTAACTAACTAAATCTAATACCCTTTTCGTATGTGAAAATACAACAAATTATTTTGAATGAACTAATATTTTTCTCAATAATTTTTATAGATTCTTTTTTCAAAATGACATTAAGTGTTCGCCAATTTTTTAGTTCTTTTAATAAAAAGACACAAAAATTAGGCTAGAGTCAATCTGAACTAAAGAAAAAAGTCCGAATGTAATTCAACATGAAAAATAATATTTTTTATCTTAAACACAACAGAACTTGGAAAAGGGTTCATCGATCATCAACTGTTCATTTCATTAGAACTAATTATCTCATATTAAACGAAATGAACATCAATTTGACGAATATTTTTCTACCTTTTAATCAATATAGCGGCAATTGAACTCCAGACAGATCCGACCTTCTGGAATTCATTTATTTCTTCACGGAAAGCATATCCTGAAAAACTATAACCACATTTGTTTCGGTTTTAATTTTAATATATAATTTTTATTCAATAGTAGGATGAAATACTTCCTCGAACATTTTTTAACGTAACTTAGTACGATGTTCATGGGGTCTATTCTAGAAATATATAATGCATCTAATTTTAAGCCATCTGATTGAAGTGTTTAGAGGAATAAATAATATATAGGAAGTGTCGATATTTATTGGGATGACTAATTTTTTGTGTTATGCGGAGAGAACCTGTCATTTTACCGAAGACACACGTGTTGTTTGTATTTGGGTTTGTTTCACTAATTCACTAATTTTAAACAAATTATGATAAAGAATTCATGTTAGTATACCATGATTTTCCAAATAATTTATTATTATTAGCACCTGAACTAGTCATGCCCTAAAATGTGTGCATTTTAACTTTGGCCGATAGACGCCACAAAAATTTGACAATAAAAAAAGTCTAACTCACCATATAATTAACCAATAATATGTTATCACCCTTACCGCTTTTTATTTAATTTCCAAAACATCATAGCAGTTAATTGCCAAACATTAAAATATTAAGTCATATAAATTCCAGTCTCAAATAAAGTTGTTGCTTATCACACATGCTAATGTAAAAATTGTCTCTCAATTTCAAGTTTATATAGCTAACAGCTCTGTAATTTAGTTTAATTAAATTAATTGTTTCAACTCTTACTTGATGGAAATTATTCATAATAAATATGGAAAGATAAATAATACTTACCTTGAATTTCCGCAGTCTTTCAAAGCTTTTTAAATTTATTCAAGTCTATCTTATCTGATACTACTATTACGTATTGGGTTGTTATTTTCGAATAACAAATATATAAAAGAATCTAATTGTTAACTTAGGGTTTTTTTTACCTATTACGTAACTTGGTAATTGGAAATTAAAGAGGCTGAGTAAAAACAATAACAATTTATTTAACTAATCAAAACAACTAAATTATGAGGGCAACTTACACATTAAATAACTAATACACTTAATCGTAGGGATAGACACTATCAACTTCTCGATCATCCGAGAACCCAAACTTGACTACTGATCTTCTTTTATTTTACTAACCAAGAAGACCCTAATGTAATTAATTTTGATGACTCTACTAAAAATATTTATTTAATATTCGTTGGCGACCTTGTCCCATAACACCCGCTCACGTATTGCTAAATAAATAGTAGATATAATAATTTGAAAAATATAAAATAAGTTTTATGTACAGGGCGATATTTAACTAAATCCCTGTACATATTATCGTAACAATACCATTTTCCAAGGCAGATAGAAGTTTGACGTTTTTTAAAATAGTTTCCACAGTGTTCTGTTTCTTCAATATCAAATAAATACATAGACTAAGAGCCCACTACCAAAATTTTACCTTTTCAATTAAGTGCCGAACTTAGTACTTTCTCTTTTTAAATTGTATTGGTGATTGTGAGGCTAGAGAGGGTAGACTGTTGAGGATATGCTTTTTTCATAAAACTTTTTTCAAGATACTCCGTCTGCTTCATTTTGTCACTAAAAGGGTATTTTTTGCTGGCTAGTTATGTACTAAACTATAAAATATTGGGGATGCAGAAAATAATTACGGAAGAAATACTTTTTTAAATATGCAGGCTTTCGGAATTTACTTAATTAATCATATCTTATATTATTATAGAAGTAAGTAAATTTAAAAATTTATAACTAACATACATTCTTTTTATATTAAAACATAATGTCAGCTCCCTGAAGATGGAATTAATTAAATAAATTCCGAATGCTTGGGTATTTAAAAAGAGTTTTTCTCTTCCGCAATAATTTGCTGCATCCCCAAAATTTTATAGTTTGGTATATACGAGTATACATTTATAACTCAAAATATAGGCGGCTTTTCGACGCCTTAAAACCGAAACACAGGGCTAAGAAAGACAAACTCAATAGAAAAATCCGATATGTCACTATGTCTTGAGGCGGCAGCCCCACCTGGTGACTAACCTTGCAAAAGGTTCGTACTTTATCAAAGGAACATGTCCTTATACTCATAAAAATCTAGCAGAAAATAGGACTGATAGTTCGTTGACGACTAAAGAAAGGAAAAGGACTAAGCGAAAACAAATTTATCGACAATTAAAGGTAGCTACGTGGAATGTAAGAGGCATATATAACAAAGAAGAAGAACTAATAAAAGAGATGAATGCTTCAAAAATAGATATATCGGTCATACCAAAAACAAAATAGAAACTCCAAGAATCTAAAAAAATTAAAGACTACATACTTATTTACAACGGTGTAAGACAAAAGCAGGGATAGCAATCATGATTAGAAACAATCACAAGAAATAGATACATTCATATAATTTTATAAATGAAAGTATAATACATGTCACACTAAAAATGCTAAAAAACATCATCATTATACTAGGTGTATATGCTCAGAAAAAAGGCAAAATGGAAGAAACCCTTGAATTTTACTATTTCTTACAATCATTTATTAATAAACTACCAAAAAATTAAGACATAATAAGTGCAGGAGATTTCAACGAAAGAATAGGTAACTTCCCTATCAAAGGAATTGTGGTAACACATGGAGAATATACCAAAACTGGAATAGATATCAGTTGAGAGACTTTGCCACTTTTAAGAACTTAAAAATAACAACAGTTTCTTTCGCCATAAAGACATTTATAAATTTACATGAAGCGCAAAAGGCAGAAGATCCTTGATAGATTACATTATAGTAAATACAAAAGCCGCACCACAAATACAAGATACCAGGTCTTACAAATTTACTCGGATCACTTCCTTATAGTGTCGAAATTAAGAATCCCTTTACCTACCCACAAACAACACAACACATCATAGATTTCTAAAGATCATGTTTTTAAAATACATTTGCTCTACGGTCCAAGTATCAGACTACTATATCAAAAAGGCTAGACCATGCGTTACGATAATCACAAGAAAAATAAAACAATAATGAGTAATGGAAAGAAATAGAACACAGAAAGAAGTACAAAAATAAAAAGAAACTCCCAGTCTGGAACAAAGACTTGCATTCATCATATTGAATATAAATGACAAGCTGCGGTGTCAAAAGAGAAATATACATAGAGTATACATACAACAAACCAAAGCTTACTTACTTACTAAACACCGAAAAAAAGGATTCATTACGACTAAACCCTATCTCTGAAAATGAATTGTTAGACTACTTTCAACAATTATGGACTGGGATCGAACAAAATATTAAAACAGCAACCAGTAATGAATACGTTGACTCTATATCACTCGAAGAACTACAAACGACAGTGAATATGAGTAGAAATCGAAAATCCCCCGGCGAGGACAACCTTAACCTGAAACTATTCAAGTAAGTGTCATAATCTTTACTATTGAGATTATTAAATTTTATAAACATATGTTGGAAGTAATGTCACGTGCCAGAAGATTGGCAAACTGCAATGGTTATACCGCTATTCAAAAAATATGACCGTAGAACAACTATAGTGGAATCAGTCTCCTCAACTCAGGATTCAAAATATACGGAAAAATAATTGCTAACAGAATAAAGACTCTCTCAGAAATGTTTCTTACTGAAGAACAAAATGTATTGATACAGGGAAGAACTTGTATAGGCAGCGTCTTTATGGTGCGGCAAATAATAGAGAAACATAGAGAATTCAACTACCCCACATACATAGCTTTCATTGATTATGAGACAGCTTTTGATAAAGACAGACGAATCAAATTTTGGGAAATATTAGAAAAAGATAACATGCCTCAACAACTTATCGGAGCAATTCAAAGCTTATATATAGACAATAAAATTAAAATTCTTAGTGGAAAAATAACAAGCCCTATTTAATATTTGCATACATGTGGTTCAAATTTATTCCTTATGAGAAATTAGCTGTTCCTGAGAAAAACTAAATTTTCCTTCTACCATTTTATTCCAGTATTCCAGTTACAGTCCACGAGTCTAGAAGGGTTTACCAAAGACTGAGATTTTCGCTTCGCCCGGGGCCATTTGGACTTAGGGATCCATTAAGTGAGAAGGAAAGGCCTGATATTGTTCCCAATAAAAAATAAATTGTCATTAAATTGGCATATTTTGTAATATAACCGTATATAAAAAAGAGCACATTTTAGAAGTCAGTTAAACGTCGGTTTTCAATTTGCCTTATGTAATCCACAATTAATATAATTGCCACCACCCATCATACTTGTATGGAGCTGTATATTTTGCAGAGAAATTTAATTTTCAACAAAATGTCATTTGTGTTATATATATATATATAGCCTATATTCAATGGAAATTAATATCGATTTCACTAAATGAAGAGTAATTTACGTTAGGCATTTGTATATGTATATTGTACGTTAATAGAATATTTAATCAGGTAAACAGAGGTAGGGACCTCTTCAGAGTAACAATTAATTTTAATTGTATGTAGTGTATATTTAATTAATTTCTAACATGATTATAGTTCAATGAAAACTATTTTCCTTGTAAAATCACGCGACTTCTTATTAATACTGTTTTTTAAGAAATAAAATAAAACATTTATAATTTTCTACAAAAAAAAATTGTTGACAGTTATCCACAAACCTAACTATTTATGTTATTATAATATGTACACACACTACCTCGAGTAACAATTCTTTGTAGCAGTATTGATATAACAAAAATCAACAATTTCAACGTTTATTATATGCAGAGATTTAATGGACATTGGAAAAATGAAAATTAGATTAGGTGTTAAATAAGTCCCAAAAAATAATTTGCTGTTTGTTTTTAAAGTCCACAATGATATCCCTTTTTTATGATACTACGAGACCGTTTGACGAACAAAAGGATAAACTAATTATATGCTACCAAATTATACTTTCACCATATATTTATTTATTATAAATCTTTTAATAGAAATATTTTAATTTTAAAATTTCAATTCTTAATTTTAACACAACAAAGATAGTCTTAAATTTTACATTTCATTAGTAAGGAAGAAGGGATCATTTTGAAAAGTTTGGTGTTTTAGGGACAAAAACAAAAATATTTGAAAAATTATTTCAATAATTCTTGTACTATAAAGTGTAACTGAACTAAAATGGTTTGAAATTTTAGTAGCGTTAAATTTTTTCAAACGGTACCTATTGTTGATCTTATGAAATATTCAACTAGATTTTAGTTGAATGTGTAATATATTGTGTTATTTCAGCGGTATGTGCTTTCAAAACAATTGTTTTGGAGTTACTAGGAAAGTTACTTGTTGAGAAGATGTCAGTTATATATTTTTTGGATAATAAAAATTTGTTACAATAAAGAATTTAAAACAATTAAAAAATAAAATATTGAGAAGATAAGTGAGAAACAATCACAATAATTGGAGCACGCAACGTGGAGCTCTCGACAATTAGTGCACAGAAGTAAAAAAATTTGGAGAACTCAGAATATGGAAAAAAGAATGAGTTTTAAAAAACGGGAAAGAAACGGTGCAGAAGGGATGCAAGAAAAATCGATAAGAGATTGACAATAAATAAGAAACCAGATTAAATCTACAGAAAATCCAGATAGAATTGATGATGCAAGCGAAGAAAAGGAAGGTTTAAGTAAAGAAAAAGCCGCCACCAAAGAAGGAAATAGGCGGGAAATATTATTTAAAATGATGAACAGAATAGATGAGGAATTTGAAGAACAGTGGAAAAAATTTGAAGTAATGATAATGAACAATAAATTCGAAGAAAATAGAAAAAATATGAATAACGATATTAAGAAAATGGTGTGAAGAGTCATGTAGAAACTTCAAAGTTATATAAAATTCATAAGTCTAGATGTTGATGAAAAGCTGGAAGAGCAAAATTTTAAAATAAGAAAGATAGTAGAATATTCTTAGAAATTTGAAAGTGATATTGGGAAAAAGGGTAGAAGAACTTAAAAAGAAAACATAAGTAAATAAAGAGAATCTACAAAGAATCTACAAGAAGTAGAAGAAAATATTAATAGTAAAATGACAGGGATACAGATAAGAATTGCAGAAACTATAAAAGAAGTGAAGGAATGTAAGAAATCTACAGAAGTTATAATAACTAAAAAAAATATCAGACAATACCGTGAAATTTGATGGAATTGAATTGAATATTAATTTTTTAATTATTTTTGGGTGTACGTGATATAGTAATGGAAAGTATGATCCATTCACAAACAATACATATAATACATATGCATTACAAATACACAACAGTGTACAATATTTAAATCCAAGAATGAAGAAAGGGAGCAAGAGAAATATAAAAGGAGTAAGGTTTAAAAAAAATAAAAGATTTAATGACGGTATAAATTTAAAAAAAATTAAACTACAATTTCAATTATTTCAAAATTCAAATTTTGGGGCATTGTGGTGTTATATCAGCAGTATGTGCTTTTAAAAAAAATGTTTTGGAGTTAGAGGAGATAGGTTTTGTTGAACAGTTGTAATATGAGTAGATGTTAACTACATATTTTTTGAATAATGTCTGATTAAAAAAGTTTGTAAAAATAAAGATTTTGAAATCAAAAGTAATTTAAAATAGTTAAAAAATGAAATATTGAGAAGATTAGTGAAAATATATAAAACAAGTGAGAAAACAATCGCAATAATATATATATATATAAAATATTGGGGATGCAGCAAATAATTACGGAAAAAAACCTTTTTTTAAATATACAAGCTTTCGGAATTTATTTAATTAATTCCATCTTCAAGGAGCTCAAATTATGTTTTAAGTTAAAAATATTCTATGTTAGCTACAAATTTTTAAATTTACTTACATCTAAGTTGAGAATGGTCGTCTGATGTTTATTAAAATATAATCCCATTGTACACAATAATAAAAAATTAAAGCTAGACAAATTTTAAAATATATCACCCTTGAATTATAAAAAAATTGCGATGAATGTAATTTTTGTTTGCTTAATGGCAAAATTTCATGCCAGTTATTTGTGTGAGTTAGAGTTACTAGATCTTTTTATTTTTTACTGTAATGATTAAGGTTAGACCAATTAAAATTTTGATTCTTATCTAGTAATTATGAATAAAATATCTAAATTTTTCATGTTTTGTTTGTTAACACTTTAAGTTGTAGAGGGGTAATACTTTTATTTTACACTTCTATACATATATCACATAACTTCATTATAAAATTATCCCCAGTCTTCTGCCACTTAAAAGGTTAATATAATTACATTCTTGTGATATGTAGGTCATTTCTAAAAACAGTCTTTTGGTTAAATTAGGTTATTTTTCAAGAATCTTCACTGATATAATCAATTGTATGTCCTTTACTGTGGAGGTGTTCCCTGAAGATGGAATTAATTAAATAAATTCCGAAGATATTTAAAAAAAGTTTTTCTTACGTAATTATTTGCTGCATCTTCAATATTTTATAGTTTAGTACATAACTATCCTGCAAAGACTGCCCTTTCAGTTTTGTAAAAATATAAGGTTTGATGATATATATTATATATATATATATGTATATATAATAGAACAGAAAAAATATTAAATATTTCATTTAATAAAGCGGAAAAAGTAATCGATAATAAATCAACTCCCCATTTTCTAATCGTGCACTTTTGCCAACCCTCCAAGAGTAAGTAAACCATTCTCACCTACTCCAGCAATTATGTCATCAAGTCCTCGTAAAAAGATAAAGTAGCAATACAACAAACCCTAAATTTGCTCATATTTAAAAATAAAAACATTGCCGAAAAATTATTTCCAAATTCCTCAAGTGCAGCTAGTAATAAAAGTAGTGTAGAATATAACGGGTGCACTGATAAGGACTAAGGGAATACATCGGGTGTACTGATAAGAACTAGGGGAATACAAAGGGTGCGCTAATAAAAACCTACAAGTTAACAATTTAAAAATTATGTAACATCTAAAAAGAGAAAACCCCACTTCTTTTTTATTGCTAATAAATATTAAAAACTTCTTCACTGTCAGTCACCATGCAGTTTGAGAAGAAGCAAAGGCGAAAAATATCTGTATTTGCATGAACAAAGGTTCCACCTGAATAAATCATATATGAAATATGTTGCGGTGTGTGTATTATACCATATAAATTTTACTCCATGTGTCAAGATATCTGAAAACAAAAAAAACTATTGTATTTAATGAGAAAGAGTGAGAGGAGTTTTTATCCTTCAAAGTGACTATTATAAGAGCAGAAAACGAAACATCCTTAATATTTAATCCGTTTTTGTTTCAGATTGAAAATGCTGAGAGCAATACTGTTTTGAAAGTGTTAACTGGACATGCTACCGTCTGGTTAGAATCTACTTCTCTTTTGGACCTCTGGAGATTCTTAACTTAATCAAGCATAACTTAGAAGTATTAAAAAGCCAACAGTTTGTAAGTTCCCTAAAGATTTTAAAAATGGCGGTTAGAAATACTGATGATGTCGTAGATATAGTTCTTAATACCATGGGACTTATAAAACATGTGGGTCCGATTAACTACAGTTAATTATTTGAACTGTTGTTAAAATGTCCTCACATTCTCATAGAAAAAATATGAAGAAATGAAGATTGTAACCAGGTTCATAAATATGCTTGTTCACCTCCTGAAGCAAGTGACTGGAAATCCAGATATCTTGATCTAATTTCTTCTTTATTCTCATCATCCAGTATGTATGCAGTGGGATTAGTTAATTTAACTTTTTTAATTTTAAAGATTTCATTAGTCCAATTTGGTGTATACCCTTTTTGGAAAACATGTCGGTATTTTGAAATACGAACGTGATCGCCAATCTTGAATTTTCCTTTTCGTTTATCAACAGTTTTCAAATGATTAAAAGCCAATATATTTTTAGCATTTTTTTGGTTAACTTTATTAGGAACAACTCCTGTTGTAGAGTGCTTAGAGTTATCGTATTTTTTAATGATTTCAGGTAAACATTTACCACTTGTAAGAACCTTGTAAACTAATCTGTTTCCATAATAAATGTTTAATTGCTCTTATAACTCGTTCAAGAATACTTGGTTTGAGAATAGAAAAACGAATGTAGTGATTGATACCATATTTCTTCATGAGATAATTAAAATCCTTATTATAAAACTCAGTTCCGTTATCTGTTTGTAAATTTTTGGGGATACTTTTGATCCGAGCTAATATGGTTTTAAGGGTGTAACCCATACAAATTTGGTAAATACATTGATAACGATTAAAATATAATTATAACCACTATTTACTTTAGCATATGGAATCATTATAGCTAAATCGGATTACATCAAGTCATTCAACCTCTTAATAATAACATGCCTCCTTTTGAAGTTTTTTCTTGTAGGTTTATACAGCTCATTAACAACTTTGAATTTAGACATTTTCTACTTATCAATAAGTATCAATATTCATTACAACACTCACATTCTTGATCCAAAGTTAGTTTAACAAGGTTTGCCTCAGGGATCAGTCTTAAGCTGGTTACTTTTTAATTTATAAACTTTAAATATATATAGTTTGGGAATAGAATGCCATATATTGATTTAGATATCATAATTATTTAAATTACGGCATAGTTCCTTTTCGGTGTCTTCCTTGGGACGATTATTATACACAAATGATTCCATATAACCCCAGAAATAATACTCTATTACATTAAGATCGGGAGATCTCGGGCACCATAAAATTAGTCCATTTCTGCTAATCCAACGGCAAAGAAAAAATGTTACTGCCTCACAGAAATGTAGTGTAGAGCCCATTATGTACAATCCACATGTCACGGAGGATGTTTAATGACAAATCTTCGAGAACCTCTGGTAAATGATTTTCCAATAAGTATAATTAATGGTTCACTCTATGTAATTGTCCTGCTAATTCAAATGGACCTACCAAGCGGTTTCTACCACTAAGTTCTTTAGATAATACAATACCCTTTTCCAAAAATCTTTGGGTCACCGGTTCAAAACATCGCGGATTAGCTTGACGCCTGTTTGGATATTTTACAATATAAAAACTAACAAGAGCACTATCACTGCAATGTGCTTAAGCGTAGGTAATTAACATGTGATGTTCTTGATTTGAATAAAATTATTAGCTGCGTAATATTATCAGTAACAAGGAGTTTCGGCAAACCAAAGCGGGAAAATATTTCTTCTATAGTTCTTGTAGTAATATTTTTCATTGGCATTATTTCTAGCCAATGAGTATATGCGTCAATGATTATCATCTACAATTTTCGTTCAAAAGACCCTCCAAAATCTTAATGGAGGCGGCACTAAGGATCTACTGAAATTCCCCAAAGATGAAGAGAAGATTCTTCGTAAGCCGGGCAGTTCTTTTGTCGATGTTTTACTTCACCATAAAAAAGGCAGTTTGTCTTTTCACTCTTAGCATTTAATTTACCTGCTTTATTAACGCTATTCACATAATTGTCTATTCTTTGAACGAATTGTATTGAAGCTTGTTCTAAAAGAATGGCAGTTGCTTCTACCTCTTCAGACTTTGTATTATTAGACGAATGTTTTTGTATAATTTTCTCATGTAACTCGAGATCCTTTATGCCAAAAATCAGTTGGTCACAAAATCTTTCATTTAAACCCTTATCGAAACTGCAATTAGCTGCTAAAGCTCGCAAACGATTGGTATATTCCGTTCTAGTTTCATTGTCTTTAGGGAAACAACTAGCAAAGTTTATTCTCTCGGCAAAAATATATACTCCTTTACCATAAAAACGATTTATCACTTCAAAAAGTTCTTTATATTTCTTCGTTGTTAATTTATCAGGTTTAAAGTAATCGGATAGAATTTTAAAAACATGTGGACCTACAGTAGCAAATTTCACCTCATCTCAGCTTTTGAATTAGTCATCAAACCATTCATTTCGAATTCGAATCGCTGTAAGTAATAGTCCCATTGCTCTATCTCAGGATCAAACTTGTCAAAATACAATTTTTTTATACGTCTTACTTTCGTTGTCTGTCAGTTTTTACACTGATAAATTATACTTGTCGCCGATATAGGATGATGAATAATCAATGGTTTCTGCCCTTCAACATGCGTTTATTCAATAACATTCAATTACAAACAACAACAAAAATAATAGTTCAAATTTGAATTTATTTAAGGTTAAACTATGTCTGTAAGTATGTCGTACATGCTTGCTTGTCAACGTCTTACAGTTCTCATGGTAACCGGAATATACTACTGATTCGGTGTTTTAAAAGGCAAATTTACTTGAGGTTGTCAATTTGGTGAAATGACAAGAGAAATAATAAAATTGCTTCCAGGGAGTTCATCATTAGATGATAAATAAAGTTTATTTAGAACTTCTTCCAGTTTCCAACACTTAGTTAAAATATAATTGATTTCTAAACTCGAGTAAACAAGGAAATATTGACCTGTAAACCGATATTGGATCTTCTACAATCCATCCTAAATAAGAATTTTGCGAAGATGGAAGATTTTCTTCTAATCTTAGATTCCGGGAGTTAGTAGATCATAATAAATGTCAGCTTCTAGTAATAAATCAATTTTAGAAGGCAACTGAAATGTCGAATCTGCAAACATGATACCTTCTCGTATATCTAAAATTATTTTATTTATATTAAAGGATAAGTAATTTTGAGAGTAATAGCAGCAGACATATTAAATTGTTTATTTTGTGTTTCATACATGAGTATCAATCAATTCTCTTAGTATCAATTCTGTTATTTGAATTTGAAAAATGTAAGACGTTTGACTACCATTATCTAAAAGTGCTTTGGCTATTATTCTATTACCTTTAACAGAAACTAAAGAGACAGTGGCAGTAGCCAGTAGCATTTGACTCTTATTTTTTGTCATAGTTGGTTGAATTTGAGTAGAGATAAAAGAAGTTGTGATTTGGTTTCCTGTTTTTGTTTGAGATTGATTAAAAGTTGGTGTAGATGTGTAGTTTAGTGTAGTTGATTATGTGATATCCCGAGAAATAGATCCTGTTACTTATATTTTTATTACTTAGGTTATTAGAAAACTAAACGTGAATAGAATGAGCAGTTTCACTTAGAACTAGAACGTTGAGGGAATTCATAATTGTGTAGTAAAGTGTAATGTTTTTTACCACATGTTCGACAGCCATGGATGTGCAATTTTGAATATGGTGTTTTGTTATAAAACAATTTGAGCATAGTTTATTCAAAAAAATAAATTGTCATTATTGAGTATAATTAAGAGTCTTACACTTGAGACATTTGTCAATATTGTGGTTATCTTAATTGCAAAAGAGGCATTTTAGTCTCATGGAATCATGTATGCCATTATATATTTACGCCAAATCTGTATATTTTGTTGAGTCAGAAAACTAACAAAAATAGTAAACAGTAATTTATTAAACTCTATGTATGCAGAAAGGCAAACAAACAAATGTTGAACCAGTTTGTTAAAACTTGTAGCTTGTTTTCAAATGTTTATTTTAATTCTATTCCAAAGGTAGGCCCTGGCTAAAATTAATTAAACTTATGCCAGTGTAATTAGACATTAAACAGTTTGAGTAATAATATGCTTTACAATTAGCAATCCTTTGAGAAAACGGCATTACAGTTACAAAAAAAATTCCTGGAGTGAAATTAGTTGTCCAAATCAATTTGTATATTATTCTTAGGAGTATAAAAGTAGTTAATAAAAACAGTACTGCAATTAGCAAGAAGTTCAATTATTGTAGAGGTAAAGATAATGGACTTGTTGGAAATACAAATGAGAACATATTATAGTAATGGTGGTGGTTCAACAAACTTATTTACAAATTAAAATACACAGTTACCATTAGAATTCGAATCAGAGATTAACGTGATTACAAGACGAACGATTTTGAACATCAATTACCTCCGTATTTCATATAACAAGAATGTTTCTTAACTATATGTTTACAAAATAATTTGTAAGTTACTCTTATTTTTCTCCGATACATGTTTTCGAACAAACTTCCGAGAATGAGTGTATATGAGTTCCTAGAAAAACTTTAACAATTATCCTGTTAGGTTCTTAATATGAATAGAGCTAAGTGTCGAGTTATTTAGATATATTTTGTAAACATTTTCGTGTTTATTTTGAGAGAACTTTGACACCTAAAAAAGTATCTAAAAAAATCGCAGTGACTGAGAGTCATATTTTTAATCGGTTGCTTTAAACAAGATCCCTTGACGTTCGTTATTGGTTTTGGTGTTCGTATTGTTTACTAGGACCCTCCTGCTATGAAAAGTTTCATGTCTTCGGAACTCCAGGTGAGTGTGATTTTCTTTCAACCGCTTTAATAACAAAAATACAGTCCAATTTAACTCTAAAAATAAAGCTTGTTTCCACTACTTCAAAAGTTTTAATTAATTATTTACATCAGTTATCACCATTATAAGATGGACTTTTACCTTGGAAGCCGCTTCCACTAAAATTTCCAAAATGATTCAAAGATTGTAAAGGACATTACTTTATTGAGACAACGAATAAAAATCTCTGTCCTGGTACTCCTATTCAGATATCTAGCATTCAATTTCTAAGGCTTCCAAAAATTGTAATCAAACAAACAATTATCCCTTCCCCTTTTAGTAGTCTTTTAAATAAACTTGTTCAAATTAATATCAAAATCACAATAAAAAGTAAATATCGACAATGGAAAGATTTAGTTAAATTTTGGTCAAAAAAAAAGACTTGCCCCGGTTTGGATTTCATACCTATTATATAAATAAGAACATTCCCATTATAGTTCAAGAAACCCTTTTTCCTATTTTCAATAAAATTCTTACTAAGTCTCATCAAATCCCAACAGAATGGAAATACCAATTTCTTAAAAAACACAAGACCTTAAAGTTCTTTCGAGATGGAGATCTATAGCCCTCTCTATCACAATTGGAAAAGGTTTCGAAAATATCATAAAATGTCGTCTTAAGCAGTTTTTGAAATATCCTTGAAAATAGATTCTTCTCAAAATGAATTCATAAAAGGAAAATGTATTACTTATAATATATATTAACTTATTTAGAAATGTCTTGTGCATATGATTCCAAAAAAAATCCATTTTTACATTTCTCGACACTAACGAGACTTATGACAACTTATTTTTGTCCTTTATTTACTTCGCTCTTGATGCTCTAAATATATCTCAAGATATCTACGACCTCATCTCTTCCTTCTCATCAGACCGAAATAATATTGTAAAACCTCCTTTCTGACAACAACGAATTCTGAGGCTTTGGCGTATCCTGTAGAGCAGGGGTCGGCAACCTGCGGCTCTTTGCAACTTTTTGTGCGGCCCGCCAAAGCACCAATTTAATTTTAGGAAAAATCAACAAACTTAGAGCGTGAGCGTGCGAAATGTGGCTGGGACAAAAATACATTTTCAAGAATGAATTTCATAAAATCAAAATATAGAACGAGGTTGACGGACGAAAATTTACAAAACTTGTTGAGGATCACAGTATCCCAAACACAACCAGACTTAAATGAATTATCAAACAATATTCAAGAACAAAAAGCGCATTGAATTTTAATGAATGAATAAAATGAAAGAAACTATTTTCCTTAATATTTTATATATTTTATATTTACATGTTTATATATTTTATATTTACATATTTACATATTTTATATTTAAGTAGTGGAGCAAAGCCGATTCTAAATAAAAGTTCCAAAAACTGCCACTAGATGGCGTTGGTGGCGCTGCTGTAGCGCTCACGGACGCGCCGTTATTATTAGTGTAATTGAATGCGGAAAAGACAGGTATGATCTAGAAGTGACGTAGATGTTAAATTTAAATAAAAACATGTGCAAAGGACGTTGCCGTAAGGGCATTAGCGTTCAACTTCGTTATTATTGGTTCAATTTAATTGCGAAACAGACTGGTATTATCTATAAGTGACGTAGATGTCAAATTTAAAGAATAGCATGCGCAATGAACGTTGCCGTAAGGGAATTAGCGTTCAACTTCGTTATTATTGGTCCAATAGAATTGCGGAAAAGACAGGTATCATCTATAAGTGACGTAGATGTCAAATTTAAAGAAAAGCATGCGCAATGAACGTTGCCGTAAGGGCATTAGCGTTCAACTGCGTTATTATTGATCCAATTGAATAGCGGAAAAGACAGGTATCATCTATAAGTGACGTAGATGTCAAATTTAAAGAAAAGCATGCGCAATGAACGTTGCCGTAAGGGCATTAACGTTCAACTTCGTTATTATTGATCCAATTGAATAGCGGAAAAGACAGGTATCATCTATAAGTGACGTAGATGTTAAATTTAAAGAAAAGCATGCGAATGAACGTTGCCGTAAGGGCATTAGCGTTCAACTTCGTTATTATTGGTCCAATTGAATTGCGAAAAAGACCGGTATCATCTATAAGTGACGTAGATGTCAAATTTAAAGAAAAGCATGCGCAATGAACGTTGCCGTAAGGGCATTTAGCGTTCAACTTCGTTATTATTGGTCCAATAGAATTGCGGAAAAGACAGGTATTATCTATAAGTGACGTAGATGTCAAATTTAAAGAAAAGCATGCGCAATCAACGTTGCCGTAACGGCATTAGCGTTGAACTTCGTTATTATTGGTCCAATTGAATTGCGGAAAAGACAGGTATCATCTATAAGTGACGTAGATGTCAAATTTAAAGAAAAGCATGCGCAATGAACGTTGCCGTAAGGGCATTTAGCGTTCAACTTCGTTATTATTGGTCCAATTAAATTGCGAAAAAGACCGGTATCATCTATAAGTGACGTAGATGTCAAATTTAAAGAAAAGCATGCGCAATGAACGTTGCCGTAAGGGCATTAGCGTTTAACTACGTTATTATTGATCCAATTGAATTGCGGGAAAGACAGGTATCATCTATAAGTGACGTAGATGTCAAATTTAAAGAAAAGCATGCGCAATGAACGTTGCCGTAAGGGCATTACCGTTCAACTTCGTTATTATTGGTTTAATTGAATAATTAACTTACAAATTACATATATTGAATTTTAATTAGTCGTTTAAATATATTATCTATATTTTATGCATTTTTTATAATAATTGACTTGCAAATTACATATATTTAATTTTAATTGGTTGTTTAAATGAAACGCAAAATAACAATCTCACATTCTTCATAAATCTAAGTTGCATATGATAAATATATTATCTATAATTTATACATTTTCTATTATAATTAACTTTCAAATTACATATATTGAATTTTAATTGGTTGTTTAAATGGAACGCAAAATAATAAATATCATTCAGTCTTCCGTCGAGCCTAACACAAATTAGAATAAATTAATCACCACACTGAATGTGTTATGGAGTTAAGAAATATAGAATCCCCACCCTTTCTTTGTTGCTAATAAATATTAAGATTTTCTCCAGTGTAGTCAATTATCATGCTGTTTACAGAAGAATCAAAAGTGAAAAATATCTATTTGGGTGAACAAAGGTTCTACCTGAATAAATCAAATACGAAATATGTCGCAGTGAGTCTGTCGTATGATTTAAATTTTGCTCCGTGTGTGAAAATATCTGGTAATAAAGGAAACTGTATCGTGTTTAGTGAAAAAAAGTGGAAGGAGTTTTTATCCTTCAAAGAAACTATTGAAGATTTTATAACAGCGGGAAAGGAGGAATTAATAGATGTTAGCCGGTTTTTGTGGCAGTTGAAAATTTTGAAAGCATTACTGTTTTGAAAGTATTAACTGGACATGCTACTGTCTGGTTAGGATCAATTTCCCTTTCCGAGCTCTGGAGATGCTTACCCTTAATTACGCACAACATTGAAGTATTAAAAAGCCAGCAGTTTGTAGGTTCCTTAAAAATTTTACAAATGGCGGTTAAAAACAAGGCAGATGTCATCAACACAGCTCTTACTACAATGGAGCCTATAAAACAAGTGAATCCGATTACATATAGTTTATTACTAGAACTTATATTCAAATACCCCGATGTTCTTAAAGAAAAGATATGAAGAAAGTAACTTTTAATGAAGATTACAATCAAGTTCACATATGGGAATCAGATGTTGAAACAAGTGATTGGGAATCAAGATATCTTAATCCACTACGTCGAATAGAAGAAGCGGCTAAAATTATTAATCCTGTTTTAAATATAACTCATAGAAATAAAATGTATAATACTTTACAAAATAAAACACATTATTAAGATATATACTTTTATTTAAAAACATTTTAAACAATATAATTCTTGTTTATCCAAGACTGAGAGTTCATTCCTAACCATTTAACTAGAATTTTGTTTCCCTTAGTATTCAGGATTTTTTCAATCAAGTAAACATCTGGATATTTGCTTTTTTTGTAATTCTTCTGTGTAGAAGCAACCTCTAATTTCTTCTTTATTCTTTCAGTATGCATGTAGAGGGATTAGTTAGTTTAACTTTTTTAATTTTAAAAATTTCATTAGTCCAATTTGGTGTATTTTACTCCCACTGAAGAGCAAATTTACAAAGGTGACATCTATCTTGGGAACTTGGAGGACCATCAATATGTGTTCTCCATTCTGGTCGATTATAGTGAATAAAACATGGTAGTTTAGTAGAGAGATGGAAATCTTGTCTATATTCTTTTGGTATTTTATACGATGAGAATAAGAGCTCATAAGGACTTGCTTTCTCCAGTAAGTAATTCAACGAAAAATATTTGAGTTCCTGTTCCGTAAATTCAAAGAGTTATTTTTTATGATTTCTATGTTTACTTATTAAACATTCAGTACAGTACTTTTTTTTCAAAAGATTCATAATAATACTAATGATTACCCACATTATGTACACTTTTAAGGTTAAAAGACAAATGATAAAATATTGCTTTGTTATTTATATATATATATTTATTTTTTCAAAATCTTTCTCTATTAGTAAATACATTTTTATCAAGTCCATTAATAAGCTTCTGTTGATTCTCTGGCTTACTTTTACCCTATTGAAAAGAATATACGACGACGGGGAGGTAATTTATAACGCCAGTAACCCTCTTTGGTTGTAGGAGTCCAATTCTCTACATGATGTAAACAATAAATTGGTCTACTTTGATTGCATAGCCATCAACAGTAGCCGATAAACAGAGAATTATTACACCCACAACTTTTTTGAGAAGGGAGGGACATTATGTAATAACTAAAAATAAAACAACTTATTGGACTATATATTTTTTATTCATGCATTAAAATATTATTATACAAAAAAAATACGTTTGATAACGCACAAGCACACTTTTCACTAGTATGATAAAAACATAATGGTTTGTCTAATTCCAATGAAGAAGATTCATCAAACTCGTTGATAGGAACTTTACAGTATTTTCTAATATAATCTGCTTTCTCCTTGCCTTTAACGTATACCATTTCTGCATTTTCTGTTAGTTTTTCAATAATGGAAGCAAACTGATACACGGGAGTAAAACCGTTATTCCAATGAATATAATGATCATTCTTCATTCACCACACTGCTTGCTTGTGTAAATCCGGTTGTAGTAGATTTAATGCAAAAGGTGGTTTAAATATATAGTGACTTAGCCGAGCTCCATCATATGCGGCTAATTCTTTAACCAAAAATTTATTATTTTCTATTTTAAAACATTGTATATCAACTACTAGTCGCATATTTTTAGTCTTTCATCCGCTCATAAAACTCTATACCTGTCTTTAATTTTTCTAGGTCTTATGAAAATTTGACACGTCTTTCTTGGAAGAATATTGTGCACAAACTGATTGTTTTAATATTGCTTTACAATTTTAGTGGTGGGGTTATAGGAAAATTCCTTTTCATGCAATATTAGACAATAAGCGGAAGTGTCGACAGTGGTTGGTTGTTTTGTTTCAAACTCGATTCTCAAAACAATACTTCCTGCTTGTACGATCTCCTTCTGTCTTGTACAATCGATGTGAATTAATGGAGCTATATCTTTGAATTGTTGTGGATTAAAAATAGGTTGATTACGATATACATATCGTTGTACGGAAATCGTTCAGAATTTAAGAAAATTCGTTTATTTGTGGGATTACAATGGTCAAATTGACTCATATTTGCCGTTATTTTTCCTTTCCTGTTTTTTTGGAAACCTATGATTACATGTTGAGGAGTTTCCAATTTTGAACTTGTTTTGACGGCACACGTGTGTATAGTAGAATTATTTAATGAAGGATACTCAATGATTTACCAAGATCGAAATTTAATAGGTAGGTCTGTATTACTTTTAGCAATGTTTGTTAAACGAAGTTGATGACTTAAACTCGGTGTTACATGTGGCACATTCCAATATAATTTTGATACAATTACAAATTACAAAATACAAAAAAATTTTTTGATCCAAACAGCGAATTTACAAGATATTTGGTATGCTCTTCCTGTGGAGTATAGAAAATGCGAAGACCTTAAGAAACTATTACCATGTTATAAGGATTTTCAACAACATGTTTGGTCTGACGTATTTGGTGCACATATGTTATCTTATTGTATTTTTTGTAACAGTGAATGGAGGGGGAAATCTATATAAGATGAAAATAAAAAGTTTTAATATTAAAAGTGACACAATGGCCGATAAAAGCCTTTATACTCGATTTCTTGAAATTCGTGCGTGCGAGACGTAAAACGTTGCGTGCGAGACGTAAAACGTTGCGTGCGAGACGTAAAACGTTGCGTGCGAGACGTAAAACGTTGCGTGCGAGACGTAAAACGTTGCGTGCGAGAAGTTTTTTGACGTTTACCAGACGGTTTTAACGATGAGACCTTCCCCTCACGTGACCTACCTTCACTCCTCGGCACATCTCCGTGGACGGCCCCTAGGACAGCCAAATTTTCACTCCGAAAGTCCAAGTTGCCCACACGTGATCTTAGGACCCCCAAATTTTCAGTCAATTCTTATGGATGGCCACTTAACCTTTCATCACCCCCAAAATTTCCTGCCGTAAGGGCATTAGCTCTTATCTTCGTTATTATTGGTCCAATTAAATTGTGGAAAAGACAGGTATCATCTATAAGTGACGTAGATGTCAAATTTAAAGAAAAGCATGCGCAATGAACGTTGCCGTAAGGGCATTAGCGTTTAACTTCGTTATTATCGGTCCAATTGAATTGCGGAAAAAACAGGCATTATCTATAAGTGACGTAGATGTCTAATTTAAAGAAAAGCATGCGCAATGAACGTTGCCGTAAGGGCATTAGCGTTCAACTTCGTTATTATTGGTCCAATTGAATTGCGTAAAAAACATGCATTATCCATAAGTGACGTAGATGTCAAATTTAAAGCAAAACATGGGCAATGAACGTTGTCGTAAGGGCATTAGCACGTATCTTCGTTATTATTGGTCCAATTGAATTGCGGAAAAAACAGGCATTATCTATAAGTGACGTAGATGTCAAATTTAAAGAAAAACATGCGCAAAGGACGTTGCCGTAAGGGCGTTAGCGTTGAACTTAAAAATAGCGCTCTAAATAACAATAATTACCTAACCAATCTTGAACGGTACATACCATCTCATTGATAAATGTAAATCGCTAATAGGAAACATATCAACTAATGAATATACAACCAGATATATACATAAATAATATTCATATTGCCTAATAATACAAGGTGATTTTATCTAAAAACCACGAACAGTTCAAAAATTTTTGATTTTGAATAAATTTTGGAGGAGCCTCGTAGGTAAATATTAGAAAAGACCGATAAGTATCAACTAATAACTATGCAACCAAGTATATACATAAATGATTAATCAGATTGCCTAGGTAATACGACTTATTTTTATTTAGAAAAGATCGGTAAGTATCAACTAATAACTATGCAACCAGATATATACATAAATGATATTCAGATTGCCTAGGTAATATGACTTATTTTTATTTAGAAAAGACCGGTAAGTATCAACTAATAACTATGCAAACAGAAATATACATAAATGATAATTAGAATGCCTAATAATACAGGGTGATACGACTTATTTTTAGTTTTTAATAAAAATTTATTTGACAATTTATTATAACTCATTTTCATTTTTTCTCTTTATTAAGTTGGGTCTATAACTTTTAATGGTGTTTACTGTAATTACTGAAAGATTTAATTATTCAAATTAAATATATGTAATTTGAGAATTAATTATTATAAACAATGCAAAATATAAAAAAGGAGTTTTTCAATAAAAGACTTGATACATTTATTTAATTTGAACAATGGTTATATATGTCATTAATAACATCATTTTATAGTAATACATGTACCGTTGTGGAACATTTTTTCTAAACATTTTGGTATAACACTACAAATTAAAATTAATGTATTAAATCTACTAATGTCACAAATACTATTGAAATTAACAGCAAAATAAGCTCGTGTAGAATCTATTAAATTACGGTAAAATGTATTAAAGTTTAAGTCTTTCAACAGCGAAATGTAGTTGCTCACCAAATTGCAATTTGCTTCAAGGATATCGAAAACATCATTCTCATCCAGATAGAACTCGACCCCGTGTTTCTTTACAAGTAGAAACTTGGTATCGTTATACACTAATTGACTGACTTTACAAAAGTCTCCATATGGGAAATCTACAGGATCGTATTCGTCAGGAGGTGATGGTAGATTCTCGTGAAAAAAGTTATCATATATCAGCCGTAACAATTTAACAAAAGTGGTCCACTCAAATGTACCAAACGAAATTCTTCCAGGTCGAAGTAAAGGTTCTGGCTGGACTTATTCCATACAAAAAGTGTGTCATTTCTTACAGAAAAGTTCGTTTCTAGTAGACGGTATCGCTCCAATTTATCAGCATACTCGTATGAAATTAAAGCTTTGTCGATCTTCTCAACACAATCATTAAGCGACACTGCAGAAGGTGAAGAAAGGTATTGGCGACGATGATTCACTTTCAAAAACAATTTCACAAGAACTATAACCACTATCTTGACTAGTCATATTGGTTGATTGAATTGAAGGTTCACGCACACTTGTATTTATATTTCCCACTATGAGGGAAAACGATAACTTTGTATAGAAACTTATGCTAAATAGTAAATCTATTAAAATCCTATATTTTATACATTTTTATTATAATTAACTTGCAAATTACATATATTTAATTTTAATTACTCGTTTAAATGCAACACCTGTTACAATGTTGCATGTGAGTAATATCTATAATTTATGCATTTTTTATTATTATAGTTAACTTTCAAATTACATATATTTAATTTTGTTTAAATGAATTCATAATAGGACTAAAGTTTGTAATATTTGAGAAAACATTTTCGAGATAATATATCCGAGTCAGGGAGATGAGCATGTCGACCGTGAGGGGTGTTAACGTTTAACTTTGATCCAATTAAATTGCGAAAAAGGGCTGGAATGACGTAGAGAACATATTGTAGATGTCAAGGCGCATGCGCAATGGCTAAATCAGTCATCTGAAAAGTAGAAAAGAACACATTATTTCAATTCTAGATCAGTTTTCTGTTGATGCTAGAAGAGTAAAGACCATGTTACCTATTTTATTAGCATTGTCTATAACATTAGCGCTATGTGAAAATGACGTTGTTGACCAATCATATGCCATGAAATATTTACATCGTTTTGGGTACCTAAACACAACTGAAAATAATGTGGCCAATTTTCAAGATTATTTAGTAAACTTTCAAGAAAGAGTTAATATTCCTGCAACTGGAGAATTAGACGAGAAAACAATACATTTTCTTAAGAGACCTAGATGTTCTGTAAGTGAAGCAGAAGATACTGATGACCATTCTTATAGAGTTAAAAATTCGAAATGGGCTAAATTTACTGCTTATTTCCCGGAAGGAAACGGTTGTATTGAACTCCATATTGATGCTGATGAACGATGGGATTTAAGTTTGGATGGAACAAGTCCAGATGATCGATCTAGTTTACTTATGGTGATAATTCATGAAATTGGACATATCCTAGGTATTTACCACAGTGATGTACAGTCAGCAATAATGTTTCCGTGGTATCAATCCAACATCCCCGTACAGTTAGATGAAGATGACAAAATGGCTCTTACTGCTCTCTATGGGCCTACAGAGAAATATGCTCCTATCCCCCCTAAGTTGAGGACTACAGAATCACCTCAACCTACTCCAAATAAATCTAGGACCGCTGAGCATTTACCTGAAGGGAGAAATTTATGCGACATAACACCGGAATATATGTTTATTGCGATGGCTGGGGAATTTAATAATTACCGATTATACATTATATACAAAAATTCTTTATGGAAAATTGACTTGAACTCTAAGCTTATTCCTCAACAGCCAGAAAGACTTGATGATTATCTACCTAAAGAAGTTAACTCTGTAACTCAAATTTTTCAAAGTTCATCAGGCAATTTAATAGCAGTCAATAAAGATCTTCATGAATATTATGAAGCAGATTTTCCCGGTTTGCGAATACTTGAGAAAAATAATTTACCTGTTCCTAAAAATGCACGAATAAATACAATGTTTCAAAACAATCATGGAAAAATATATGTTTTTTATAACAAAAACTTTAAAACTGTCTCGAGTCGAGGGCAAATAAAAGACATTTTCCCGGGGCTACCATCCGATGTAACAGGAGCATTGCAGTACATTGATGGACACATATACTTTTTTAAAAACACCACCTACTATAAATATAACGAGTTTACTAAAAATCTTGTTGCAGCAGGACCCTTCAATTGGAATGTGCTTGATATCCCATGTCCTAATGGTGACCTACTAAGTCAACTCAAGGCATTATTAACAAAAATAATTTCGTTTTATCAATAATGTATATATTTTAAGAAAAATACACTTTTTGTAAAATATTTAAATCGTTTTATTATTTATTATTTTACTTGAAAAATATTCACACTGTATAAATAGCAATTATAATAAAAAATATGGATTTCATAATATATATCGATGTAATTATATCTCTAAACATGATCATTTTATTTGTATTAAAAATGTATGCAGCGATGCCGCTTCAAATCGGATAAAATAGCAAAAAATTATTCATTTTTCCTTTTGTTTGTATTAAAAATTCTTCCAGCGATGCCGCTTCAAAACGGATAAATTATCAAAAAATATTCAATTTTCCTAGTATATCTAATTTAAATATTATGATTGAAAATAATACACAGCATTGTATGCGTCATACTGAAAATAAGAATTGTTCATTGAAAATTGGAGAATAAAAACAAAAATGCTTTAATGTGTTTTATTTTTTCTGATTTTATTAAAGTATAAGGGATATATATTAATCTTCGCAAATGGTTTCATCTGAGTCGTAATCAGCATCTTCAGGCTCAATGGGTAAATTGTAACATTTGATAAATCCATGTACAAATGGTATTGGAAAATGTGGGTATCTTATTTTCAATAATCGTCTTAGATCATTCCTGCTTAATGCTCTAGGATTTTTCATCGCTTCTACACAGGAATGTAAATCAAATTTAAGTTGTCTGTTTCGAAGCATAATTTTAACATATTTCCATTTCAGCGCTTCTTTTTGAGATATACTTGTTGAAACCACTGAAAAATAAAATTTGTTATGATGACTGTAAAATTTCATCACATTTGAAATCAAAGTTGTGTACTTCTATAGACCAATTGCAAAAGCAAAAAAATATTTTGCAATATGGACATTTTACTGTAGATTTGTTCGTAAATAATTGAAAACGTGCATCAAACATTAATTTTTTTTTCTTGTTCGTTTTTTTCAACTTCTACATCCATTTGAAAAATTTCCAACGCTTTTTTCTTAAGATATAATCTTTAAAAGAAAAAAAGTAAAAAATTTATATGAATATTTGAAAAAAAGTTAATAATGGCAGCTTACTTTTAATTAACTAGAATTAGTAAACTATTCTACACATTATTGATCTAACCTTTGTGAAATTTTCCTTTTAAAAAAGTTGAGAACATTGTAAAGTTTGAATACCATCATTCGATTCATATTCATCAAGATCAAAATTATATTTTTACTACCTTTTCAAATAGTGCTAGCTCTGAGATATCTAAAGCAGCCATTCTAATATATTTATTGGGTAAATCCCCAAATTTACATTCTAATGTACAGGCTCTTGGGGAGTATGACAAATCAATAATTAACTTATCTTCCCTTATACATTTATATTTTAACTTCAAATTTATGAATTAAAAAATCTTGTTATCAAGAGCAGTTTTAAAATAATCACCAAAAATCTTACTTAAATAGTTGCTTCATGACAACATATGTCGTTTTACAGGAAAATTCAATTTATCAGTAATTTAAATAAGAATAGTAAAAGCAGCAGCGTCCATTATTACACTTCAAAACATTTTTAAAGAAAATAAAATAAAAAAAAGAAACTCACTATTGTCGAAGACATATGTTTCTATCATGTGTATTCACGACACTTATAAAGAGATTTTTCAAAATAAATTAGTCTTTAATTGTAACAAAGTAATAGGATTCCTATATAAAAAATTAATTGCTCGTTTAAATGCAAATGAATATATCTCTATTTCTGCATTTTTATAATAGTTAATTACATTCATTGAATTTTAATGACTTGTTTAACTGAAACGCAAATTACAATGCTGCAGATGAATTAATATATTTATCATAATTTACTTGAAATATTATGATTTAACTGCATAATTTTCAGTTTCTATGTGGTTGTCTACATTTATACCGACTAATCTAGATATCAAATAGTTTTCAGTAATTAAAAGAATCAATGTCCAACGTTTTGTTATTAACATATATTTCTGAGAATTTTAGAGAGAAGTGATTAAATATATATGACTTTATTATTTTACAACACCAGGCTCATCATTTGATCCTTGCTTAAAATATCTAATATTGAACTAGACTTATTAGATGATATTGATAAAGTACGGGAGAGTTATGTGTATGAATATCCCGTTGAATAAGTAGATCCATACCAAATGCCAAAAACAGGTGCATATTTGGGTGTATTCCCTAAAGAATTATTTAACAGTCATAAAGATTTACCACTATACCCGCAACAACCTCCTATGTCAAAATAAAAAATTACAAAGTTGTTAACTATTCATATTTCATCACAGAATAAGATTTAAAAATTATTTTTAAATTTTCTGATGTAAAACATTAAAATAATGTTTGGTCTGACATATGTGGTACACATATGTTATCTTATTGTATTTTTTGTAACAGTGAATGGAGGGGGAAATCTATATAAGATGAAAATAAAAAGTTTTAATATTAAAAGTGACACAATGGGCGATAAAAGCGTTTATACTCGAGTTCTTGAAATTCGTAAAATTTTTAATGAACTTTCAATACAAGTTTGGCATAATTATTATTTCGATGACTCAAAATCATATGGAATTTGGAAGGAGTTTGGAAATGATTTTAATCATGCCAAAATAGTATGTTTAAAATATCTTGATCATAAAATAGATCTGAATACCTTATATGATAGAATAAAAGATCTTAAACTAGAAAAGTATTGTACGGATTTGAAACCATATTTGACAACAGAAGATAATAGTAGTGATGTAAACGAGGAGTCAGGTGAAAATGAGAAGGGTTATTTCAGTGAAGAAGATTCTGAAATACTTAGTATTGATGTTGATAAGGAAAATGCGAATGAATAAATAAAATTTATTTTTATTGTTAGTTTAAGGAAAAAATAAAATTATTTAAAATATGTATGTGTTTTATTTAAGATATATAATGGATTAAATTTATGATGCTTTCTTTACTGAATTATAAAATAGACAGTCTTTAAAATCTTCAAAAGTGGTAGATTTCATTTCACACTTTTAACTTAGCATGATCTCCAAATTTGTTTCTTATGTAATTATAATGATATGTAATTATAAAGAAATAAAATATTCGACAGCTCTAATATTATGAAACCAACGTAAAGGGCTTGTTGAAAATTGTTTTAATCATTTCAATAATAACCATATTTTCATCGTTGGTTGGGAGATCTGGCTTCATAGCGAGCACCCCGTTATATTTTCTATCATTTTCACATCATTTGGAAGAATGGGGAGCAGGTCTCATCATCAAAACCGTTACGCAAACCTCAAAAAACGTTTATTATACAAGGGTAATATGATTTCATGTCTTTTTAATTTTAGGGATAAAAGTTACACAGTTGGTAATGCTTTTGAAAAACCTCACGTAAAGGTGGCGCAACGTCAAAAACGTGACACGCGTGACGCAAACGTCAAAAAACATGACACGCGTGACGCAAAAACGTCACGTAAATGTCAAAAAACGTTACGTGTGTTGAGGAAATCGACCAAGCTTTAATTTCATACGAGTATACTGCTAAATTGGAGCGATACATTCTACTGGAAACGAACTTTAAGATCTTTTATTCTACATAAAAAGTATTCACATCTATTTTATGATCAATCTTGTGTTGAGAGTTCACTAAAAATTTTATGAATATTTTGTAATTTGTTACAATCCATTTTCGTGTATAAAACAAAAACGTTGGAAATTGATTCTTTTAATTACTGAAAACTATTTTGATATCTAGATTACTCGGTATAAATGTAGACAATCACATAGAAACTGATAATTATACATTTAAATCATAATATTTAAATTAAATTATCATATGCAACATTGTAACTTACATTTCATTTAAACGAGCCATTAACATTCAATATATGTAATTTACAAGCTAATTATTATAAAATGCATAAAATATAAATATTTTCATATGCAAGAATGTTTATTTAGATGAGAAAGCCCTACCCCGCAAATCTGGCGGGAAATTTATATAAGAAAATTTTTTATTGACTTGTTACACAGAGTTTTAAAACAAGAATGGGTAAGTGCTATTTGTTTATAAAAATATCTTTTTGCTTTCTAAAAAGTTTTTTGTTTATTGTAGATATATATGAAAAAGAAATTATCAGAAGAGTTAGAGAGAACCTAACTCCTGAGGAGAGAGTGAGTTTTTTAAAATACTGATATTACTTTTAATTTTACTAGTTTTATAGAAATATTCAAAAGCGAATTTTAAAATGGAATGATTTCGAATGAATATTTAACAATATAGTTTTACAGCAAAATTTTAAAAACATTCTAATTATTTCAGTTGTTTTGAAAATTGGATCATTTTAACAAATTATTTTGAATGTTTTACAGCAGAAAATTTAAAATACATTCTATTTTAGATTTGAATATTAAAAATAATTATTTCAGTTGTTTTGAAAAATGGATCATTTTAACAAAATATTTTAATGTTTTACGGGAGAAAATTTAAAATACATTCTATTTTAGATTTGAATATTAAAATAATTATTTCAGGTGTTTTGTCTTTTATTAAAAAATTGTTTTCATTTTTACTTATGTTTTTTAAAAAATGATTCATTTTAACAAATTATTTCAATGTTTAAAGCAGAAAATTTAAAATAATTTTTATTCTAAAATTATTTTATAATGTGTTTTTCTTTTACAGAATATACCGTTAATAATGTTATTGGGGAAGGGTACGGGAGGGGTACCACATAATATGAGGCCCCTAGGAGAGGTAGGACCTTACCAAATCTTCATAGAGGTACAGCCAGGTCAGATAACTGTCTGGGCGACAAGGTAAATAGGTGAAGAAAGAATTAATTTTATAATATGTAATATTCGTTTTTTTTACAGAAAATAAAATTCTTTTTGTTTGTATTTGTCTTTTATTATAACTACCATTTAGGTTTTCTTAAGCTTACTAATATTAAAACTTTTTCCTAAAATTCTAAAAATAACTTACTGCTAAATTTAGTAGTTACTTCAAAATTCAGTAGTAAATAAAGGCAATTGTTTAAACGTTTTCCAAAATTGCTATCAATAAATACTTTCTATAAAGACTTCTATAATTTTTGAAAAACAGTAAAATGAATAACCAAAACTTTTAAAATTATATTTTAAAATAACTATAAAAATTAGTTGATGTATCAAAATCAATGTCGAATAGCAATAAAGACTAATACTTTTCTATAATTACTTACTTACATATGAATATATCTAAATTACATGCATTTTTTATAATAGTTAATTACATATATTGAATTTTAATGAGTTGATTATCTGAATCGCAAATTACAATGTTGTATACTTTATTTTAAAATTTTATTTAACAACCAACGTTTTGTTGTTAACAGATATTTTTGAGAATTTTAGAGAGAACTGATTAAATATATATATATGACTTCGTTATTTTCAACACCAGGCTCATCATTTGATCCCTGTTTGAAATAAAAAATATTGAACTAGAAAATACATTGTTTTTAGATATTATCTATTTTATATTTAGGTTTTTAAATCTTTTGAATAAACTATCTAGTTTACGAAAATTTCATTTTACTTACTCATAATTGAAATAATTATGTCACGTGGTCTAGATCTAAAAGTATAAGTACAGCTGTAGGTGATCATTCCAATCAGTTTATCGCACAGCGATAAGTAACAATTGATCATTCCTATCAGTTTATCGCACAGTGATAAGCAACAATTTTGAATATTTCTGAAAATGGCGAATTTTGAAATTATCAAGGATGTTACAAAACAAATCCGTAAATTTGGGGTCCAGGGCCGAACTTTGGAATTTAAAATTAAACCTATTCCTGATGGGGTGGAGCCCCTAAGCTGGGTGAAAAACGCTATCGAAGATATTGTTTTGAAGGGTACAGAAAACGTGGACTTGGAGGATTATGTTGGATTTACTTTCTGTTCCAAAGATTTTTCAAGGGGCCAAGGATGGGTAGTTTTTAAAACTGCATCCCAGGTGACAGTTGACGACGTGTGGAAGAAAATTTCATCCATATACCAGTCAAATTCACGGGGCTGAATACGGAAACCTTCTGTTTGGGGGTTACTACGGTAAAAATGCCCGTAGGAAAAGGCAGGGGGCGAAATTATAATACTTTTAACGAGGAATGTAAAAATCGTAAAGGTATTATTTCAATAAATAACAAAGATAACCTATGCTTACCTCGCGCTCTAGTAGTCAGTATGGCTTTTCAAAGTAAGGATCCAAACTACGCAAAAATTCGGTCTGGCGGTAGACTTCAGACCGCCAAAGCTCTTGAACTGACAAAATCCAGCGGCGTTCTGATTACTCCAGGGGGCTGCGGAATTCCCGAACTTCAGCGGTTTCAAGAGCATCTAAAAAATTATAAGATCGTCGTTTATCAATATGGTGGCAAAGGGCGGGACGTTATTTTTGAAGGAGGAAATGACGGTCCCTCATTAAATCTATTTTTCCATGAGGGCCATTACAACGTAATTACATCGCTAACAGCCGCATTTATGTGTTCATATTTTTGTGAACACTGTAATACTCCATACAGTAATAAAGAAAAACATAATTGCGTGGGAGTATGTTTTGCATGCAAAAAATCACCTGCATGCAATAAAGATGTTGTAAAAAGAGGCTGTATTGAATGCCGAAGAGATTTTTACGGCGATGACTGTTACGAGGCACATTTGAATTCGGTTTGTAAAAGAATAAAAAGCTGTGAGAAATGCTTTAAAATATGCACTACGCACAATCATATCTGTGGCGAAATTTACTGCAAGATTTGTAAATCGAAACAACCCGAAGACCATTTGTGTTATATGCAACCTGACAGAAAATCCCCTCAAATTAAAGATTTTTTGTTTGTTTTCTATGACTTGGAGACAACACAGGAAAAAGTCGTCAACGGCGTCATACAGCAGGAACCAAATTTGTGTGTATACAGAAAAGTATGCCATAAGTGTATAAATGAAACAAGATTGTTATTTTGTCAGAGTTGCGGATTCAGAGAAAAAGTTCTAACAGAGGATGTAATTACGAAATTTCTGAGCGAAGTACTAGAATTACGAAAAAAATTTAAACAGATTGTCGTTATCGCCCATAATGGCGGCGGATTCGATCATCAATTCGTATTAAATTACATTCTCACTAAAACCGATTTGAATCCGGACCTGATTATGCGTGGCACGAAGCTGATTATGATGAACGTTGGAAACGTTAAATTTCTGGATTCACTCAACTATTTTCCAATGGCCTTATCTGCATTGCCAAAAGCTTTTGGGTTTTCCGAAATGAAAAAGGGATATTTTCCACATCTCTTGAACAGGCTGGAAAATCAGAACTATGTCGGGGTTATACCTGCATTAAAATTCTACGACCCTGACAACTTAAAAGAGGATGCGCGCGAGAAATTAATTAAATGGCACAACGAGAAAATTGTTGAAAATTACGTATTTGATTTTCAAAAAGAGATTGTGGAGTATTGTGTTTCTGATGTACAGATTCTGACACAGGCATGTCTCAAATTTCGTCAGCAGCTGTTGGAGACGTCAAATGTGTGCCCCTTCATGGAAGCTTCAACAATCGCTTCAGCCTGCAACAAGGTATTTCGGCGAAACTTTTTAAAACCAGACACGATCGGTATAATCCCCAAAGGGGGTTACAGGTTCAGAGATAATCATTCGAAAATATCTTTACAATGGTTGATATGGGAGGAACACCAAAGAGGCATCGAGATACATCACGTGGCCAAAGGTCAAGAGGCCCGAGTTGCAGGGGTTAAAGTTGACGGGGTGCATGGAGATAACGTCTTTGAATTTCAGGGTTGTTATTTTCACGGTTGTCCGAAATGCTATACAAATAACCGTGATAAAGCGTTAAAAGATGACCCCTCTGATTGTATGGAGAATCGGTTCCAACTAACTGTAAATAAAAATAAACATTTGGAGAAAAATGGATATAAAGTTGTACAAATGTGGGAATGTGATTTTCGAAAAATGTTAAATGATGAAATTGAACAATACACAG
Source organism: Hermaeophaga mercurialis (assembly GCA_951812935.1). NCBI lineage: Eukaryota > Metazoa > Arthropoda > Insecta > Coleoptera > Chrysomelidae > Hermaeophaga > Hermaeophaga mercurialis. Next base: position 419,967 of record OX638365.1, on the reverse strand, counting down.
AAAACCATTCTTACATGAAATATTTACCTCTAAACCCTAGAGATTCTCTGTACGGGGGCCGAACGGGGAATACAGTGGAATATTACAAAGCTAAAGAAAACGGAAAAATTAAATATGTTGATGTCTGCTCGCTTTACCCTTGGGTCTGCAAATTTGGCAAATTTCCTATTGGCCACCCGAAAAAAATTTATGTGGCAGAAGAATGCAAATTGGCTGATATTTCCCAAATGTCAGGTGTGATAAAATGTAAAATATTACCACCTACAAACCTGTATCACCCTGTACTGCCATGTAAAATGAACAATAAATGCATGTTTATACTTTGTCGTAAATGCGGTGAAGAATTAAGCCAAGATGACGATTGTACTCACGACGACGAACAAAGAGCTTTAAATGGTACATGGGTGATTGAAGAGGTCGTTAAAGCTATTGAAAAAGGTTATAGAATGATGGAAATCTACGAAATATGGAGTTACAACACTATACAGCTCAGTAGAGAGCAGGAGGGCTTATTCTCAGGCATGATGAATAAATTCATAAAAATAAAACAACAGAGCTCCGGATGGCCGAAGAATTGTGCGACAGCTGCGGAGAGAGATAGATATATTGAAGAATTTCTGCAAAGAGAAGACGTTTTATTAGAGTTTTCTGAGATAACTGAGAATCCCGGTTTAAGGTCGTTGGCAAAACTAATGTTAAACTCTTTCTGGGGCAAGCTAGCACAAAGACAAAACATGCCTAAAATATCTATAATTAGAAATTCTGCTGAATTTTATTCAATGATGTCGAACCCCGCAATAGTGGTAAACACCATTTTACCGGTAAATGAGGAAACGTTAATTGTAACGTGGGAGTACAAAGAGGAGGCCTATGACATCTCTCCCACTGTAAATGTCATGTTAGCAGCCTATGTTACAGCGCTAGCTAGATTAAAATTATATAGTTACCTGGATCAGGTGGGCGAGAGAGCCTTATATTACGATACCGATTCGATAGTCTATTCTTCGCAAGTTGGTCTTCCTGACCTATCCATCGTCGACTGCATTGGAGATTTAACAGACGAGCTGAACGGGGGATTTATTACAGAATTCGTTTCAGGGGGCCCTAAAAATTACTCGTATAAATACACCTGTAATGTCACCGAATATGTCGTCTGTAAAGTAAAGGGGATCTCACTAAACTATAATGCTTCGCAGCTACTGAATTTTGATAAAATCATGGAAATGGTTTTGGAAAAAACTGACCCTATTTATATCCTTTCAAAGCAGATCAGAAGAACAAAGGACCATGAAGTGATAACAGCGACATCTGAGAAAAGATATCAACCTATGTCAACAAAAAGGAAATTTCTTCCAGATCATAGTTCTTTGCCTTACGGCTTTAAAAAATTTAAAAAATAAGTTATATATATATATAAAACAGCAAATAAATTTTTATTAAAACTTACCGGTCTTTTTTTTTATCCATTTGGCAATCCTTAAATTGAATAATTTAATCCTCAGGTACATTATCTTCTTCGATAGAAGGGTTATCAACTTACCTTAAATCTGTGTAGTCAGTTTTCTTTTGCATCTGAAAAATGAGTGTATGAGTTGTGTAAAATGAAATAAATCAACGAAACGTTATTGTAAAAAATCTGATTCTATAACGGAACTTTCAAGAGAAATTAAAAGAGTCGTAATTACAGTATCCGCTGATTATCAAATAAATTTTTATTAATACTTACCGGTCTTTTTTCTAAATAAAAATAAGTTGTATCACCCTGTATTACTAGGCATTCTAATTATCATTTATGTATATTTCTGTTTGCATAGTTATTAGTTGATACTTACCGGTCTTTTCTAAATAAAAATAAGTCATATTACCTAGGCAATCTGAATATCATTTATGTATATATCTGGTTGCATAGTTATTAGTTGATACTTACCGATCTTTTCTAAATAAAAATAAGTCGTATTACCTAGGCAATCTGATTAATCATTTATGTATATACTTGGTTGCATAGTTATTAGTTGATACTTACCGGTCTTTTCTAATATTTACCTACGAGGCTCCTCCAAAATTTATTCAAAATCAAAAATTTTCGAACTGTTTGTGGTTTTTAGATAAAATCACCTTGTATTATTAGGCAATATGAATATTATTTATGTATATATCTGGTTGTATATTCATTAGTTGATATGTTTCCTATTAGCGATTTACATTTATCAATGAGATGGTATGTACCGTTCAAGATTGGTTAGGTAATTATTGTTATTTAGAGCGCTATTTTTAAGTTAAACGCTAATGCCCTTACGGCAACGTCCTTTGCGCACGTTTTTCTTTAAATTTGACATCTACGTCACTTATAGATAATGCCTGTTTTTTCCGCAATTCAATTGGACCAATAATAACGAAGATACGTGCTAATGCCCTTACGACAACGTTCATTGCCCATGTTTTTCTTTAAATTTGACATCTACGTCACTTATGGATAATGCATGTTTTTTCCGCAATTCAATTGGACCAATAATAACGAAGTTGAACGCTAATGCCCTTACGGCAACTTTCATTGCGCATGCTTTTCTTTAAATTAGACATCTACGTCACTTATAGATAATGCCTGTTTTTTCCGCAATTCAATTGGACCAATAATAACGAAGTTAAACGCTAATGCCCTTACGGCAACGTTCATTGCGCATGCTTTTCTTTAAATTTGACATCTACGTCACTTATAGATGATACCTGTCTTTTCCACAATTTAATTGGACCAATAATAACGAAGATAAGAGCTAATTCCCTTACGGCAGGAAATTTTGGGGGTGATGAAAGGTTAAGTGTGGGCTACTTGGCCATCCATAAGAATTGACTGAAAATTTGGGGGTCCTAAGATCACGTGTGGGCAACTTGGGCTTTCGGAGTGAAAATTTGGCTGTCCTAGGGGCCGTCCACGGAGATGTGCCGAGGAGTGAAGGTAGGTCACGTGAGGGGGCGTGTCCGACCATAAGGATTGACAGAAAAACTTCCCATCCCAGGGTAACAAATATAACTACTGAAGAATTATCATTGTATTCATTGGAATAACGGTTTTACTCCCGTGTATCAGTTTGCTTCCATTATTGAAAAACTAACAGAAAATGCAGAAATGGTATACGTTAAAGGCAAGGAGAAAGCAGATTATATTAGAAAATACTGTAAAGTTCCTATCAACGAGTTTGATGAATCTTCTTCATTGGAATTAGACAAACCATTATGTTTTTATCATACTAGTGAAAAGTGTGCTTGTGCGTTATCAAACGTATTTTTTTTGTATAATAATATTTTAATGCATGAATAAAAAATATATAGTCCAATAAGTTGTTTTATTTTTAGTTATTACATAATGTCCCTCCCTTCTCAAAAAAGTTGTGGGTGTAATAATTCTCTGTTTATCGGCTACTGTTGATGGCTATGCAATCAAAGTAGACCAATTTATTGTTTACATCATGTAGAGAATTGGACTCCTACAACCAAAGAGGGTTACTGGCGTTATAAATTACCTCCCCGTCGTCGTATATTCTTTTCAATAGGGTAAAAGTAAGCCAGAGAATCAACAGAAGCTTATTAATGGACTTGATAAAAATGTATTTACTAATAGAGAAAGATTTTGAAAAAATAAATATATATATATAAATAACAAAGCAATATTTTATCATTTGTCTTTTAACCTTAAAAGTGTACATAATGTGGGTAATCATTAGTATTATTATGAATCTTTTGAAAAAAAAGTACTGTACTGAATGTTTAATAAGTAAACATAGAAATCATAAAAAATAACTCTTTGAATTTACGGAACAGGAACTCAAATATTTTTCGTTGAATTACTTACTGGAGAAAGCAAGTCCTTATGAGCTCTTATTCTCATCGTATAAAATACCAAAAGAATATAGACAAGATTTCCATCTCTCTACTAAACTACCATGTTTTATTCACTATAATCGACCAGAATGGAGAACACATATTGATGGTCCTCCAAGTTCCCAAGATAGATGTCACCTTTGTAAATTTGCTCTTCAGTGGGAGTAAAATACACCAAATTGGACTAATGAAATTTTTAAAATTAAAAAAGTTAAACTAACTAATCCCTCTACATGCATACTGGAAGAATAAAGAAGAAATTAGAGGTTGCTTCTACACAGAAGAATTACAAAAAAAGCAAATATCCAGATGTTTACTTGATTGAAAAAATCCTGAATACTAAGGGAAACAAAATTCTAGTTAAATGGTTAGGAATGAACTCTCAGTCTTGGATAAACAAGAATTCTATTGTTTAAAATGTTTTTAAATAAAAGTATATATCTTAATAATGTGTTTTATTTTGTATTATTAAGTATTATACATTTTATTTCTATGAGTTATATTTAAAACAGGATTAATAATTTTAGCCGCTTCTTCTATTCGACGTTTAAAACGTAGTGGATTAAGATATCTTGATTCCCAATCACTTGTTCAACATCTGATTCCCATATGTGAACTTGATTGTAATCTTCATTAAAAGTTACTTTCTTCATATCTTTTCTTTAAGAACATCGGGGTATTTGAATATAAGTTCTAGTAATAAACTACTCCATTGTAGTAAGAGCTGTGTTGATGACATCTTCCTTGTTTTTAATCGCCATTTGTAAAATTTTTAAGGAACCTACAAACTGCTGGCTTTTTAATACTTCAATGTTGTGCGTAATTAAGGGTAAGTATCTCCAGAGCTCGGAAAGGAAAATTGATCCTAACCAGACAGTAGCATGTCCAGTTAATACTTTCAAAACAGTAATGCTTTCAAAATTTTCAAACTGCAACAAAAACCGGCTAACATCTATTAATTCCTCCTTTCCCGCTGTTATAAAATCTTCAATAGTTTCTTTGAAGGATAAAAACTCCTTCCACTCTTTTTCACTAAACACGATACAGTTTCCTATATTACCAGATATTTTCACACACGGAGCAAAATTTAAATCATACGACAGACTCACTGCGACATATTTCGTATTTGATTTATTCAGGTAGAACCTTTGTTCACCCAAATAGATATTTTTCACTTTTGATTCTTCTGTAAACAGCATGATGATTGACTACACTGGAGAAAATCTTAATATTTATTAGCAACAAAGAAAGGGTGGGGATTCTATATTTCTTAACTCCATAGCACATTCAGTGTGGTGATTAATTTATTCTAATTTGTGTTAGGCTCGACGAAAGACTGAATGATATTTATTATTTTACGTTCCATTTAAACAACCAATTAAAATTCAATATATGTATGTTGAAAGTTAATTATAATAGAAAATGTATAAATTATAGATAATATATTTATCATATGCAACTTAGTTTTATGAAGAATGTGAGATTGTTATTTTGCGTTTTATTTAAACAACCAATTAAAATTAAATATATGTAATTTGCAAGTTAATTATTATAAAAAATGCATAAAATATAGATAATATATTTAAACGACTAATTAAAATTCAATATATGTAATTTGTAAGTTGATTATTCAATTAAACCAATAATAACGAAGTTGAACGGTAATGCCCTTACGGCAACGTTCATTGCGCATGCTTTTCTTTAAATTTGACATCTACGTCACTTATAGATGATACCGGTCTTTTTCGCAATTCAATTGGAGCAATAATAACGAAGTTGAACGCTAATGCCCTTATGGCAACGTTCATTGCGCATGCTTTTCTTCAAATTTGACATCTACGTCACTTATAGATAATACCTGTCTTTTACGCTATTCAATTGGATCAATAATAACGCAGTTGAACGCTAATGCCCTTACGGCAACATTCATTGCGCATGCTTTTCTTTAAATTTGACATCTACGTTTCTATTGGACCAATAATAACGTAGTTGAACGCTAATGCCCTTACGGCAACATTCATTGCGCATGTTTTTCTTTAAATTTGACATTTACGTCACTTAGAGATGATACCGGTCTTTTTCGCAATTCAATTGGACCAATAATAACGAAGTTGAACGCTAATGCCCTTACGGCAACGTTCATTGCACATGCTTTTCTTTAAATTTGACATCTACGTCACTTATAGATGATACCTGTCTTTTCCGCTATTCAATTCTATCAATAATAACGGAGTTGAACGTTAATGCCCTTACGGGGCAACGTTCACTGCGCATGCTTTTCTTTAAATTTGACATCTACGTCACTTATAGATGATACCTGTCTTTTCCGCTTATCAATTGGATCAATAATAACGAAGTTGAACGCTAATGCCCTTACGGCAACATTCATTGCGCATGTTTTTCTTTAAATTTGACATCTACGTCACTTATAGATGATACCGGTCTTTTTCGCAATTCAATTGGACCAATAATAACGAAGTTAAGCGCTAATGCCCTTACGGCAACGTTCACTGCGCATGCTATTCTTTAAATTTGACATCTACGTCACTTATAGATAATACCAGTCTTGTTCGCAATTAAATTGAACCAATAATAACGAAGTTGAATGCTAATGCCCTTACGGCAACGTTCATTGCGCATGCTTTTCTTTAAATTTAACATCTACGACACTTCTAGATAATACCAGTCTTTTTCACAATTAAATTGAACTAATAATAACGAAGTTAAGCGCTAATGCCCTTACGGCAACGTTCACTGCGCATGCTATTCTTTAAATTTGACATCTACGTCACTTATAGATAATACCAGTCTTTTTCGCAATTAAATTGAACCAATAATAACGAAGTTGAACGCTAATGCCCTTACGGCAACGTTCATTGCGCATGCTTTTCTTTAAATTTGACATCTACGTCACTTATAGATGATACCTGTCTTTTCCGCTATTCAATTGGATCAATAATAACGAAGTTGAACGCTAATGCCCTTAGGGCAACGTTCATTGCGCATGCTTTTCTTTAAATTTGACATCTACGTCACTTATAGATGATACCGGTCTTTTTCGCAATTCAATTGGACCAATAATAACGATGTTGAACGCTAATGCCCTTACGGCAACGTTCACTGCGCATGCTATTCTTTAAATTTGACATCTACGTCACTTCTAGATAATACCAGTCTTTTTCACAATTAAATTGAACCAATAATAACGAAGTTAAGCGCTAATGCCCTTACGGCAACGTTCACTGCGCATGCTATTCTTTAAATTTGACATCTACGTCACTTATAGATAATACCAGTCTTTTTCGCAATTAAATTGAACCAATAATAACGAAGTTGAACGCTAATGCCCTTATGGCAACGTTCATTGCGCATGCTTTTCTTTAAATTTAACATCTACGACACTTCTAGATAATACCAGTCTTTTTCACAATTAAATTGAACCAATAATAACGAAGTTAAGCGCTAATGCCCTTATGGCAACGTTCATTGCGCATGCTTTTCTTTAAATTTAACATCTACGACACTTCTAGATAATACCAGTCTTTTTCACAATTAAATTGAACTAATAATAACGAAGTTAAGCGCTAATGCCCTTACGGCAACGTTTACTGCGCATGCTATTCTTTAAATTTGACATCTACGTCACTTATAGATAATACCAGTCTTTTTCGCAATTAAATTGAACCAATAATAACGAAGTTGAACGCTAATGCCCTTACGGCAACGTCCTTTGCACATGTTTTTGTTTAAATTTAACATCTACGTCACTTCTAGAGCATACCTGTTTTTTCCGCAATTCAATTAGACTAATAATAACGGCGCGTCCGTGAGCGCTACAGCAGCGCCACCAACGCCATATAGTGGCAGTTTTTGGAACTTTTATTTAGAATCGGCTTTGCTCCACTACTTATTTACATATTTATATATATGTAATTGGAATTGTATTTTCTTTTTTTTTTCCCTTTTAAGAATTATAAAATGACATTATTGTTATTATAGCATGTCAATAAAAAATAAATTTTTTCTATATTTATTTTTAATAATATTTATACTCGTATATGATATAAAAGCACTATTTAAGTTACATTTGAATGTGCGGCCCGCATAAAAAATTTTATTTTGAAAATGGCTCGCCGTCCGAAAAATGTTGCCGACCCCTGCTATAGAGGAGTACCTCATAGTACCCCAGCCAGTAGTCTTTTATTTAACATATTGTGCTATTCTTTTGCAATGATTGCTTCCTCTCTTCTTAAAAATCAGTAGATGACTCTGCCTTGGTGATTCGATCTGATCACATTGCGTGGTGACCTTTCCTACCTCAAAATGTTTTTCCGTAGGGCTAATTAAAATTCTTGAACTTTTTTCATTAATATATTTTTACAGATTTCTTCTTTGAATAACCATAATTAACGATAACTAATTGTAAGAAGAACCAAAGAAAACTCTAAGTTTATAATATTAATCTCTATCTATCGTCTAACTGCTTGACATTAGCTTTCTAAAAATGTGCAGCTGTAGTTTTAAAGAAAAGCAGTAAGTCTACTCCCGTCTCCCGAATTACGATCATAGGATAACCCATTTCCTGGAAATTCCACTAAAAATACTGGAGCTCTATTATTGCCTAGTAGCTTAATTGGAAAGCATATAGATAGCTATTCACATGTAAGGTTTCGAAAGCTATAAACTTAATAAGATCGTTTTGCGGTAAATGGTAGCGTAATTACAAGACTATCCTTATTAGTAATTATAAGGGCACTCTCCTTCCCCTCCTCGACAATGCATGTTATTTAGTGATTGTTCAGCAAACCCACTTAAAAAACGAGATTGTTTGTTTAGCTTAAAATGAGTCCTAGTTAATAATTCATTATTAATTTATTTACTGCTTGGGACACAGACATTATATACTTGAGAATTAGAAATACTCTTCCAATCATTTTTGCTTTCTAATTTGTGTCCAGGTGCTTTTCTTTTATCGACTCATATAACAGTTTCCCTGTCATTTATTCCCACTGGAATGCCAAATTCGTCAGGTCAGTGTAATTAGTTTGAAGATTAAAAACTATTAATTGTAATTAAGTTATCATATCAAAAATAAATTCCATGGCACATAACTATCACTTATTTTTACTGATACTTCCAAAACTGAATGAAATGAAGGATACAGGGTATACTCTTCCAATATTCTGACTTAATATGATTAGCTTTCGTCCCATTTTTCAATTTTCACAACTGAATGCTATAGTATTTTCATTGCTCTACAAAAAATTTTAATTGTCAATATTCATAAGGCCTTTATTTTTTTTGATTAACGAAGTGCCAATAAATGCTTCTCTTCTTCCTCCAACTCACTGATTCTAAAAATAAGGACTTTATTATACGATTTCAAAAATGAAAAGGCGGATACCCTCAAAAACTTTGGAACAAGTATTCAGCCGACTACAAACTCTGGCGAGGTACCTGTTGCTCGCCCCGTCTCGTATTACTTTACCTCGTCTCGACTAACTTCGCTTCAGAGGTTGTGTCTGAGTCGAAGGGCCACGAGGTTCGACGAATACACTCAAATCAAAAATGAGGAGAATACTTTATATTAACTACGAAATGTCTATAAGCCGTAGAAATGGTATTAACTGAGTTAGTGTTAAATTCAAAACAATTTCATTTTATTTGACAAATCAAAAATATCATACGTACGAAAGACACCTAATAAAAAAATCCAATCTAATCTCCTCTTCATTCACATTCATCTTCTAAACTCATTTTGCTAGCTACAACTCAGTGAATCCTCTTTATCTAAAAATATTCTTTCCTTGAATTTAGTGGATGAATGAATTTGAATCGATCTAAATTTTGTTCCGGGCGACTACGACTTAGCTTTCCAGAATTTTCGGTTTCCTTCATATTTGAATCCTTATTCTCCTATTTGCAAAAGAAAATAGAGTTTTTCAATCTCGAGCAAACGTAAAAAAAAATAGGTTCTTTTAGCTGAAATTGTCGTTTATGCTTTTTATCTTTTCTAAGAAAAATTTCGTGTATTAATGAGATTCTAACTAATTCAAATATATTGCGTTTAGTGTCTGTGGTATATTTGAAAACTGTCATAAAATTCACGTGGTGTAATGATAAGAGAACAAACAATTTTCACTAAATAGTCAAAATATACGTTTAATTTTGAAGTTGGAGAGTGTTTGAGTTATAACAGGTTCTTCCGACTTCACGTTTTGGCTAGTGAAGGTTACTTGAATGAGACTAATAGTAATAATTGTAGTAAATGAAAAATTAGTTGCCTATATACATTTAAAGTAAATACATATTTTTTTCTATGATCAATAGAGAAAGTAGGCTTTTGCGCTTCGATAAGTCATTGCAAAATTGATATTTTCCGAGGAGACACGTCAAATGACAGCGTTGTAACTCTAAAGCGACAAAATTTTAAGAATACTTGCTAAATTTAATTACACATACAACTGTAGAACGTATATAGGCAGTAGATCATACAGTATGGTCCAAATGAAACGAATAAATGCATTCTTTCGTAAATCGGCTATTGGGTCTTGCATGCGACATTAATTGAAAGGTCTTTGAAATGCCTATTCACCCATATCAATTATGTCTAAGTATTATTGGCAAAAGTAGTATTAATGACATTCGAACAGATTTCTTAATTTATTAAGTATTGTTATGATTTTTTTATTGATAACCAAAAATAAATTTCGTAAAGACCGTCACTGATAATGAAAATACATTTAAGCTACTTTTTACCTTTTTCAAAAAAAACTAGTTACTTTATCAAAATTTCTATATTGACATATTTGTTATTCTCAAGTGGTTAATGATATTGTAGTAGACGAAATCAAAAACTTTGACTCTTTTATCAACATGAAGCTTACTGAAACGGAAAGAATTGAAATTCTAATATTAATTGGTTGTGGAGACAAAACACGTACTCGTACGCAGAAAGAAGTATGTACGTTATTTAATAATAAATATTCCAACCCGGAACCAATTACACAGTCCACGGTAAGCAAAACTGAGAAAAAATTTAGAGAACGGGCTCATGTAAAAGACCTCCCTAAAGATAGTAGAAAACAAATACCCGAAAACAAGAAACTATTTGTTCTGCTAGCCTTTGAAGATAATTCCCATACCAGTCTACGGCAAGTAGTGTTAGACAATGAGGTTTGCCCATCAAACAGTTCTTAGACCGCTAAAAAAGGAGAAGTGGCATTCCTATAAAGTAAATTTAGTGCAGGAACTTATGGAAGAAGATTTTGATAGACGAGTTGAATTTTGTGAAATTCTAATGGAAAAATATAAAAGATATCTCATGTTTTTAAAAATATTCTTTTTCTTGATGAAGCTATATTTCTCCTAAACAGTTATGTGAATCGTCAGACTTTCCGGTATTGGGCTACAGAAAATCCACAATGGATGCAGGTGTACCGTACTCACTAAGCAGAGAAAGTGAATGTTTGGGTGGGAATAATAGATAATATGATTATTGGACCACACTTTTACGAAGAAACTTTAACAGGTCCTCGATATTTAAAATTTCTGCAGAACTTCTTGCTCCCCGAATTAAACCGGTTGTTCCCAAATAGAAATGATTTGTGGTCATCGGACTATGCTGCCGTGGTGAGATACTACTTGGACAACGTCTTCCTAAATCGGTGGATAGGTCGAAGAGGAGCAATTGAGTGGCCTCTGAGGTCACCTGATTTAACTCCTCTCGATTTCCTTTTAAGGGGATACTTGAAAAGTAAAGTATACATAAATAGACCACAAAGTATTAACGAACTCAAAGAACGGGTACGCATTGAGATTGCAAAATTTGTTGAATGACACTAAAAACTGCCTAGTCTGATTAGATGTAAATTACGTAGATGGCGTAATTGTTCCTTTTCTGTAAAATCTTTTAGGATGAGTAATAGTAGTCTACGTGTTATGATGAACGTATTTCCTTTCGATATAAATAAAGTTTTAGTGTTCACAAAATCATTTATTTTGATATCAACAACAAAATATCCAAGAGGTTATGGGCCTAGGTATTAATAAAAAGTAAAAGGTGATTCATAAGAAAGAAGTTCAAATCATCAGAAAATATAAAACACTTTTTAAGAACTACAAAATTGCGATTAATTGGACATAATTACCATAATTGGAAATTTCGTATGGAAATAATATTAGTAGAAAATGGAGTGCTATAAAATTGTTCAATATGTAAATGATACACAGCTTGAATGGGTATGAAATAAAGAAACCAGTTATAAAATGTGGAGAGCTTTTGAAGATAAAAGTTGGGCAATTGTATTTGAGAAAGAAAATATTTTCTTGGTCTTGAAATTTATTATTAAAAAATTCAGGGTTTACTCAGAATAATTCAATGTAAATATGTAAATAATTTATTAAGAAAATTTAACGTAGAACATTATAAAGTTTCACAGATACCTATAGATCACCAACTTTCGATTGAAATAAACAAAAACTCATGTAATGATTTTTTAACAAAAATACCATTTAGTGAATTGGTGGGCTGTTTCATGTATTTAATTTTGGGCTCACGACCTGATATTTGATATGTTATAAATTACTTTAGTCGACTTCAAGACAAAGCAACAGATGAAAACTGGAACCATTTAATTCGAGTTTTAAAATATTTAAAGGTGACTATGAATTTAGTATTAGAATATAAATGACCAAAAATGGATCCAAGTTTAACAATTTAATTACATGTAAATATGGCGACCATTGACTCTTAATATAAACCAATTATTCATGATTTAATGAAATATCTCTGTTTCTTAAAATAATGTGACCGTAAAGTAATTTATCGCTTTCGATGGATTGCCGCGCTTCTCTGCGCCATAAAGTGCGGTTTCAATGATTTGTTCTGTGCAATATGTCATATTTTCTATCGTCGATGTCTCTCGATTTCTTTAGTACTAAGTTTTGTGTTGCTTTTTCTTTTGTTTTTTGTAATTTTGTGTGTGATTTTAAAACTTTTCTGCATTTTGACTTATTCAGAAAACTCTCAGTAAATTTTTTATAATTTTATTTTTTTTACAATGAAGAAACACCTTTAGTACAAAATAAATATAAAATTAAGTAGTTGTAAGACTTTTCTGAAAACAAAATACTATTATTTAGAAATTCGTCAATGTCAACATATTATTATTGTATGTCAATTTCTCCGAATATGCAGTTTACCACTATTCCTGTTCTTAATTATAAGAATATTGCTGTGTATCAACTTTCTTTATGAAAATTTCTCCAGATGTTTTGACAACAGTGGCGTTGTTTTATATATTGTAATATTTTTAAAGTATGCTTTAATCAGACAGAATTTTCCGATAATGTCCACTTTGATAAAATGACAATGTTGTTAAAATTAAACTAAATTTTCAGAATTTTTTTAATATATAATTGTGAATGTAACAACAGACTATGTAGTAGGACACAAGTTTGTATGCACTGCGAGTAATAAATAGGTGTGTGCCCTCGGCCTACTTACAAACCTTCGGGTCAAAGGCACTCGGGTTTCTAAGAGCGTCATCCTCATGGCATAGACATCTACTTATTTATTATATTATCCTCGGTACATAAATAACCATTTCAGTGTTGATTTCCAATTATATATATGGTCATTACTTATAATACATTAATTCCATCCAGAAAGCTTTATTATATAAGAGATTTGTATTATTACTAATTTTATATTCCATGTTTTGATTATCGCCTTTATAATAACTTAGGTAAATATGATCGGTATCTGGCCAAAATTAAAAAAATATTAGGGCAGTGATATCGAATATGTACGGGGAAGTCCCTCTTGCCCACTGTAGAACAACTCTGAAAACAATTAACAAAATCTGTTTTCTATCGGGATTTAATGTTTTTAGAATAGAAATTATCCCAACTATAAAGAAAAATATTTCATAGCAAAAAATGTGTCTTTCATCACACAATATTGGCGAAGATATTTCGAGTCATTCAATTTGTGTATCGTTTTGCTATTAACAATTTTTATCTTATGATAAAATAAAAATAAAAATTTCTGCCGCCATCTTTCTAGCATATGGGGATCTTGTACACCTCAATTCCTTTAGTTTATATAAGTTTGGTATAAGAGTTTGAATATTAAGATTAATTAAACTAACACCAATAAAACGAACCCCAACGTATCTGCAGGAGTCGATGTGGCTTAGGAATTGTTTATTATAAGAAATGAGAAACCACCCCAGAATCAGTGACTCCAATATTTTCGTTTTCAATGGGATTGAAATTTGGTTTCAGGTCCATTCAGAATTGTAATTTTCTTACCTTGGAAATATTATACCAACTTTTTATAAACATGGCATGGAACTAAGTCGTATTGAAAAATTGATTCGTTGACCAGCACTTTTATCTAGCTCTCCAGTCAAACATTCTTCCGGTATTTGAGCGCTGGTCCTACACTAAAGTCTATCTTATCTGAGAATATGACATTTCTCCAATTCGATACACTCCAGTGGACTAATTTTTAGGTCATATTTAACCTCTTCTTCATCATAAGAATTGTTAAGAGTTGTTTCTTCTGTAGCTTTGTTGCTTTTCTTACACCTTCCACCAATCTTCTATGTACTGTATAGTCGTGAGTTTTTGTCCCAGAGTCTTCCTAATTTCGTTGAAAATCGTTGAAAATCTTCTTTTATTGTTTTGTGATTTTATTGACGGCACCCAAACTCATACCATATTGCTTGTCCTCCAATATTCTTCTGTATCATTCACCAAGGTGATGACCCTTTCCCTGTGCTTAGCGTGATATCAGTGACTCAAAATTACCAGAAATGTTCGTATATTATTACACAATACTACAAATTCACAAATATAATATAAAATGTCTTGCAATTTACGCGGCTTAGATGTTGAAATTAAATGAGTGGCAAAAAACAACTGTCAAAAAAAAATCAAAAATACTGACTATCAAGAAGAAATTTGTTAGAAAACTCTATTTAATTTTTTTGGATAAATGAGTCTTGTTGCTATAGTTAATTAAATGGCATTGTTTAAATTTTATCTAGTTCTGCCAGAAATTTGTTAGTTTATATTTATTAATATTACAAATTAGCTACGTGAGCGTGTCGTTTAAAACGAGCTCATGCTCTAAAGGTTAAGTGTGATAAACAGCAATCATAGTAATAAGCGATGCGTTACATATTTTGTATAGTTTTCGGATTTTAACAAGCTAAAATAAACTTGAAACAGGGCTTCTACCATAATATACTACAAAAGAGAGCAGCATGAACCTAATAATTCAATTTTTTTATGTACAAGTATTTTAAATACATAAATAATGATCCGAGAAGAGGAACGAGAGATTTTGAATAAGATTTCAGAAGCGTACTATGTTTACTGTAACTACTGAGAAGAAAATTTAATAGCAATTATTTAACATAAAATAAGTATCACCTAATTAGATTTTGCTTTAACATATTTTTCACTATGATTTTGTGTAACTTTCAACTACGGATTTATTTACAATTTTTGGCTTCTACGAAAATGTTGAATAATGAATACAGTATATTATTATAACCAAAAAAAAATAAAAAAAAATTTCATATAAGGTGAAGTGAAGCAAGTGTGACTATTTTTTAGAAAGTTTAATTTTAATCTTAATTTTTTTCTATATGCTATGTGCACAAAGCCTACTAACGCCCCTATTGCGAAACAGAAAATTATTGTGTTATACAGCAATTTTTTTTAATACACGAATAGCATATGTAACTGTGTGCAAACTGTATAAACATTTATAACAAAAAGTACCCGGAAATTATTTATTTCAAATATTTTTCCTTAAGAGGTATAACAAAGAAATAATTAATATTGTACATTGACAGCATCTACATACACGTGATCTTGAACTAAGTTCCCAAGAAATTCCATCAGCAGTGGTGAAAATTTAGTAATTATTTTTACATATTTTTATCAACAATTTCCAAATAAGCTATAAATAAAGTTTTATTTGTTTTACTCTTTATAACGCTTTGAACGACGATGTTCTTTCTTCCGCCAAGGGAATCTATAGAACTTTATATAAATCATCATCACAACTATAGCCAAACGTTTCCAGATCGCTTTGTTTTGACCTTGTTTTCTTTGTATTTGGGAAACTTGATAAAATGATAACTTTTTTCGTTTTTTATTAATAATGCTCATTGATATAAACGGAAAATTGTAGTTTAAAATTTTCAATAGTGATCATCACGAGCTCTAGCATCGACATTATTTATAACTCCTTCCTTTGTAAATAGTCTATAAATATAAAAACTTGACATCGTTTGGTCCAAACGCAATTTGAAGATAATAGTACATTATGAAATGTAATTAATATCAGTGTCTTAATAGCTATCAAGCGTAATTTGCATACGCTATTTTTTCTACAACCAATCACAATAATAAAAACGAGCATTTTCTTTTCAAAATTTTGTAACAATATCGATGGATGCCTTTGTTGATGCTGATGAGTAATGTTTACTAAATTGTGGGTTTGGCTATCTACATTCAATTGAATTCCAAATTGGATTGGCTACGTTGGCTTTATTTTTTATCAATATAATTTTTTAGCCTCGGCCGTGAATATCCATTCACCAACCATGTCATCATCAGCGTCAACCAGTATTTTGGTAGAACTCCGGCGAAACCAGTGGAAGGAATATACACTATAGCAATTTCGTTTCCTATATTTTCAAATTTGTTTATTCCCACGTTTTGTACGAAGCAGTGTTCGTTTGCGTAATTGTTAAAAGAGATGGAGTTGTACATTTTTTGGGGTATTTTCATGTATTTCTTGCATATTGCATAATACTTTCCGGGAAATGTGAATTTGGTTATTATTTCTGAACTAATATTGTTTACATACAAATTCCAATTTGTGTAGCTCATTTTTTCTACAAGGTGCTATAATACCAAAAATTCATGCCACTTAAGTAAAAACATATTTACATTAAAAACTAAGCTGTTCGTACTTCTCTAATAAATTCCTTTATTTCATTTGTAGATTTTTGGATTTTTCTTTTCTTTTCAATAATGCATGCAATTTAAGGTATTTCGATATGTTCACTTTATGTTTTAATACATAACGTCGATTTTAAAATTGAATAATGTGCCCATAAACTTATGGATTGCAATGTGTGTGATAATTCATTAGAACAAATAATTGGGAAGTTTTGTGAAAAGCTGTTAATCTTTTATTACACTTCAATCCATAAACTGGTAGTAAAACTTTTCAAATGTCTTTGTTTTTGGGTAACATATTGTTTGCGGTTCTTGTAGCTAGTTCCTCATTTCTGTTGTAATTAAATTTTACATTTCGCTTCACTACCTGACATTTTTGGCACAAAAAGAACAACTTTATGTATTGATTCGATAAACAGTAACTATGATCTGTCAAAATTAATATTCCATTTGTTTTTTTAATGGCAATAATTGATACGGACCGAATGGTTCGGATGTTTAATTTCTATTGGTCATAAATTGATAAGTGATAATGGACTTAAGATTTTCAATTATTTTGGCGCGAGCACTGCGCAAATTACTAGAGAGATACTGTTGTAGTCAGGTTGTATAAACATACGGATTTCAGTTACTATGGCACCATGGTATGCATAATGAGTATTTAGGCTTAAATCAAATGAATCATTGAAAAGTATAATTTTTTTCTAAAACGTTCTAGGTGTACGTAATATTTCTTGGTTTAAAAATATACTAAAATAAATCCTGTATTTATGAAAAATCTCTATTTTAATGAACCTCATTAAAGTAGAGGTATCGAATATTTAACAAATCAATGAAAGTTCACGAATAAAAAAAACTTTTTATAGAAAATTGTAAATTATGTTACCTATTCTGCTCTTTTCTCATATCTTAAATATTACAAAATACATTTGGTAGAAGTAAAACCGATTTCCGGATTTGGGCCGTGTCACTTTTAAGTATATATTCTACATTTCGCCGGCTGTTAGAAGCAGCTTCTTCATGAGACGATGTAAAGCCGGAGTTTCCTAGGAAAATGGTGCCGTTAGCTAACGATCTTAATATAACGGTGGATAATGTCACTAAAACCGTAATAGGGTTACAATACATTTTTCTATTGGAGACCGTGAACGTTTTAGATTAAATGTTGAGTGCTAAATCGATTTGGACTAGCGGGAATGATGAAATTTTAATTGATTTTGTGAAAAATCATGAAGATCTAGACAACGTGACAACGTGAAGAGCAAGGACTGTAAAAAAGCAGTATTCAAACAAAATTTGTGGAATGAAATTGAAACCACAATTGAAAAGTCAGCTATGTTTAAAATAAAATTTATATATTATTGTAGGCTTCTTTATTGAATGAATTATTTTTTATTAATGAAGACATTTGTGGTGAAAAACTAGCATTTAAAATATTGATTTATAGTTTTTGTTTTAAAAAAACCTTTCTCGTCTTTCACCGGCATTGTTTTCCTAGAAAACTCTGGCTTAAGAAACACGCACGGTATTTCCAATTAACCAACCCGGAAACGAAACTAATCTTTTCTTCTCTCTTGTGTGGTTCTCCTCCTGAAGAATCGACTAGTCTACATAAAAAATAAATAAAATTTTACTTTATTACACAATTAACTTTAAAAACAGATTATATATGTATTAACAACTACGAATGATTTTGACTAACTAACTGCTATGATTGTTTTTTACAGACTGACTGGTAAGACTGATTATTACTGACTTTTGTACTAATGCAATTTGTTACTTATATATATTTTATCTATTGTCTGAATAAGCATATTAAATAAAAAGAGCCTATTGTTGGTGGATGACATAATTAGCGAGTAATCCTTTATTTTGGTTTGTCTTTGAGCTTTTATGTTTTCTTCAGGGCTTCTTTATCTCTTTTTGTAGTTCACTGTTTGCCATTCATTATGTTAAATTGGCGTAGGTGCAGCTAAACTGTTGGTTGCCCCAGTAGGAAAATTAGTTTGATTACAAGGCTGTTCGTTTAATGAATTTTGTGTTATCAGTGGTATAACTGGTTACGTGGTAATGTATGGATTTTACATTTTTGACTCACTCTGTATTTCCTTTTATTTAATTTTAAGAGCAGTCAACATTGTGCTTATTATTATTTATCGGGCACAAAAACTTATCTACGTTCGGTCACTTTTTGTTTCAATTGATAACGGCTCTCACACACATCCGTATCGCTCGAAATTAAAATGAGTATTTTATATACATCGTAACGCAAAACTCACGCCTGTGATTTTCTCGGTTATTTTAACTGGAACGGCCTGTATTTTATATCGCCTTCAAAAACCACTTACAAAATGCTTTTACTTTTAATAAGCACTTACATGTTTGTGTTATTTCGATTTTTAAGAATAAACTCGACATTTTTGGCAAATATTATAAATTTGTTAGAGTTTGCTGTTTTTGAGAGACGGTAGTCTTTTTATGTTGGTCAACCAATTTGAACCATTTGAATTTTGATTAATTTCGATTCGGTTAGTTTTATTGTTGCTAATGTTATAAAATTTCATTTGGCAAATGATCGATATGAACTGTATACTATGAATGTCATAAAAATAGCTTGCTAGCAGTGAGAGTGTATCACAAAATATTTTCAGAATGCCGATTACCTCAAAAAAGCAATTTCACAAGTACTGTAGCAAGTGAAAAAAGCAAAAACCTTTATTACCTTGGAAAATGAATTCAATGTATTGTTATTTATAATCCAAATAAAAATATACGAGAAATTTCCAGAAAACAAGAAATAATTTAGATGAATGTACAAAAAATTATGTAAAACTACAACATTCAATTTCAGAAGAAATTACTCGTTGATGATTTTCTGTAAAATGGTTGTTAGGATCGACACAATTTTTACTATTATTTAAGAGAACATTTTTATGTGATAGTTACTACTTCTCGAACAAGATTTCGACATAGGGTATGTGGTCACATCTACGAGTTAACTCATATTTAATAATATATTCTTGTTTGTTGTTACAAAAAGTAGACCTACTTTAATTTTTAAACCTGTATCTAGAAAAATGATTTATTATTAAAAATATATTTTTTCTTCAAGCGTATAATAATACGGTACATTATATAATGTAACACGTTTTGTAGAAATAGCCTATTATTGCAAAAAATTATCATTTTATTACTAGTGATGAGTATTTTTCCTCTTTACAATATTCACATTTAAAAAATATAACGTAATATTTTTTTATTTATTTAAAATTTATATTATTTTCAAATCGTTAATGCAACTCTGAGCTAAATGATTCTCACCTCAAATGTTGGATCTCTACTTTTTTTTATATTATCATAGAACACAGAACAATAACAATATAAAACATTATATATTTGGCCAGTTTGCACTGTGCTTAACAAATAATGTTAGCCTTCTACTTCCAGTAACATAATAAAGTATTATTTTCCCAACTTGAACCCTATGTAGCTCAGAAAATATTATTTTTGCTTCTGAACATACAGCTTAAAATTTAATCTGCTACTTGCGACACTTTCTGAAAACAAACACGGTTAATTAATGCAAAACATTTTATATTTATGACAGAATAAAACGAGACAAACTAATTTTTCTTTTTCCTCCAGTGAATTATTATCCTTTTATAGAAAAAGAACGAAATTTAATAATTTATCTAAATTTTAAAATTTTAAACATTTCTGTTAAAGTTTTGGTTACTTGCAAAGCCCTACTTTTGAAATTGTTTATTTTGATAATCCTATTGATGTAGATTAAATGTTTTTGTATCTTATTAATAAAATGTTATTTTGTGACGAAAGAAAATTTTTAATAGGTAAGCGTGTTTACAATTAGATAATCTTAATAAAAAATATATAGAACCATAGTATCGGGACTACATACTTAGTCGGCATAATGAAGCGAGTATTTACACCAGAAAACTTTTTAACTAATAATAACAAAATAATGTATATCAAAATATTCCCATAAAATTATAAATTAGAATCAACAGGCTTTGCAACACTTATTTTAAATATAATTGTACTCAACATAAAATTAATTAATACTTTTTAAATATAAGAAATAAGCAAAAACGACTCACCAGTTTCTGATATTAAAAAGAAAACCGTCGGAATCGACACTAGAATAAACCACTCGCGTCTCTGAAATGTGAACCAGCAAACCTGAATGTCATTAACCGTATAGAGCGACGACGAAAAATTAGTCTCTATCCAGAGACAGTCAACAAGTAGGCAGGGAGCCGGATCAGAAACTGCTCCGGGAACGAACTTCGACAAGCAACGGTTCTCCGGGCTCGGAGTCGGCGCCGTGGCGCCCGATCAACATGTGCGACGTTCTTTCAGATCGTTCAACCATTTTATTTAAATTGTTGGTGGAGAAAGAGGATGCAGTGCTGAAGAAAAATTGATCAATTTAAGTTAAGGCTGACACAACAGTTTCACTTGATGATATGTTAGATTTGGGAATTGAGAAAAGAGCTGCTTAAAAAAGTCTTGATTGAATTGTTCGGGAGTTGATTGTTGCGTTTGAAAGCACTGTATTATATACACTTTGTTGATTCATAAAGAATTCAATCTAAATACCTACTCACAAAATAAATATTACGAAAAGTGTCATATATGTTACATTTATGGAACAATTTTTATTGTTAATTCTAATTCTCTACTATAGATGATTTTTTTGAAATTCGAAATAACTCTGTTATTATTCAATAAATATTTGCCACAATAAAATATTTTCATAAACACCTAACAGACGTAGACAAACTCAATATAACGGCTATTAACAAATTTTTTTATATTCTGGGAAAGGGCAGTTGAAATTACAGGTTTACTTTAAGATTCAACAGAATCGACTCCCGTGATTGAACCATCATCATGTAAGTCAATCAAAAAATGGAATTAGATTTATATTCGCCATTTTGCGGTTAGATTAAAAATATTTTTTTTATGCGGTTTCGAACACAGGGATAATCATTTTGTAGAATACAGTGGTTTGAAAGATTTTTGTGGTATTGTCTATTCAGTGTAAGCTGAATAAATCTAAACTATAAAATTGTTTATAACAAATCTTCACAGTTACTATATCTGCGTTGAGCATCTTCGGATTCTGTTGCCTTTGGTTTAAAACCGTTATTTATTAAAAATAACTTTTGTTCAAAGAAGGTAATATTTTTTATTTTATATGGCAAAATATAAACAACAACTTATTTTTCCCAGTTTTAAACAAGGTGAATTAACAATAACAAAACTATCGCTAGTTTCACAAATTTAGTAACACCTTAACGAATGAAACAATCTAAACTTTTCCATATTAATATCCAGAAAATCAAGTATTGTCACCGGTCGATGATTCGAGTTTTCTCATTCATGGCTTGTAATAATGCCTGTAGGCCAACAATTCCTTACAAAAATCCTTTAAAAAAACTATCATTATAACTATGTACATTCGTTGAATTTCCTGTCCTTTTTGTTAGAAATGGAAGATACTTACCCATCTCTTCTAGAGATGATTTGTTAGTAATTTTTCAATGCATCCTGGATAACAAATTGTTCTCTGTATATTTTACAAAGACTGGAACACCGCTCGAAGATGTAATCAATAAATTGTTGGGGATTAGGGCTTCATCATCTTCGTGGTAAAGTGAGACGTGAACTATCGGGTTGCTATTTACGATGTATTAAATTTCTACAATTGATGTTAACAACCTCTTCTTCCTGTTATCTGGATTATAGACATAATTGCAGTCTATAGTAAGAGAAGTAGCAAGCTCAATGTGCATTGCTCAGACACTCACAAAAGAGAATAAAATATTATATCTTAGCTTTAGATAGTTGATTTCTATATCACTAGCAACTGATTCATGAACTTCTGAACTTCTCATAGCCGATCTAATATTCAAAATCTAAAATTTATGGCGTAACTCATCACATCTCGTCCATGAGGGTGAGCCTTAAGATTATAGTGATTTATAAGCAATTTCGTGAATTTGTGCTTCGGGGGAAAAATGATTGGATATTTTGAGTCTTTTGCCAGGTTTGCAGAAAATATTGTTCTTCCCTTAACTTTTAAAATTCCATTATTGTTTAAAATTGGTGATAGTCGATAATTGTTGGATTTTTATAATTGTTAGTTGTTTTCCAAAAGTCTGATGTTCTCTAAGAAAACTTCATTTTGAACCTGTTTTAATCAAAAGTATTTTGCCTGATCTTGTTTCTTAGATTCCTTTGGGCGATCTTTTCTCAATAGTTTTTTTCACGAATATCAAGGACCAAACATTTGTACGTATCAATATTTGCCAAGAAGAAAATATTATAATTGTAGGTAGTGGAGGGAAATATTTTTTATATATAATCAAATAAAGTTTTCTCTTAATTCTGAAATGTCCCTACAATCACACCTATACCAATATTTCTCGACGCATTTGAGAAAGTAGCTTCCATTCAACCATTTGTTTACTACATCCCAATGCGTCATAGTGGCTTCCCTGGTCACTGCTCCAGCTACATTTTCCCTCCTGGGATTCCTGTTCCAGGGTTCTACTTTTATATTTTCTTTAATTTCTTTAATTGCTCTGTGAACAACAAATGGTTTAAATAAAGTTGCATTAGATTTTATCCAGCTCACTTCTAAAGTAGCATTAAGGGATATAGATGCTGTGATTTTGTTTTATGATTACAGCTAATCTGCTTCCTGTAAGTGCAGTTCAAGTCTTGGTAAGGAAATCTGTTTTAAGGATCTTACTCGAGATTTAACTATTACCAAGACGATCTTGATATTACGTTCGATCTAAAATATACCACTACTGAGTATGCTTCTAAACTAGCATCACAGAATACATGCAGTTTTATATCGTATTTTTTCAGACTTATTAGAATTGGTAAAGGCAAAATAAGGTAAATATGATAAATTATTGACATGATGCTTTCTGTCTTTTACCGGATCTTTCTATCCTTCTATCCTTTTTCATAATAATAATATGTTTTCCTGTAATTTATTAAAATTTCGGTATATCTTTTAATCCTTTTTTTTATACTGTTTAATTGAGTTATTGCATTAATTTTATTTTCCGGTAAATCAAGTTCTTCATTCTTTCAGGAAAGCAAGCCATATTTGTACCTATTCCTCTAACTGTTTCATCCAAAATAGATTGTCAATTTGTTCATAAATTTTAACCCCTAAATTATCTGTTCTATAAGAGTCTTTAACAATGTTGTTTTCATGGATGTAGTATTTCATAAATAGAAGGTATTCGTCATGGTTTTTGTTTTATTTTCACCGTAAACTTCTCTAGATATAATTGAGTCAATATTATCACGTCCAATCAAGATTTTTGGTATTAAATATTCTGTATCTGGTATCCGAATCTAGTTTAGGTAACTCCATCATCAGTTTTTTAATATTTATTGACTGAGCAGGAAAGTCTCAGTTGCTAACCGTTCTAACATTGCTCATGATAAAATATGCATCATCATTTTTTTTCTCCTTAAATTTCTAAAGTTACTATTATGAAGTCATATTTTTCATTCGTAATAGAAAATGTTCACCGAATTTTTAATGGTTTTACTGAACCCGAAGCATATATCTGTACGGAAACTGAAAAATCGATCATTGTCACTGTAAACCCTTCCTCGAAGAGTGCGTAAATTCGTAGCTTTCCGCTTACCTCTATCGGACTAATTCTTAAGAAAATTTAATTTTTCTCAGACTCGACATAAAAGTTCATTTCAGTTTGTTAAATGACTGATGATTATAGTGGGTGTGGTACTGGGATTCTTCTTCATGTTTTACCAATTCTTTATATAATAATTTATAAAGTTTGGAGTTGCAGCCATTTATATCGCATTTTTCCTACTTTGGCTTTAACTAGTCAGGGGTGAAAAACCTAAACATGCAAAACAGGTTTATTTTTTCTTCCGTCGCAATCAAATTTACTAAATTCAAAGTATTTTTCCAGTTTATGGTCTTCTTTTTTGAATTTTTACATTTATATACAATGTTTTCATTTCAAACTAATGTCGGGTTTATTAATTTTTTTTAATTCAATTTTTTTTCTTACCCATTCCATCTTCATCGAAGACGTAAATTTTTTTAGTTAATTTCCGATAAAAACTGTAGGTTTAAAAGATATCCTTTGAACTTTAAGTTTTGCACAGTAATTGCCAGATGGATTCTGATTAAAAAATTTAACACAGTTTCCATTTTAACTTCTTTCATAGTAAAAATTTATGTCAAGAGATCAATGAATTCGTGGATTATAATTTCCGGTCTGTCAAATTATTTTCTTAAGATATCAATAATTTTATCCAGATCGTGAGTAAATGTCAGTATGGTACTTATAGATTCTCTAGCTCTACCTCGTAAGCTTTTTTGTAAGCGAACTGGAACTCTTGGAACTGGATACGTACGTTCAACCACTCTTCGGGCTAATAATAAAAAATGTGTTATTTTTTGCTAAATGATAGACTTTCTATATATAAATTGCGTTATTTTTGTTGCTTCTGCAATTGATACGTTTCTTATTTTGTTTCGCTGAATACTTTAAAAAAGTTTTCTTGTTTAATTGTAGATAAAAACACCTATTTTAAAATCATTTGTAGAAAAATAAATATTATTATTTTAATATTGTTAGCACCAACTCGCTCTTGCACTATTTGTAAATCTAAAGTCAATATTCTACTTTCTGCTTTCTTCCGGGAAAATTTTAAAATTTTAAAATTTTAATTTCTAGTACTTGTGAACCTACGGTTTTATTATTCATTGTCATTTGTTGTCAGTTAGAGCGTACCCTGGACTCGCTGTTGCAATTATATTTGTAGTATACAAGTAATGGTTTTTGATTACCTAGTAAATACATAAAAGTTGTGCTTTTTGCTCTGGAAATGTGCGATAGTAAAAGAGAAATTTAGAATTTAACTCCACCAGAAATAGTAGAACAAGCCACGAGACCCGCAAACAATATATTGCACGTAAAATTAGTAAAAATATAAGAAAAAAGAAATTTCTACTTAGGTAAATCTTCCGAATCCTAGTTTATATACCGGACACTGTTTCAACCGCAGTTCTGCCATAATATTGGTTATTGCTGATGATGAGGTCACGGTGGATAAAAATTCACGGTAGTATCTGAAAACAATATTGATAAATCAATTTAAAAAGCCAACGTAGCTAATCAAATTTTGAATTCAATTGAATATAACCGAACCAACGATTAAATAAATATTATTCCATCAACAACAACGCTGGTATCCACCGATATTGCTACAAAACTGCCCGAAGTTTAATAAATTTTGAAAATTAAAAATAGTGAATGCAGTTCCCGGTCAGTGGCTGTTAAAAGAGTCTTTTTCTTATTTTCGTGTATTAATATCTATCATTAAATTCTCATTGCAAAATATATTAAAGATAGGAATATTAAATATATGACTCGATCATACTTAGAATATACGAAGAAAATAATGGAGCAATGGGTTATTTATTTTGTAACATTAGAGTTTCAAAATAAATATACACAGAACGGATAATATATTACAAGAGGGGCGTTTCATTATAAGAATGACCCCAATGTTTCTTTTAAATATTAAAATATGCAGACAAATTATTAAAATGAGCGATAAAGCCCTGACCATCTTATTTCTTTAAACTTTTAATTTTTTTAAAGCGCTGCTCTCGTATCTCCGGGCTATTTAGTTTACCTTTGTGTTCAATATTTTCTAAAAATACAGCATAGCATCGAGATTTGTAGAAATCTATAATGTGAGAAGTCTCATTTCACGGGGCACCGCTACTAGTTCATCTTTCTCTCGCCTACTTAGTCGGCGGTCACTAGATGTCACCATTGTTGGATCGTTTGGCTACTTGTGAAATATATTTATATCATTTCTGGATTGAACAGTCGTAAATTTAATAAGCGAAGATGATGATAAAAGATACTTTGAAAAATACGGATATATTAGCAATAACTCAGAAGTGGGTTCTTTAGGTACTCTGGCATCATTTTAGGAAGGAGTTTAGTAGTTGATAGGACATTAAATAACGTTACTACAACGTTTAAAAGACCTATATGTGTCTACCGAATACTGATCCACACAATAATAGCATTTATCTAAACATGTCAAACTTAAAATTCCAGATGATAAACCATAACAATCCAGACAGACCAATATCTCCACAACTGTTCACATGCGAAGTATGAAATTTGGCATATATAAACAGTCAATACTGATTTTTGAATAAAAAGTACTAAGGAAGGAGCATATGCGATATTAGTGTTTAAATCAAATAACTCTTTTTTTATTTAAGTGGACTGTATTAGCAGAATAAATTTTTAATGCAATATTATAAAATGTTCTTTTTAAACATAAACTAAAAATCACTGTTCTTTCTATAAGGAACTAAATAACAAACAATAATGTCTGCTCTGTCCAGCATCCAACAGGTCGCTATTATGCCGAACGGCTGAATATCATCGAAATAACTCAGAGGCGTACGCACATAAATTATAATACGGCCCCCGCCTTGAAAGATCATAACTTTCAAGTTATAAGCAATAAAAACTAATTTAACAAACAACCATAAAGACAATTCGTAAACATTTAACAACAAAATAAAAAATGTGAAATAAATAATTTTTCAATTGGTAAAATGCACACTTTGTTTACTGAACGTTTAGTCGGACCACTAGCAATTTTTAATGATACTACTCGCACGATACCATCAGTTCCAGAATGCACTGTAGTTATGCGAGCTTGCTAGCAATTTGTAGGAGAAAGATCCCAACAAACAATTATCATCGGCCCTTTATTGGCTTACCGTACTTATTAATGCTGGTCCCACAACTGTTGGCCGTATCGGCTCCTACATGGGTAGGTTCACTACGGCCAACAGCTGCCCCCGGATCGGCACCCCTACACTTATTTAACGGGAACCCGGATATAGCCCAGCACTGGCCTGAGGACTAGAACCTTAAGAAGGCTTTATTTTTTTGTTTATACACATCTAAAATAACGCAGTTGTACTCTAACGAAGCTACCTAAAAATATCCCTCGTTTTAAAAGACAACTTTAAAAGTAAAACATAAACCATATATTACAAAATAAAACATAATACGTTATATAGGTATAAACAAAATAAAAGAAAACCAAAACATCTAGAATATTAAAAATTAGCGCCTCCTCCTTTCTCTACCTCCTTCTCTGTCACTTGTAGATCTTAACCAGTTTTTAATAACCGATTCAAATTCCTGTCTGGCTACTTCTTTTGTCAAAATATTTTTTCTAGCTGTTGCTGAAAAACATTTCACATTAAGGCAAAATTGCAGTAAAAAGATTGATTAGAGTTGTTAGATTTTAGACTGAGCCAATCAAAAAATGTTATAGGTAATAATAAAAAAATGAAGAATGAAAATACATTAGTATAGTTCTACTGGTTACTTAAAATAATAAATTATATCAAAATTAATTTCTTACCCACTATGAGTTTTATTATATTTTCAAATACATTGAAACCATTTTTTTGGTTCCTCCCTGACCAATTAAATGTGAGGACCAGCTAGTGGCTGAGAAGATTGTTCAATATTCTCCTTACTGTATCAGTGGCATCTTTCTCCCTAACGACTGACAATGCTTTACACTGAAAAACAAAATATTCATAATCATATACGGAAGTTATAATACACAAAAAAAACAGTCCAACCATGTGTCTTACAATAACAACAAAATAATTAACAGATCAAACGAACTTACCTTAAGTGAAGTTCGATCTGAATTATATGAAGCCTTGTGAAGTAAATAAGTATACATGTAGTACCCCCACTCGTGGTCCAGTCTCACACATTTTAAAGCAAACGGCCCTCCGGACCCCTTGCCCGTCGCATCATCGGATACCGGTTCTTCAGTCTTATTTAATACCGGTTCTTCAGTCTTATTTAAAGCTCCATTGTTGCAATCCAGGGGAAATTTGGAAATGTGGTAGGGAGGGACTTATTTACCTCACAAGGCTTCATATAATTCAGATCGAACTTCACTTAAGGTAAGTTCGTTTGATCTGTTAATTATATTTCAGCCTTGTTTCGTAAATAAGTATAACATGTAGATATTTAAAGCAAATTGCAACAATTTATCCAATAGGCATTTCTATTCTTCGGACAACTAAACACAGGTAATTGCATATTTCGATAAATGAAGAAACATTTATAATTGCAATATAACATAAAAAGGTATTTTACTTTACCAAACTATTAACGAGAAGAAAAAATAAAATAAACTCAAGACTCAGTAAATGAAAATTAACTAATACCTATTTAATTTTCGCAACTGAGAGCACTTTCTGCAAAGCTTTTTTGCTCCTGTATTAGACTATTGTAAAAGTTTGCAAAAGAAGAAGACTTCGCCGTCCACCCTGCTGCCAAACGAATGGTATCATAAGAGACACCTTTTCTAGCAGCTGCAGATGTTGCAGCATGTCGGGTGCTTTGAGCTGTAGATAGATCCGTATTTAATCCACTTCTTCTTAGTATGATCTTTAACCATCTAGAGATAGTCTGGGAAGTTACATCGTGAAAAGGCTTTTTAAAAGTGATAAAAAGATTCTTTGATAGTTCCCTCATATCCCTTGTTTTATCTAGGTATATCAGCAAAGTTTTAGAAGGACAGATGTCCTCATCTAAATTATAGAATGGCAATAAGAGTGTGGGTTGGATACGGCCTTTACCTGAAGGATAAGACTCCTGCTACCAGGGAAATCCTGTGCTACAGTGGATGAGGTAATTTTCATGGCTGAGAGGTCCATAATGGTACAACTATAATTTCTCTAGCTTTTCTATCTTAATGTTTGTAGTACCCGAAGAATTATAGAAAAGGGAGGAACGGCGTAAGAAAAAGAAATTGATCCATTTTAATGTAAAGGCATCGATGGCAACACTATTTGGATCTCCTTGCCTTGAAACAAATTTTTCGTATTTTGTATTATGAGTACTAGCAAAAAGATCTATATGTAGGCCAATGCCGTCGTATTGTTAACTCTACACAGTATATTACAGTTTGACATTTCACTTGCAAAAAACGGCCTTGAGCAGCTCCAAATAGTTAAGTGGTGTTTCTTTTCCGCTTCCGACCAAAACCCATGGGCTTTTTTTTTTTTTTTTTTTTTTTTTTTTTTTTTTTTTTTTTTTTTTTTTTTTTTTTTTTCATTGGCATATGCACCCCCTTCTGTTTTAGCTGCATCAGAAAACATCTCTAATTGATATTAGTCATTCTAAATCTTATTTGTTGCTTTTGAACTATTTCTCAACCACTATTCAAAATCCCCTCTATAGGTAGGTGGTAATTTCAAACCTGAATTAAAGTTACCTCCAGTTTCCCTTAAGGATAAAAACTTCTGGCGTTCGTAGTACTTGGTATAAATAGCCATATTTGACCGCAGGACAAATCGAACAAAGTGTCCCGAGAAATTCGGCAAATTCCCTAATACTACAGGAATAAAGAACGGATAACTTTTTGAGAAGTCTAGTAACTTTTCCCCACCTTCTGCTCGGGAAGTGAAATAGACATTTGGAAAGAATTATATACAAACCTAAAAACCTAAATACAATACAATTACTGAGATATGACACCAATGGTTTCATTATTTTTGTGAAAATTAAAGGAGCAGAATTTAAGCCAAAAGGTTTACAGTTATACTGATATAGATCACCATTAAACCTAAACCTCAAATACTTCCTGTGATTCTCATAAATAGGAATCAAATGATAAGCATCCTCCAAAATATTGGAATTTTTATTTAAAAATTTGTATTTAGTCTCTATGCTAGTTTATAAACAACTTTGTTTTATAAAATTTTTGTTAAAAATAATAAATAATGGTACTTCCCTCTTGAAGCATTTTCATATTTTCCTAATTTATTAACACCCTGTACATTTAATCTAAAATTTTTATAAGGCAACTCCATTTTCTCAACAAGCAGAACTTTTTATAAAGAATGACTTTTGGTCGTAAAATGAATAATAAAGATTTTTTCCCCCTTGGGGACCCCATTCATGGACACACTGTATATTTGTCCCTACCACAAAGGACAACAGTATTCCTACCAAAAGGAATAATATGTCGCTGGCAAAAACATATTGCATATATTTGTCCCCACCACAAGGGACAACAGTATTCCTACCACAAGGAATAGTATATCGCTAGCAATAAACATATTGTATATATTTGTCCCCACCACAAGGGACGACAATATTCCTGCCACAAGGAATAATATGTCGCTAGCAACAACATTAGGCATATATTTTATATTTGTCCACACCACAAGGGACAACAGTATTCCTACCACAAGGAATAATATGTCGCTAGCAAGAAACATATTGTATATATTTGTCCCCACCACAAGGGACAACAGTATTCCTACCACAAGGAATGGTATGTCGCTAGCAAGAAACATATATATATTTGTCCCCACCACAAGAGACAACAGTATTCCTGCCACAAGGATTAATATGTCGCTACCAACAACATTATGCATATATTTGTCCCCACCACAAGGGACAACAGTATTCCTACCACAAGGAATAGTATGTCGCTAGCAAAAAACATATTGTATATATTTGTCCCCACCACAAGGGACAACAGTATTCCTGCCACAAGGAATAATATGTCGCTAGCAACAACATTATGCATATATCTGTCCCCACCACAAGGGACATCAGTATTCCTACCACAAGGAATAGTATGTCGCTAGCAAAAAACATATTGTATATATTTGTCCCCACCACAAGGGACAACAGTATTCCTGCCACAAGGAATAATATGTCGCTAGCAACAACATTATGCATATATTTGTCCCCACCACAAGGGACAACAGTATTCCTACCACAAGGAATAATATGTCGCTAGCAAAAACATATTTCAGTGCTTACCCTGAATTTGTTCCATGTCTACTATAGAGTGGCGAGGCGATAATTATTTTCCCCAAACAGGGAAATACTTGGCGTTAAGGAACCATTCCGCTGCCTCCGCACTTTAATTTCGTCCAGCTGTCTATGCATATCGGCAAGTTCTCCGCCAGCCAGCTGTTCCCTCTAAAACTGTCCCGACTGTCGCTACGGGACCGTTTTCTGCTGCGATGATGTATGGGCATTTTTATACACACACTGAACGACGTGTTCGACTCGACACACAAATGAAGACTGAACAACCGGTATCCTATGATGCGACGGGCAAGGGGTCCGGAGGGCCGTTTGCTTTAAAATATATGAGACTAGACCACTAGTGAGGGTACTACATGTTATACTTATTTACGAAACAAGGCTGAAATATAATTTAATATAGTTCTAAATTTACACTTACAACCGTAGAAAATACTTCATCATCTTTAATTTGTTTATCAAAGGTCCTTATTTCATCAATATCTTTCATTGGTAAATCTTCAAATTGTGGAATTTCTTCTGGATGTTGTTTGGATTGAAGAACACCAGCTAAATACTGTAATTCTTGATTTATAGCTTTCAATTTAGTGGTATTTTTTACTGTTAAAGCTAAAAATCAAACAATGTGATATAAATAAGTCATACTTAAAACATTCATATATAATAAAACTTACATATTCATCATGTCTTCATCATTACTATAATTAATATTATATACATTACGTTGGGTACATATTAAAGACTCTCTTTTCTGCTCTCTGCTTTTATTTATAGATGCCTCGGAAGATGAGGCATATATGTTTTTCACAGCTATATGTTCAACAATTTTTTTGGTTGAAAGATTGGTTCTTAGATCAAGATCAGATAAATTCAAACATTCTTTAATATTTTTCTTTATTTTTCTGTATGTGTGTGTTTTGCTTATTTTTTTTATCTCGGACATGATGACCGTTTACAATAACTAGAACAACCGGGAAATGATTTATAGGTTAGTATCATGTCAAATGTTTAAGTTCTTTCCATGCAAAAAATATTTGTAACAATAACTCAAATTTATATTAAGCATTTAAACAATAAGAATTTTATTGTTGTACTTACTTGTAATTAAAAAATATTTGCGATTCTAACATTTCACTATCAAAACTATCACGGAATTCTAACCTGTAACTATCCTTCTTCTTTTTTAAATATTTTATGAGGGGTTATCCGGCACAGCGTCACATGTAACATTTAGAGGTTCGGATTGACCTAAACATTTATATGTAATACACTTATATAATAATAAATTATGATGGTAATTGTTTAAAGAAGCCAGCGCTGGCCCAATCCAGTTAATAAAATTGAGTTGGCAAAATGCCTACCAATTAACGTTGGGCCGGTATCATTTTACCTGTGTCGGCCTGTTTGGGGTGGGCAAGTTTTAGCCCGGCAGCGGTCAGCCAACCCCGTTAGTTTACCGCCGTTGACAACAATCGGCCATCAGTTTGCCGGCACTTAACTGTTTGTTGAGATTGTTCTCCTTCAAAACAACCATAGCACCACGTTTGATAATTTTTATTCACAACATTACGTCATTTCTCTCTGTACTGTAAACTATTTAAATACTCTTTGGACCAGCGATTCCAAAAATGTTTAAGCATCAGCTGCAAATGCTGGTATCGAGAGATACATATCTTGAAGTCGTCTGGAATGTCTGTTTCTGGAACAGCTTGTAAGTATGAGCCAACCAGGAAGGGACCAGGAAGGGTCCAGGGGTTAGTGCCTCGAGATCTTCTGGATCGTCCGTGAGTGGTAGGGGAGCAATTTTTGACAAAAGTGTATAAAACTCTTCAAAAGTTAAAAAACTACCATTAACAATTCTTTTTAAATGGTGTTTAACAGACCGGATAATTCTTGCCCATAACCACCCATGTGAAGGGAGGCAGGAGGAATAAAATACCAATTAATCTTTTGAAATGACAAAAAATTTTGAACTACTTCATTTTTAGAAAAATTAACTAAATCCTGAAGTTCCTTATTCGCCTTTACAAAATTGGAAGCATAATCAGAGTAAATATGCTTAGATAGCACTCTGGCTACAAATCTTTTGAACGCGTTGAGAAAACCTTGAGTTCTTTATGAATAGCTCTAGAAACAAAGCAAATAAAAATACAATTATAATATTATATATAGGAGTAATCCTAGCAGAAGTTATGTCAGCCATTTTTTGATTTAATATATCTGGTTTAGCTCTAAAACATTTAATACACCTTTTAATAACCTTCTTTACAACTTGTCTACCTCGGATAGGCCAAAATTCGTTTCTAATATTGCTTAACACTATTTGAGTGCCAGCATGCAAATTCTTTTCTTATTCATAATTAATTAACAACTCAGTAAAAGAGCAATTAGATGCTAAAATAATTGGATGTTTTTCTTATATGTCAAGTCTACCCCCTATGCGCAAATTACCCTCGGAACCTAAAAAAAGGTGATAAAGACAAAATTTTACTCTTAGGCGATGTCAATTTATTTTGTTTTAAATTATCTACTTCATATTTAAATGAACGATACTGAGCTAATTTGATTGTTGCTATTTTACTAACTTTAAGTTCAATTTGAATAATAAAACCTGATATTTTAAATAGAGATTTTAAATTATGATAAAATCTAAAAAGGTAAGAAACAATATGTAGTAATTTTGAAAATTTAGAGTATCTCTCTAAAATAGTGAAATCATTAAATTTTCATATAATAGAGCAAGATATAATTGTTTTCGTTTCAGGCACAGATACTCTATTGGCAACAAAATATTTTAATTGACTTGGATCGTGTTTTATCCAGGCTAGTACTATAATTGTAGAATCACAACCAAAACACAATGCTATTAAAATGCATACATAAAGATTCTATCACTGTTTTGGGTAATTTAACAGATAATAAAGTAGTGCAAAGTTTTAATCTAGGTATTGAGATTGGCTTCAATGGCGCCACTCTAGATTTGGAACATGCTAACTAAAATGTCTCCGTTTTTATTTTTGGATAATACATATACTCAACAACCATATGCATTATTGGAGGCATCTCCAAAATAGTGTATTTCTAGTTTATCATACTGAGATAACAGCAAATGTCTTGGGATTTTAAATTTATTTACTGTCGTGGTGGTTTCAAAGATATTAGGAAAATAATGAGAGTAATTTTTCGGTAAGGTAGTATCCCAATCTATTTGCAGGACCATAACTTTTGTAATAATATTTTTGCAATTATTATCACTGGACTAAACCTAAATGGTCAAAGATTTGGCATATAATGGATAAGACTTTACGCTTTGTTAACTCTGTAATTTGCGTATTATTTACAAAATATTTAATGCAACCTCGTGTGGATGCCAATAAACCCGTAACGTTTTAGTTTTACCAGAGTCTTTAACTAAAAACTGTGAAGTTTGTGAATTTATATTTATATTTTTAAATAACAGAGGCTCATTTGACACCCACTGTCTTAAGTTAAATTTAGCTGATCTATATAGAAATCTCGCTTAATTATTTCACTTGCATGGGGAGAAGAGCCTAGACTAAGATAGTTAATTCGTAATATGACAAGTCATTATTTGAATCTTCGTATCATACTATTCTTTGAAAATTATAGTCTTTGGGATATTTGCCAGTACATCTTTTCGGCATCAGCTATGAAAGCGATATTATTTTTTCTAAAACGCACCAATACATTAAAAATTTCTTGTTGTATTTTAGGTTTTAACATTAACACAACGTTTAAATATTTGCCAGAAGATGTATTATACGAACCATCGAAAACGACTCTTAATTTTGTAGTTAAAGAATCAGAAAACCGAATGATGAGGTTGTATAAACAGAAGGACGACTACCCAACGATCTAGTTGGTTCTTCCTTCTGCTCTAATTATTTTTCGGAGGCACGCGATGGTCAAGATTTAGAAGATTTTCTGAAATTACTTTTAATGATATGTGGAAAATCACATCATCGATTTATTAGTCGAATTCAATAAGGTTAAATTAGGAAAACAAAAGCCCATCGATACGGGACTTGGTAGAAAATAAAATTCTTTCGAAGATAAATGTGTTAATTAATCGAAGGGGAATTGTTTGTATTAATAATAATAGTAGTAGAGCCATTATTTTAGTTACTAAAGACCCAGAGTGCAATAACATAAAAGATAATGTAAAGATTCAGACAAATCGAGCAAAATGACTGTTAAAATCATGTTTGGCCTTTTCTTAAATCATCTTTTTGAATTTTTTAATCGTCTACTTTTATTTTCTTGCTTGTTCCGGAAGCCAACAAGCTATCTTACTCCTTTCAATGTTATAAATTATATTTTTTACTATTTTATTTCATTACCACGCTTTTTTCGGCATGCGATGGCCATTTTCTTTAGAAAGAACCAAAATTTTGATCATTATATCTTTAATTTATTTTGAATTAAATTTTCCGTTATTTAAGATTTTATGATTTTCATAGTTCATTATAAATTTCCTCGTATTTGATAAATATAGTTAGATTTTCTGTAAAAGTATTAGCTTCCATTAATTCTTTTTTCATGTTTTGTAGTAATAATATCATCTAAGGTACGTTAATTATTTTATTATTTCATCAAATTTCTAATTTCTCATTTAGGATAATCGATCATCATGTGTAATTTGTGGTGTATTCTTTAATATATTTGCTGTATGATATACCAGGTTTTATTTTTTTCGAAGATTTATTTTGTTATATTGTTGGTTATAAAATTGTTTTTTCTTCATTTTTTTTTTCAACTTCTTATTGTATTTTATGTATACTGGGCATTGTCTGTAGTTAGCAGTGTATTGGGCTTTACAATTAGCATATTTTGTGACACTTGTTTCCATTTTGGTTAACATGCAGTCTCTCGAGTTGTGTTCCTTCACGAATTTTACACATTTCATGCAATAATTATTCTGTGAGAGCCCGAATCTCTAACAATTATAATATTATGTGATCTTATTCTTTCTATTATACGCTTCCCATTTAATTCTAACAATCCGTATCCCTATTATACTTCTTTTCCGATAGTTACTAGATAACTAGGGCTTTTGACTTTAGAGTTATTTTCTAGTTAATTTTTCATTTCAATAATGTCTAGTTCATTTATCATTTCAATAATGTCTAGTTCTGGTGCCGCTTTTAGCACAATTCTTTTTATTTTATTAGACTTGTCGGTATATGTATAATGGTTTAAGCCATTTAATTCCAATTGATGTACTAATGTATCTCTATCTTTTTTATTATTAGTAAAAATTTTGGTGTTTTTACGGTTGAATTGGACTGTGAAATAATTATTATTTATTAAGGTTTCTCTTACTTTCTCAATAAATTCCCTGTCCTCTTCAATTTCATCATCTATGACTTCTGGTGATGTTTTTGCTGGATTTCTTCCTTTCTCTGTACTTTTATCTTTCTTTCCATGCTCCATTCAAACTATGATGTCAGCTTCCTCTTCATATTTTTCCAATGTATGAATTCGATTGGTTAGTTTTACCTCTACTTCCTTGTCTTTAGCTTCTGGCTTTTTGGTTTCTTACCAGCGCCACATTTCTTTCACTCTCCTTTCATCAGTTTCACTTCCATTATCTTCCATTATCTTAGCTATTTCATCGCTCCACAGCTTAACATTTGGTTCTTCTAGGTTGTCGTATTTCAGAAAATACTTTTTAAAATTAACAATACCCTCTTCTTCCTTTTTTCTAATCTCGCTCCTAGATTTTTCCTCGCTTCGTCTGTCTGACTCTTTCACTTTCCTATTTCTTTGATCTTTATGCTTGTATTCTTTTTCTTTATTAGTCGATACTTTGGACAACTTCCCGCGTACTACTCTTGCTTTTTCTCCTAAATTAGGAATTCCAGAACTCGAACAATATTATAGTGTTCTTAAAGATTACGCATTATGCATACGGTGTCAAAGGACGAGATGTAATTTCCGAAAAGGGTAACTAACTGTCCTTCATTTAATTTACTTTTTCATAAATTTATTATAATGTAATAAATTATCTGACTGATGTCTTGCTTAATACAATTACCTATAAAATGTAATAAATGGAAAAGATCCTTCCGTGGAAAAGTGAGTTTAAACATATTTTTAGTAAAATTTGCGAAAAAATTAAACAATGTGCAGATTGCCTTTAGGTAATATCAAACAGTAGAATTCACTTCTGTGGAGAGATTTTTCGCAAGATTTCAAAACACCTCAGCGCTGACCATTGGTGTTATGTTCAATCAGAGAATCGGCTCCTTGTAAAGATTTTTTGTTTATTTTTTACGATCTGGAAACATGACAAGAGACTGTGCAAGTTGACGGAAGCTTTTTGCTTGCACCTAATCTTTGCAATTTCATACAGTGCTGTAACGAATATATTAATAGCGAAAGTCAAGTTTGTAAAAAATGCGATATCATCAAGTTTTAAAATGCGATGATCCAATAACCCCCTTCGTTCATCACATATTATTATTAAAAAAAATTAATCATATCTCTATCTTAGCATGCAATGGAGGAGGTTTTTAACAATTAATTCGGTCTAAATAATATAATAACGAAATTCAATTAGAAACTTGAGTTGAAAATACGTGGGGTGAAACTAATATTCATGTTTATTAATTATGATAAATTTATAGGTTCTTCAAATTATTTTCCTCTCTCTGGTTAAATTACTAAAAGCTTTCGGTTTTTCATTATAAAAAAATATTTTATATTATTTATTTAATTGTGTAGAAAATCAAAATTACATCATGACAATTCTTCCGCTTGAAATCTATTGTCCGAATAATTTGAAATTATTATGTTTTATATCTGACATTGATATTTTTATTTTTTTTATAGAGGCTAGCTACTATGATCGCTTCGACATGAAGCAAAGTATTTGGTAAAGACTTTCTTAAACCTCAAACAACAGGTATCATACCAGAGCGGTTATCGCTGGAGAGATAATAAATCCAAAATAGCTATTCAATGGTTGACAATTTTTCAGGTGTTTATATCTCGGTTGCATTTGTTGCTACAAAACGAGAGAGATAAACCTCTTAGCTATAGCTATCATGAAACTTTAAACCTACAATACGAAGCCACTCAATCCAAAATTGAAAATAAATCAAAATCAAAGAACTATGACGTGAATCAAATATAAGAATGTGACATTAGTAAAAATATTACAACATTCAAGAATATAATGAATCACAACCTCTCTTGAATAAATTACCTTTAAATTCTTGTGACGCATTTTA
The DNA here is from genome assembly GCA_951812935.1 of Hermaeophaga mercurialis. Classification (NCBI taxonomy): domain Eukaryota; kingdom Metazoa; phylum Arthropoda; class Insecta; order Coleoptera; family Chrysomelidae; genus Hermaeophaga; species Hermaeophaga mercurialis. The sequence goes on along the minus strand of OX638365.1, from coordinate 380,888 downwards.
TGGTAGATATGTACGGGTAATGTTGGTAGAGTATTATAAAGTTAAGAACACCGACACAATTAGATATGTATGTGTGCGTTCTTTATATCCTTGGGTTTGCAAATACAGAAAGTTTCCTGTTGGGCAATCGTTTTAAGTCGTCCTTGCGGCAAAGAAATTTTAAATGTTGAACTGCTCTCATTCTGAACGAGCAACCACTAATATATACTGGAACTTTATGGATTTCGGCATACGAAACGATTCAATTCGATAAAATTTCGGGTTGTGTGAGGTTTGTTTACTAAAATAATGAACAAATTTATACAAATAAAACAAGATTCTTCTTATTGGCTGAAACATTATGAAATACAAGAAGGAAGAGTTCGTTATATCGAAACGTTTTCAAAACGCAAATATATTCAACTGGAATTTGAAAAATCTGTAATAACCCGAGACTTCATTCGTTGATTAAACTTATGTTAAACTCGTTTTGGGGAAAATCCGCGCAAAACAATCATAGAGAACGTCAATCGATGATCAATAGAGTGAATTGTATTTAATGATTACCGATCCTTCAATGTACATCAATTCAGTATTTCCGATGAAAGAAAATATATTAATTGTTACCTGTGCGTATAAAGAAGAATATATTGAACCTCTTAACACCATAATTATAGCTAAGCGGCATACATAAAAATTCTCGCTCTTCTGAAACATTACAGTTAATTAGAAAATCACGGGGAAAAATGCCTTAGTTTTCTACTTTGATATCGATTCTTCAATATTCGTTTCAAATCCAGACGATGAATATAACATCCCAATTGGGGATTTATAATATAGTGGCCTATAGTATGTATTTAAAATTTTTTTGATGAAGGTTAGCAATTAGTAGGTTATACTATAGAGGTGCTTACGGCAGCTGTTCATCGGTGAGCATCAAGGCTTGAATAAGGTTACTTTTTTTTTCTTTTTGAAATAGAATTAAATTCCTGGGCGCCACTTTATTTACACAGTTCCGATAAGAATTTCACAAAATAAAATAAATTGAAATAACTGTAAAAGTTTTTAAAATCTAAAATTATTTTCTTTAATACTTCATTATTATATTATTATTATATCCTGTGGTATTCACGAAATTTGAGTTTCCAAACGATGGTTGGTCAATGCTCGAATCGAGCTAACAATCGCTGGATCTCGCACTGCTTTGATCTCTCTACACTTTCGATATAGGAACATGTAGTTTACTTCCGTACATCAAGAAGAATTAGTCCACTTGATTGACACTAAACTCCATAACATCACTGGGGTTGAATGATTCAATATAAAGTGTGTACGTACGATACTTTGTATATGTCAGGAACATTGTCGCTTCCGAACCCTCGCTGATAAGAACGTTTAGAAGTTATGTTGGCTGACGTCTAGTTAAATAATGATATCGAGGTAGGTTCAGCCTTTTAATATGTTTTAAGGTATATCCAAGAGATAGAAACAGTTGATTTTTTATTGTAAGTTGTCGTCGTTTCGGTAGAGAATATTGGAAAGATAGAGATAGACACGGTAGAGCATACAAATGAGACCCTAGAAAATGCCACAACATGGTTGAAAACCAAAAGATTAGCCCTAACATCACAAAAAACGAAGATGGCTATACTGGTAGGTGGACGAACTCTTAAGGATCAAAGTGAAATACGTTACGGTAATAAGCCAAAATGAAGTTAAATATCTTGGTCTTACTTTTGACCATAACATGAAAATGGGACAGCATGTCAAAAATGTAGCAAAAAAAGCAGAAAAGGCCGTAACAAATATTAGTAGGATTCTACCAAGCGTAGGAGACCCACAAGAGGGAAACAGGAGAATATTGTGTAGCGAGGCTTTGTCTATAATACTCTATGGAGCAGCAATCTGGAAAAGAGCCATGAAAAAATATATATATCAGAATACCCTCTTAAAAGTTCAGAGGAAATTAGCAATTAGAATTGCTAGAGCACATCGAACAACTTCAACATTACTGGTCATCGCAAAAATACCGCCCATTCACTTACTGGTAGAACAGAGATGCGTTATACGTGATGACCTGGATAAAGGAATGGCCAATGATATGACTATACGGAAATAACAGCAGGAATGGCAACAGGAAACAAATAAAAGTATGTGGACAAAAAGGTAATATGCTATATTGAACCATGGGTCATAAGAAAACAAGAAGAAATCTCGTATTACCTAACACAGCTAATCTCCGAACACAGGTGATTTCAGGCATATAGACATATGTTTCAAGTAACAGATAGAGGTTAATGTCCATATTGCAGAGATAGACACGGTAGAGCATACATTCTTTATATGCCAGAGATGGAATAACGAAAGAACAGCCTTAGAATTCAAGATTGGAAACATCAATCTAGAAAACTCAGTCAGTAAAATGCTAATAAATCAACCGAACTGGGATTATATAAATAATTTTGCTGAGACAGTAATAAGCAAGAAAGAAAGGGATGTTATACAGACAGAAAGAAGGTAGCAACGAAAGACCAAAAAATAATCCCCCAAAACAACAATATACCGATCCACTCCTTTTAAGTAATGCTCAATGGCGATTCCGAAGGTGTCATCATGGGCTAAGAGGGATTTTTAGTGGGTTACAGTTCCACACTACCAGGGAAAGGGGGAACAAGTACCTGGAGTGCAAAAAAAAACTACTCCCTAATACTATTAATACTACTACTCAATCTTCAAGTTAATTGAAAATAGATGGCCTAACCAAATTTAAAAAAGATGCGTCGCTATACTTGTCCATAATGAAGAAGACCTTATTATACTACAAAAAAACAACACATAGATAATATACCAATAAAAAATGCCTGGAGAAAAATTCGAACCTAAAACGGAAATCTACAAAAAGGTAGTATTGTATACAGTAAAATGGCATCTACCATTATGAGAAATGACCATACAATGAATGATGACGATAACTTCATTTATATTATCATGACAGAGAACGGGGAAGACAAAATGGCACTAATAAGAAACCTATCATTGGTTATAATCACCGCTAGGAACCAAGGAAGAAATATACCTTTCTGTTTGACAAATGCTAATATAAACGAGACAAAGATTAGAAAGTTACTTGAATATGCTTGCAGAAGAATTAATTTTCAATCAAAGATTAAATTAAGTAGAAACTCATTATATAGTATAAATGGGGATGATATGACACGCAAAAAGAATACAAATGAATAGACCATCGTCTTAAAGCCCATAGAGGATATATATATGTATTTATTTTAATAATAGACTTATACTCACTGTCAAGGAGAAACTATTTTAAAATTTAATATTATAATTGTAACAAAGAAAATAAACTATCACCTATAACTGATAAATATAAATAACTTAATACATTTCAATCATATTTTTTGAATATTACTATATTACATTAGTATTGTGGTGGATTAGTTGAAACTTGAATTTATCTAACCCATTTGATAGGTATCCAGTTTGTCCCATGAGGATTAGGCCATTATATATCTCTAAAACTACAATGTTGAAATTTGGCAATTCAAAACACAGGGTAGTTTTAAATATTTTAAAGTCGATATCACGTGACCCGAAATATGATGTTGCTTCAACGTCGCTGCTTACTTAAAATGGGCAAAACTACCCAGTGTTTATAATTGCCAAATTTGAAAATCGATGTTCAGACAATTTTAGAGATGTATACTGGCCAAAACCTCATGGGATACCCCGTATAAACAATTTACACAACTCAACCTCAGGACCGCACACTTTCTCTTATCAGTAACGTCACTTCCTCTAGGAAAGTCACTTTGTTTACCTACTAAAATTATTAATAACTTCAACAGTGAATATCAGCCAAATAAAAAATAAAGAAATACCCACTGAAAACAACACTGTCATCAAGAATAGTAAGCTAATAGCATACTCATTCAAGGATTATTTTTGTCAAGTTGATGAATGTCATGCTAAAAAACTTGTTATACCTTTGTCTATACTGCCAGAAAATAAAATTTAATCAAATTCTTTTTTTTGAAACCAATAACTGAATTAGAGGTGAACGTAGTTATACAAACATTGAAACTAAATTACATTATAGGATCGATTACCACTTTAAAGGTTAACTTCCGGCAAATATTTTAACATTCGTCTCGGATGCAGAAATATGTGCGATTTTTTGTATTAACTATATTATAGACTTTACTAAAGATGAATTTACAGTAGTTGATGAGGTTAACACATTTATAGCACATCTATCGGTTTACTTGGCATTATAGATCGACGGTAGAGCACACCAATAGGTATGTTCGGCAGTTAAGCTGTTAATAAATACAATTTTTCAAAAAGGGATATGGCCCAAACAATTTAAATCAATCCTAGTTGCATCTATTTATGAAAGAGGTGACCTTAAATTAGGATCTAATTAAAAGCGCCGATTTCACTTATAATAACTTTTTTTTAAATTGTAGAAAAATCTTTAAGACACCAAGTAGTAAAAAATTTTGAGAAATTTTATCTAATATTTAGCAATCAATATGGTTTTTGAAAAAACACGTCTACGAAGAAAGCAATATCTGTTTTAACAGGTAAATTATATAAATTAAATGACAGTAGCATTCCATCAGCTTGTGTTTTTCTGGATCTCGCTAAGGCGTTTGGTACTGTTAATTATTCTCAATTACTAAATATCTTGGCTGACAGCGATTTGTAGGGAAAGGTACATAATCTGACAGAGAGCTACTTCTCACATAGGATACAGGTGGTACAATTTGAAGATCAAATTAGTAAAAAAAAACGATGCGCATTGCCTTCAGTTTTGACTTGCTCATTCGTGCTTTTTTCATTCTGGTCTTCCAGTACATCGATTGGCGCTTTGTCTCGGGGTCGTATGTTTCATCACATGTGATGACATGTGTTAGCAAGTCTAGTTCTGCTTTGGGTCGTTCTATAACGTCACAGTAAAGTTTCTTCCGATTTTTTTTTGTTCCTGAGAGAGGTTTTTCGGGACAATTTTTGCACAAACTTTTGCCATGTTTAAATTGTCATGCAAAATTTGTCTTTCGTCTTTGCCATTCGAAAACTCGCGCACCTGTCGCAGTATTATCACCAAACACCTTTTTTTGACATTTTAAAACATTCCGTCGGTGATTTTTTTAATTTCACAAGAAATTTGATGTTTATGCGCTGCTCAACATGCAAGGCTCAAAAGCAAACCAAAGCAGATATAATGAGGAAACGAACGGTGGCTGCTCAAGAAGGTTCATAGTCAAGGACACATCAATAGCAACCTCTCCCCCAACAGCCTGCGCAACAGGAGGTGCGTTAATTAATTGTCACACCTCGTATATAATTAAAAATGTTTTTACTTGTATCTCGGCATTATAATTTTCATTTCTGTATTAAAATTTAGTGTATTATTTAGACAAAATAAAACCTAATTTTTTTACAATGAATTACTTTATTTTTGATATAATTGAAAAATTTTAAATTCTTACATATTTCTTATTAGTGACCAAAATTTTATTGACCAATTTCTATTAAATTTACAGAATGTTAATTAGTTTAAGTATGTTTAAGTGTGTTTCATAATTTTTCAAGGCTACCACCCTTGTATATGGGGCATGAACTTTTAAAAAGTATCAGAAATATTATTAATGGTATTATATTTTATTTGTTTATTTGTTGATCTTAATCATGTTGGAGTAAATGATATTTATATCTTGGATATCAATTTTTAAGTTAATTGTGTTATGTTCGCTTTTTATATGAAAAACTTAATAAAGATCCAATTTCTACCATACCACAAAAAATTAATAAATTCGTTTCAAAATTAAAAAGTGAAGGTGAAATCACAAAAGAAATTGCTAAAAATTTAACTTTTTATAATGGTGTGGCCTCAAAATTTTATGCTCTACCAAAAATTCTTAACCTCAACTTAGTATTGGACCTATTGTTTCTTCTATTGATGCACCAAACAGTAAATTAGCTAAATTCATTACAGACACTTTAACACAAAAATAATTATTATATAACTGATAGTTTTTAATTTTCAGAATTTATTCATAATTTCCAAATAATTATGTGTTAATTAGTTTGGACGTTATTTCACTTTTTAGTAACATCCCTTTTGAATTAGTCCCTCTAAGTATAAATAATCATTGGGAAAATATTACAAATTGTTGCCCTCTTTCAAAAGAATCTTTTATTAACATTTGTGAATTGTGAATAAGTAACACATCATTAATTGAAAAAAATTTAAATAAACATTAAAACATATTTATAGATAATTCTTATCCTATTGGTTTTAACAAAAAAATTAATTTACTCAACACCCAATACAAATCAACAATCAAACATACATAATTTAAACAATAATGCTAATAATGAACCTTTTAATTATGGATCAATCCCATATATAAAAGAACTTACACCTATAATTATTAATATTCTAAAACAAGATAATACAATTAAAGTAGCGACTAAATCATTAAAAAAAGTAGGGAATTTATTTACTTCAGTTAAAGATAAAACTAAAACATTAGATAAAACCAATGTAGTATACTGTATAGGATGTGTTAATTGTGATAAGAAATATATAGGTACCACTTCAAGGCCCGTTAAAGCTAGAATTACCTCACATAAAAGTAACATTCGTAATAACAAAAATACATGCTCTTTAGCCAATCATGTCCTTAATAAAGGACATCATCCTGATTACACCAACATTAAAATATTGAAAGTAGAAAAAAATTACTTTAAAAGATTATTTTTAGAAATGACACATATAAAAAGCGAACCTAACACAATGAACTCAAAAACTGATATCCAAGGTATAAATATCATTTATTCCAACATATTACACTTGGATGATCAAATTCAACAAAATAATCAAATAAAAAATAATATCACTACTAATATTTCTGATAATTCCTTTTAAAATATAAAAAAAAATTATTACAAGACTAATAAGAATATGTGCTCCATAAACAAGGATGGTAGCCTTGAAAAATTATAGAACACACCCTCTTTTTATTGTGGATAAATTCCACAACCGAATACTTGGCAAGTATTTGGGTCTGTTTAATATATTTTATAATGAGGCGAAAAAACATTTTTTATACATATCTGATTTGTTATTTATGTTCATATTAATATATAAAATTAAAATTCATATATATGCTTTTTAAAAATCTAAAAATCTAATACATAAGTAATCCAAATTTATCGCCTACTACACAAATTATATTTAAACAGAACTAAAAGACGAAAGAATTTTTCTATGTTCTACAATGATGTATAGTTATAGACAAAACAATCTCAACCACTGTAAGTAAAATTATTACAAACTGATATATTTATGTAATATTTCTAATATCTTGTACAATGACTGATGAAGGAAAAAAGTTTTTCCGAAAGCTCTCAAATTAAGTGAAAAGAATTTCTGAATTTTCACCCATTAAAAATTTAGCTGCAACACCAAGATTTTATATACGGGTTGATTAATTCGCGGCCTAACAAAGAATACAATAATTTAGAAGAATACATTTGTTTTTATTTTTCAACACAATCTCCGTCTAGTTGAATGCACTTGGTCCATCGATGTTCCAAACTCTTTATCCCATCCCTGTAGGTAGATTCTAGCAACTTTTCAAAATAATTTTTTGGTAGATGCAGCAAATAATTACGGAAGAAAACTCTTTTTAAATATCTAAGCTTTCGGAATTTATTTAATTAATTCCATCTCTGAAATTATGTTTTAATGATATAAACTATCTTAGTTATAAATTTTAAAATTTACTTACATCTAAGTTGCGAATGGTCGTTTGATGTTTATTAAAACATAATCCCATTGTTTATAACAAAAAATTAAAACTACACAAATTTTAAAATACATCAAACTGGGATTATAAAATAATTGCGATAAACGTAATTTATATTTGATTGATGGCAAAATTTCATGTCAGTTAGAGTTAGAGTCTATTTATTTGTTATTGTCATGATTAAGGTTAGACCAATTAAAATTTTGATTCTTATCTAGTTGCAGTAAATATGAATAAATAATACTTACATTTTTATGTCATTTTGTTTGTTAATATAATAACATCCTTATTTTATGTAGGTCATTTCTAAAAACAGTCTTTTGGTTAAATTATATTCTTTTTCAACAATCTTTACTGTTTCATAATCCATTGTGTGTCCATTACGTGGACGTGCTCTGCAAGGGCACATCTCTCAGGGTGTACTTTGTTATCACTTTTGTGGGAAGAAATTCTTCCTTTTAAGTATATTGATGTTCCACCTATATAAATTCTATGACAACTCTTACACGGAATGCTGTAGATTATGCCTGATTGTAATGCAAAAGGTGTTTTTGTCTTTAAGATTACTAAAAATGGAATTTGTAGTCAGTATTGCTTTCTTTGCTATTTTTAATTTTTGTAAGGGTTTCAATAATTCAACCAAATTGGATGCAAGATCGCTGATGTATGGGATGGAATAGTATTTTAACTGAGTCGCAGATAAATCTGAAGCAATATTAGGATTAACTTAAAGCTTATTCTCAATATGTTGACTAGTTATATAGATATTTATAATATTATTTAAGAGAGTGGTTGATGAGTTAAACAATATTTTCCTAACTAGTAATGCTGGATAAGACATGGATATGAATAACTTAGTTATTCTTAATTTCGATAGACAAGGTTTTCCTTAAGTCTTATACATATGTAGTATGTAGAATTAAACCGATGAATACTCTCTAAATCTTTACCACAAAAACTTAAGATTTAGAATTTTCTTTAGTTCAATTCTTAAGTTCATTTGACGTAGTAGATTTATTTATATATCATGATTGTGATAGAAATGATAGTTTTGATACCTCCCCGAGCTACACTTTTTACGATACCAGTCAGTGTTGATGATATTCTGTTACAAATACATAGTGTCCAAAAACGGCACTATATGATTATCATCGTCTAACTCAATGGTAAATTGTGTGTACATATTGTTCATAACTATTACCAGTTGTAAGGTCCTTATTAATCTTGTTATTGGCAAAGCTAAAATAACGTAATAAAAGTATTTCTTAAGAAAATATGGTGAGAGAGATAGCTTTGGGATAAAATCATTCAATAAGTTATCTATCACATCTGATGCTAATATGGAAGATAAACTGGAACTCATTGGTGTTCCGAAAATTTGCTAATAAAACTTACCATTGAGTGAAAAATATGTAATATTAAATAGAAACTTAATAATATCTTTGAAAGTATTCAAATTTATACTACAATGTTGCTCAATGTAAGCCCAATATTGTCTTCCTTTTTAAGTCTATTAACTAAATCATTAGATTTAGTTTGATAATAAATGTAGGATCTGACTTCAATTCTTTATACATACTCGTACATATTGGTGTCACTAATCAGCCTCATACAAAGTTCATTATAGGAATCTCTATTCATCACTATAGTGACATTGGCCTTTATCTGATCTTGTTAAAATGATGTTAGGATTTAACTTAAGAAACTGTCTGGCCTTATTAAGTAACCAACGAAAATGGGAACATACAAATTTATCATTCTGTATAAAATTAGTAACGATATTAGTAAATCTAGCTGTTAAAATCATACTTGTTTTATCAACAGCAATTATGCTTATAATGGAATCTAAATCAGCTAACAACCTTTTAGTCGAAATGTCTCTATTAATAATCGGTTCAATACTAAATTTTGGTCCTAAAACTGAAAGTTGTAAAATATCACTTGGAATCGTATTATTTGATAAGTTTGTAATCTATTCAGGCTTAATTAACACTATTTGATTAACTATTACATTTATTAGACTGTTAAATTTGGAAATATTTTGTTGTTTAGTTTTATGAAAAATTCTATTATAATTTCTTGGTTGTTTATGAGTAAAATTTTGAAACATTACTCCATTAATATTATTAATAATTATAGAATTCACTTATTTTAAATAAGTTCAGCTTAGTGAACCCTGTACATTCTCCAAACAATTTCATATTTACTTATATACCTATGATGCTCGCTGCATACCCGAAATGGTTGTATTTACGTATTTTATTTTCAACTAAACAACTTGCTATTGGACGTTACAAAACTTGGCCAATAAAAAAATGTAGTATTCTCGAAATAAATGAATTACAAATGAATTCTTAAATATTAATCGTCGCATTTTTGTATGTTAATTTTGAATTGTTTGTACTTTATTTATAAATAAGGAAAAATTTAAATTAATGTATAGGGTGTTTGTAATTGGAAGCGTTAATAGAATGCAAATGAAATGGAACACCCTGTATTTTATTGGTAGAACAATAGAAAAAAAATAATATCCTTTTAAATATATTTTACTTGAAATTTGAACACTTGTTATATAAAATGTGACACTAGCGGCAAAACATTTACGCGATATGATGGCAACTTTAATATTTTAAATAATCGACGTGTACGAGTTTTGCTTTTTTGTCTAAAATAAAAGAGTTAATAAGGGGCAACTAATAATTCTTGTGCACGGTATAAGTTTTGCTTGGTAGCATACTGGTCTAACTAACACTTATAGAAAACAAATGAAATGGTAATGCTACTTTTATATTGAGCATTATAAAATATGGTGTGGACTGAATTTATCTATTATGATGTAACAGAGTTTCAGATTGCAAAATCTACATGCATTGACTATTGTTAATATGGGTACAATATTTTCGAAAGTCTATATAAATCTAACCAATAAATTGTCTTCCAAAACATGCAGTTCAATGACAAAATGTCTGGCATTTTTAAACCACCTAGTTCGACATCAAGTTTTTTTTATTTAATACAAACATGAAGGTCAGTAATCCATTGATTACTGTTCCTTTAAAATTCTAGTTTATACTAGAGACATGACATTTACAATACAATATTTACACTAATCTTATTTAGTTTCACTTTGACGTAACATTCACTTAAATCCATTTTAACATTTACTTAAATCTATGAACTAAGTCAAGTGTTTTTGCACGGTTTAGCCTATATTGTTCCTGGCTATTGCCCAGTAGATTGACCGCCACTGTGTCTCGTGATCTCTTCTCTGATTGAAGGAACTTTTAGGTCCCTACGTATCACGTCGTTTGGCACATACCGAGGGGCATTAACAATCTGTCTTAAAGTTTTGGATTGAAATCTTTCCAGTATATCAATATTGGAGTTGCACGCAGTGCCCCATAACTGTATCCCATAACACCAAATTGGCTTGATGATTACTTTGTAGAGTAAGAGTTTATTACTCGTACTTATTTTAGAGTACCTTCCGATTAACCAATACATGTCGCAGAGTTTTAAACCGAGTTGTTTTTTTTTGACCCGTATGTGTTTTTTCCACGTAAGTCTTCGATCTAGATGTATGCCAAGGTATCTAACGTCATCTGCTTGTGGTATGTATTGGTCATTGAATTGTATTGCAGGGCAAGTTTCCTTTCTCAGTGTGAAGGTTACATGGATAGACTTAGATTCATTGACTTTTATGCGCCATCTATTTAGCCACTGTTAGATTATGTTCATGTGGTTTTGCAGATATGTTGAGGCCATGACTGGATCGGTATGGGATGAGAGTATTGCTAACTCGAAAGAACCTGTCAGTTAAATAAGACTTAAGTATTAGGTAAAGATTTTGCGACATTTTAGCTTTTAGTTTGTATAGCAAGCCCGTATGCCATACTTTGTCAAAGGCATGCGACACATCGAGGAAGACTGCAGAACAGTAACGTTTAGATTCCAGGTCATTTCTAATTTTTTCAGTTAGTTTATGGACTTGCTCGATTGTTGAGTGTTGGTGTCGAAATCCAAACTGGTAGTCTAGTTAGTATGGGCATCATTCTTTTTAGGGGCAATTTCTCAAGTACTTTTGACAATACTGGTAGCAGACTAATTGGTCTATGTGATGTTGGTTGTTCAGCGGGATTGCCAGGTTTAGGAATGAGTATGATTTGTGCTACTTTCCATTGCAACGGAATGTAGTTCAGTCTTAGAATAGCATTGAGAATAAGAGTAATAAATTTCATACCTACGACTGGCAGCTCTTTGAGAACTTTACCTGTAATTCGGTCGTAGCCCGGGGCATTCCTCGGGTTTAGATCATATTTTATTACTGATTTGATCTCGGCTATATTGATTTTTTTCATAGGTAAGCTCATTTGAAAGGGTGACTCTAAGAACTGTTGGATGTCTTCACTATTATTAGGATTCTCAGCTGAGTGTGGTTTGAAAACATTCTCCAGGTGGTTTGCAAATAGTGTAGCTTTCTCAGCATTTGATCGTGCCCAATCTCCATTTGGGTATCGAATAGGCGGGTTTGATTTCATGGGGTGGTTAAGTTTTTTAATAGCTCTCCATAGTGATTTCTCATTTATTTCATTTGGACTCAGTCTCTCTAAATATTTCTGAAATTCCGAGTTGCTGACCTTTTTGAGTAGTTCCCTAGTTAGTTTATTTAAGTTACGTTTGTCTTCAGGTGATTTGGGTACTTTGCCAGCGTCGTCTGCACTTCCTCTTTTCAGAGATTTTTTCTCGTACAGTGGCTGGCAGGTCTTTGATTATATCGATGCGCTTTTGTTCAGGAGTTGCCCACAACGCTGCCTCATGTATGACTTCATTTATGTGTTTAACAGTCTCACATATATCGGATTTGGTTTTTAGTTGTACTTCGAGCGATAATAGGTCTTCAATCTTATCTCTGAAAGTATTCCAATTGGTAGCATTACTGTATAGTAATGGTTTTTTAGGTGTTACTAATACTTGTGTGCCGTAGGTTACTATAACAGGAGAATGGTCTGAAGATAGATCATGACATGATTCGGCTTTAAGGTATTTACTGGAAATATTTTTAGTCACACAGAAGTCGACCAGGTCTGGGATTTTATTTGTGTCTATTGGCCAATATGTAGGCTCTCCTGTGGACAAGTGCTGATAGTTATTAGATTGTATAGTTTTGAGGAGTTCTCTACCTCTGGGTGTAATAAGTCTGGAGGTCCATTGGGTGTGCTTTGCATTGTAATCACCTCCGGCAATGAACCTATTTCCAAGAGTTCTGTAGAATTGCTCAAACTGGTCACTTTTAATTGTATGTTTTGGTGGACAGTAGATGGCAGACACTGTTATAGGGCCACACAGATCTTCGATTTGAATGCTAGTGGCTTGCAAATAAGTTTTAGCACATTTTTCTAGTTCATGATGTTTTATGCTATTTTTGATGATAACAGCTGTTACACCATGGGCCGTCCCATCAGGATGTTTTGTGTTGTAAATAGAGTATTTCGGTATTTTGATGTGGCTTCTATCTGTAAAGTGGGTTTCTGATATGAGTAATATGTCAACACTATTAATGGTGATAAATGTTTTAAATTCCTGGGTAAGCTATGTTAACCCATTGGCGTTCCAATGTACTATTTTTATAAATTGATTTTTCATTTTCAAGTCGTGAGTAAATTGAGCATTGTGCTCATTTGTTCCATGAGAGCCTTTAACATGTGTTTCAGTTCAGTCATCTCGTTTGTCTGTTGGTAATTTATAGTTTGTGGCATTTGAAGTGTATGGTTGGTTGTCGTTCCATCTTGTGGATTTTGCCTTGTTATTTGAGCATATTGTAGTTCTGGTGTAACTTGTTTACTAGGTGGTGCCGTCTTGCTCATTTCCTTTTTTCTAAGGTTAGGATATTTTTGCTTTTGTAGTTCTTTGTATATTTCACAGCCTCGATAATTTGCAAGGTGGACATCAAGTTAGTATAATATAATTATTGCTTTAGAATATTAGTGATTGTTATTTCTACTTATGCATTTTTTTGGCCTATAAAAATAATAAAATTAAATAAATCTAACAGAATATAGTCTTATTGTTGAACGTACAGGTAACGGCCATTTGTTTGCACTAGTTACATGGAATTATAAATGTATCTTAAAATCCAAAGTTTCTCTTCTCATTGGCTCTTTCCAATGTAAATAAAAAAACACAAACCAAAATTTGTTTTACCCCGAATAAATGTAGTATTCTAGAATACTATGTAGTTACATATAAAATCAGACGGAGACTATATCTCTAGATTTACGGTAGTAAATTACAAGCCAATTTTTTAAATTTATTAAGATATGTATTATTAATGTCTTATTCAAGTTAAGTTCACCCTAGAAATAAAAAACCTGGTATATGCGAGACCTTCTTTTTTCGAAGTCCGTTGGAAATTAAAACAAAATTAAAAATTGTCAGTTCCGAGCGCTCAGTGGGCACGTGAACATGCTTTCATGAGTTCTTTTATGAGTGACAGCAAAGTACGGCTATGGTAGAAGAACTTTGAAGTAGGGCATACAGACGTGTTTGTCAATAACGGATATATATCAAACCTTGCAACATTAACAATGATTAACGCGGTACATGGTATTTATAATATACGAAATATTTCAGGTAGTTAAATTAAAAAACTATGAAGGTTTTTAACAATGTTGATAAAAAAATTATGACATGAAATTTATACATTATTTTTTTCAATTATGGGTTTGTCACGTTGAAATCGTAATTCTTTTATTTTTACTCTAATTACTTCAACAATTATTTTAATCTACGTCGAACAATACTTCAAAAAATAATTTGTACTCTACTTTGTACCAAATATTAATTGAAAAAGTCATACTTTCCGTATCATTATAATGAAATTATTCATTTAATCTCATAATCTAAAAATTAAGTTTGGATATTTAAAATTTTGTCAGTGGTAAACAAAGCGCAAACTTCGAAGAGAAAACTCCATTAACATTAAATCCAAAAAGGGAAGGAAAGATGCAAAAACTTCGTTAATTTAATTTTGATGTTTAGTCCATGATTAAATTAAAATATACAGGGTGTTCCAGAATATGTGAGCAATCTCTTGGATTCAGATAGAACACATAAAAATAAAATGAGAAGTTCGTATACAGCTTAAACCTTAAACTAAAAAAAAGGTACTCTTGATCGACTTCGATAAAATGAGCTGCTACGAAAAAAACATTTTTGGCCAGTACAGTATTCATTGAATAATTTTATATGTGGGTTTAACATGAACTTCCCTACTCTATCTCTAATAATTGAAGATTGTTGGACCCTCTACAATCACTCAACATTATTCTTTATTTAACTACAATGAAAATTAATCCTTTTCAATAAGCTTCAAGTTCAGGTTATTTAAGTGACCTGTGATGTCTACCAGGAATGCCAAGTCACATAGCCATGTTGGATCATGAGTTTCTGGTACTGTTTTTTCTTTTATTTCCATAAAATCAGCTATTTCTTTTCTAAGTTCACAAAATATACAAAATATTTTAGCATTTTACCTTTGCTTAGCCACCTTACTTCACATTAATATGTCACATCATCATCATCATCATGTTCTGAAGAGAGTTCATCTAAAAATGCTTTAAATTGGCGATGCTTAAGATGGCGGGATCGATGAAATTGATAGCATTTGTTACCACATCGATAACGTTCTTCAGTAGAATGGACAAGTTTTGTTGGTAGATAATGTAATTTAGAATTATTAAATCACCTTTTTGCACATTCACAGGGGTTGCTTTTTATTTAAGAATTCCGATAAAACTTTTTCGTTTACAGAGCTACTTGTAAAACCTACCAAAACATCATCAACATTTCTATACCACACGTTCCTGGAGATTTTCTAGTTCTAAATTATCTATAAATATTTTTGTTAAAATTGGTGATATTGGACTACCGATTGGTATATGCAATGCCAGAAGCGGAATATTATTCCCAAATTCAAACATTTAAAAAGTAGTATAAAAACACCCCATTCTGAAAGCAATAAAAAAGCTAAAATTATTTGGTTAAAAGAGGAAACTAAAAAGCGATTTAAGATAAAAGACTCTTTAAAAGTATATATAAAAATTATACACTCTGAATTATCTTACAGGTTACATCCAATTGAATGTAATATACTAGATGATAAAATATGTTAGGATACTTGTATTAGTTTAGTGAAACATAAAATATTTCTAAAGCAATCCAAAAAATTAAAGAATTTAGAAGCCAATCGAAGTAATTACCATACACATAACACTAATACATACACATACACATTTTTACAACACTTTCAATACTTATTTGATACTCAGTTCACTGATACTGAAATAGAATTTCTTAATAAGGGTCTTAAATATAGTATTCCACCTAAATTCATATTAAAGAACATTTGGCAACTGACTCAAAAATAGCTTTAAAATCAGTCTAATAACTTATATTACTAAAAATTCTTGCAATTTGATTAAAAATTTAATTAATTTAAAAAAAGAAATTAATAGTCATATTTTAACTTTAAGAACTATAAAAAATGAAATTATAAGTAATAGTTTAACAGTTACAATATCAGATATAGGTAATGCAAAAAGTTAGGGAACTAGTTAATCAATCAAACTACCTTTTTAATAATTATAATAAAAAACATATAATTAAAAAAAATCCTCAAGCATCAAAATTATATGGTACAATTAAATTACGTAAAGATACAAAACCAATTAGGCCTGTAGTTTCTTATGTAAATACCCCAAATACAAAATTAGCAGAGTTTCTTAATAACACTTTAATTAATCACGGTTACATATCAAAATATTTAGTACAAAACTCTACATATTTAAAAAATAAAATAAATACACACAAATTAAATTAAAATACAAAATTAGTTTCATTTGGCGTTAGTAATATGTTTTCAGATATTCATCTATGTGAATGTATATTATTAATAACTAAATTCATAGATAGAAAAAACATTGACCAAATTTTAATTTAATTAAGGAAGTTATAAACCTATTTAATGTGTGTATTAATCAAAATTATTTTGTTTTTGATGATAAATTTTATATTCACAATAAAGGATTACCAGTGGGTAGTCCAATATCACCAATTTTGGCAAATATGGTTATGAATAATTTAGAACAATACATTTTTTATTCAAATATCTCCAGGAATGTATTGTTTTGGTATAGATACGTTGATGATGTTTTGGCTGGTTTTACAGGCAGTGATAGACAATTGTATGTTTTCTTTAATTTTATTAACAATTGACATCCAAAAACAAAATTTACTGTTGAAACTGAATAGAACAATTCTATAAATTTCTTAGATATAATCGTAACTATCAAAAGAGTAAACTGTAATCTTCAATACACAATTTATCATAAATCAAAATTTTAAGAATTGTATCTTGTACAACATCTTCTAAAATATATTTTACAGAAAAAAATAATCTAGGTCCATTTCTATTAAATGTAAAACCTAAAATTAATATATTTTTAAAATGGGGTATTTACAAACTAAATTGTCCGATTTGTAACGTCACCTATCTAGGCCAGACCCTTAGAACTTTTAACATAAGGTACAACCAGCTAAGTCACACAAACACCTCATTGACACCAAACATAAACCTACACTTAATAACATAATGAAAACAACAGTAGATATACTTCATATAAGAAAGAAGAAATTGATTTTTTCGAGGAATATGAAATTAAGAAACACCTAAAATATCCTTGAATGAACAATTAAACCTCGGAGGTTCAATTATCTTTTGGACTAGATACTTATATAATCTAACCAATAAATTTTTTAGAAAAGAAGAACATCTTAATAGTGGTTGGTTGAAATGTTTTGTGGTATGAAGTTGTTTATACTTATTAATATTATACAAAATCTTCTCTTTGAAAATTACACATGAGTGTTGAAACCAATGGTCAGATAGATAATATTAAAAAAACTCTTGTATATAATACGGTGAAAATTCAGATATATAGGATTATATTTTTATATTTATTACGAATAATTTTCACAGAGTACAGGTTCAAACAATTCATTAAATTAAAATTATATTTCATCATTAGATCTTCATAAATAACAGTAATAGCTTTAAATTTTGGAACGTAAAAAATACACATGGCAACGAAGCTTGGCGCTGTTGTCACGTCGGTGCATATTCTGAAATTAGTGAGATTATGGTGAGGTTAATGTTATTCTTTAATTTCCTTATAGTTTTTATTTGTAGAACAACATGTAACGTTGGACTCTTTAAAAAAAGAATTGCCCGAAAATTTTTAAGAAATTAAATAAATAAAAAATAAAAGTCACTATACCAGTTCGTTTCCCAAGAAAATAAATGTATTGCATGGACGACAAATAATAATGTAATTGGACCTTCTTAATAGACTGTTCTCTAATTGTACCTCGATATTTGGATTTATTAAGAAATAATATTGTACCTGCTATTGCGAGACTGTATCTGCATCCAAACAATCTACTAAGAAGATAGAAGATGCGCCTGCCTGGTATTATAGAAATCTCTAAAGTATTTAAATCAAGTTTTTCCTGGTTGATGGATAGGATGCTGTGATATGCAATTTATTTAATTTTTTATTAAAATAAACAAATTGTTAACGATCTGAGTTTTAAGGACTTGCTTTTAGAAATTAGCTATATTACCAATTTATTTATAATTTCTTATTTTATAAAAAAAAATTGATTTCCAAGATTTTTATTATAATAGCAATATGCTTATTTATGTTATCCAGAATTTAACAAGGAATTCAAAAATCTAAAAATGTACTTAAGCAAGATTTCGCTAATGCTTATTGTCTTTGCCAAGGCTAAAAAAAAGTACAATTTTGGTTAAAAAAATATTAATAAAGTTAACATACTTGCTAGTAAATTATATAAATTATTTCAAAAATGGATATAATAATTTCTGACAATATTTATAAGTAATTATGACTTCACTGTAAATATGTCTTTTATGTTGAAATAATCCAAAAACCTTTTTCCTAACTGTTCATCAACCATTACAATACTAATGATTTTTTCTTATATTATTAACTTTATCATTCACATAACAAAAAATTCAAGAAAAAAGAACCGGGTTGACCAAAAAGAAAATCTTGTTTCAATAGGACTATGCACCATGCCACATGTGGATTATCGCGATGACTAAAATTAATGAGCTGGGCTTTGAACTGGTATCTCACGCACCCTACTCCCCTGAATTGGTCCCGTCCGACTTCAGCCTATTCCCCAACTTGAAGAAATTTCATGCGGGAAAGAAATATGCTTCAAACTTGGCAATGCTTGAAGCGACAAACAGTTATTTTGAAGAGTGGCCAGAATTTACCTACAGAGATGGGATAAAGAGTTTGGGACATCGATGGACCAAGTGCATTCAACTAGAAGGAGATTATGTTGAAAAATAAAAACAAATTTATTCTTCTAAATTATTGATTTCTTTGTTAGGCCGTTAGACCAGTTTACCTATGTATAGTTTTTATCACATAAACATTCAGTTTCAAACTTAATATATTTTAAAAACGTTACAGGATTATTCAAATTATATTTATATTTTGGTAATAAGACGTATTAAAGTTTGAAAATGTCTAAAAGGGAAAAAGTATTAAAAGTGAAAAATTGAAACAATACAAAAATTTCAGAAGAGGTAAATCAAAGGAGGAAGATAGAAAGAAGTTTGAGAATGGTATTGTCAGATGCCGAAACCTAGGTACATTTAAATATATTAAAACGCTTTGGAAGACTGGAAATTCAAGATAAGTATTATTTATCTTTCCATATTTATTATGAACAATTTCCATGCAGTAAGAGTTGAAATAATTAATTTAAATATATTTAAATATAATTTTAACCCACTACTGACGAGGATTTTTTGTTTTACGGAAAAAATTGGTTTTTGAAGCTTTCTTTGAATATTTTTTTAATTACGTTAGAACAAAAAAACTGTTTCGAAAACACAATGTCAGTTTTTAACACTATCAAGTTATAGGTTTATGAATGTATGTGAATCTTTTGCATGAATGTGTATAATTGTGAGAATATTAGAAATTAATAAATAACCGTGACTGGCCGAAATTTATTACATTCCGAGTGCTAATAAAAAGAAAGTTATAAGTAATTACACATGTCTAAAAATCTTGTATTGATTTCAATATTACGTTTTTTCATATTTCGCTAATACAAATGTAAATATTAATATAAAATATTTTCCGAGACATCATTCGTGTATACGAGAAACGCCTATTGACTTTTATCATTCTCAGTGCAAATATGCTACATGATTACTTAAGTCTGTTTTAATTCGTTTACAATTTCAGCAAACGGCATTGTACAATTAGTAATTCAAATTTTCCCGATAACCTGTACTTGGCCGCAGTCTAAGTCATATGTGAAAGCATAATTTTTCAAAATGTATGAACAGTGTTGCCATATTATAGATTTGTATATTTCTAGTGTATGTGCGTAATTTACTAACTAATTTTTTCCAGTATTTGAAATGTCGTTTTACTGCTAAGCGGTTCAAATTAAAAAAAGTTACATGAATACTTTAAATTGAATTAATCTGCATGAAGGGGGTGACGTATTCCTTTGTTTGTTTTAATAGTACTCATTTTCTCCGATATTTAAAAATATTTTTAAAAGAAGGAAACGTCCTCCCCTTTAGTGTAGAAATCTGAATCTCTTAGTTTTTAAATAATCTCTTATCTCAATCGTTTTCGAAATAATTTTTACAAACTAATATTTAGTTATACAATTAAAATTCACTTATTTTTTGTTTCAAGAATTCCTCTACCTCCATTACCCTTTTGTTTTAATTATAACAGGCAAATTGAAGTTTTGTATTATTATTACATACTTCATATTGAATCAACATTAAAATAATTACATTTATAAATATGGAAAGATAAATAATACTTATCTTGAATTTCCACAGTCTTCCAAAGAGTTTTAATATATATTCAAGTTTACCAAGGTTTCGGTATTTTATCATACCATTTTCCAAGATAGAAAGAAGTTTGAAAAATCTTTTTTGAAAACGTAAATAAATTTCATGTCATAAAACTGACAACCAATCAGTATTAAGCAATATTCTTCTTTTTCTAAAAATATATTTGGTTAGTATTATTTATTTATCTAAGGTGATCAAAGATAATTGAACTTCCCATGTTTAGTTTAGGATATTTTAGGTGTTTCTTTATTTCAAATTCCTCCAAAAAATCAAGTTCTACTTTCTTGTCACTCATATGAAGTACTTCCACTGTTGTTTCCATTGTGTTATTAAGTGCATGTTTGTGTTTGGTGTCAATGAGGTATTTTGCGTAATGTAACTTATCTGGTTGTTTTAAGCTATAAGCTTTTAAGTGCACACAGTAACGTATGTTAAATTTTTTTAATGTCTGGCCAAGATAAATGGCCTTATAATCCGGACAATTTAATTTGTAAATACCTGATTTTGAAAATTTATTAATTTTAGGATTTACATTTAATAAACATGAACCTACATTATTTCTTACTTTAAAATAGAAGATGTTTTACGAGATATAATTTTTGATATTTTGTTTGAAATATCTCCAAAATATGTAATTGTTTTCTATGACCCGTCATCTTTAGATTATTTCAGAAAGATCAGTTTAACGGCCATCTTCTTTTCTTTTTTACTAATCAACCTAATTATTAGACGTATTGGATAATTATTAGAGGTACCGATTTGTTTTATTATATTAATTTCCTTTTTAAAATCATCCTTACTCATTGAAAAAGCTATATGTATCATTGAATTATAAGCTGCTAATTTATGTGACAATAGGGTGATTTGAGTTATAAGGGATAGTCATATTTGTTATGAGTTGGTTTACGATAAATGAATATTGAAGATTATAATTTACTCTTTTCATGTTTACATCTAAGAAATTTATAGAACTGCTTTATTCAATTTCAACAATAAATGTAACTTTTAGATGTATATTGTTAATAAAATTAAAGAAAATTTCTAATTGTCTATCTCTACCTATAAAACTAAGGAGAACGTCATCAACATATCTATACCAAAACAATAAATTTTTGGAGATATTTGAATCAAAAATGTTTTGTTCCGAATTCTCCATAAAAATATTTGCCAAAATCGGTGATATTGTACTACCCATTGGCAAACCTTCATTTTGAATAAAAAATTTATCGTCAAAAACAAAGTAAATTTGATTAACACATAAATTAAATAGGTTTATAATTTCATTGACTAAAATTTGGTCCAAATGATTGTTGACCACTAACATCTTCACATTTTCCACTGGGTGATTCCCTTAAATCTTTAGCACAACAAAATTTAGAGGAATAGAATCTAAACTTACTCTGTCGATACTGAAGTGTTCAACAAATAATCCAAACTTTTTGGGATCAACAGATTGCCTCTGTCAGTTGCCATCTAGATACAAATGAAATGTACCAGGTAATCAGGTAAAGAAAGGTCATTGGTAATTTTGAAACCTCCCTTAAGATGGACGATGGGAAGTATAGTACACTTATTTCCGATAGCAGATGAATTCAGTCACTTGATTGCAGTAAAGTTAGCGAATGGAAATCATCACTAACAAAACTATGTGTTTTACCAATTGAGATGTAATGTTAAAGTTGCTTGTGCTGTTTGTTCAAAGTATTTGTAATTGAAAGATAAGGTCTTTCAAGGTCGCCGGCTATGTCTAAGCTAAATTAATTCATTTTTTTTTATTTATATATATATAGATACAGAGGTGACGAAAAGTCTGGAAACAGCCAATTATCTCGAAAATTTCTAGTCCGAATTCTACAAAATTTCGGATAAGCCTATTTTGGGATACGGAGATTCCAGATTTGACATTTGCAATGATGCTATATTTGTCATTTCTTTGGTATTATTAGTCACTTTGGTTTTTTAAAGACATCACCCTGTACCCTGAAAATAATTTGTATTAAAAAATGTATTGAGACAATTAGGCGTTGTCAGACTTATATTTTATATATACATAAAATATTACATAAAATAATAAGTGTTATATATGGTTGAACTCGTATTGAAGAGAAGATTCCAAAAATGACTGAATATACAGGGTGATGTATTTAAAAAACCAAAGTGACTAATAATATCAGAGAAACGGAAAATATAGCAACATTGCACATGTCAAATCTGGAATCTCCGTACCCCAAAACAGGCTTATCTCAAATTTTGTAGAATTCGGACTAGCAATTTACGAGATAATTGGCCATTTTCAGACTTTTGGTCCACTCTATATATATATCAGATATAAATTAATAAAAAAAGTTATCATTGGCACGTTAATTTAAAATTTGGTAAAATAATCAATCAATAAAAGGCAAATCACGTAAAATAACAAGCTTTTCTACTATAATTAGCGAGTTCGGCGAGTTTCAGTAATAGTTCATTTCATTAAATTGAATTTCGGTTGGTTCGAAAATGGTTTCCGAACAGAGCTCCCTTACTGAATTTTACAATTTCCGTCCATGACCGCACATCCGAGCAGTCGGCCGGAATATCTTTTGTCAAGGAGAAAAGCAGAAAAAATTAATTTCTCAAATTTGTCAGTAGTATATCTTTCCAAGTTTAAAAAAAAAATTTCTATATATAGCTGTTCATACTGGAGAGGCTCTTGTCCATAATTTCTGGTGAATTTAGAAATGGTTGGGTCGATACTACCATTTTCAAGGCTTTGGTCGAGATCACAAGTTTGGTACCTTTCAAGTGCTTCTTAAGGCTTTGTTTTTAAATCTTTAATGTTGAATTTGCTAGCATACCCCTAGAATTGAATTCCAAACTAGTTTTAAGATTCGTTTATATAGAAGCAGTTTACTAGTCAAGATGCGACAGGTTTAACTGGACGGAACCTAATGTGGAAATATTTAAAGACAATAAAAATGCCTTCAGCAGATGCAGTCGACCGATCTTCTCGTGGCATTCGATGCTCGTATGCGCAGTGGCAAATCGTAAGTGTCTCAAAAACACAATCAGAAAATGCGACGCTGAAGTACATTCAGTGCAACAAGTTTTCAGAATTATTTCTTATTTGCTCGCCCGTCATTCTGTGTACTACTGAATCGTTGTAATTAATTGCTACTTTAACATTTTTAAAAATCTGTTCTTTTGAGAAATGACAATGCAATATTCAAAAATGGAATTTAAAAGTAAATCGAAAGAAGTGCAATAAATAGTCAATCGAGGGAAAAGGAAATTGGTGTACTGTTAATACCACATTCAAATGTTGGAAACCGTGTTGAAGCAGCCACTGGCGTTTCCAAAGAACTCTTTCCAAAATAGTTGAGGAGAAAAAAATATTAACAACAAACATGTCACTCAATTTTATTCACCAAGAAAGCGTAAAAAGAAACCTAAAATTGTTAACGCGATAGATGAATGTGATAAGGGGATATTAAAAAGGATAATTTTGTTTATGTTAACGGCGCAAAATTTATTTATTTGACTCGCATTTTAATTACTTATTTATTGGTCTTTTTTGATTTCATTAATTGAATTGCATTTTATCTATTTATCTACCTTTATTTGATCCATTCAATTTTGTTACATGATTTTTTTATTTATTTGGTCTATTTGTTTATTTTATATCTGATTGACTTATTTATAAAATAAAATTAAGTACCAATTTATTTAATATTACTTTGGCATATTTTAGAAGATTTAAACCTTATCTCGCTTAAAGGACTGAAGTCGTAAAATTATAAATATTTTTATAAGTAGGTACCTACTTCTGTATATTTTTCAAATAACGCGTGTTAAAATATTACCTATTTAAAAAAATATTGC
The DNA here is from genome assembly GCA_951812935.1 of Hermaeophaga mercurialis. Lineage (NCBI taxonomy): Eukaryota > Metazoa > Arthropoda > Insecta > Coleoptera > Chrysomelidae > Hermaeophaga > Hermaeophaga mercurialis. The sequence continues at coordinate 356,231 of OX638365.1, read as the reverse complement.
AATATTCTGTAGTTTATTATAATTGTAAATCTACAGAAAAAATTGATGTAAATTTATTAAAGGTTTCCCATGCCTACTCTTGATAGTTTTATATTAGTCAGGCTTTTTTTCGAAATACGCTATTACTCTGGAAATAATTTAATTACAATTGATTGCTTGAATATAAATTGATGCCTTCTTATTTATTAATTTTAAATTATTTAGTCTTCTTCTAGAAATAATTAAAATGTATTAACTTATAAGGTTTTTATAGGAGTATTAATACAGTGCAATGTTTTGATCAATTATTACGTTAACGTATTTTATTGATATAAATATATGAAGAAGTAATTTCCTTTTAACTGGTAAAAGATTCCGTAGACCATTATTTTCAGACTTATTTGTAATAATCATAAATATATTGAATAATAATATACATATAATTGAGTACTAAAATATATTACTAACCCGGTTTGAAAGGCCTCGAAAATTGCAATACCTAGAATCCATTGTTACCAATAGTTGAAGGTGTACTATTCTAAACCTTTGTAACACATTGTTTTTAGTACATGGTATATAGACATGGTATTGGTGTTTTTGTATTACGGTTTGTAATATTGTAACACCTAGTTTCCATAGGGACTTATTTGATATTTGCTTTCCCCAAAATTATTTATTACAATATGAAAAATACAGCATAGTGTTGGCAAATCTTGAACAACAATTGCAATTATTTAAACTAAAACTCCTTACAAGGGGTTCATCTCTCTAGAAGTAGTGGTTTTGATTATTTCAGATTTAAAGAACTACTGACTTTACGTTCCTTCGGCAAAGTTCTCGTTATTGGTTACCATATTTCCAAAGATGTTTTAGTTATGCCGTCTATATCTAGGACATCGGTAATATAATTTAATAAAAAAAAATTTAACATTGAATTCCAAAACTATTTTGGTCTATATGAAATGAAATTTGGACTGAACTAATGTATATTGTTTAGATTAATAATTTATAAGTATTAAATGGATAAAAAGTAAAATTTAAATCTGTCTTGGAAAATGGTATATTGTCAGATAACAAAACCTAATTAGACCTTAAAACATATTAAAACGCCTTTTAAGACTATAGGTATTCAAGATTATTCAAGTATTATTTGTCTTACCATATTTATTATGAATAATTTCCATAAAGTAAGAGTTGAAACAATTAATTTATATCTATAATTTTATCTTGGTAGCAGACCATGATTCTCTAGCTTTATAAAGAATATCACTTTTAATTCAAATGCAAAATATTTACTTGTCGGTAGCGGTTCTAATCTACACTTTGGATCATTATAGATGCAACTATGTAGAAGAAATATTGGTTTATTAGCAGGAACAAGTAACTGGTCGTCTTGGAAGTATGAGATTGGAATATTATTCAGAAATAATAAAAGGAAAATTTATTTTACCGTACTTTTACTATAAAACGCAACCAAAGACAAGAAGGAAAAATATGAGAAAGAGAGCAAATCTGATACAGAAATTGGTACTAATGATTTACTTTTATTAATAATAAATATGACGCAGGAAAATATACAGAAAGTGATAAGATTTTAACTGCAATAGAAGTATGGTTGGAACTTCATAGGTGACACAAAGAATTTTAGTATTTATTTAATTTATCCATAAAAATCAGCCTAAACTCAAACAAAATTAGTATGACTCAATAGGTGTTTTCAGTACCTTTCAAACGAGGTGTCACTTGCTATAGAATTAAAATTTTTGATTACAGTGGCACCATGACTATTACGTCATGTGTTATATCTAGTTGAGAATCTGACATTTCTTTATTTTCACCTTCCAAATTTCATTAATATAAGTAAGTAAGTAAGTTCATAAGATACAAGGGAAGGAGATAACTTTTGACTAGTACTATATAATGGAATTGTTGAAGATAAGGCATACGACTTTTGTTTTCGATTGTCTAGTGGTAAAAGACAAACAGATGGGGTATCGCTAGGTATACATCGAACTTAAAAAACTTATGGAAGCTATGTATAGAATTTCTGTATGACATATTAAACAATATAAAGCAACGAGAAGACCGTGGACGATTCCCATCCTTTTAAAATACACTTGGCTCAAGGATTACAACCTGGTGAAGACTAAAGATGTCTAAATTTTTTTGCAAGAATGTTGATAAAAATTAATGAAGATCCATTTTTTTTATCAAAAATACTCTGGAGCGATGAGGCTAAATTTCATAATAATAGGGTTCTCAACCCTCACAACTTAAATTATTGGTCTACCGTAAACCCACATTGGGTGATGTGATGGAAACAAGGTTTAAAAATATTTGGAGTGTGAATGTGTGGTGTGATTTATTTAATGGTTGTGTTGTAGTACCTTACTTTTTTGATGACACTCTGATAGCTGCTCGATATTTAAATTTTTTAGAAAACATAATTCCGGAACTACTAGAAGGGATTCCGCATCTTGAACGTCAAGATAGGTTAACAACACGATAGCTGTCCTCCCCATGGTGCTATTATCATTAGCAATCATTTACTAAACGAGGTTGACGAGAAGAAAACATAAAACAGGCATGTCTTCCAATTACTCTTGCAATGATTCCAACCTGTCCCAGAATTTTTTTTACAGTATAGACTATAGTTTGAACATTTATTTATTTTTATTGTTCCATTAAGGCTATCTATGATTAAATAAGAAAAAATAAACTAATATTGTCTTTATTATTTATGAACCGATTTCTATTTTGAAAAAAGTTTTATCAAACTATATATATAATTCTAATTTCATACCTTTTATTGTACACAAGACGTTCACTATTAACGTCAATTTGATTTTTTTAATTCTGCATCAATAAATATCGGTTAGATTACAGGTAAAAATAAAATTGGCCTATGTAACGTAAATTTCTAGAGCGATTTTCCTAGTTTGGGAGTCATCATTTCTGGTGACTTGCACATTTTAGGAACATGCCTCACTCTAAATGAGGCATTAGAAAAATTTGTTAATTTTACTTGTGCTACTTCAATCTTGTCTTGGAAGTCACTTCCATTATTTATTTGGAAAATGTTCTGCAAAATTTTCTACTTTTTGTGTTTTACGTGTATAACTTTGAGTTTCCAAATGGTATAGGTAATGGCGTTTTAATCATTTAGTAGATTTCCGGACTACTTCAGGGACCACATTTGCGTTGCAAAAAAGATCCATATATTGAATTATATGTTCTTCTGGTACATTGGTTTTCATTGTTAGTGCAAATTCGGCCCCTAATTAATATCTATTTCTCAGACCTTTCTATTGAATATGTCAGAAAATTGCAAGGCATAAATAAAAAAATATCCCTTTTGTCTGATTTCATTATATACAACATGCGCCAAATTAATCATCGCACTTTTAATATTGAATAATATTATTTTTGGATTTGCAGAAGGTATAAATTCTTTAACGTTGCAAAAAAGTTCAAAATAAGTGTCTTCAGATTTATTTGGCCGAGAAGCATACATTAGTAGCAAAGCATTACCTTGTAAAATATGTATGATATCACAATATCAAGAAAGGCAATGAAAATATTATTTATGTAAGGTTCAAATGTGAACAGATATAAGTATTTTATCAAAAATTCAATTGGAGCTTTTAGATTTTCGAGGAACTGTCCATTCGAAGAACAATTTTTTGAGAAATTGATTTCGAGCAATTTAATTTCCAGCAATTATTTTTGAGCGTGTATCATTTTGGCTTAAGTAGGATACACAATTTTGCTAAATATTATCTTTTCACCTAAAGATAACTTTCTGGCCATAGATGTTTACATATAGTTACATCTTCAGAAGGTCATAATTTTCCTCTAAAAACGATACCTTTTCTTATTTCCTAGTATAAGACATATTTGAATAAAAATTCTTAATAAATAGATCCAATGTTTTAGATTTTTAAATTCAAATTTTTCAAATTTTAAATCTTATCTATGACGAACTCATTTTTTTTTGTAACATCCAACAATAATATTTTGAGTATCTTTACATATTAACATCGAGTTTACATAAATTTAAATAAAAATCTTTAAATAATTTAGATATATTTCGCTTAATAATTAACCATATGACATGATGGCTATATTTATTTTATAATATTTTTATTTTATGTATGTTCAAATATTATTTACCGAAAATCTACTAGCGCCGATAACACCGATAACTCAGTTAAATATAAATAGGGTAAGTGATATAGTCGTTGGCCTCCAGCTAATTATTGGCCATGTAATTTTTAACCCTAAATACTAAGAAAATTAGCCACTTTTGCAGGGTGTGTGTTTTCAAATTAAATAGTTATCTACACTAATATTCTTTATAAATTTAGCCTATCAGAGGACGTCAGTATTCAGAAGTAACTGGTACATTTTAACGAGCGTGAATAGAGTTTGGATAAAAACGAGCAATTCTTATTAAGATGAGTGTTACATTAAAAGGGTGAAATAAAGACAAATCTGAAGTAATAGTGATGATTTATTGTTTTATGTGGTAAGTAATGTTATATTTTATTGCTTTCTAGCTGTTGAAAAGTTCTAACCTCGATAATTAATTATTTATCGGGGGGCCATTGACTGAATGTAAAAAAGCTTAAAAAAATAATTATTGCCCATTAGGCCAATAACTGTGCACATAATAGCTTATTTAAAATATAACATTTTCCTTTGGGTTCTAATGTAAAAAATTAAATAGTTCAAAATTAGCATTAATAACCAAGTTTACATTAATATAATCAGTCGTTGGCGGAAGGCCAATAAATGTGAAAATGTAAGGCCAATAACTACATAGTCTGCACGAATACTTTCCTGTTGCAGAAAAAACAACTTATTTTAAAATGGCTAAGGACCAGGAAGGCAAAAAATATGGAAACAAATATACCGAAAAGGATTAAAAAACATAGAAAATGGCATAGCTCTTAGAGAGGTTGCTCGAAAATATTCGATTCCAAGAGTTACATTACAGTTTCGAAGAAGTGAAAAATTTAGGAAAACTAATTTTGGTCCATCACCAGTGTTAACGTCGGAAGAGGAGGAAATTCTAGTTAATTGGCTTACCGAAAACGCAAGAAAAGGTTTTTCCAGACACAAAGAAGATCTTGAAAGAATTTTTAGAAAAAAACCCAAGAAAAAATCCTTTTAAAAACAATTTTCCAAATGAGGGTTGGTACAAAGCTTTTTTACGTCGTCATCCTATTGTTGTTTCTGGGGCACCAGAGAGAGTAACGACAGGCTGGTTCTCTCAAATTGAGTCTTAACTGAGGATGAAAGGATATGAGAAGATATTATTGGATCCCTCTAGAATCTTAAATCGTGACGAAACATGTTTTAATTTATGTCCGAAAAATACTAGAGTTCTTGCCCCCAAGGGCTCTCGAAACGTGTATGAAGTGAAACACGCTTCTTCAAAATTAAACATAGCAGTGAAATTGCTGAATCTGTTCCTCCTGAATGGGTCTCAGTGACAATGGCTGGATGAAGGCCGAAATTTTCCAAGATTATATTTCAAAAGTACTGCAGCCAGCTTTAAAGCAAAATAGTATCACTTTTCCGGTTATACTTTTTGTAGATGGGCACAGTACTCACGTTAATTTTGAATTAAGTGGTTTACGTAGAAAAGAGTCCATCTAAATGAAACTCTAACTAAGGACAAATTTTCATCAATACTGAGGCAAGTTATTGAGGAATTTGCAGAGACCAAAATAATTCAGAATGGATTTAAGGCGACAGGTTTATATCCATTTAAAGCTGACGCAATTGATTATACAAAATGTTTGTGAGGTCAGAATAAAATAGTACCTATAAAAAATATATAGAAAAAACAATAAATTAGAAAACTTTTGTGAATATTGTTGGTGATAAATTTTAGAATTTAAAAATCACCAACATGACAACTATGATGACCTTTCCTCAGATTTTACTCTTTTATATAGACTGTGGAAAGAATATGAAACTGAGGAAAAAGAAAAGGAACCAAATATAGAAGAGGCAACAATAAGAGATGAAATATCTGAAGAAGAAAAATTAAAATGCAAACAAGACGAATCTGGAAAAGAAAATTGCCCAGTATTAAAGAAATCAAAAAAACAATCCGAGAGTCCTAAAAAAATCCTAAAACAGAGTGAGTCAGCTAGTAAGATACAAGATAGTAAAGAAGACATTTCAGAGAAAATATTTTTTATGGATCCATCACTGACAAATATATCAAAATTTCATTTAGAAGATATCCCCATTGTTTTTGATGAAGTTGAAATAGCCATACCCATAATAATAGAAGATGTTGGTGTGATCGAAACTAATTTTGACAATTTGGAAACCCCCATTGAAATTTTGGAAAATGATGGAATAAATTTAAATAAATGTCAATTTATGCGAAAACTCCTGAAAAGAAAGGAAAACGTAATTCAGAAAAAGTGTCATTTGTAATAACTGGAACAAATTGGAAAGGAAGCGGAAGAACAAGAAAGAAAGAGATAGAAAATCGAAAACGAGGCAATAAAAAAGCAAAAAACGTTACAGATAGAAAAAACAGAAAGAAAAAAGCTGAAAAAAGAAATATGAATTTGACAAATAAATAAAAAAATAGAAAAACTAAAACAGTAAATTCTTCATCAAGTAAAAATAAAAAAGGAAATGCCAACGAAATTGAGAAAACAATTAATGAAAATTCAACTATTCCTTGTACTTCAGAAAAGATTAAAAAAGTATCCAAAAATCTTTTCTAGGAAGAAGAGAATGATTTATTGGCTGATATAGGACTGTCCCAAGAATTGAATATTAAAAGCTGCACTGGACTTTGTTACATTTGTACCCATAATTATGGGATTAAATGTACAACCTGTATTAGGGCATACCATCTACATTGTATGAAAAAACATCATTTGCGCAAACCCAATTCTACAATTTTTCATTGTAAGACCTGTTTAAAAAATAATGAGTTATGATTGACTTCCATTAATTACTGTTACTTAAGGACGGCCAATATTTGTCACAACTACCGGCCAATGTGTGTAATATATCGGCCAATAACTATACAAATATGATAGTTTACCCTAATGGTTTTTTATAAAAATAAGTTTTTATTTTAGTACATCTAGATATTTAGAATGGAGATGTAGAGGGGTGAAAATTATATTCTCGGCAATTATTACACGATCTGTACGATTTCTACCACTACTTTTTAGGTAATTTACTCTTTCCAACAATCTTTGGGACACTGATATTTCTTTGCCATTTAATCAGTAACATATAAGTTATATTTTTTTTATCTGATTTAACGTAACAGTTCCGACCCTATTATTTACCATATCTGTTTAAAACCCAATATTCTTTGATCTCAGCCATATTTGTATTTCAATTTTTTTAGAAGATTTGGTAGGGAATTGACAGAAATTTTATGTAAAAATTCAGAAAACTATTTTTCATAAATATCAACGTTCATTTCTTCAAACAACAATAATGAAACTTTAACAAACCCTTCTTCTGAGCCTTTACCTAGTATTACAAGATGTAGTTATTTTCCTGGAAGATTTTTCTGTATAGGCGATAAGCCGCATCACGATATTCTTTATAATGTAGTCTACTTTGTAGGATTTTAGAAATAGTTAATAGTATTTGTTTTCTATATAGAACTATCTACATTTTTATTATTTTTTAGTATAGGTAAATTATTTTTGGCTCCTCTACCTGTTGTTAAAAGAGTAAGAACGAAAAAGGAAAAGAAGAGACTATAGCCGAAGATCTTTATACATATTAGGTAATAAGCCTACAAGAAGTATTAGTGTTTTATTCAACCTGGCCGACGAGGCCAAGATGGAAAAGGCTTTTGATATTGACATCTTTAGTTGAGCTTCCATTCGGTCGGTGGCGCGGCGCGACGCTTTTTCGCCTTCCATTTAAAATACATTGAACGCGTTGTAGACCAGTGTCGATAATTTTTGAAACGAAATAAAATAATAGTAGGATGAAACCCATTGGAAAAGGAAGAGAATATAACAAAAACGAAAGGAAAAATAATTTACGGGCGATCTGAGGTCGGGAAGTGGAAGGGGGTGAGTTTTTAAGGGTAGAAAACTGTTTATCTTGATTTCCGATAAAACTACAAGTTAAATGGCAAAGTTGTAGGTAATAAAAGATCTACAACTTTTGTATTCACACTTTTTTCACATAACCTCAAAATTTATGTGAAAAATTCAAATAATCAAGTTTTTGGTTTTTTATTTTTACATTTTACAAAAAAAAATTTTTTTCACAAAATTTGGTGAAACCTTACCTTTTTATGTCCCAAACACACTCTAATTTTTTTTATTTAAAATATTTATTTTTTCACCTTATTTTGACTTAATATCGAAAAAGCAACCTAATTTTCAATCAAAAAGTATAGATTTCAACGAACAAAAAGCCCACCCAGTTTTTTAAAAAATCAGATATTTTGACGTGAGAGTTTGAAATTGAAATTGAAAATTAGGGTGTTTTTCGATATTAAGTCAAACTAAGATGAAAAAATAAATATTTTAAATCAAAAAAATTACAGTGTGTTTGGGACATAAAAAGGTTTTCACCAAATTTCGTGAAAAAAATTTTTTTTTTGTAAAAGATAAAAAAAAACCAAAATTTTTCACATAAATTTTGTGGTTATGTGAAAAAAGTTAACTGCAAAAGTTGTAAATCTTTTTATTACTTACCACTTTGCTATTTAATTTTTTTCCATAGGACTTGTAGTTTTGCCGGAAATCGAGTTAAACAGTTTTCTACCCTTAAAAACTCTCCCCCTTCCACTTCCCGACCTCAGATCGCCCGTAAATTATTTTTCCATTCATTTTTGTTATATTCTCTTCCTTTTCCAATGGGTTTCATCCTACTAATATTTTTTTCCACTTTTTACCATTTTCAAAGGCTTCAGCCCTGGTCTATTGGTCCGCGGCTTCGACTTAGTGGTCGGAGGGATATTTATTTCAATGCATTTTATCCGAAGGTGAAACAGCGTCGCGCCGCACCTCCTATCTAATGGACTAATGGATTAGTTAAATATGAATAAAATGTAAATATAACAATTATTAACATGCCCATCCTTTTTAAATACAATAATTTTTAGAAAATAAATATTTTTCTAAACGGGGGTATATTTATAACAATTTATGACTTTTTTTTGATTAAACAATTAAAAAAGGTAAATGTAAATGGTATATTAAGAATACTAAAAATTTGAATTATATATAATATACATAAATTTAAAAAAGGTATACAAAAGAGTCCACCTTAGCCCTATTTATTTTTCTTCCCTCTATGTCTTTTGAATAAGGCGGTAGTACCGCTGTGCACCCTCCTTCATTATATAGTTCTGTAGGAGTCTGAAATTGTGCGTTTCTTAAAATTAAGAAACACGGTGAGTACGGTTTTTGCTATTTATACATTTCTGGCATATTTCCTTGGATATGTTCCATTTGTGCATTCTGCGAGATCTTCAATCAGATCTCTGATGAGCCCACTCATCTTGTCTACGTTGCTGATTTTGTTCAGCTCTTGTAACTGTACAAACAGGGTGTTGAGCCTACCAGGGCTGGATTTTTTCTGTTAATATGGTAGTACGTGCTTTTTAGGGTTGGTGTTATTGGGTTCACTGATTGTAGAATCATTATTTGCATGTCCGCCTTGTTCAACTTCTTTTTTCGTAAGGTTAGCAAAGGCATTTCTTAAATAAATTTTTGATGGTGCATCTGCCCCCTGACTTTGACATTTTGAGAATCCACTTATGGAGTAGTATGCTCTAATAAATATTTCACATGTTATGTATTTTCTAATAACATATTTTAAAAGCGTCACGTTTTTCTAAATTTTTATAATAATATTTTGTAGCAAGTGTAGTGTTCTGATTCAATTGTGTATATACTATTCGAAAAGGAAAATTTCTTATAAACTCAAAAGACATCCATAATATAAAATATAAATCAGTGTCTATATTTTAATATATTGCAAGATGTCCCACATCCAATATCTAAAAGGAATAGATATGGGGATGAAATTTCCCTTGTGCATTCATTCGATCTGACCCGACCGGACAATCTTACACTATTCCAATACCTATCTATTTTATTTTTAGACCTAATATTTTTTTAAATAAATAAATCTTATACTATTATTTTAAATCATGAAATAAATTATGATGAATATAACCAGAATACAGAATAGCCTAAGTACCTTAATCTAACACTGCGTCCTTTATTGAGAGGAATCTAAAAACTTTCTGTTTGTCGATTATTTAAGTATACCGAATGCTCCACTTGTTTCTTGCTATTAAAAATATTAATCATTTGGTAAGCCATAAAAAAATATTTTATATATATAAATGTTAATTACCAAAAGCAATTGATTCATAAGAAATGCAAGGTTTCTCAGCAATAAGAGACGACATCTAGAGTTAATAAATAAGGTGAACATATTTTTTCCGGATTCTATTTTTTTTATCTTACTTTGAGTTAATTAGTAATAATTGTAATAAAACTATTATTTTTGTAAAATTATTGTTTTTTGAAAATAAAGAGTTGTTTTGGAAGAATTAAAAGTACGTTTATATTTCTGGCGCTGCGAACAGGATTTTTCGCACAGAAACTTGTGTTTCCTGCTCAACTTCAGTGGTCCAACCGAACCTGGGAGAACAAAGAATAGTATATAGAGGACACATCAAATGATCAATCTTCTCTAAGTCTAATTTCCTCTTTTTTTTTCTTATACGAGCAAATTTTACAACATTAATCGACATTGACGGCAGAATAATACGAATAGTTCTCGACTATCTCATATTACTCGAAATATTAATCGCAGGGAAATGTCTCTTAGTAATAGCGATACTTTTAGCCTCTATGCTTCACTACCTGAATTTAATACAATAGATAATGTTTTCAATTTTATTAAATCAGTTAATAATTTACTTGATTTCTTTTCTTATCACAAACTTAATGCGATACTACAATTTGTTCTAAATGTAAATATTGCATCTGGTATAAAAGGTGCACATATAGATTGATAAATTATTCAAACAAAACACTTTGGACTGATACAAGGTCTCTACTCTCAATAAAATATGAAGACAGACAATCTGAAGACATATTAGTGATTAAGTTATCCACAACTGTACAAAAATCTTACGAAATTTATGTCCAATATCACCAAAGAATTTTAAATACTTGAAAGACCTATAACTATATAATAATCCAGAAAGGGTACATTTTATACCCCCTTATTTTAAAAATATTGCTCTCTCCATGATGCTCTCCAAAAATGCATTGCTTATGACAATCATAAAAGTCGACAGCAATATATGAATTTTCTTAAATCTCAACAAACCCTGAAACAAAAATTTAGCCAATTAGATCGACACAATCTTAAACCAAAGAGCAAGTCAACTCTTCTCAAAACAACTTTTTATCAAATTCAGCTAATTTGCCACAACGAAATTTTCCATCTAGATCAAATCATTTTTGAAACAATACAGTTTTTAATAATATACCTTACTAATCGGACATTTTTGCAAATTATTAAAATTTTAATCAAAAACATTGAATTTCCAACAAAGAATAATTATCAAAACTTTAATGGAACGGCCCAATATAAAAATTCCCAGTCAATCCACCAAGCCTACTCCTATAAGCGGTGTACAGACAATCTCTTCAAGAAATCAGCCCACGAGCATTTCGAAAAGAAGAAATCATCATCTTAATGTCCAAACTTGTAGTATAGAAAATTTTGAAATTATAAGAACAAAAAAATGTACAAGAGCAAAACTTTCTGGAGGCTCTCCTACCAGAGAAACTACTCCCTCTATATATTTAAATAATATTCATAGCCATTCTCAAAATGCCACAAAAATTTTTAACCCACCTCACACCTATAAAAACCCTTTAAATTAACTTTTATAAAAATATCATTTTTTCTGTTAATATTTGTAGGCCTTTATTTAAAAAAATTAATATGTTTGAATCTTTTGCTGCGTGAATTGCTAAGTGGAATAAAGATTTTGATATCTTAGTAGAGATCTTTGACCTATAACGACTACATATATTAAACTACGAAAGTAAAATGTTGACATTAAAACATTTTAATATTCCAATTTTATACTAAAATTCCTGTAAATGTATCAAGTGGAAATGTACCTCTATCCGAAATCGAAATAACAGTCCATTCACATCACTACAGATGGTTCATTGATCATGTATTTGATAGTTTGGTACAAATAGACACAATATGTGTAGAAAACTTTAATAATTACGAAATTTCGACGGGATCAACAAATTTTGACGTTTCAATTTAAATGAAGAAAAAATTGAGAAAATATGAAAACTTTGTAAAAGGTATAAAGATACTCGTATACAGGGTGTTACTATATTCGACCGACAACGCTTTACCCCAGAGAGCTCTCGTTAATTGATGAATTTTGATATAGGAACATAAACCCTTAAAGGGCTTAGTTTCCGAGATACAGGGTGTTAAAAGTTTGAAATCAAAATTAAAAATTTGTCATAAATCAGAAACGCCTCCAAATATTTTTTTCAAATTTGGTGACCAATATGCTCTTTAAGAAAGTAATATTTTGACATAAACTGACTTTTGAAAAATTTAACCAGTGGCGCGCTATCAGGGTTTGTGGCAACTTTTATCCCCCCTATCTTTTACGCCACTGGAACAAATATTTTTTTTTAATTTTTTTTAATTTTCTGTTCATTTTTAGGTAAAAAAGTAATAACCTTTTATGGAGCTAAAATGAACGGTATTGTAGATATTTGCTTCTAAACAAAAGTCTGCAAGTACTTAGATAATTTGTAACTACTCAATATTTCTAAATTCTGATCTAGCAGGCACGTGTCAAATTTTTAATAGTTCGTGTATTTGACAAGATCTTGGTAGATTAAACAATACAGTTTTAAACTAGTTTTTAAATTAATTTTGTTACAAAATGAATTTTTCATTTGAAGAATTGACCGATATGTTAATGATCTATGGGGAAGCTCGAAAAAATGGTAGAATGGCAGCTCGTTTATACCAACAAAGATTCCGCAATTGTCGAATTCCACATCATTCTACATTTGGAAGTATTGAAAGAAGACTGAGAGAAACTGGAAACTTGTTAATTAATAGAAATAATGCTGGAAAGCCACGAACAACAAGGACTGTGCGTCTGGAAGAGGCAATATTAAATAATATTTCTGAAAGGCCATCTTTAAGTACTCGAACTCTAGGCCATGCATTAAGAGTGGACAATAATACTGTAAGGAAAGTTTTAAAAGAACAAATATTGCGTCCTTACAAATTCACCAGGGTTTAAGCATTAGAACCTAGAGATTTTCCGGTACGTATGGAATTTTCAAACTGGTATGTACAAAAGTGTCGTGAAAATCGAAATTTCCCAAATTATTTATTGTATACAGACGGCCAAATTTACCAGGGAAGGCATTTTTAATTCCAGAAACAGTCACGTTTGGGATGAAGAAAATCCACACTCTGTTCGTGAACGTGGATTTCAGCATAAATTTTCGGTGAATGTGTGGGAGGGTATGGTTGGGGATTGTTTAATCGGGTCTTACCTTTTTCCAAATAAATTAAATGGAGATATTTATACGCGGTTTCTGGAAGAAGTGTTAGATGAATTGTTGGAAAATGTGCCGTTAAATATTAAACAACACATGTGGTTTCAGCACTATGGGACATCTGTTCATTTTGCTGCAAGTGCTAGAAATTTCCTAAACAGACGATTTAGAGAAAAATGGATTGGTCGGGGTGGACCCCAATGTTGGCCTCCAAGGTCACCCGACTTAAACCCTATCGATTTTTTTATCTGGGGCTACATGAAGTCCTTAGTGTACGAAACCATCGTTGAAACTGAAGAAGATCTAATAGCGAGAATTCAAGCTGGGACAGAACTCATTCAGTCCAATCCGGAGTTATTCTCAAAAACACGTTTTTCAATGAGAAAACGGTGTAGAACGTGCTTATAAGTAAACGGCCGACAGTTTGAACAACTATTGTAATTTTGTCAATTTTGTTATTGTTGTATCTAATACATTTGTTTGAATTTAATTTTGATAGCTTTTGCGTTATTGTGATTTTTACTTTTATCAAGTTCTCAGAAAATCTCAGAAATAGCATGTATTCTTTTTTCAACTAATGCCTAACGCTTAGTTATTATTCGAAATCGAATTAATAGTATGGATTAAAAGCAAATACTTACTTGTTTAGCAAAACGCCGACGGGCAAATTACACAACAAATCATAATTTGTGAATTATCTTTAGTACTTGCAGACTTTTGTTCAGAATCAAATATCTATAACACCGTTCATTTTAGCTCCATAAAAGGTTATTACTTTTTTACCTAAAAATGAACAGAAAATTTAAAAAAATTAAAAAAAAATATTTGTTCCAGTGGCGTAAAAGATAGGGGGGATAAAAGTTGCCACAAACACCGATAGCGCGCCACTGGTTAAATTTTTCAAAAGTCAGTTTGTGTCAAAATATTACTTTCTTAAAGAGCATATTGGTCACCAAATTTGAAAAAAATATTTGGGGGCGTTTCTGATTTATGACAAATTTTTAATTTTGATTTCAAACTTTCAACACCCTGTATCTCGGAAACTAAGCCCTTTAAGGGTTTATGTTCCCATATCAAAATTCATCAATTAACGAGAGCTCTCTGGGGTAAAGCGTTGTCGGTCGAATATAGTAACACCCTGTATTTTACGACGAAAAATGACTAATGACCTTTACTACCGCTATAAAATATAAAATTAGTACACAAGACGAAAACCCTATTTATATTAGAGATTTTCGTCATTCCAAAGCCTGCAAGAAGAAATTTCTAGACAAGTCAATAAACTTTTCTACAATATATTTATTAGAGCTTCTATATCTCGTTCCGCTCTTGTTTGGATAGTACCCAAAAAGGCAGACGCATCTGTTAAGAAAAAAATTTCGCATGGCCTTTTGTAAATTCAAACGAAAATATAGTAAACGACAAATAAACTATATCAAAATTTGATTAAATTTTAGACAATTTAGGTAAATCTATTTTACAACCCTCGATTTGGCTCAAGGATTTCACCCAATCGAACATCATCCTAATTCTAAGGTAAGTGTATATAACACCGCCATACATAGCTTATAATTTAGTTCTATGAAAAATATATTCCAAACATATTATCTAAATTGTATAGTAATACACTAATGGACAAAATTATCGAATATTTTTTATAATCAATTTTATTTGAAAATACTTTTGAATTATCTCCGTAAACTTTTATGTGGTAATTGTTATGCATCTAGTAGGCGAATATAATCATGTGTCATAAATATTTTGACGTTTATTTAATAATAATGGCGTTTTTTGTTTCTCGTGTCTTCTGTCATAAAGATTGTGTTACATTATTTAAGTACCTATAGCTAATTAAGTTATTTGTGGAGAAGTAAATAAGTGATACCTAGTGACTGACTGACTCTCTTTTGCAGTTTTCTCTATTTAAAACAACAGTATGCCACCAATTAGACACTGCAATGAAGTTGAAGCGGTACAAATTGTAACTCTACATAACGAAGGATTGAAACAAAACATTATCGCACAACGTCTCGGAAGAAGTCAATCTACTGTATCGAAAATTTTACAAAGGTTTCAACACACTGGAAATTATGCCCGAAGACCTGGTCAAGGGCGTAAAAGGTCTACAACAGCAAGGGATGACCGCTTTTTGGTTCTTTGTTCCACACGAAATCGCACATTGACATCTACGAATTGCAGAAATGAGCTACTAAATGTAAGGCAAGTTAATGTTAGTTCGAAAACATTTAGACGAAGGTTAAAAGAAGCAGGTTTAAAGCCAAGACGGCCTGCCAAAGTTCCACGTCTTTTTAATATTCACAAAATTCGTCGACTAGCATTTGCAAGAAGAGCTTCGAATAGCAACACATGAGGAATGGAATGCAATTCCTCAAGAATTCATTCAAACTCTGCTTTTAAGTATGCCAAGAAGGACGCAAGCAGTAATAAGAGCTCGAGGAGGAAATACTCGTTATTAAATATGCCTTTATTTTAATCAAAAGCATAGTATTTGTCCTCCTAATGACATTAAAGTTGAAATTACATATTCTTAATTTTGATAACATTTAGCAATAATTTTTTTTCACAATTTTCTATTCATGAAAACTAAATATTGTTCAATTAAAATTTATAAAATAAACTGCTCTTCCTCGTTTGATGACTCGATTTTTCAGAATTTGTATTTTCCAAAAAATATATGACAATTTTGAAATATTCGATAATTTTGACCATGAGTGTATATTAAAATTCATCTGGAAATATTTAAACTAGGTAGAAAGGACTTGCTTGTATTTTTTTTATTTTGTCAAATGGCGATATTGTTATCAAGTAGTTAGCAATATCGCCGCCTATTTTATGTTTCTTTTGGAATACATTTTTATAATAATTTTCAAATGAAAAAAACATCCTAAAATTGTAAGTAACATCTTTTTTATAAAAATATTTTTTGTTATATAATATTATAAACTTAATTTAATTTGTAGTTCACTAACGATGAAAATAAAGTTTTCGAAAGCTGGGATATAATTTTAGTTTTTGTCTTGGATTCCCAATAATTATAAACAATTGAACAACAAATAATTCGCTTTTATATATATATATATATATATGTATATATGTTAATTTTGATAAGAAAGAAATATATAGGTACCACTTCAAGCACCCTTAAAGCTAGAATTACCTCACATACAAGTGACATTCGTAATAACAAAAATACATGTACTTTAGCAAATCATGTCCTTAATACAGGACATCATCCTTATTACACCAACACTAAAGTATTGGAAGTAGAAAAACATTACTTTAAAAGATCATTTTTAGAAATGACACATATAAAAAGCGAACCTAATACAATGAACTAAAAAACTGATATCCAAGGTATAAATATAATTTATTTCAACATATTACACTTGGATGATCAATTTCAACAAAATAATCAAATAAAAAATAATATCACTACTAATATTTCTGATAATTCCTTTTAAAATATAAAAAAAAAATTATTACAAGACTAATGAGAATTTGTGTGTCCATAAACAAGGAGGGTGCCTTGAAAAAATTATGGAACCCTCTTATTATTGTGGTTAAATTCCAAAACCGAATACTTGGCAAATATTTGGGTCTGTTTAATATATTTATATGTATGAGTCAAAAAAAATGTTTTATATACTTCAGATTTGTTAATTATTTTCATATTAATATATAAAATTAAAATTCATATATCTGCATTTTAAAAATCTAAAAATCTAATACATAAGTAATCCAAATTTATCACCTACTACACAAAATATATTTAAACATAGAACTTAAAGATGATGTATATTTAACGTCAAATGTCAAAATGATTTTGAATTTGACATTATTATTTCATTCTTTCAAATAAAATTTAGTTCCTTTGAATGGTAAAGATAAAAAATTAGCTTTATTTTATAAAAAAATGTTTTCTGTGTTCTACAATGATTTATAGTTTTAGAAAAACAATGTCAATCACTGTAAGTAAAATTATTATAAATCCATATATTTATGTAATATTTCTAATATCTTGTAGAATGAATGATGAAGGAGTAAAGTTTTTCCGAAAGCTCTCAAATTAAGTGAAAAGAGTGTCTAAATTTTCAGCCAAACAAATTCATCTGCATCCCCGAAATTTTTAAAATTTGGTTGTTCATCTAGTCAGCAGAGACTTCTTAATTATTTCTTTCCTTTATATACATATTTATAGAGTAGACCAAAAGTCTGGAAACGGTCAATTATCTCGTAAATTGCTAGTCCGAATTCTACAAAATTTTGGATAAGCCTATTTTGGGATACGAAGATTCCATATATGACGTTTGTAATGTATTGAAGAGAAGATTCCAAAAATGACTGAATATACAGGGTGATGTATTTAAATCCCAAAGTGACTAATAATAAATTATGTAGAATTCGGACTAGAAACTTTCCAGATATTTGGCCGTTTCCAGACTTTTGGTCCACTCAGTATATATATATCACTTCATAAATATTGGTTTTACGAATGGTTATCCTATATTTTGTGAATAAGGCTTTTTTTTTTAAACTTACTTTATTTACTGTGCGATGCATAAAGCAAGAAAATGTTACAGAAGAATGTCAAAAGGGAATATCGTGACGAGGACTTAATTAAAAGGCCAAACTTAATTGAAAATCTGCCGACGTTTAGAATCTTCTTTTACTTCTTTTTCAAAGGCTAAAAAAATACGGATACGTGTAACTTATGAACGGTTATTCCCATCTCTTTAACATTTACAATAAAAGGGAAATGAAAAAAGACAAAATTAAACTACCGTAAGTACCTTATCTTGTTAACAGAAGTATTGTGAGACCAACACACATGCCTGGTCGAAAAATACTTTCGAATTTCATAATCAAAATTTTAATTGAAGAGTTCTGAAAGAGTATGTCTATTATGTGTTTCTATTTACTAACGTTATATGTTTTTATTTTAATCAGACTAAAGCTGAACTACGGTAAAAATAGGTGAGTTTATTTGATTTTTTAACCTTTTTATTATTGCACCTGTATAACGTAGAGAGAAAAAGAAACGTCTTGATTTGACAGCAGTATACTTATATTGTGAAAAAATGTAATATCCATGTTCATAAATAACATTCTTACTATTTTTGTATATTTATTATGTAAGCCGACGTAAATAAATGTATTTTTTAGTATTTGAAAAAGCAGCAAAAATAGCTTCGAAAGTCCTAGTCCCGATATTCCATTTTGACATTATACTATTAAGGACTTTACATTGGAAAATAAAAATTATAGAGGAACATGATAATAACTTCGCCCACAAGAGCTGATAACTTGGATTCTCCGGCAGGATACCTATTAAGAAGATCGCTTTTCCTGCTACGAGAGCTGTGCCGGTTCTACGTCGCTCTTCCTGTAATTAAAGGAGTTCAATTTAAAGAACTCATGTACGGGTTTACTCAACATTTAATTTATAAAAGTAATTTAAAAAAATATTAAAGATTATTTGTATGTTAGTAAAGTTCCTGTGTAACAGAGGCTTTTGTGAAAGTAAAATTTACAAATCTAGTAAAATTTTAAGGTATATCGATACCACAAAAACGCAGCACACAGGAACATTGCGTTTTTTTGTTAGTTTATAGAAATTAAAGTTCTATGTAATTTGGTGTGTTTAAGGCTAGGCAAAATTTCTATAACTAGAACATAAAAAAAAAGTAATATCTCAACTACTACTATTGAAGATTTTTATTATTCTGACAATTAGGTAAAGATTATGTAAACTATTGTTACCATTATGTATAAAGTACAAAACATAGTTCACTTAAAATTCTACTATTTTCCAAAAACTTTTTAATAATTCTTATGATAATTCTTTAGCTCGGCGTCATCATCAGATCAGATATAAAAAATTGAGAGGTATTTCATATTGAGGATATCAAATTTAAAAAAATCATTGTTTTGCTTATTATCGCATATGTGATGCAATTCATTTATGTCTCTATTGTTTAATTAAGTGCGGATTTTTTTTGAGTGTCAATGAGTCGTTTTGCGTAATGTGACTTATTTGGTTGTAATCTAGATGCTTGTAAGTGCTGTCTATAAATTATTAATTTCTAAGGTTCTGACTAATATAGGTAGAGCACTACCATTCTGACAATTTATAAATACCAGATTTTTTATTTTATGAATTTTGGTTTTTACATTTATTAAAAATGAACCTACATTATCCTTTATTTTTAAAAGATATTATTGAAGATTTTACTCGAGATATAACTTTTTTATTTGGAATATCTCAAAAAAGTGTAAAAGCTTTGTATAATTTGATTTCTTAAAGTTCTTTGGGAATATTATGTTAATGGTAACTTTTTCTTCCTTTTTATTAATCAACCTATTTATTAGATGTAGTTATTTGTTTAATTATATTAATTCCATTTAAAAATCGTCTTTATTATTGTTATTCAAAAATATAAGGGATAGTCATATGTGTATTAGCTGATATATCTGAGAAAGTGATGGAGTTGTTTTTTTTTCATTTTAATGGTAAATTTTATTTTTGGATGTAGAAAATTAGAGAGATATCTATTATAAATTATTTTTAGTCTCTGGCCACGTTCAGTACTTAGTTACACTGCTAATCTCACCCCCAGATGTTGGCTATCTTGATTAGTTGAGTTACTATGTACATCCCACCCCATGTGTGCTATGTTAAGTAATTAAGTTACCATGGCACCTCTACTTCTAAAGAAGGCGCGTCTAACAGGCGAGATGTTTGGAAATAGTTGTATTAATAGGTTTTTGTTCCAAAATATCCATAAAAATATTTTCCTGAATTGGAGATATTGGATTACCCAATTTTAATTTAAGTAGCGATGGAATACATTTAGATATAGAGGGATTTTTGAAAACATACCACTAACATTAAATTATCGATAATCACCTAATACTACTAGTTCTTAACGAACAAATATATATGGGAAATTCAAAATTTTTTAGATGATGCTCTTCACTAAATATACAATATTGGCAATATATTTTAAAAAATCAAGAATGTTATTGGTTAGAATATTTAAAATAAAAAATCTGCATATGTAATGCAGATCATCTTTTTTAATCCTAGCACAATATAAAATGTTCATTTTTTTATAATAAATATAGTGGATATGCTCACCTTTCAATACTTTACTATACTATAATGTTTGTTTCTACCCTTACTTTGTGGAATCTGTAAAATATATAATACACTTATCTTAAAATTCCACGATTTTCCAAAACTCTTTATATATTTTAAAGCCAATTGTTTTACCTTTTGGCATTTGACAATTTTTGTTAATTATATCACTATTTTTAATTAATATATTATTATTATTATTATTGTTATTATTATTATTAGATCCTCTTGTCTCAGATCACAATAGTCAATAAATATTTTTTAATTATCCAGTACATGAAAACATCCCTATCAGGAAAAGTGTTATAAATGACAAAACTATAAACAATTTTACTAATAATCTTTCGCCCGTTTCGTGGAATAATTTAAATGTTTGTAATATGAGTGCAACAAAATTACCAGAAATAATATTGAATACGTTAAAAACGAATTCGGACGTGTGCTTTTATGAAAAAACTGCAAATATTAACAAAGCTTGCTTTAAATGGTTTAACAACACCTTGCGTAATATGAGAAAGGATGTAATAACAGCAAAAAAAAATTTTTGTTTCATAATTTTTTCTTCTTTACAACTTCTCCGACACTATGAAAGTAATCATGGAAAAGAAGTTTTAGAAAACCTGAAGCTATTAAGACGGTTTGTATTTTATTCGCTGATGATACCACAATATTAATGTTGAAAAAACAAATCGCCTACTTTTGAGCTTAGACAAATGAGCTATAAAATCTGAATCAGTTAAACTACTAGGCATTTATTTAGAAACAAGTTTAAGTTGGAAACCTCTTGTTGACCATCTGTCTTCTAAATTGGCATGTCAAACACGAAACACTAATTCTAAAGCAATATTCAAAAAGCTTGAAAAGTTTATATACATCATTTAGAAGTACTAATTGAAACAAATAATAATCGGGAGGTATTAAGCAGGCATAAAGATATTCATAATTATAATACTAGAAATTGTAAGGATATTGCCATCACAAAATCTAGGTTAAAAACTACAAAAAACAACACATATACATGTGAGCGAGGTGACGAAGATTCAATTTAAAAAGTTTGCTAAGACTTTTCTTTTAAATTATTGTTTTTATACAATTGATGAATTTCTAAACGAACTAAAATAATCAAGATAATTTATCTACATGTGTATGATTTTATTGTAATTGTATTATTCTTCACACTTTTAATTAGTTATTTTACATTTACATGTTCTACTTATTTGTACTGTTTTACGCACTATACTAATTTCATTCACTTTTTTTTAACAAAACTATAATATTTTTAGAATATTTTTTATTGTATCATAATTACTAACAATTTATGTATGTATAATGAATGAATTCAAATGTACAAAGTATATATGTAAATGTGGTCAATAAACTATCTATCTATCTATCTATTAGAATTAATAATTATTTAATTATAATGTGGTGTCAAATCCGATTTGATATAAAAAAGGCCCTCTTTCTTAGTTTAGTATATGTAATACATTTTTACGAAGAAAAATGGAAGAATTCAGACAAATATCTGGAATCTCCTTATCCCAAAATAGGCTTATCCCAAATTTTGTAGAATTCGGACTAGTATTTTACGAGATAATTGGCCGTTTCCAGACTTTTGGTCCTCACTGTATAGTAGGTATGGAATAGTTCACAAAAATAATAGAGCTTTTTAAGGCCTACCTAAATACTGTACAAAATATGGGGTCCTCCATTAAAATAATTTAAAAAAAATTATGTGCCGAGTTTTAACTTACCCTGTATGCAATTTAAAGATTCTGTCAAAATTATACAAAAAATTGAAAAATAATTGTTCCGATTTAGATACAGACCAATATACAACGATTTTGATTTAAAAGTGGTCACAACTTTTAAATCAAACGTCCGGTATAATCTGACAAACGCTACATTCGCAGACTTAAAAAAGTCAGCAAATAAGTAAAAAATGTACCATTGTAATTAAAAAATATATGTTTAGGTTCGCTGCAGTTACGGAAAACTGTATATAAGTGAAAATAATTTTAGGTTGTAAAGCTTAATGCCCCCGACAATTTTGCTATGCAAAAATTTTTTGGTTCCAATCTAATAAAGGAATTGTTGGACTTTTACATACTATTGGGACACCCTGTATATTGTTTCGTTGGTAAACAGCGACTATAATTTTATATTATAATGTTCATAAAATAAGAATTTTCCAGCATTAAATCCAGCATCAGAATTTTCCTGCAATCCGTTAAAACAGTATGTGTTTAGACAACAAATATAAGTAGCTATTTACATTACTTTACATTAAGTGAGGTGTCTTTTTTCCTCACACTGACGAGACACGAAGCGAAAACTATAAATCTCCAAGTGAAGCACAGGCACCTTACTCCTATTGCAGCATTTACATTTTCTGATTTTCTAAAACTTTCCCCACAGCGTTCTTCATTTTAAACTAAGCATACCAAAAAACTACCTAACTTTTTTCTTCGTTACATCTAGCGCTCTCTATGTGTAGCTTTCTTTTGAGAACATTTCTATATATAATTTTCTACATTTATGGGTTTTCCGGGTAATTCGAAAATATTTCATATTTACTTAGTTTATTTTATAATAATAATAATTTATATTTTTCATTGGACAATTACAATTGACTAGGAATCCGTCAATTATACATAAAAGAACAAAACATAAAGAACTTATTATGGAAAGTTAATTATATGATTCAAAAGGAATTATCTCTTTTATTAATTAGTAGACACACTGATTGGCACATAGTTAAGATAAAATTTGAAAGAAAATATTAATTTGTAGTTTCACTAAAACAGTACTAAAACCAAATGGTCTGTTAAATATCCCTTTTTATTATCTCAAGAACGTGGAGTAATAATTTTTGCATAGAAATTAGAAAATGAATTACTGTAAAGAGAAAAAGAATTTGGCGTCAATTAATTTGATTACATTGGATACGAGAAGACTGAATGTGATACCCAGCAATTAAACAAAAAAAAAAGAAATAATTAAGACTTGATCTGTTAGGGAATAGATACGTGAATTGACAAAAGGCAGTTATATTGAATGACACTAAAAACTGGCTAGTTTAATTAGATGTAAATTACGTAGATGGCGTAATTTTTCTTTTTCCTATAAATCTTTTAGGAGAAGTAGTAGTCGATGTATTGTAATGAACGTATTGTTTTTTCATTAAAAAGTTATTATGTTTTAGTGTTGAGAGAATAAAGTATTTTAATATCAACAACAAAATATCCAAGAAATTCAGATAATAGATTTTTGTTTAACTTTTTTCCACTCGAATACCAAATGAATCAGGTCGGTGTAATTCATTTGGAAATTAAAAAATATATCAATGGCAATGAAATATTCTTAACGAAAATGAATTCCATGGCACCTTATTATTATCTATTTTTTACTGATACTTCTAAACCGAATTAAACGTAGGATGTGAGATATAATCTGACTTTATGTAATCAGCTACCATCCTAATTTTCAATGTTCACAGTTGAATATCATGCCATTTTTATTGCTTCATATAAAAAATGTTAAATCTGGATAGATATAAAGGCTTTATTTTATCTGATTAGTTCTCGTTTTACTTTCGAAGCGTACGGATGTGTCGATAAACGGCCGAAT
This sequence comes from Hermaeophaga mercurialis, assembly GCA_951812935.1. Taxonomy (NCBI): domain Eukaryota; kingdom Metazoa; phylum Arthropoda; class Insecta; order Coleoptera; family Chrysomelidae; genus Hermaeophaga; species Hermaeophaga mercurialis. The sequence goes on along the minus strand of OX638365.1, from coordinate 331,850 downwards.
AGATATACCATTATCTGTACCGCGATAAGTTCTTGCCACAATAAAAGTGATAAAACTAATGACAAAAAACATTCTAACTAAATTAATATTCGAAATCGTTAACAATACAGATTAGAATAATTAAAATAAGAATTTCTGAAATAAAAGGAACAGGGCCGGCTCCTGAATACTTTGTCAGTGAAAAATGAAAAGAACTACTTAGCACTACAAGATGGATTATACACAAAATTCAACCAACTCATTTGTTAACCAATTCGGGCAAAACCAACAGTTTTTTCCAACAATAAACCAACTTAATCAGCAACAATGTATGGGACCTGTACAATATCAATACACCCAAGCACAACCCAACAACATACAACAAATACAACAATTGCCAATTAACCCACAACCGATAATGTACTACCAACCACCAGTAAATCAGCCAGTAAATAACCAACCCCTTAACCAAACGATGCCAGGACCTTCTCCAACCTCGTTACAACTATCCTATACCCAAGCACCGATGGAAAACAGCGATAATGATGACGAAAAAGAAACCCAAGAGAATCCGCATGAATGGCAGGTAGTTAAAAAAAGAAAAATACAACAGACAAAGGCAACGACAAATCAAGTATCGACCCCTGTGGTAAGTATAAGTAACAGATTTGAACCCCTACCTAGCAACCAACCTCTGGAAAACAACCCAGCTCCTACCAACACTCCCAAACTACCAAGTCCCCCGCCAATATACATTTACGGAGTAGTCGACATCCAAAAAATGATAAAGAATTTATCTAAAGCCACAGAACAAGAAACGTATAGTTGCAAAGCTCTCCCAAACGACACAATCAAAATAAATGCGTTCACACCAGAAACATATAGAAAACTAATCGGTCACCTCAACGACGAAAAGATCATCCATCATACCTACCAGTTGAAGGAAGACCGGGCGTACAGAGTCGTAATCAGAAACCTTCATTATTCAATCCCAACTAATGACATAATTGAAGAACTAAAAACAAAAGGTCACTCTGTACGTAATATTATGAATATACGCCATCGAACCACTAAACAACCTCTGATGCTATTTTATGTAGACCTTGATCCCAAACCAAATAACAAGGAAATTTATAACCTTGAATTCCTAGGGAATATGAAAATTACCGTTGAACCACCAAATAAGAAGAACAATATTGTCCAATGCGTACGCTGCCAACTATACGGTCACTCCAGAACGTACTGTAGACGTCCATACAAATGTGTTAGATGCGGAGGAAATCACAACTCCACTTCATGCGAAAAGCCCAGAAACACTCCAGCCAAATGTGCCTTATGTCAAAAAGATCACCCGTCAAATTACAGAGGCTGCGAAGTATACAAAAACCTCCAAAATGCGCGAAACAACCCACAGAAAAACGTCAATGCAAACCAAGCTCAGAACACTCCCCCTCGTCTATTAACAAATAACTTTGGAAACATTTCATACGCCAATGCTGTTAATGCGCCCAACAACATACCAAACAACGAAAACATCAGCGACCAACTCAACATATTTTTGACTGAATTCAAATCAATGTTTAATCAACTGATCAATCAAAACAGCATGATTCTAAACATGCTATCCTCTGTCATAGCCAAAATAATCAAGTAATGGATATAGCATCACTTCGCATTGCTCTCTGGAACGCTAATGGATTAACCAATTGAAAAACAGAAATAATGCATTTTCTACAAATAAACAAGATTGATGTAATGCTCGTGACAGAAACACACTTTACAAACTACTCAGTAATGAGAATACCCAATTACAAGTTATATCATACAAATCACCCTGATGGTACAGCTCATGGCGGAGCTGCAATAATTGTAAAAAACACATTACCGCACCATGAACTCAAGTCATTCCAAACAAATAAATTTCAAACTTCCATAATACAAATTAATGCCAAACCAAGACCACTTACTCTAGCTGCCACATATAGCCCGCCAAGACATAACATCGACACAGAAGAATACGAAGAGCTATTCATTACTATGGGAAATAGGTTTATAGCAGGAGGCGATTGGAACGCTAAACATACCAACTGGGGGTCAAGATGTGTAACAACCAAAGGTAGAAATCTACTCAAGGCTATCACAAATAAAAACTACCATCACTTATCGACCGGAGAACCAACTTACTGGCCCACTGACACCAATAAGCTACCCGATCTACTAGACTTCTTCGTAGTTAACAACATCGCTCTTAACTATTTCCAAATAGAATCTAACTGGGACTTATCTTCGGACCACTCTCCAGTTATTCTAACAGTAAGCAACCATGTCATCTTTAAACCCTAACCCCCTAGACTTACCAGTACTAAAACAAATTGGAACCACTTTGAACAATATATAACAGAAAATCTGCAAACCAATATTAGATTAAAAGAAAAAGTAGATATAGACGTGGCTGTACAGTACCTCACAACCATAATCCAAGAAGCAGCCTGGAAAAGCACACCTCCATCAAACCCCACCACACAAAACAACAATAACATACCATTATTTATTAGAACACTAACGGCACAAAAAAGAAGAGCAAGAAGAATCTGGCAAAGAACGAGAAATCCAATTGATAAAAATACATACAATAGATTTACAAGAGAACTAACAAAAGCATTACAAGACTATAGAAACTCCACATTTGAAACGTACATAGTAAACCTTTCTAAAGAAAATAATTCAATATGGAAAGCAACAAAAAAACTCAAGAGACCAATAAACCATATACCTCCACTTAGAACCAACAATGGCGACTGGGCAAGATCTGATCAAGAGAAGGCAACCGCATTTGCAGATCACTTAGCAGAAATTTTTAACCCACCAGAACACTTAGGAATCAGAAACAACAATGACCAAAATATACAAAATTTTCTAGATGTACCCTGTCCAATGAGTCCCCCTATCAAAGCTTTCTCTCCCAAAGAAATCAAAACTGAAATAGACATGTGTAACAACCACAAAGCTCCCGGATTTGATCTTATCACCGGCCAAATCCTCAAGAAACTTCCCAGGAAACCAATAGTGCTAATTACCATGATATTCAACAGTATCCTTAGACTAAGCTATTTTCCCATCTCCTGGAAATTTGCACAAATTATACTCATCCCAAAACCTGGAAAACCACCTGAATTACCCAGCTCCTATCGCCCCATAAGTCTCCTACCCCTATTAGCCAAAATATTTGAAAGATTACTTCTAAAAAGACTTGAAAATGAAATCAATCTTAGTAATATAATACCCCAACACCAATTTGGTTTTAGACACGAGCATTCCACTATACAACAAGGTCATAGAATTGTCAATGAAATCATAAAAAGTCTTGAAGAAAAGAAAGTATGCACCGCAGCATTCTTGGATGTGGAGAAAGCATTTGATCGAGTTTGGCATCACGGACTACTCTATAAATTGAAAAACACTATTCCCACCAATTACTACCTAGTTCTAAAATCCTATCTCAGTGACAGATTTTTCCAAACTAAGTTTAATCTTGAAACTTCCAACAACCATCCAATCAAATCTGGCGTACCACAGGGCAGCGTTCTGGGCCCATTCCTTTACCTATTATTTACCGCTGACATTCCGACAAAGGATGATACAACCATAGCAACATTCGCTGACGATACTGCAATTCTTGCTACAGACAACAATCCCCAACTTGCGTCAAACAAACTACAAGAACACCTCGACAACCTGGAAGAATGGCTCAACAACTGGCGAATAAATGTTAACACAACCAAGTCTGCACATATCACCTTCACAACAAGACATGTTCAATGCCCAGATGTTACAATGAATGGTGACATTCTCCCTGTTAAAAAAGAGGTTAAATATCTAGGACTAACACTAGATTCAAAACTCACATGGAATCCGCATGTCCAAGCAAAAAAGAGACAAATTAACTTCAAGTTAAAACAGATGCAATGGCTTCTTGGTAGATAATCCAAACTGAAACTAGAAAACAAAATCCTCCTATACAAATGTATTATCAAACCTATCTGGACATATGGTATCCAACTGTGGGGATGCACTAAGCCATCGAACACAAAAATCATTCAACGAGTGCAATCAAAAATACTGCGTAGCATCCTCAACGCACCATGGTATGTGTCGAACAAAACTATACACGATGATCTAAACATACCCACTGTAGAAAATGAAATCCGCTCTCTAAGCAGCAACTACTATCAAAAACTTCCAGGACATCCAAATCCAGAGATTGATAACCTAAGTGAACCTCTAGCAGTGCGTAGAAGACTAAAAAGGAAACGACCACAGGACTTAAACGAACAAGTGTAACCAGTGTAAACTTAAATACGGAGTCAGCAAAACTTAAAAACGGAGAAATGTCAATGGACAAACCCTCCTTCGTACTATGTTTCGCGAACTCATTTACTTATTGCACCCAATAGTGCAGATTGTAAATTTCAGTATTAATAAAAAAAAAAAAAAAAAAAAAAAAAAAAAAATTTATCTGATTCATAAAGTGTCATTATATACTTCTTTTCTTAAAATCTCCTCATTCTAAAAATCAAGACAGACATATAAATTGATTACATTCCAGGACATAGTTTAATCAAGAAAAGAATTAATAAGTCTGGGTAGATCAAATTTTATTTTTAAAATTTTTAATCACATTTATGTTATGTCAAGCATCAATAATGTAACTGCATTTTTTATAAACATTTATAAAAAATAAATTTTTCTATAAAACGCCAACTTAAGTAATACATAGAATATTAATTATATCTACTTAAAAAGGCAGACTGTATAGAATCATAAAAAAATTATACATTCATTCATGTCATTTAAGTCGGCTGCATCAAAATATTATTTATTGATGTTGATAACGACCTTTTAATTTTTGTAAATATAATTCTTTTCATTATTACTGATGCACATTTGATTAACCTTTATATGTTTCCATTTTTTATGCAATTGAAGTTATTGAACTTAACTTTTTTGAAAACACTCAATAAAATTAAAAGTTTATTAATTCAAAATTTTCAATTAGCTGCTTATTAAAAGTTGGATTGTTTGAATTGCTGAACTATGCTCTATAATATATCATATTATATAAAAGAAAAACAGTGTTGCTAGTTGAGTATTTGGATTTTGGGCAATCTTTATATATTTATTTTAAAATCATATTTAAATATTTATTGTAGTTCTATTTAATATTGTATTAATTATATAATATAAGCTGTTCACTACATTTTATAGGTGAGTAAAAGTATTGCGACAATTTCAATAGCAGGTAAAATACCTATTTACACCTCAATTTACGTGTTTACCGTTAAACAAGATTTTCATAAGATTTTTATTGTACCCGATTTTAATGACAAGAAATTATTGCAAAGTTATCGAAAAAAAGTGAACGCATTTAGATATAAATAGATCGAGATAAATATAATTATATACAGGGTGCGGCATTAGTGCGTCGAAGTACGATATTCCCTTATTAAACTTTAAACTTCATATTACAAAATTATTTTCCTATTTACAGTGTGTTACATATTATCAGGGTGAACCAAACATACTTTTTTTTAAATGGGACACCTTATATATTATTTCAAAGTTAGATTAAGCTCATCTCCTCCATTCTTCCAATATAGGATTTTATTACGTTATACAGGGTATTTCCAAAGTTATGGTCAATTGTATATGAAAATAATTCTCATTTCAACGTCCTGTATACCCTAGACAGAACAACCTAACAATAATGTTTTTCAGGCATAACTTTTGACATTGGTACAGTGTTACGAGAAACTGCTATTTCTTTATTATTGCACCTATTGAATATAGAATGAGCCAAAACTCGAACACTTGATTTTGTCAATTTTTTCAAATGAATCACATTGTATTTTATTTTAAAAAGTGAAAATAACCTTTGTTATTTCATTTGTATCAAGCACTATAGATAAAATCGTTAATTTCTGAGATATTTTCAATTTAATAACAGAAAGATTTTTTTTAAATTTCTATTACAACATATATATATATATATATAAATATATAAAATACCTGCTTGGCTATAGTATCTACTTTTTTATTGTTTATAAGTCCACAATATGCTTTAACTCAACCACAGAAAACTTGATTTCCTTCCTGTGCGATATCCTTTATATTAAAAAAGACATAATAATATTTTTATACATGATACGTACTCTAAACACTAAGAATAAGCTTCACAAAAGTAATAATGATCTTTTTTTATGTTAACTATATTATTTTATATCTCTGGCACTGCATTCAAAACTATTTATATTATATATTGCTATACCAATTTTATGCAATTTGCTAATAGTGCCATCCTTGTTTTGGATAAAATAATGTAATGGGTCTTGCTTTATTTGTGAATACATATTTTTATCTACCTTTGATTGTATTGTTCAATACTTACATATGCTCCTTTTCTACCTAATTTTCTCTAATTTGTTTTACCTCTGCATCTGTTTCATGTTAATTTCCAAATTTTTATATTGTTTTTTCCTTTATCAGGCGAAATGTTATTCATTACTGACATCGCTTATCGTCTACCAATGCCATACACACTTGATACTGCCTGGTTGCCATATACATCTCCAATCTCCTCCACCTTTACCGAATTGGAAAATAAAATAAATGCTGGGAAGTTATAATAGTCCTGTAAGATAAAAAAACACTCAAATATTGTATTAAAAATTTACGATTTAATAACCAAACTCTGAGTTACATAGCAATTCTTAAATTATTTATTATAAATAATCAATAAGATTATCGTCAGTATGCAAGTATCAAAAAGATTCATATTAAACACATACAGCAAAGAAAAAATACGAAATAGCTTATGAGAACTTTACGGAGTGGAGAAAAAAATCTAAAGTTGAATTATATTAATTGTAGAAAAAGTATATTGTGCAACATGTGCGTAAAATACTTTTCCCACTCTCGTTAGTACAATACACAAAATGTATACCTAATTCAGTGTTGTGAACTAATAACGAATTTAAGTTGCTATTTTCATCTAAATCGATAGCTTCTAATTTTTAGACAGGGAATTCGAATTGTACGTGGTATTCTAAAACATTCATAAAACTAACACAACTTTCGTTCACTTTTGTGAAAGAATGACTAAAATAAACACTTTCTAAAATTGTTCTACCTTCACAAATGTAATCTGTACTATTTTTATCGGTTATACAAGTACTTTAATTATTTTTTCACATTTTGCTGGGATGTCGACTTTTATAATTTTATTTTTATCTATATTTGATGCAACTAAATTAATTTTGTCTTTGATTCTAAGTCCAGCTAAGTTAGTTTCGCTTAAATTAGTCTTGTCGAAGTTTGTATTAGCGAAATTTGTTGTTGTCCTTGGATATGCGAATTTAATTTCTCGATTTTGGCAAACGATATATTCTCTATTCTCTCTCATAACTCGTAACTAATTACTGAAATTATTAAGAGCGAAAAACTCATTTACTAAAATTCCTACTGGGTCTGAGGGAAATGGAAAAATGTCACTGACTAGATGACTACGTCGTCAATAAGATCAAAAACAACACCTAAAGTCCTGATTTTTATTTCATTAATTCCCGAAATATCGGTAACTAAATTTTTATAAACAACTTGATCGTGTTTAAGACGGGATGTTTTTAATAAATTTAATGAAGTTTAGTTGCACTTATATTTTGTTATGTTCAGTTTAAAATGCACGTATTTTAATTATTGCGGTTCTGCGAATGAAGAAGTGAAAATATGTGGATTAATAAAATTCTAAAGATGAAGAATTTACAGCCTTTTATTTAATTAACCCTATGAGTCGGTTGGCCGCTTACCGACGGCCGTTGTTCGTTTACCGAATTTTGCACTGAACATTGTTTCGCGTTTCAGAAACAAAATTTGTTTTGAACTTAACAATTGTCTCTCTTCCTCTTTGGCTAGTTCTATTGCATCTTCTAAGGTTTGTGGATTTCTAGCTGTTAAATAAAACTTAAGGGGTTCCGTTAAACCTTGAATAAATACGTTCAACACTTGTGTTCTAAGTAGATTTGAAATTTCTTGAGCGATAACGATACTTTTATCGACGGTAGATGCATCAACTATAGAAAAAACATTTTTTAACACTATTAGTCTAAGTTGCTTTATTTTCGGTTTTAGTTTGCTTATGAACTTTTCGTGACACTTTCTTGGAAACGAGTCCGCAGACTTTTCTCAACTTGGGGTATGTCAAAATCTTCAACCGTTGCCACCAATATTTTGTGAGGTGAATTTAAATATTGAGTAATGAAAGCTGTGTAGTGTTGAGTAATTTGTTATATTCCAAAAAAGTAGAGGAAAATGTTTATTACAGTTCACTAATTATAGAGCTAGACAAAAGGACATATAACACAGAATAAATTATATTCGTGACTTTAAGAGTACCGTTAAACAATAACAAAAAGTTTTAGATATCATTGTAGTTCTGAGACACCAATATATGAAACAAATATATAGTGTTACTTAAATATAATATTACTGGACAAAATTATGATAATCACTAAGTAAAGAACTAAAATAAAATAGATAACAACATAAGCTCATATTAAATAAAATCAAACGTCTTCTATTCTTAGATATTAAGTTTATATTTTAATTTTCATTTAAAAGCTATCTCCATGATGTTTTGTCTCTTGCTAAGATTGTTGCTCCTTCCCGTGATTTTTCTCTCGTTTTTAGTATACAATCCAGAGTTTTTTCTTCTTTTTATCTGGTTTCTAACTTCAAATGTTTGTTTTTATACATATTACTGAGTTTTAAATTTATCTTTGTTGTAAGTACAATAAAAAGAATTGAAATTACACAAAAACTATTTAATCTGCGTAAACTGAAAGCCTAATGAAATACCTTTTATTTACCAACATAAAATATAAGATGATCCATTAAAAAAATGTGAAACTAATATATTCGAGTTTGGATTCACCCTGTATTCGGTTTTTCAATGTGGAAGGATTTCTGTTTAGTAAAATTAGACGAGCACTAAAAATTTAAAAGTGTAAAACAATAATTTTAAGTGGTGCATTTTAAAGTAGACAAACCTGAACTAATTACGATCACGAAAAACTGATCATTCCATATAAAACCTATTACAAATTTATATTGTAGAATAGAGCACTGAAGCAGAATTCCAATTTAAAATAAACTCGTTTAAAAAAAAACATAACTTTGATCGCGCAACATATTGACAATTGCAACTAATTTTAAAATAACAACCTTAAGATTGGCTATAATCTGTGAAAACTTTGTTTTCATGCCTTCAAGGATGTAGTTGATACAGGACTTTATCGCACTAATGAAGTAATGAATCACCCTATGTATAGTAGTTTTTATAAGACAATTAATCCGAAATTGACAAAAATGTGTAACCTTTATTTAAATATTGGTTTTGTATAGCAGGAAATATAATAAATCGCTGAACAGCATAAAATTTAACATATGATATATATAAATAATAAAAATGCTCAACGCGAAAAATATGAAAATACTTAAAACGAAACGGAGTTAATTGCAAAATCTTAGTTTTTAATATTAGAAACCTGAAGCGGTTTCGATTTCAAAAGTAAATGCTTTTTTGTCGTTTTTTATGTCTAGTTATTCTCAAGTTTTTTATTACATAAATATTTTACGTAATCGTACATACCATGCACTTTTTTAAGGAAAATATTGTTCAATTATTTTATTTGAATAAGATATAATGTGTTAATTATCGAAAACTCACTTTTTATAATGATGATAATACATAGCTGAAAATTTCAAAACATTTTTATTTTAATGTTTTTTATTTCTTCACATATATATATATATATGCGAATCGTGTGCTTGCAAGTTTTATTATGGGTGAAATAAATATAAATAATAAATAAAACACCGGTTTTAGAAGTCTATGTAAACGATACCATTTTTACTATGGAATTTGAGCAAAATAATAAACTTTCATTTTTAAATTATTGTTATAAGAAACTTAAACGAGACCATTTCTACCAGTAGAGTCCACATCTTCCTGTAGAATCTTATACTACTTTTCTAATTATCCTTTAAAGCAAAAAATTCGAACTATTAAGAATTTATTATACCGAATATAGAGTAGAGTTTCTACAAGAGAATCTTAATAATGGTAGAAGTACATTAAGAAAAACTAAGTATCCAACATGTCTGGCAAATAGAACATTTAACAATAACATCAAAATAAAACGCTGCCTTATTTTATATTTTAAAACTTCAGTATTTTATTATAAATTAAATATAAATGATTCATATCTGGGAAGGATAACAGAACTGTTAAAAAACTGCGTGTACCAACATAAATACGATTGTAGATAAAAAATAAAAATAACAACAATCAAACAGCTTTAGCTCATCATCACTTCTCGTTGAATAATGATTTAGATTTCAATAACTCTACAGTTTTGGACAGGGAATCTAACTGGTTTAAATTAAATATTCTAGAAATGATCCATATTCAGCTTAACCAAACAATTAATTTTAGAACAAATATTCAAACCTTTGGTGAGGGTTACTCTAAACTTTTCAAAAAAATTTAATCCGGATAAAAATTAAAAATGATAAAGTAATTTAAGTATAAATGGATAGGCTTCGCCATATTATATATTCCAATTATTTCATTTAAAAGGTAATGAAATAGTTAGAAAGGGCAATGGGTTTGATTAATTAGTCGGTGATAGAATTTTTTTATTAACAGTTCAAAAAAATTTAACATATCATTAATAAAATTAAATAATAAAAGCTATACTTGACAGAAAATAATTTGTTGATAATTAGCTAAATTAATAGTAGGTAAATTTTTAGTTAAAAAATTAATTAAGGGAGGTCGACGGTAACATGCATGCATAGAGCCCGTTGAGTAGCATTAGGGTAGAAAATAATGTGCTGGTACTTAGACAGTTAAATAATTAATTTTTTAGATAAATTTTAGGGGAAAAATATGAGTATATTACATACATCATAGTAGTAGTAATATAACAGAATGTTTGGGGAATAAACTCAAATAATTTGCCGTTTACGTGACATAATTAATTTTTGTTTTTAAATAGAAACTAACTTGATGATGAAGTGATAAAATTTATGATCTGACTTGAAAATCTTTAATAAAAAAAAATATATCGCTACCCAGTTATTCAAATCTATTGATCTTTTCTGACCTTTTAAATAATATAATTGGTCACAGGAAATTTGAAAAATTCTACATATGAGGTGCTAAGATTATAGAGTTCAATTGACAATCATCGAATAAGGTGGTGGACTTTTAATATAAATAGTGTTACCCATTTTATATTTGAACTATCTGAATATGTTTTAAATGTATTTGATACAGTCAATTTTTATTTAAAATAAGGTGAGTTTTCAATATGTATATATACAGGGTGTAACAAAAAGGGAGGTCATAAATTAAACTAGATAATTTGGAGCCAAAAATAGCACGACTAAATCTAACATACCTTGGTACAAATGTTCACACAAAAAAACGTATAGCTCTTTGAAGTTACAAAATGAAAATTGATATTTTTCAATATCTTCTGAACTATTTAACATTTCGTAATGAAAATAGACACATTATTTTCTAATAGTAAGAGTATTAAAAAAAAAAATCTGTACACTGTATAACCCCCAAACTTTTATGTACGTTAGAACTAAATTATTAATATGATACCATTAGTTTAACACATTATTTTTGAAAATTTTTTGCCTCTTAATACTTTTTCGAAAAGCCAGTTTTTATAAAGATGTGGTATTTTCCCATTATACCTCAAACATGCTGTAGTAACAAAAAGTAGATTACAAATGAAGTTTAATGTTATCCGCCGGTCCAAAAAATATCTATTAAATCTAACTGACGTTTGTACAAATGTTCAAAATATCCACCATTTTCTTGCATGTACAATAGGCACTGTTGTAAGAAGGAAAGCGGAATATTTTGGAAAATCATTGGCTTCAAGCAAAATTGATTTACAGCTTCAATGATTCTATTCCTCTTTTGTTATTCGTTCATTATTTCTGCAGTATACACGTCCTCTTTCATAAAATCTTAGAAGAAAAAGTCGATAGAGTTAAGACCGGGATATCTGGCTGGCCAAGAAATAGGTGCATAAGGCCCCCTACCAATTCCGAACTGCATTAGAGTAACGCGCCGGAGCACCATCCTGTAAAAACCATATATTTTGCTGACTGCAATATTTTACCTCTTTCAAGGGCCCTGGTAATCCGTTTTGTAAAAACTCCAAATAATTTCCACCATTTAAATTGTTTGGAAGAAATACTCTCCCTATTAAGTTATTATCCAAAATTCTTGGCCAAACATTGACTTTAATAGAGTTAAAAAAATGTTGTGTGAACATTTATAGTATGGTAAATTATGTTCCGGAACACCCTGTATATTTGGGACTAATTTTAAAATGTGAATTTCAAGACTGCCTACTATTTGTAAAAACTTTTTTTTCGTAACTTCAATAATAACGGACTAATCGAGCTTTGCCATACTAATCCCTCACCAATTTGAACATAATATATACATAAGCGGAATTAGTTTTCTTAAAGTTATAACTAAATCATATTTTCCGTTTGTCTTAATTTGTAACTGATATGTTATATCAAGTGTAGGGTAATGTACATCTTCAGTTACGTATGGATCTAATGATTTTTCCACTTGACAAGACTCTTTACAGAAAACTATATCTAGAGGTCTATTGTATCCGTTGAAAATGTGTCCGGCAAAATATACGTTATTAAGGAGGGATAAAATGAGATATATTTTACTTAAAATTTTTCCAGTCATGTACAGTTTAAGGGTATTTTAAAATTTCTATAGAACATAGTATTGTTTATTTCGCTTTTAAATTCTATATCAAATTTTGAGTAAATTTCATGTACACCATGTCCTATACCAAATAGTTTTTGAGATATTTCACTTTTTTAATTTTTTTGAGAGAAACACAGTCACAAATAAATCACGATATTCCTGCAAACAAAAATTCTACCGACTTAAAATTTGGCTTAGGAAATTATAAGAGTCTCTGCTCTTAAGATATTTGATTTTTATACAGGGCGTTTTACACGTACAACTAAATTCCAACAAATTTTAACAATTATAACTCGCTTATTTCAAATACAACACCCTGTATTTTATATCAGTTTTTCTTTTCTCTTTTTATTTTCATGTAATTGGCACTAGCATTTTCTGTACCTGAATCTAACCGTTTTTGAGATATTTTATTATTTTATTTAAAAAGTAATGACACTTAAAATTTTCAGTATACAAAGGTGGCTTTTGAATCAATAAAAGTTTTGAGTAGGTATTTACAATATTCATTTAATTACATAGTTTACACTTATCAAAAATTAACTAAACATAATAAATAAATGTTGCCACTTAGCAACATTTACTTCTAAAATATTGATTAATTCTCTTCATTAAGTTATGAATCGTAATTCTAGAATTATGGTCTCGTGTTAATAAACTTAAAGCCAGTCACATTCTTTGCATCATATCTTCCGTTGTCGTAACAGGTTTGGAAAATACTTGATTTTTAATGTAACCCCAAATACCCAAATCTAAAAGAGCCAAGTTAGACGGCTATCCAACTGGCCAACGAATTGGACCCTGATTAGCAATGTTCAGCAACAAGCATGAAGTTTTGGGGAGGTGTTTCGTCCTGCTGATACCAAGCTGAAGCCTCTTCTTCATTTCTGTCGTATGACTTCTACTAAAATGTTACAAGATCCTGGAACATTTAAATTCTGATCATAAATTTTAAATGCAAAAATTTTCCAGTCTTTGATTGCACAAAAAACACTAAAATTCCAACTATCTTGATAATAATGTTCTCTACTAACGTGTGGATTTTCATTGGATCAAAAGTGGTGATTATGTCGATTAAATAATACATTTTTTCCAAACTTGGATTCAACTCACCATATAACTATAAAAGACGATTTGGTTAAGAAAATGTGGAAAATAGACGAGAAGGCAGACGAGCCAAGTCTATACTTAATGAAACTACGAGACAAGTACGTAATAGTTATGAGACCGGACTCTTGTGCAAGAATCCGAATGTCGTTTTACCTAAAAGTACGGAACACGCATTCAGACTACACCAGGTACCAAACGAAAGTAAATTGTCTACTGAAGAAGCCGAAATGAGACAAGAACGAATAAGGTACTTATCTCACTTTGGTACTGTGACTCCAAATAAATCTGAAAAATTGAGAATTGTATTTGACGCAGTGGCTACAAGCTACAATATAAGTTTGAATGGTAATCTGCTTATTGAACCATTTTTATATAATTCTCTTTTCATTACATTACATTACTTTGTTTAATATTCGAGCAAAAAAATATGTCTTCACTTCAAACATACCTGAAATATTCTTACAAATCCGAGTCAGAGATGAAGACTGCTGCTCACAGAGGATTTTGTGGAGAGGAATGATCGAAATAGGACTCCCGATACTTATAAAATAGGTATTATTATTCGGCAAGAGGCGAAAACCTGTAATTCTTGGGATTTCCAAAAGGAATTTCCAGATGCAGTCAAATGTAGGTTTGAACAACATTTTATGGATGAATATTTAGGAGGAGCAGACAGTTTATCTGAAAAATATGGAAAGATAAATAATACTTATTTTGAATTTCCACAGTCTTCCAAAGTGTTTTAATATGTATTAAGGTCTATTTAGGTTTCGGTATCTGACAATATACTATTTTCCAAGACAGATAGAAGTTTGACAGATCTTTAATAAATTTTATGTCATAAATCTGACATCCAAGCAATATTCTTCTTTTTCTTAAAATATATTTGGTTAGTATAATTTACTTCAAAAGGTGATCTAAGATAATTGAACTTCTCAGGTTTAGTTGTTCATTCAATTCTGTATATTGAGGATATTTTATTTTTCCTCATTTTCCGTCATCTTTCAGGTCAACGGCAACCTTCTCTTCATTTTTGTTAATCAACCTATTTATTAGATGCATTAGATAATCATTAGAGGTAGCGATTTGTTTTATTATATTAATTTCCCTTTTAAAATCATCCTTACTCGTTGGTATTGAAAACACTGAAAATATATTATTTATCTTTGGATATTTATTATGAATAATTTCCATAAAGCAAGAGTTGAAACAATTAATTTAAGTTTATCTGATGCTATCTAGCTCATTCATGAAGCCATTAACATCCGTCAAAAAGGTGGATTTATAATATGTCAATGGAGAGCCAACGAAATATAGACTTCTATCAACCCAGATCTCGTAGCATAAAACCTGAGAAAGCGAATTTTAACTTTTTTAAAATTTCCTTAATTGACATTCAACATAATTGTTATTGTCAAGATGTGCCGCTAGCTTTTGAAGATAATTCCCATACCAGCTTACAGCAAGTAGAGTTAGACAATGAGGTTGGCCATCAAACAGTTCTTAGAACGCTAAAAAAGAGAAGTGGCCTCCCTATAAAGTAAATTAAGTGCAGCAACTTATGGAAGAAGATTTTGATAGACGAGTTGAATTTTGTGAAATTCTAATGGAAAAAGATAACAGAAACCCAAAGTTTTTAAAAAAAATTATTTTTTCTGATGAAGCTACATTTCTCCCAAACGGTCATGTGAATCGTCAAAGTTTCTTAATACTTAATACCTAGAGAAAGTGAATTTTTGGGCCGGAATAATAGATAATATAGAAATAAACCCATTAGTCATAAGGATGCATCAAAATGTTATTGAACTTATTCAGATTCAAAATGGATTTTATAGAATAAGCAGTTTTCTCAGAATAGTTGGAGTCATTCAATACACGCATATTCACGCATAGTCACCAGGTGGAGAAATATATACGAGTAGGAACAGAAAAGGATGGTTTTCTATTAATGTACAAGTAAAATGCGATCACAAACAGGCCTGGTAGTGTTCATTGCTACAATTTTCAATGATTCTTTAGTGCGAGCATTTTTTTTTAAATAATGAGTACGCTGGTAGGTTACTTTTAGGAGACAATGGGTATGGATGTAGAAAATATCTCCTCTCTCCACTATTAAATCCCCAAACAAGATCAGAATAAGCTTATAATATTACGCATATTAGGACTGCCAATATTATATAAAGATCTTTTGAGGTTCTAAAAAGACCTTTTCAATGTCTATTTTTGGGACTTATTATTATATTAAAAATAGACACCATTTTAGGCATAATTGTAATAAATTCGGTTTTGCATATTATTGTCATTAAATTTGATAAAAATGAGCCAAATAAAGTCCCAAATATTCTATTCCCTCTATTTGAAGATGCTGCAAACATTGACGATTTCGAGAATGATAATAATATTTTTATAAGAATAGCTTTAATAAATACAGTTTTTATAAGATACTTATGATTTATTAATAAATGTTTACAAATATTTATTTATTGTTTGTAGATATTCTAACTTTTTTATTTATGATTCGTATTCCTCCCTATCCTTTATTATTTCTGCTTTCGCTTGAGAAGAATTAGCATATTTTTTTATTTTCTAAAATATTTATATTCCTTCACAATTGTAAGTAAATTTTCCTTATCCCATTCCAGGTAATTTTTACTTCTTTCTCTGTCTTATCGATTTTAGGATAAAAATAAAACATAAACTTAACCAAACGAAATAATAAACGTGTGCAGAATTTAATGGTCAATGTCTAATTCTTCTTTTTTTTTGTGAAGAATTGCATTTTAAAGGTTGATTTACACAAATATTTACTTAAACTGTAAATGTCAAAATATTTAAGGGGAAAATAAAAGTTATATATATAAGTAATTTATTAGAAACCTTATATCATAACAAAGAACATATTTTAGAAAGTAATGTAAATGGCAAAAAATTTGGGTAAGATATTCCAAATGTGAGGCTCTTTAATTCCCTTAGTAAGAGTTGAACTATGGAATTTTTTTTGGTACGTTGGACAAATTTGGTTTCGTCATTTTTTTTAACTCATTTCTGCCAGCAGTATAAGTTCGACAAAAATAATCAGCATTAAAACTTTTACTAAATACCGTTTTCGAATTTACGTCTAAATTGTCACCCAAAATTAAAAACAATGTAAAATAGATTTTCTTCTCTTCAAAATGTGTAGTTGTAGAAAGGTTCAAATCTTTTAAATCGTCAATTGAAAAAACTGGTTTGTTATCTTGAGTCATTCTATCAGAGGAATAAAATATTTTTCTAATAATGATATACATACAAAGTGAGTTTTCAATATGGAACGCTCAATTATCTAGGAAACGGCTTGCATGATTTTTATAAATTTTGGGTTTTGAGGTGTTTTGTAATACGGCCGAGCTTATTATATTATTTACATTGTTGTCAGATCTTCCGTTTTTCTGAAAATGTAATGAACTTTCAAATAGATTAACTTATATATATTTTTTCTTTTTGAAGTCCTTAAACACTACTGAATATTTTTCACGTAATATTCCCTATACCTAAATGCCATAATTTCGGAGTTATAGCTAAATTTATATTATATCCGCCCAAGTTAAAATAATATATTAAAATGTGGCTATTTTTGAATAAACTCGTTTAATTTGAATAATCTTTAATCATTTATATCCTAGCAGAAATCCCATAACAAGGTCTACTGTGAATACATTAGTAAAAAAGTTTAACGAAACTAGTGCAGTAAAAGGTTTATCCAAACCATATAGCGCAGAAAATTCGCAACAAATGAAGACAAATCATTAGATATTTGTGTCGTGTTAAAAGAAGGTCCAAATTTCCAAATATTAACTCGCTTATTTTAAATAGAACATGGTGTTTTTTATTTTAAATTCTACATAAAATTTTGAGTTAATTTCATGTACCATGTTCTATACCAAATATTAATAGTTTTTGAGATATCTCCATTTTTTTAATTTTTTTTTTTTGAGAAAATCGCAGTCTCAAATAAATCATGATATTCGAGCAAATAAAACGCTACTGACTTTAAATTTGGTATCGTATTATAAGACCTCTCTAAAGTGTCTCTGCTCTTAAAATAATTGTTTTTTTAAATAGGGTGTTTTACAGGTACAACTCAAGTCCAATAAATGAAAAATATTATAACGCGCTTGTTTCAAATACAACACCCTGTATTTTATATCAGTTTTCTTTTTCTCTTTATATTTTAGTAATTGGAACTAGTATTCTCTATACCTAAATCTAACCAGCTTTGAGATATTTCATTATTTCATTTAAAAAGTAACGACACTTAAAATTTTAACAATAAAAAAGTTGGGATTTCAAATTTTTGATCACTCTGTATCAAATATTTTTTAATACCGTAGCATAGAACTTGAAAAGTTAGGATAGGAACATGTAAGCAGTTTTTATTTATTTTCAACGTTTTGGCTGCTACATACATCTAAATTCAAAAAAATGTGATTTTAAGGTGGCTATAGATCCTTTATAAAATATAATAGACATAAAGTGTGATACATCGTTGAAATTAGCTCGTCAAGAGGTTTATAAAAATGTAAAAATTTAAAAAAAAACAAAATTTTTGTCCTGGTACTGCGTTCCTAGACACACTATATATTTGGGATTAATTTAAAAATGTGAACCTCAAGATTGCCTACAGTTTTTGTAAAATTTTTTTTTTCGTAACTTCAATAATTTCTTTTAAGTTTTTTCAAATGTAACTATATAATTAACCATCATATGATCAACCGTTTTATATGTAATTTAATAAATAAAAAGTCATCTTCATGCACATGACATAAAATGTCCATATTTCATAGCGACATGTATATGATAACAATTCAGTTACATGTAAAGAAAGCGACAATTGACTTATAATATAAACCTAAGGATGTTTGTTACATATTATACGCTGGTTCGCTAGCTCGTCGTAGAAAAGTGAGGCAAGGCGAGCATTTGCTATTAGGTCAAAACAAACCAAATTGTCATTGTGTGTTATGGGAAAAGTTGCATTTTTATTAACAAATTTAGGGTGTTTAGTGTTGAAATATGCCATTTACTTGTTGTGCGATTAGATGCTCAAATAGAGGGCATCTTTGGGTAAGTTCTATTTTTTGTTAAAATTTACATTACAGCATATGCGTTTGCCCTTTACAGGCGCCATTTGCAGTTAGGTCAGCTTGCCTCACTTTTGGATAAGACCATAAATATATATTGATAGGACCGATCGTATTGAGTTAGTGATCCAGCGTAGTAATATAACATCCGTGTACATACCGATTATTTACGATTTAATGAAATATCTCTGTTTATTAAAATAATGTGATTGTAGAACAAATCATGTCTGCATTTCGACCGTAAAATACATTCGACAGATTGCCGCGCTGCTTTCTGTCTCAAGCACCAAAGTACCACTTTCCGCTCTTAATACAAAAATACCTATTCCTAAGTGCAAGTATGTTTCATAATTATTTAAGCTTGACTTAAATCGTTTACAATTTCCGCAAACGGTACTTACTGTACAAATATTAATAAAAAAAATTCCGAAACCTGTACAAGGCCGCTGTCAACGTCAGGCGTGAAAGCATCACTTGCAAAAACGTATGAACAGTGTTGTAAAGATTATAGATTTCTTTGTTTCTAGTGTATAGGCATAATCTACTGACTAACTTTTTCGAGTATTTGAAATTTCCTTTTACTGCCAGACTGTTGAAATTAAAAAAAACTTTCATCAAAATTGTAAAAATCTTCATCTCTCAATTTTTAAATTATGTCATTATCCCAATCAATTTTCAAAATATTTGGACTTTCCAATTTCATGCGGTAGCGTTGGCTGTTGGCAGGAAGAGTCTCAGCTCAACTCTTGGATCTCTCTTTCTCTTTTTTTATATCACCATAGAACATAGAAAAATAACAATATTTAAGAGAACATAAAATTTTAACGGTCATTTCTCATGTGACAATTAAATCAACAGTCAACTAGTAATAAAATAAAACAAAACATTGCTACTAGGTTTTAACACAAATAATTTTGACATATATATAAACTAAATATTAAAAATTAATATATTGTAGTGTATGTTAGATTTAAAAAAAATTGTACCTATTGAATTATTAATATAAATAAAAGTGTTAATTTTTATTGTTATTTATTTTTAATTTTTGGCTAGAGAGGAAATATAGCTATAACAGTCGAAGAGTCTTTTTTATAGATATTTTTTATTTTAACGCTTGCAGAAAAAATAGTATATCTCACTGGGATTAGAAGGCTCATTATAGGTTTCGCCCAGTTTACACAACTTCGTCTGGCGCCTTGGTTGTCCAATATTCTGGGATCAACAAATAATGTTAACCTTCTACTCCTAGTAACTTAACAAACTTATTCTGTACTACACAATACATTTCAGAAGCTCTTGATAGGAGAAGTCACGTAGATGTTATTTACACTGACTTCTCCAAAACCTTTGATAGACTCGATCATAATCTATTAATAGTTAACCTTTCGTCATTAGGATTAAATAATTCATTAGTAAATCTATTTGATCCTATTAGTCAAATCGTGATGTTTATGTTCAGTATTTAGGCCATAAATCTACTTATTACAATCAAACATCTGGAGTACCTCACGGATCAGTATTGGATCCACTATTATTTTTACTGTCCATAAATGATATTGTTCGGGATCTTAATGTTTCGAATCTTTTATTCGCAGATGACCTCAAATTTTTTTGTGAAATATCCACTATTTCTGATTGTGTCAAACTTCAAGAAAATTTGAGTAATTTAAATGAATGGTGTATAAATAATAAGTTACCTTTAAATATAAAAAAATGTAACGTAATGTCGTTTAGGCGCAAAGACTCTATACTCCCGTATGATTACAGTCTGGACAATGCCACACTAATAAGACTGTATTTAATAAGAGATGTTGGGGTTTACCCTGATTCTAAACTAAAGTTTATACCTTACATTGAAAAAACAACTTCATCTGCATATCGAGTATTAGGCTTTGTTGTGAGGAGTATAAGATTGTTCAATGATTTTTCAACCATGAATATACTTTTTTCTGCTTTTGTTTTATCTAAATTTGTGTATGTCAATATAATTTGGAATCCAATATATTTAAATCATATTTCCCAACTTGAACAAGTCCAGCGTATGTTTTTTAAATCGGCTTCTTTCGCAATCGATGATATTTATCCCATAATGGGACTTCCTCAGTTTTACTACCTTGTTTGTTTTAGCGCAAGCAGTCTTCTATATAGAAGAATGATGTATTCAACAGTAATTTTATTTAAACTTCTGAATAATACTGTTGACTGTATTTCACTAACGGAATTGTTTGACTTTCACGTTCCGCGAATTAACTCTCGAACTAATTATATTTTTTACCAACGACCACATAGGACCAAAAGATACAAATCATCTCCTATATACCAAATGATTGATAATTATTCAAAGGTTGAAAATAATCTTGACATTTTTAATTGCTCTGTTGCATCTATTAAACGAATATATTTGTCCAATTGAAATATTACCGTATTTATTTAAAATATTTATTTTTTTGTTACAGACTCCAATGGGTGCAACTTTTTTATCTTTTTTGTAAAAGTTTTTTTTCTCAGTATGCACCTATTGCTATCTATTTCTTCTTTATTTATTTGTATATATGTTATATATCTATGTATTTTTTATGTTGTGAATCTGTCTCGGTACAAGTATTGTATTACCTTATCTTATAATTGGGGGAAACCCTGTTGCATATTGTATGTAATTAAATAAATATACTAATATGTAATCCTGTGACGAAATGTCAAATTTTAAATGCATTTTTGATATTTTGAAACCTCACGTTTTTCATGTCTCTTTCATTACGTGACTACTTATACAGTGAGGTCCATATGTATTGAATACATTCATTTTTAACGTTATTAATAACTTTTGAGAAAAAACCTCAAACAGGTCTTAATTCCCTCTGAATTATGACATCACCGCTGAAAATTTTTAATGAGGAAAGGGATCGTATGATACCTCTTTTAAGAGGGGTTTTAATTCTCAGTTCGGAAATATACAGATTTCTAAATTTGGTGTTTTCATAACTTAGAAAATTTATTTTAAAAATCTAAAATTTGATAATTTCTTCACTTCAAAAGTTTACATAGAATGAAGCATAGAACCCCACATAATTTAGAATGTATTTTCTAATTTAGTTTACAATTATATTAAGTGTTTAAAGTGACATCCATTTGCTTCTTGGCAATAAGCAATGCGATCTTGGAATTCTATATGTATACCTTCAGTGCTTAATTTCCGCTACACGGTGCGCAGCAATCTGTCGAAAGGGACAAAGTATTTTACGCTCGATATGCCCAAGAGTTTTTCAAAGACCACATTATTGTAAGGAACATTAACTCATAAATACTTATATTACATTAAAAGTCAGTTGTCGCATTTTTTACATGTGACTAAACTGTTATCATATAGTTGACGCTATTAAAATTTTGATATATTATGTCAAATGCATGAAGATTACTTTTTATTAATTAAAATACATATAAAATAATTGATCCTAATTATGTACTTACATTGTGAAAACATAAAAGAAATTAAGATTCACTAAATACGATTCATTTGTCTGTAAATATGTTTGATTTTGAATTCAAATTTAAACTCTAGTTGATCGAGTCTCATAAATATCAAATTTCGAACGAACTTTTTTTTTAATAACCATAGCGAATCCTAAACTTTTACAATATAGAATAATGCATCTTTGGGATATTTTAACAGTATATAAGTTACTTCATTAAAAAATCTCATTATCTATTTTTTTACAAATATTGTCCAATCTTGTTTGAGGAATAAAAGTAGTTGACACGCAAAATGCATACAATGCTTTTCTTACTGTGATGGAAAAAACCTAAAGCGTAGTAACAATGAAATTATGAAATAATTTCGTTTACGCTTGTTTAAAACTCATTAACCTTTTAAATTCTAGCCCAATATTAATTATTGTAAATTCAATGCATTTTCGTAAATGCAACTGCCAAAAGCGGTTCTGAATGAGCTAAGTCATTAGTGTTTAATGTATATCCTAATGAATTGTTATTATTCTCTAAGCTTCAAATCAGGGTCGAATTAAGAAGGTGAAACTTAAAAAAAAAGTGAAGTCTTATTTTTAAAGGTAAACAAAATTTAAAAAGTTGAAGATTTTAAAGTTTGTATTTGAAAATTATTGAGGTTTTATTGAAATGAATGGGTTTTATTCAATATTTTAAGATGTTAGTGACAATCATCAATTGTTACAACGTTAATGAGACTTTAGACCTTACTTATAAATAATAATGCCTGATGAACGATATAACAGACCGAAATATTTCAAATAAATTATACAAATCATGTTTATCTTTTAGCCGTTAATTTTAATACCAAGTATGAACAACCGAGGAAGTTAAAAATAAAAAAAATAACTTTTAAATCAAACACAAAAAAAATATTGTATTACCATATATATATTTTTCTAAATTACAACATAATACAAGTACTAACTTTAATTCAACTATTTATATATTTTCATTTTTATCATACTTAAAGACACTAGAAATAAAAAAAATGAAAAAATTAAAATAAGTTGTTATAATACTTAAACATTATTGCAGTTTTTCCATGATGATGGAAATAAGAATTTCCAAAAGCTCGGAATGAATTTTATAAAGAGTACCTACCACCTACTTTATTGCTGTTACCCAAATAAATTGAAATTATGTTTTATTTATAGGGTGCGCCTTGCTCGATGGAACGCCAAACCGCCAAAGATATTTAAAATTCATTCGGGGGCTGTATGTAGGCCTGTTGCAGATATAATTTAAAATTTGTAAGTAATTTATAGGACGTCCCAAATTAGAACAGCAATATAAATATATAATAATATATATAATTTTGTTTACTGAAAAAACTATTATCAGTTTATTAAAGTTTCTCTATACTTATTCTTGATAGTTTTCTTAAATATTAATCAACGTAGTTGTGTATGGTAATTTTAAATTATTGGGGCTTTATTTCTACAGAAATAAAATTTTAAATTAATATGTATGGTGTTCGTAATTGGAAGTCTGTATACAGTGCAATATTTTGTTTAGTTACAACGTCAGCTTAAATGGAATACTTATTATTTATGAGAGATTAGGGCGACTTTCTATGTTTTACTTTTTCTACTTTTTTAAGTCCATGTGAGAAAAATACAGGATATTAAATATTCTTTACAAAAAATTTTAAGTTGCTTAACATTTTTTAATCAAATTTGGAATACCCCTTTTTTGGATAAGGGCAATAAACAATGAAATTTGGCTTTACAATTTGGTGTATTCATTTTATGTAGCTTCAAATAAAGTTTTTTTCGAAACAGATAATTTTTTTATAAGAAATTAGTTATATATTTTAACGGCAATAATATGATGAAAACCTGATATACTTCGTATACGTACTACCACATGCCAACTATTTTTTTGAGTTTATATTCATTTGCATTATTTTGCCTTGTTTTCGCCATTACACGATCCAGACAGTTTAGCACAACCCATAACCAAAAATGAAATAAATCGAAAATTGTTATATCCATACCACTTTACAAAGGACTCAAAATTAAAACCAGAAGGTTACTCTCTCTAATTACAATTTTATTAGTGGTTCTTTCAGAAAATACATTGAGGATGAAAATTTTATTAAAAATATATTGTGGCCTGATGGAACAACCTGTAATCAAGCTGGGATATTTAACATTCATTAAAAGTCAGGTGGGATTTCACATTTTTGATCACTCTGTATCAAATATTTTTTAATACCATAGCATAGAACTCGAAAACAGAGATAGGAATGGAACATGTAAGCCGTTTTTATTGATTTTCAGATGGCTGTAAATCCTTTATTAAACATAACAGACATCAAGTATGATACATCGTTTAAATTAGCTCGGCAAGAGGTTTATAAAAATGTAAAAATATACGGGATGTTCCATTTAAAAAAAAAACAAAATTTTTGTCTGGCACTTCGTTCCTGAACACATTGTATATTTGGGACTAATTTTAAAATGTGAATCTGAAGACTGCCAAGACTTTGTAACTTCTATAATAAAGGATATATACTTCGACGCACTACTGCCGCACCCTATGTATTTAGTGAGTACGTAAAGGTTGGAAGAAATTCATTTAATGCTTTATTTAGTCAATGAGGAAAAAAGCTCGGATACGCCGATTTTCTTTTTCAGATGATCATTTTTTGGTGTGCGAATATTATTTCTGTCTTCACTATTCAAGTTGTGATGAAAATGTCATTTTTTTAAAATGGCAATAACCATTATGTTGGTACGGTTAAAAGGAACGCATTTTTTTGCGTATGGAATTCAGATATTATGTTATGTTACATAACAATATTTTCAAAAAATAGACGTTTATGATTCACCCATATGTAATCTAAAAATTTAAAGAATAATGAAAAAAACTATAAATTAAATGTTAAAATTATATGCCATTAGAACCTAAATAAATCTAATTAATGCTGATGCCCTAATCAATATTTTGTAAAAAAAGTATTTTCCCACCTCGATGTCTCCCTACTTCAAGATATTAATAATACGTTATCTCTCTTTCATAACGCGTTCTTTATCACTCGCATGGATTCTTGTATGATCACAAATATTTAGGCTTTATCTGTATAATACTGACAAGAATATTTTATATATTTTATTTTATTTATCTTGGTTTATGTGCAATATAGTTTCCAAATTCACAGATTACTCATCGAAATAAGTATAAACATAAATGATTTTGAATTCTGTAATATATTCCGATTATAATGAAATCGAATAACCGACGAATCCGATCCTGTTTACGTTCTGTTAAGTTGAAAGGGGATACTTAGTACAAAGTACCTACCATGCACAATTTTCCATTAGTAATTTATTTGGCTCGGTAATCATGCGGATCGCGGACTATTTCGAGGGCAAGAATATTTTTATCACTGGTGGTAGTGGTTTTTTAGGAAAAGTTTTGATTGAAAAGCTATTGAGATCATGTCCAAAAATTGGAAATATTTACATATTATTAAGAGAGAAAAAAGGAAGGAGTCTGAATAGTCGTATGGAAATCATCAAAGGATTGCCAGTAAGTTTTTATAATTTATATTTTAAGAATAAGTAATCTAGTCTCAAATATTCTGAGCAGTAGGTTTATGAGGTAAATAATTTTTATTCAAGAATCTTAGATACTTTTTTGATTTTAGTAAAATAATATTATTTTTGTTATTCCAGTTTTTTTTATCTAATAAGTAGTATACTGTTTTATTATGAATTATACGCTACGAGATACGTAAACTTACTGCAAAATGAGCATAATGAGAGGATGCAATGAATTCATTACGCTTCTAAGTATGTCTTAAACGTTATTTTTACTGTCTTAATACAAAAGTATTAGAAGCAATGATTTTGTGGTTTGTTCATACTAGTTCATTTATTTTCAATAAAAACAGGACGTTTGAATAATTTCAAAAACAAATAAAAATTAAAAAGTGTGAAATCCCTATTTTCTCACATGACCGTTTTATTTATTAATCAGTCTACATTTTTAATTTAAAAAGTGCGTGTGTAAACTTTTTCTTAGATTATTACCGTAAACTTTTTAGCAGCCGTATGGACTCAGTATAGAATGTATTCTATGTGCCAGATTTTTTTTATTTTCACAGCATGTTTATTTAATATAAAAATAATAATATTAAATTACTAGGTTGAATATAGTAAAAATCATCAAACGTTAAAAAAATGGTTAGTTATGTAATATTTGTAAAGATTGGCGAGAAGTCTAAATTTAATGATTGATTATGATTTTCTAAAACATTTTAAATTCTTATTTGAGAATTTTATTTATATATAACCGGACTGCCCTTTCACTCTATATTAATACCAATAATTACAAAGTCCTAAGTTAGTTTTTAAAATTTATCATATATGTCAAAATCTCATTTTGTATGATTTGAAATATCTCATAAATGCTTACAGTTAAGTATAAGAAATGGTTTACGAACATGAAAGAGCTATTAAATATCTATTCAATTACATAAAAAATATATGGTGTCATATTTAAATGAAATGAGAACATATTCATTTTTTTCGAGATTCTTTTAAATAGGGTACAAAATAGAATATGCACTCCAAATAATGTTTCCTCTTAAAATTGCCTACGCTTTTTTTATGTTTCTTTTTAGTAACTCAATAATAGGGAACATGACGAGCTTTGCCATACTAATGCAATACCCTACATATAAAAAAATCTCTCCACATAAAAATATGTTTTTTATTAATTAAGAAATAAGATTTCAATGGTTCTCCTCTAAAATGTAACTTTAAAAAAAACTTTCTACGTTTAACAGTAAACGACAGTTATTGATTATAAGTACATTAAATAAATTATATTCAGTAAAATTTCAAGAGAATACGGCTGTGTTAACACTATTACAGTATGGCCTAAATGAAAGGAATAAATAAATTATTTTGTAAATCAGTGATTTTAGGAGAAAATTTGACATATTTAGAATATTCATAAATCTTTGAACCATTTATTACGATTCTAGCTATATTAAATTCTCGTCCGCTCCTTCCGTTGTCTAACGACTATGTAGATCTTCAACCTCTAACTCCAAGACATTTTTTAATCAATTGCAAAATCGCCCTAAATTGGTTCCTCGTTTAAAAATTTTAAAGTCAATAATATCGTACTTGTGAAAACAGAAGAGTCACCGCCCTTAAAGTGGCCTTTGGCTAAAATCGTTGAGATGATACTGGGAAACGGTGGAAGTGTACGTGCAGTACAGGTTGGTACATCTTCTGGCATTTACACCGGATCCATTGTGAAAATCTGTCCCTTCCCTATCAGAGATAATATTAACCCTACTACGAAAATCCCTGAGGAGTAAAATGATATGTTCCTCTTATTTTTCTCTTTGTCCTTGTTATGAAGAATTTTCACGGCGATTTAATTCAGATTATGACTATTGTTTGTTTGGAATCCAACTACATTTTTTTTCAGTAATGTAACGGCTTCAGTTATTACTATTCTCACCTTTGCTCTCTTGTAATAGTTCAAGTGTAATACTCAAATTATCATTTTCTCATTCTTACTTCATGTGTTTGTTAAAAATTTGAGTTTCTGTTTTTTCTTGTCTCTCCTTAGCTTGGAAATTTGCCATTTGGTCGTAATCCCCAGAATGTTGGAATTCCAACTGAGTTACAATCTCTTCTTCAGATTGGGCAGCTGACATTATTTTATATTGCAATTTGACGTTATACAGTGTGTACATAAAGTATATAATAAATTAATTTTACGCTAAACAAACAATTTTGAGGAAACATTTTGAGACAGATCGATTTTTGATTTTAATTTAATATATTTTTACATAACAATTAAATATATAGGGTAAACCATTTGTGAGTAACGATGTCATCGACAATTTTTTAAATGGCACACCCTGTATATTTTATTTTTTTATATTGCAAATTGCAAGACGATTCAAACAATATATCATACTTGTGTTTGGTAATTAATAGTTTTCAAGATACGATAATCTTAAAATTAATAGCGACATATCTTTGGTTATCATTATTGTCAAAATTTGTCAGATATAAAAAGTTGTGATAATAACACAGTAGGCTACTCTTTAATACTCACTAATGACAGTGACACTTGTGAAGTGTAGTACCAGTTTAGTTATTCTAAATTTGCTTGTTGACACTTTAAAAATGCGTTTATCTATAAAACACAGGATTGAAGTTCTTATGTTAATTTGTTGTGGCGATAAGATGCGAACTCAACAAAAGGTATGTGCTATGTTTAATAATAAAAATCCAGCACAACCTATAAGTCAGTCAACAGTGAGCAAAATTGAAAAAAAAATTAGGGAGTAGAAGATCTACCTAGTCCAGCACTTGCCGAGGATACTAAATTAAAACTTTTTATTAGCTATGGAAGAAAATCCACACAACAGCGTTTGGCAAGTTAGTCGAGAACATGATGTTCTATTCATACCTTCCACAATTGATTCAATGTGTTTTATTTTTGATTTTAATAATTTTGTGTAATTTTATAAACAGAGTCGTTAAATTTATTGATTAATTGAAGAAAAAAATAATTTCGATTAATGAAATTCGTTTTTTAAAAATATGCAGGTGGTAATCTCGAAAATTTGAATTTTTCTATAAAATAATATTTTACATTCAAAACCTATAATTAAAATGAATATGAACGAGTAAAAAGTATCTGTTTTAAATAGAATACGAAACTGATCTGCTAGCGTACTTATAAGAAATATATCAATCTTATGTTACTTACTCTTTGATAATGCAATGTAAGTGAAACTTGGTCAGAGAAAAAAAAAAGGTTTATAATACTGTGAAAATTCAGATAGGTATAATTTATCTTTTTATATTTATAAAATGTGCCCTTATAATGGAAATACCTATTGAATAAAACCAATTAGTAAGTAACCAGTACATTTAGGATGCTCGGAAAAACAAACCTGTTTTTCAAAAGCAACTTTCGAGAGGCTGAAAATTAATAACGATAATTTATTTTGATGGGAATTTGCTTTATTTCCCGACACTCTGTATGTATAATTTACAAGAATTTAGTTCAAATTGCCTTTATATTCATGATAAAAGAGGTTGCGGATAAATAAGTATGTACAATCGTAATCATCATCTCGGTCAATTTTTTCAATCGCACAAACCTAACGGAGTCCACATTGGAAAAACAATATTGTTTTTTCATTGTATGGAGTTGACTCTGGAATTGGTAGTAATAATTGTAATCGCACCTTAAATGCATTTGTCCATTTTCATTAGTAGATGCGAACTTTATATATTTTTTTTCTCTAATACCTCATTCTCGGGCGTTATTTTGACGCAGAAGCGTAGCATTTTACTTCAATTAAGCAATCATATCCTACAAAGCCATCACAGCTTACTCCCAAAATACCTGTACGTTTCATCAACAAACCGCAATTTGTAGGTAAATGTAATCCATTGAAAATTGGCTGAGAGCTATTTGTTTTTTTTTTCTATATCATATCTCGTATATTCGATTTCTATGTGTTTACAATATAATACCTTGTTATTGTTATTGACTTTATTATCAGTAGGAACAGTGCGAAGGCATCCAAATATTGAAATAACTTCGTTGGATAACCAACGTTGATGTCCTGCATTCGGAGGGTCACGGTTTTCTTCCAATATTCTTGCTCTGTGGGGTTTGGTTACACATATCTTCCAAGAATCGGACAACTCTATCTCGTTCAGATCGTTCATAACATAACATGCCAGGACTGAAAATAGAATGAAACCACCTTTTTCCAATTTCTGCATAAGATTTTTCAACCTTCTTTGTGTTTTTCCTTTTCAGATTTCCACTCACTTGAATGTGAAATTCAAACTATATTAAGTCTCCAAAGATTAGCAATCTTATTTGTTTTAGAATATAGTGCAGTTACCACCATAGCAGCTGATTTAATGGGAACAGGTTCATTATTAATTTTACCCATCGGTACCCATTTCAGAGAAGTCTTCATTGCTATCAAACCAGATTGTAGTACATGTCTCTTTCCTGTAAAAAACTTTCTTGCACTAATTAGAAATGCAATTGGATCATATTTAACATCATTAATTTCAATATCAAATATCACATATGGAAAGAACATTGCCACATATAACGGATTGAGCTAATGCTTCAAAATTACGTTTGTAATCCTTATTAATATTTTCTAAGCATGTTTTATATACATAATAGTTTATAGCTTGCGATTGCATTTTTCCAAATAGTGCATGAATAATTTGCTCATTTTTAATAGGTTCATAATTCATTTCTTCAGCAGAATACTTACTAACATTAGCTTCTTTCTCTTTCTCTTGACCATCACTGTTTTATGTCTTCCTTTAAAATTTTCGCATATAATTCTAGCATATCATCTACTGACTTTATGACCATACCTCAAACAAAGATAATAATTTTTCTCTGAAAATAGCATTAATTGTGCGTTTTTGCACATCGTACGAGCATGGCTTTTTTACAAAATACGCATTTTGTTGAAATTTTATATGTTCATTATTATTTGCTCTTTTATTAAAATCAAACCCAGCTCTAGCTAGTCAAATATTTTCTTCGTTATTAACTTCCTTTTTCTAAAATGTCATTACGTTACCTTAACAAGCTTTCAAAGATGAATCAGGATAAAATTAATTACTTCTTTGCCATGCATGCATCTACTAGGGGATATAATATTTAATTTTATTTGGAATATTTGGTTTAAAATGAATTTCCGTAGTTCTCTAATATACGAGTAGAATTCTATCAATAAATCGTCTCGACCAAAATGAGATTTCAAACTTTCTATGACATTAGAATAATTATTACAACTAAGGGGGTAGCTTTAAACAAGTTTTTTAGGCCTAGAATCAGGTATTGTAGCATGAATACGATACGATAGACTAAACTGTCATTTTCGTCAATTTTTTGAAATTTAGACAAAAACAGAATTCAATCTTTTATATCTCCACCAAATTGTTTTAGCTAAATTTTTGGTAATTTTACCTGACGTTTTCGATGACAATTGAAACTCAATTCTAATATATCTTTACTCATGACCTTTTCTGTAAAAACTATACTTGCCGAATAATTCTTCTTTCTTTACTTCTATGTCGACAGTTTCATCTATAAAATTGTCATTTAGCATAAGATCAACGAGCTGCTTACCCGAATCATTCTTCTCTTCCAGCTTCCTCTCCAATACACTTTTTTGGATTGGACTGTAACCTAGTGGCGAGTAATCTTCAGAAAACTTCTGTCAAATTGTCTAAATGTTCTTGAAACATCTCTCCCAACATAATTATATCATCCGAAAACGCGAAACCATAAGAATCTAAATCTGGCCCAATGATGTACTCCAAACGGCATTATTTTAAACTGAAATAAACCTCGACCTGGTTCTGTAAAAGTGGTAATAGATTTGCTAGAATCAGTAAATGTAATTTGCTAGTTCAAGCTAGAAATATACTTGGCCATCCGGAGTACGCATCTTTCATGATCACCTCATTGACTTTCTGAAAATCGATACAAAATCGGCATTTTCCATATTTTTTTCTGACGATGATGATAGGACAGCTCCATGGGTTAATGGACGGTTCTATTACTCCAGCTACCAACATGAGCATAAAATTAGTTGGACCTACTACGAATTCGGGTAATTCTTCACACATAAACTTATCTAGTACATATCGCTCTTGGTCGGTGATTTTTAAATCAGAAATCGGAGTAACAATAGTTACCGGATACCTATTAGGAGCTCCAAAAACTTATTCCTCGTTCAAGTCTCCTTTATCCAGTTCTTGTTGAGATATATTCTGAGAAACACTCATTTTGGCCGAGTTTGTGCTCGTTGACCGGAAGTTCTTCGCGATTTCTTTACTTCCGGGGCGTTTTTTCCTCTTGGAATGCCTGAGTCTGCTTACTAGTAAATTTTATCCATAGTATAGGATAAAATACCCCTAGAGTGCTCTTGAGGAGAATCCACATTCGCTACAGAATTTGCAATACATTTTATTGGGGATTTTCTTGACACCTCTATGTAATATTTCTGCCATGTCTACACATTGATTCCAATATTTTACAATATTTTGCATACAATAGGCACTAGGCTGAACGATAATTGTTAGGATCCAACTTGTTGCCATTTTTAAAAATGGGGTTGACCGGCGCTAATTTCCAAGCATGAGGAACACAAGATTGCGAAAAGGATGTATTCATTATCTTAGACAGTGGATATGATAGGAATTCAGCACACTTCTTTAGAAATAAAGAGGATAAGCCATCAAGACCAGGAGATGAATTAGTTGTGAGACTTAGAAGACCTTCTTTTATTTGTGTTTCTGTATACAGGATATTACTAAGTGTTTCAACAACACGCTCTCCCCTTAATGGTGGGTAATGGCTCAGTGGCAAAAGCTTTGGAGAAAGACAAGGACAAAGTTTCGATCTTATCAAAGTCGGAAGAACATAACGTTTCATTAAGTTTTTGAAGAAGGAAGAGAAACAGGAGCGCATGTGTTTATGAAATTTTTTTGTGTTGGTATTATTAATAATGTTTTTTTCGTAGTTTTGTTGATAATTGGCAAGCTCTGGGATAATTCTGTTGAAAAATATTCCATGGGACAAAAAATCGTAGGCATTATTACTTCTTTTGAATTTTTTCCATAAATTACGTTTATGCTATATTATATTTAGGATATCCGCGGTGATCCAGGGGGCTTGGCTTTGTTTTGATAAAACTTTCGTCCAGTTTTATTTTACAAAATAGATTGGCTAACAACATTATGAAATGAGCTTCATATTGAATTATAGTTTCTGTTAACAAGTATATTGTTCCAATTGACCTCCGACTGAACCTGGTTGACTTATACAAAATCTGTGATTTCAATACCAATTGGGAGCTAACCTCTAAAACCTCTAACGACGATATTAACTAGTTATCGTTAGTAAAAAGTATATCAAGAGTAGATTGAACATTGTTAATTCGAAAGCGAGTAGGCTCATTTATTAATTTAATTAAATTGGAATATTAAGCAAAAAATTCTTCAAGTACGACTCAAAAAATTTAATATCTGATGGTTGTACTTTGAGTTTTAGACCATACAGAACTTTTTATAAATAATAACTTTCTTCATAAAACTAAAAATAAAAAAGTTTCCCATATGGAGCCGACTTAATTGGACACTGTATAAACTGATTTGTTCTTAGAATTTGTTTGCAGGAGGTACAACTCACACAGACAAATTTGAAGTAATATTTATTATTACTTAGTATTTAAAATTTTATTTCTATTACCTATAAGAAAACTCAATCGCGGGGGATATTCGCCAACTCACATTTAATGCTTTTAAATCTGAATACATTTTCTCATTTTTCGAAATTCAAATTTTTCAAAAAAAAAGTACGTCAGATCAGAAAATGTATTCGATAAAAGGTCACTATTTTTCTTAATAAATAGCTGTACACACTTTGTTTTTCAATAACCTTGTTCATTTGCATAGCAAAAGTTTTGAATTACTTTTTTTTTTTGGCCTCTGAATTCGTTTTGGTTCACGCCCGAGTTATGATTATCTCTCTTAACAAACTGTATAATCTTGTGTTTTATTATTTGTTTTTGTTTTCAGTTGTTCGACAAGTTAAAACAAGAAAGTCCAGATGCCGTTGAGAAGATAATAGCAGTTAAAGGAGATGTTTGTGATATAAACTTAGGTTAGTAGCTATAGGTTTGCTCATTAATGTGTTGTTCCTTTATTATTTTAGTTAGAGAAATAATAGTAAAAGTTATTAACAATTATGAGTTAAAACTATTTAGCAGTCTATACATAAAATGGATACTGAACTTTGACTTACTAATTGGTCAGTTCTCAGTTATGTCTTATCAGAAAAAATGGGAAAAATCTTTTATGAAAAATGTAAGACCCATTAAGTGATATCTACCATATTTAAAGTATGTCGAATTTCCAAAGCTGTATACTATTTTGTAATATTCTAAAAAATATTTCAGCCATTTCTCATTAATTCTACTTTTGTTGACATAAGTCCATCCAAACAATTTATTCCTTAAGTGATACGTTTATCGACCTCTATCGGTCAACGCCTGGATCTCTCAGTTAATAAATTTGTCCTTGTTGTTAAAAAAAAGGCCGACAGGGGGCGCAGTGCGGATAGTTAGCGTAAAAATTAAAGGAGAAAGAAATGTGATAAGTATGAACAATTATTAAATTATGATTGCATTCATTAGGACGTAGCGATACATGAGAAATAAATAAATTTCTGCTGAACGTATATTTTTTCAGACGATCAGTTTAAGGCGTTGTTGGAGCGATAATAATATTGTTAATTATGAATAAACAAAAATAAAACAATTTATTAAAAAAAAATAACACGACCACATTTTAACGTCAATAACATTATTTCTTTTCTTTTCAATTTGAAATTCGACAAATATTTGGTGTTTTGAAATAAATTTTTTATTTTAAAAAAGTATTTATTTCTTTTTTATTATATTTTTTTTGGACCATTACGTTATCAGTTTATAATAACATCTACATAAACTAAACCTATTAAAATGTAAGTATCTACATTTTTTGAAGATGAAATAAAAATTTTCAAAAACTTGAAATTGATTTAAAGAGTACAGTTTCCTTATTCTGCTGAATTTATTTAAATCATTTAATTGATACAGCAAAAACTTCGCTTTTGTATATACAGATTTGGCCTGAATATTTGAAGTCACACACGAATCCATGCGAGCGATAAAGAACGCGGTATGAAAGAGAGAGAACGTATTACTAATATCTTGAAGTAGGGTGACATCGAAGTGGAAATATTCCAATCAATCGTATATTGAAGTATTAAACAGAAAAATGAGAAACTAAAAAAATAATTCTGGTGACTTAGCCATTACACGGAAGTGTTTTGATAAGAAATATGATTTTTTTTAATGATAAAACAATGAACCTACATCTTTTATACTTTATATGGAATCAGAGCTCTTAAAAGTAAAAATGCTCAAATATAAAAGGCGGTTCAGTAACTGAAATACTAGAAAAATAAAAACCAAAAGGGAAAAAAATACGGAAGTACAAATGACGTAACTAAGGTAAAAAGAATCAAACATCTTTACGAACACCGAAAAAAAATTCAAGAAATATAATAACAAAAAATAGGGCAGACCAAGAAACTTAGACAAAGTATAGAGAGAAACAATGAAATAGAGCATGAAACAAATGAAATATTAAGGCCATTCTTAAAATGATTTCGAAATTTTCTTCAGATTCAGTTCTAGGTTATGTTTCATATTCCTAATGCTTAATTGACAAAGGTATACAGGGTGTCTGATTGGTAAAGGGCTTAACTTTAACTGTAGATGGATGTAAGTTTGATGGCTTCAAATAACATATATTTAATGGGTCTTTCACAATTTATAACTGAGATACGAGTATAAGGTGTTTTATGAATTTGACCTATTTTTTCGGAGATTATAAATTCCGAAATACTCTATATATTATTTTGATATTTCGTACGCATAATAAACATTACCTGAAAAATAAACCAAAGTATTACCAAAAAGAAAATACAGGACCGGATTAACAAAACATTAAAAATCGTCTTTCCAAAAAACAACATCCTGTATATAGAATTTTTTTAAATTGCTTTTTATGATTCGAAACAGAATATAAAACTAAATCTACTTATCTACTTTTTATTTTTTCTCAGACAATTGTACTCCCAAAATTTTACCTTCAAAGTAAAATTTATAATCGTTTTGAGGGTTACGAAATGGAATCGCAGAGATTTTTGTTAATTTTTCGGTTGAGATAAAATTTACATAACTTGTATTGTATTGAGTTTGTATTTTTACAAATACGGATTACTGGAAAATGTGGTTACAGGGCCATACTTAGGACATAATCATTCAATATGTTTCGGTTCGAATGTTTTGAAGATTCTGTATACGGATATCTTGAATCTGTGCACTTGCTACATTTGTAAATACTTCTGAAGGCCATAAAAATACTTATTTTATATACCCCACCTCGTAGGGTTACAATACTGTCCCTGTTAGGTTTCTTTAGTTAAATTCTAATTACGCGTTTCTTTTTTTTAGGTTGTGTAATTTAACTTTCAGGTATATTAATTAAAGAATCCAAATTGGAGCCGGATTTTAGTTTCTGATTTTATATGATTAGGAAAATATATATAATTAATTCACAAAAAAATACATTACATATAAATTTATCAATAACATTAAACACACCAGCGTAAAAAAACTAATACAAATAAAATACCAATAATAGTTATGGGATTAGTAACTTAAATTTAGTACATAACAATCGCCAAAATAAAATAAATGGTTAAGTTTGCACAAATATTATTTCTTATTTGTATAGCTTTGTTTCATTATTTTCAAATTGATCAGCAGGTTTATCAGGATTTACAGTCTTAATATTTTCTTCAAATTTAATTTATCTTGTATTAGCAGAAAATTGCACAATACAAGCGCAGCAGCATTTATCTGGTTTAAATCAAGTTAGCCTTTTAAATTAATTTTTTAGAATTCCGGAAGCTCTTTAAATAATTGATCTAATTGAGCGTAGTAGCTTAACATTGTAATTGAATTCTCTCCGTCTTAAATGTCCTATATATCTCTATATGACACTATTATATTCATCATTAGAGGATATATAACAGGTTATCCATAGAACTCAAATGTGGTACGTAGGATAAAATCGAAGGAATCTCAAAATCTTGCCACAAAAGTAATTTATTAAACTTGATTGACAACTAGTGTCGATCTACCTAGTCATCATCAGGTCTGAAAAGGTGTTTGTACAAATAACAATAAAATAAAATAAAAATAGCAAAATAGCAAGATTTTGAGTTTCCTTCGATTTCATTAGAGGATATGCCGAATCTTTAGTAATATGTAAATTAGCTGGTAGGATTGGACCTTGATTTGTCAGTTGCTCGTATGAGTTTAAAAACTGTAAGTAGTATAGCTAACGAGGTTTTGGGACACTAGTAACGTTAGCCACTAGTGACATCATATATTACTGACGCAAAAAAAAATCCCTTTGGTTTTTAGCTGTGTTACAAATATATATATGATAAAATTGATGCATGTGTATGAGCTAATTATTTTATTTCTAAAGTAAGTAGGTATAGTTCTTGTAGACATTTTTTTTCTGAAATTTCATTGTTCTACTTTTTGGTACAAATCTCAATTGAAATGTTAAGAGT
Source organism: Hermaeophaga mercurialis (assembly GCA_951812935.1). Lineage (NCBI taxonomy): Eukaryota > Metazoa > Arthropoda > Insecta > Coleoptera > Chrysomelidae > Hermaeophaga > Hermaeophaga mercurialis. The sequence continues at coordinate 294,020 of OX638365.1, read as the reverse complement.
TTAATAGGTACTCTACTTTTTTCTCATAGTTCTAGTTATTTCAAGATTATGAATGGTCATTTATATTACATACAAATTGATAATCCTTTGGTAAATCGTAACTTCATTTAGAAGTGTTATTGTATAGAAATTAACCGTCGTTTATATTTAATATATTTGTTTAATACTTAGATTATAGAAACAGAAAGGGAAATGTTAATAAAATCTTTGTACGTATTTTTGATAGGGCTCTGTTAGGGGTGTGAGAAAAATATGGATTAGAACAACACTATTAAAAATACATTTTTGACATTTTTGGGTTATAAATTAAGTTTGTGCGTTTTGTTTATACCTAATTATATCGACCATATTTGGTAAGATTTTTCTCACTCAGTAAGACAAATGGCATCTTCAATCATCTGCAAGACAGTGCAAAGCGCCATGGCAAGTGATAATTATAGGTATCTCTTCCTTTCAAATTTCACCTTTATTATTTATAATCTGTCTACTAGATTGCAATCAATATTTTAAACTCAAATTTAGCTATTCTTGATTTATGTTTTTATATTTTCAGGACTTAGTGAAGATGATCATAAAATGTTGGTTGAAAATGTAAATATAATCTATCATACAGCAGCTTCAGTTCGTTTCGATGATATTCTCAAAGATGCAGTTATTATTAATGTTCGAGGAACAAGGGAAGTAGTGAAATTGGCTCTGGAATTGAAAAGAATAGCGTTGTTTGTACATGTATCAACTACATTTTGTAATACAGGTAATATTTAATTAAATTAATAATTTCTAAAAAAGGTCTCATTTTATAAGTTTTAACCATCAATATTTTAAAAAACAAATAAAAATTCAGTATTTCAGTTTGAAGTATTGAGTACACTATGGCTTTACTTTCAACTGATTTTTATTTTTTGGTACTTTTAATTATTAACTTTTGTAATATGCATACACTCGTATAACATGAGTTAAAACGTTGCCTTATATATGGATGCAAATACTACTCAGCAATACCATTGGAATGCATTGATTGCAAAGGCAATTAAATTGATGTCAAGGAAAATTGAAATGAAAGAAAATTTTTCGTAAGTTTACCAAAAAAAAAAAACACTTTCAATATATTTTTTGGATTCTGTAGCGTCTTTTTCTATTTACATAGGCAGGCAATAAATGCAAACAAATATTTTTTAAATATTTTATTAAAGAGGCTAAGCTTTAAACAATATAATAAAAAATGTGTAAATACTCGAAAGAGACGTAACCTATTGTTTTTGATAGAAACGTTATGAGCAAAAGGAAGTTCAAAAAATAAACCAGATCTGAAGCTAATCTTTTTTCCAATTTTATTTACTGTTTGATACCTGACCTTTTATATACTGAGACACATGCTAAATTTGGAAGCAATTGATATGAGTTAGAATTGCTTTCTTGTTCCATAGCCGCCTCCCATGGAACCTTTGTAGATTGATCCAATTTAGACTCTATAAACAGATCGGATAAGAAGCTAGTTTCATTTTTAGTTAAATTTGAAGTGGCCTATACTATTACTTGTAGTACAAAATGGTTTTAAAAATGATTATTCATAATACCTCGTTTATCCTCATAAAATTTTTTTGACTAATTCCATGCTATTTCATAATTTGCATCTGTGATTTTTAAAGAATCTATCAAACGTGTAGCTTCAGCTTTTACAATTTTGATAAATTTTTGTTGGTTGGTTAACTGCTTATTATCTTAAATGCTTCGTGGAATGGTATATATTTAGAATACGTTCCACGAAAAATAGTAACTTTGTATTAAAAATCGTAGAATTAGCTCGACTATTAGAATTTAAATTTTAGAATTGTTATAAATTTCTTCAGTTTTTATTTCCGCTTTAGTTACTACTATAAAATAAGAATTCTCAAGTTCATTCCAAACTTCATAAATTACGTCTAACCTTACCTTTATTACCAATTGTATCCTTGATTTCATATGTATTTAAATAATTGTTGAGTTTATTTACTTATTACTTTATTAGCTATTATTAACACTATACGTTGGATAGAACTGGCTTACAAACAATATTAAAGTTTACTTCTTGATGCTTAAATGAATATTAATTGATTAATAATAATAATAATAATAATGAATAATGTATCACGATGAAATAATAAAGAATATTGAATATAAATTGAATTGAATTGAAATTGCATACGCTGACCAAGAACAATATAATATATAGACTATTTCTATCAACTAAACTACTAGCAAGAAAACATTATACACTATGTTAATTTAATTTAGAAACAACGTTAAAAATAAAAAGACTTAATATTGTGTAGTGGTACATTACAGACCTATAATAGATTGTAGTTTGTTAATACTCTGCGTTTCTTATTCCTAAGATGCTTCTTCAAATTCATGTGTTGTTTCTAGGTTTAGAATTTTCTCAAAGTGGTCCTTTCATTTGTGCATAATATCTACTCTTTCTAGTATTATTTTTCAGTGTCCTGAGTTTATATGCTTGCTATTCTGTTTACCTCACTTGAGTGATTTAAGGATTCTATAGAATAGTTTTTTGATTAGCAAAGCTGTCTTTTTTTGGTTTTTCTGTTTCTTGCTGAACACTATCTATAATTATTCCTTTGCTTGTTTAAAAATCTCTTTTACTTTTACTCTTTGTAATTTATATTGCTCGTAATTTATTGTTGAATTTCCTAGTTCGTTCAATTTATGTCTTAGTTTTTTTTTATTGCCGTATACTCTTTGGTATCATATCTACTTGCCTGTTCATTCCCTAGCTGTAACACATTTTGAAACTACCAATTAATGATCAGAGTATATTTCTGTTCCACTTTTAACTTGTGTGTCTTTTATCTATTTCTGGAATATTTTGTTTACTACTACATAATATATTCCACCTTCTTTATCTTCCACCTTTAGCCATGTAATACATAAGTTTGTAGACTATAAGACTAAAGGACCTATAACAGATATATATCATTCATACATAGTACAACGCACTCGTGTGTAACATTAGAGTTTAAAGCCCAGAATAACACACTACTACAGAAAGGAAGGTTAGCGGATTTCGGGGAATTCGAAATTTACAATGCATGACTGCAAATTATTTGCTAATATTTAGGCTTCTACCAATTAAAATTTAAAAATGTTCAGTTCATTAAATAATTTAATCAAAGCATTTATGAGAAGTTTTTTTCACCCACGTACGATTTTAGTGAAGAAAATGTGGATAATTGATACATTTTGTGTCTATTTCATATTTTAATCTTCTTAGTGTTCATATTTGGAGCAATTTCCTCCATGTAATAACCTACAAAAACGTCATCTGTCACTGAGAAACTGGCTACCGCTATATCAAAGGTGCCGACTAGTTCCTTCGCTTCTTTATAGCGTAGTTTTCTGTAGCTTAAAGTTAGCAACATATAAACATTACTTGTAAAAAAAATCAATTAGAATATTATTGGACAAGATGTACCTATTTTCTTAAATAATTTTTAGATAAAAATGTAATAGAAGAAAAAATATATCCTGCCCATGCTGACTGGCGAAATACAATCAAAATCGCCGAGGAATGTGATGATAAAGTATTGAAAGCTTTATCTTTAATGTACATGGATCCGCTGCCAAATACTTATACATTTGCTAAATCTCTTGCTGAACACGTGGTCAATGATTTGTGTCAAAACAAAATTCCTGCTTTTATACTTAGGCCATCAGTGGGTAAGTTTAATTATGGTATATATTCATGTGTATGTTATGGCTAAATCCAGAATGAAGGGCTATCGTAGGATTAACCGGTTAAAGCTGGGTCTAACCAATCCTAATCGGTTAAAGCCCGAAAATAGTCAATGATTTCACCTTTAGTCGGTTAAAACTGGGTCTACTTGTTTAGTTTATATTAGCGAAGGTAAGAAATGTTAAGTTAAGTTTCAAAAACTATTCTAAAATTATGACATTCTAAAAATTTTCAAAAACTAGAGATACTCTTCGAGCTTATATACCGGGTGTTATTGAAATACACGTACATATTAAAACTGGGTATTGCGCAGATCCCCACTGAATGTAGAAAAATATTATTTTTAAAAAATACCCCTTATTAAGGGAGTTATTTATTTTTGAAAATTAATTCTAAAACAAACGTACTTCACTGATATGTTGAGGATGACCTATATAAATTAGGTTTATTTACCTATTTTAAACATCAACAGTAATTAATATGCAAGTTTTTGTCAGATGATAAGAAAACTAGTCTTGTAAGAAATAACCATGTTGCCAAGATTTTCGAATTAATTTCTATTTCCGAAGACTGGTTTTTACTACCTTCGTTATCAAAAAACTAGAATATTTGATAAATGATTGTTTTTAAACTATACATTTTTGAAACTATAGATTATTAAAATTTTAGTTGATTTACGAATCTGGCTAACACGAGCGCGTCATTTCCAAGTTGGTAAAAAGTGTTGTTACGATTACTTTTAAATAATTTTTTACGATGCCACTATTTACGAATATTGAACTAACCGATATAGTGCTGGTTTATGGGGCAGCTGGAGAAAATTCTCGGCAAGCACAAATCCTGTATCGCGAACGGTTTCCAAATCGGAGAATTCCGGACTGTCGTACGTTTATTTCAACTGTTCAGCATCTAAGAGACCATGGAAAATTTGAGAGTGTCAATGCAGATCGAGGGAGAACAAGAACACAAAGAACATTGGCGGCCGAAGAAGAAATATTGGAAGCTGTTGAAAACCGGCCTCAATTAAGTTGTAGAAGACTAGGTCTTGAAATTGGAGTGTCCTCATTTATTGTGTGACGGACACTTAAAGAACAAGGTTTACATCCTTATCACATCCAAAAAGTCCAGGCCTTATATCCAGGTGATGAAGAAAAGAGAGTGGAGTTTTGTGAATGGATGATTCAAAAATGTGTTGATATTCCTGATTTTCTAAAAATATTATTGTATACTGACGAGGCTTCATTCACTCGTGATGGCGTGTTCAATATGCACAATACGCATATTTGGAGTGATGAAAATCCTCACGCCTTTAGGGAAACTGGGCATCAAAGAAAATTTTCAATAAATGTTTGGGCTGGCATAATAGATCAGTATTTAATCGGGCCTTATGTTCTCCCGAACAGATTAAATGGGCCAGGATATCTCCACTTTTTAGAAGATATTTTGCCAGTACTCCTAGAAGAGATACCGTTACAATTAAGGCAACGGATGTGGTACCTACTAGATGGCGCTCCTCCTCACTTTGATTTAAACGTACGGCAGTTTTTGAACATTAGATTTCCTCAAAAGTGGATAGGCAGAAATGGACCTACTAAGTGGCCTCCGAGATCTCCGGATTTAAATCCATGCGATTTCTTTTTGTGGGGTCACATGAAACAACTGGTTTATAATGAACCTATTAATAGTGTTGAACAATTAACCAATAAAGTTAATGCGGTAGCCGAGGAACTACGACAAAATCCAAGACTAATTTCTAATGTTCAAAGTTCTTTGGAAAGACGATTGCAAGTATGTGTAAATAATAATGGACGGCATTTTGAACAATTACTGTAATAAACTTTATTTTGAATTAATTGGTTTTGCTACGGCAACAGTGCAATTTCTATGGGTAAGTTCAATTTCGATTTATTTTACTTCTTTAAATATGGAAACTAGTAGGTCGGAAAAGGGGACTCTTCCCCAATATTTAAATTTTAGAATTTGAAGTTAAAATTGGTGCCAATCGTTTTTGGTCATTACATACTATTCCCCATTTTAATATGTACGTGTATTTCAATAACACCCTGTATTCTCAACTAGTCAATATGGCAAACTGTGTTTATATAATTTATCAACATAATATTCAAATAAAATTTAAAAAAATATATAACTTTTTAATTTGAAATTGAGATGGTAACGTTCCAAAAAGAACATTGAAATAATTTCTGCTTACTTTCATATTATCAAGAACTGGAAGTTACACCGGAAGTAAATACTGACTGGCTTATTTTAAATAGAACATGGTATTTTTTTGTTTTATTTTTAAATTCTGTATCAATTTTTTAGTAAATTTTATGTAATATGTCGTAAATCCAAATCCAAATATTAATAGTTTTTGAGATATTTAAATTCTTTTGAATTTCTTGAGAACAACGCAGTCCCGAAAAAATAACGATTTTCCTTCAAACAAAAACTCTACTGACCTAAAATTTGGCACAGCGAATTATAAGACTTCTCCGAAAGTGTCCCAGCCCTTAAAATATTTGATTTTTTATACAGGACGTTTTACACATACAACTAAATTTCAAGAAATTAAAACAATTATAATTCGTTTATTTCAATGAAAACACTCTATACCTTATACCAGTTTTCCTTTTCTCTTTTTATTTTCATGTAACTGGCACTAGCATTCCCTATATCTTAATATAACCAGTTTTCATTATTTTATTTAACAAGTAACGACACTAAAAATTCCAACAATAAAAAAGTGTAGGCCATGGCTGTCAAAGATGAGAGATCATGGTGGTTACTTGTTTGTGTATGAATTAGGTATCCATTACGAGTTTTTTTAAACGTTTTTTATTTTTAATAAATACTGGCAAATTTAGAAATTACAAATGACAATTTGTTAAATCTTACCATTATTTACGGGGATCTAATAAAATTGATGAACGGACTTGGCAGAAAGGTATCCAGGAAAACCAAAGGTAACTAATGATACCGTAAGAAGACTGCTTAAAATCTACTTTCAATATGGGCAATTTAAGGCAAAAATTAATGAGAATAAATTACTAATTGATTTTGAAGAGTAACAAAAGGTTACGTGTTTGGTGCGTACACACTATGTAATGAAAGAAAGGCTGAATAAGTTGTATTTTAAAGTGTGTAAGATTCTTTATTTAAAGATATGTGTAAAAGAAATATATATATTTCTCAAAGTCAAAAGAGTGTCAAGCGCTTTCGGCAAAACAATGCCATCATCAGGACAAACTGAAAAAATAATTGATGATAGAAGATCATACATAAAGCAAACATGATACTTACAAAAGTGCAAAAAAGTAGAGAAGGTTGGTTATAAAACAAAAGTAGAGAACATCAACGCAGTAACAATACATCTTAAATTAACTTTTTAAAAAACGACATTAATATAGTAGAAAACAGTAACATTTTTAAAAATTTGGTTTTTAAAGGCCCAGGCCTGAAAGTTGTCCCAATAAAAGACAACAAGTGTTTTTTAAAAAACATGTAAAATAAATAAAAAATTAAGATGTTTTACGTGAGAAAATTATGAACATGCGGTTTTTGACAAAGTTAGAAAAAGAGTAAGGTTATTTTTAAGTAAAGGGAAAGGTAAAAGGCCAGGACAATAAAAAGGAAGAATAGATCTGAGAGACGTTCAAATATGAAGGTGGATGTAGGAGAGAAGAATATGTTGACTAGTGGTTAATTTAAATAGGTTTTAAAAATAAAAGAAGTGATTACTTACCACACACTTACAAACTTTTGAATAATGGGTTAAATTTGTTAATATTTAGGTGAATTTGGGTGTTTAAACAGGAGGAGGAAGGTTTATTTAGTTCACGAAGGATTTCAAGATCTTCGAGAAGATCAAGTTTAAAGTTACAATTGAAGATGTTGTGTAAAAATTTTAACGTTTTCAGGGGGGTTGAAATTGTGTTTGTTAAATTTTAAATGGTGTCCAAAGGTGGACTTATCAGGGTATCTGATGTGTTCTTTGATTCGAATGTCCAGTTTTCGAACAGTTTTTCCAATGTAAGTTGAATTACAATCTAAACAAGAAAGTTTGTAAATACCGCTTTTGTCAAGGATGGGAAGAGAATCTTTTGTGTGACTAAGTAACGATTTAATGGAAAGGTTGTTTTTGAAGGATATCTTGATATTGTCTAAATTTCGGAAGATTTTGGAAATGTCATGGGAAATTTTTCCTAGGTAAGGTAATGAGAAATATTTTAAATTAGTCGAAGGGACAGGACTTACATTATATGCTTGTTGTATGTTACGTTTTAGTTTTAATTTATGGAGGACTTTATCGATAATATTTGGCTGGAAACTGTTGTTAACAGCTAATTGTTTTAAGATATTAACTTCTTTGGAAAAATTGTCTGGGGATAAAGGAACATTGAGTAAGCGGTGAACATAGCAGTAAATAGCGGACATTTTATGTTGGAAAGAGTGATTGGAATGGAAATTGATAAGATGATCAGTTTGAGTAGGTTTCCTATATATGTCAAAAGAAAGTTGGTTATTCGAAAGGGTAATGGACAGATCAAGAAAATTAATCGAGGAATTCACTTCAATTTCAACTGTGAAGGAAATGTTTGGGTGGAGATTGTTCAAAAAAAGAAGAAAGTTATTAATATCTGAAGAGTTACCTTTGAAGATAACAAAAATGTCGTCAACATATCTATGCCAATTAAGAATAAATTGGTTATTAGTAGGAATAAGAATTTTTTCATTTTCAAGATGATCTAGGAAGAGATCAGCCATCAGGCAACTCAGAGGATTACCCATACTTAAGCCATGAGGTTGCTGGTAAAATTTATTATTAAAAAGGAAGAAATCTTGGTCCAGACAGATTTTTAAGAGTTCAAGGGTGAATGTTATTGTATCTGGATTGATATTGTTTTTTAATAAAAGATTTTTAACTATAGGGAGAGTTTCATTTTTTGGAACGTTAGTGTAAAGGTTACAAACGTCAAAGGAAATTAATTTTATATCATGGGGAAGAACTAAATTTTTAGTCTTGTTAATGAGGTCTAAAGAGTTAACGACCGTGAATTTTGGTTTGTAATTAAGTAGTTGGTTTAAAAAATTGTTTAAGAATTTTGCGAGGGATGAAGCAGGGGAATTGAAGAAACTGACGACTGGTCTCATAGGGGAGTTGGGTTTATGAATTTTTGGTAAGCCATAAAGGCGAGGGATGAAAGGGTTTTTTAAAAGAAAAGAGTTAGGATTAAGATTGAGGTTGGTGAAGAAATTTTTGAATTTAAGAATGGAAGATTTCAGATCTTTATTGTATTTATTGAAG